>CM068958.1:108515306-108528997 GCA_035128595.1 Eptatretus atami | reverse complement strand
GGAGGCGGTACAAGACAGAGAGGCCACCGACCGACCTGTGATGTGATAATGATAGGCCCATCAACTCATTTTAATCGTAGGAGATTCCAATGATCTTGAAGGCCTTGGTTTCCGCCTTTGTCAAGCTGAACAAGGTGTGAGGCAGGGGCGCAAGCCCAGAGTGGAAAACAGTACTCCATCAAGCTGATGAAGTCTTTGTAGGTTGTTAACAGTTTAGGTGTGCCAAGGAAGGACAATGCATATTCAGTTTGCAATTGGCTTTGGAAGCCAACTTAGAAGTGTGGTTTCCCAAAGAAAGATCAAAGCTGAGAGTGAACTCGGGTATCCCATCTACTAGTATTAGTTAATGGAGGTTAAATACCGCACGGTGTATTTTACAAAGAGTAGGCGAGTTGTCGCTGCCACGCTGACCAAATTACAAATTTCTACCACCATTAGTCCAAAATCAGGCCATTCCAGCCGACTCATGAAAGACTCAGGCCAAAAACTTTCCCCGGGTGACCCCACAAGAAGATGGGAATAATTGGAGCTATTAAAAGAAGTAGTGGTGCCATTCCACTCACTAAATTCCTCGTCTGCTGACGAAGAATGTGGTTGACTGTAGGACAATGCAGGCCCTATTGTAATGTGTGTTAAAGGGGAATTTTGGATTGCAGCTAACAACCTGCATTGTAATGGACAATGCCATGAAATCGGTCAACTTTGAGTGGTGATTTGTATCAAACTGTTCATTATTTTTATGATGGATTAATGTTCAAAATCACATTTTCATTTACGATCATAAAAAAGAAACCTACATGGAAATCCCACATGATGATAGGTTTTTGGAAGTTTACCAAAACATACTGAACTATCATATGAATTAATGGGCAGGACTACTTACAGCTCGCATTATATTATTTACATGGCTCGAAGGCTTATGGAGGAGCTGGCATGTAAATCATGTGCTGGACAAAGACTTGAGTGGACATCAATATACTTTCATGCAAATTACAATGTCATCAGTAGACAATGGACAAACATATAGAATATGGGATTTCAAATTGGGTTAAAGCTTCGTGAGCCATCTTTCGTCTTCGTGAGCCACCTTGTTACCTTGATACCTCAGTTTTAAGTTAACGTTCACGTGAACCTTCTTTCATTTGCAGCACATGGCTGGGGTCGCATAATTTGATAGGGGCACAGCTGCGCTGCTGATGTAGTGCCCCCTGTAGGTTAGCGCAGGAACTTGTTCAGGGTGCCCACCATAGTTCACCTACTCTGCGGAGGATACCGTGGGATCTTTAACGTTCATCAACTAATTCTGGGCATGGAACATACAGTGCCTATAGAAAGTCTACACCGCCTTTCAAAATTTTCACCTTTTGTTTCCTTATAGCCTGGAATTAAATTGCATTAAATCAGACTTTTTCCACCTATATTTACGTATCGTAACCCACAACTTCCAAGTGAAAACAAATTCTACAAATTTCAGAAAAAATAATTACAAAATAAATTGAAAGGTGATACGATGTTGTTAAATTGAAATTTAAAAGGTGAAACGAATTGAAAAGTTGATACGATGTTGTTAAAAATACAAAAACTAGAATATCTTTGTTGGATAAGTGTCCACCCCCCCTCCCCCTTATTTATAATAGCAATTGTAAATGAGCTCAGGTGTAAACAATCAAATTCAAAATCACACACCAAGTTACTTGGCCTCCACCTGCGTTAAATTGTAGTGATTCTGATAATATAAAAATAAGCAGATTCCAAAAAATACACCGAAGTCTGATGGTTAAGTTTCATATCCAGTTAGTCCACTGAATCATTTCACATTTGTCTGCACCCTTCTTGTATACTTGTTAAGGCCCCCCACCGTGGTACCTTTCAGAAATAAGGGATTGATGTTACTGTTTTGGCCAAGTTCCTGTCCTAACCTGCTGGGTATAGTCCTACCCCCCAGAAATGATGCATTCAGCAGGCCTAATGGAATAAAACTTTTCCCACATGGGTGTGTTTCAGCGGTAACCACACCAACATTAATTTAATTGATTAGGTTGAAGAATATCCTTTTCCAATATGCTTTAATAGTAACATAGCGAATACTATGGTTATTAAATACCCAGACTTCACAGGCTGGGCGTTGCATCAAAAAATGTCGACTACCGTCCCTTGGATTAATATTAAACTGGTGTCCTGTTTGCCAGCCTTAGTTAATGGACGTCAAAGATCCCACAGTGTCTTTCTGAAAAGTTGGTGAGTTATGGCGGGCACCCTGCAGGCCAACCGCTGGGAAGGCAAGAGCAAAACACCCAATGCATTCCTTGCCAGGAGACTGCTTGGGGAGCACCGATGGCCTGTGATTAGGGTATGGCCTCTCAACAATGAGGACGACGAAGATGAAAATAACCTCCACCACCACCACCAGTGTGTGCCACTTAATTGTGGGAAAAGACTACAGTTGGGTCTGGGTGGCCAACTGTGTAGACAAAAGGATGTTGAGTGAGTACATTCCTGGGACTCTAGCATGCTTAGCAGGTTTAGTGCTGCCATCAGCTGGATTACTACAGAGGCAGCAGGTGTGATCGGTTTACTGTTCTCAGAGGCAACACACCCTTGGTTGCATCACCCTAACGACTGGACTTGGAACTGCAAAGTTCAAGTTGAACTCAAAGACTGAGCCCTATGACATGTTTATTCACAAAATACAGCAATAGTCAATCGATTTAGCTTACCATCTATTTCATTTTAAAATATACAAAGTTAATAAAGTTGTTGGAGGGAGAACAATGTCCAAACGTTTAGTGTATTGAAAACGAAACAAAGGGGAAAGGTTAATCTTTCAAATTCAAATGTAGATCATGGTATTTAATCCACTCATGGTTCCAGACAATAAATTTAGTTGTTTTGGATGTTTGGCCTGTTTGATGTACGATACTTCAATTACCAAACACCACAGTTTGTAGAAGCGTTTTTGGCAATGCATATTAAGTACTGTTGTGGACCCGGGGTCGGGGTGAGGAAGACCACGAGGGGTGAGCTACCTCGGGTTCCCACCAGACTCTCTGGAATCACATTTTGTCGCACACGAATAACTTAGTGACGCGGCGGGTCGCCAATCAACCGTGAATGCCAATAACTCGACCACGTAACTTCAGGTCCTTCGCCAGATACCGTTTACCAAAAGGTCACGTGGTTTAATTACCAGGGGACACGCCCTCGGTACGCCTTGCTCAAACCGGATCACCTTACCAGATCAGATGCAGCCGAGCGGAACTGCCAAGCTCGTACCGGCTAGAAAACAGATCGGTGAGGGATAATGCCCCGGCTAGACTAGAGTACGAACTATGCTGGACCAATGAAGGAAAAGACGAAAACGAGCTGGGAACATTTCTCTACAAGCATTTATTTACAATCAAGCACGGAAAGGTATGTGGCACAGTAAATTGGGTTTATTCGTATGTACAGCAGGGGATAGCAAGGAATTTGTGGGGTGCAACAAAAAGCAAGCAATCTTACAAAAGTAGACACAGAGCAGAGTTTTCCCATTCGAACTTCTACAATCTTAACTAAAAGTGGGACAGGCGCCATCACATACACACAAACTCGAGGAAGATTAGATATAGCCCAGAAAGAAAAAGAGAAGATGAGGATACACGGCCTCACAATACCTGGCGCGGTCGACGGACCAACGCAACCCAGTGCGCTTAGGGAGAGGTAGGAGGGAGGAATACTGGTGGTGTCTAAGGTGTGGGGTGAGGAAGTGGGAGGTGTGGTGTAGTGCAATGTGGGGGGTGTGGTGTTGTGCCAGAAGAAAATGGGATTGCGAGTCAGTAATGATGCTCTTTTGTGCGTCCAAAGGAGACGGGATAGAGGGGTGGAAAGAGAGAGAGAGAGAGAGAGAGAGAGAGAGAGAGAGAGAGAGAGAGAGAGAGAGAGAGAGAGAGAGAGAGAGAGAGAGAGAGAGAGAGAGGAGAGAAGATGCGTGAGGCGAAAGATCCTTAACCGAGTCATGTATAGGTCTGTGTGTGTAGCGAGTACCTCCATGGGATGCTCCGCCTGAGCAGTCCCACCTCGAGATGTGGCTCATTATCTCTGGCTTAGTCACTTTGCCAGGGCTCGGGACAACGTGCACTCCGCACTGGTCCTCAAGAAGAAGCACGTCCTCGCAATCGCACACCAACAGTGAGTGAAGAGCCAGCGAAGGGCAGAGACAATGAAGAGCTGCCAACAAAGATCCGAGAGGAGCAGAAAGGAGCAGAGAAGAAGGGGCGAATGGCTCCACGCTCTGCCTTTTATAAGCACTGGGCGAAGGGTGGGGTGACGACCCAAAAGCAACGCGCTGTGACCCGAATCCTGCTTCTCTATTGGGCCACAGCCGCCCGAGCCACGCCCTGCTAGGCTCCCGGGGCCGGAAATGGTCTCAGTCATCCGTCTGGCTCGACACGGCCCAGAGCTCCTGACTCAACATAGGGTATAAGCCTGCACCCTGGCCGTGAACGTGCTCCGAGTGCAGTCTGAATGCCGAATAGCAATGCACACCCGCCACCCACAGCCCCCCTCTCATGAGCCAAAATGCACACCCGGGCCCTGTACCAAATTCCCCCTCCTCGCCACCCCGTCTTGCCATGGTCTGGCGACTGGAGGTTTGGTCATATCAATTCTGCGTGCCCACCCGGGACATCCCCTGCGAGATGCGGTCGAGCTATTAACATCCGTTGCTCGGCCCGCATTGTGTGGTCCGAGGACAGTCCGGGTCGTGCAGCACTCCTCTGTTTAGTGGCGAATTGCAGCGATGCAAAGGTACGAGGAGGTGTGGGAAAAAATTTCCTGTGTGCGGGAGGCATTTGTGGTCGAAGTGGTGAGGTTTGGTGAGCAAGGTGTGAAGCAAGGTGAGATGCCGGTTGGAAATTGGTGCGCAGATTTGAATGAAATAATGACACGTGTGCAGGTTGCGTAGTGTTTATAGTGGAGAGAGTGTGGTTGAACCGAGCCACAGGAGGCATCGTAATGTGCTTATGACTTATCACATTTTGCATGGTGTGTGTGCTTGCTTGTTTTGTACCATGACTAAAAGGAAAGGGTTGGAGTAGAAATCAGAATTGGAGATGGAGATAGTTAATAGACCTAACTATTAGACCCACGCAACGCACTTCGTCCTGTTGACCCACTCGACATGAGGGGAAGGTCTAACTGCACAAAGACGAACAAAATAACTGCCTGGGGATCACCGTATGTTGGGTGCCATTGCCTTAGAGGCACGCGGTTTTGTAGAACCGCAACAATACACAATGTGCCCACCATTTGCCACCTTGCTTTATTTTTCAACATTGTGACAAGTCTAACAGTAAAGGTTCAACGATTAACGCAAGTGGCCACAATGAGTACCCCATAACGCTATTGATTAACATCAGAAATGTACAAAGTTACCTTGTGGAGAGGCGAGGGGCGCTGCCAGTACCAAGGCAGAGCCCAACAAGTTTCAAATACAGTACAGGTTTCACAACATTCAGAATAATGTGATAGGTGATTATTCTGCTTGAACAAGTTTGCAACTATGAGCGACTGGAAAGGTAAAAGCTGGGAATATTTTGTGGAAATGAAAAACTGGCATATATTGATACATACAGTGGGGAGAACAAGTATTTGATACACTGCCGATTTTGCATGTTTTCCCACTTACAAAGCACGTATAGTAGAGGTCTGTAATTTTTTATCATAGGTACACTTCAACTGTGAAAGACGGAATCTAAAACAAAAATCCTGAAAATCACATTGTATGATTTTTAAATAATTAATTTGCATTTTATTGCATGAAATAAGTATTTGATACATCAGAAAAACAGAACTTAATATTTGGTACAGAAACCTTTGTTTGCAATTACAGAGATAAGACGTTTCCTATAGTTCTTAACCAGGTTTGCACAGACTGCAGCAGGGATTTTGGCCCACTCATCCATACAGATCATCTCCAGATCCTTCAGGTTTCGGGGCTGTCGCTGGGCAACACAGACTTTCAGCTCCCTCCAAAGATTTTCTATTGGGTTCAGGTCTGGAGACTGGCTAGGCCACTCCAGGACCTTGAGATGCTTCTTACGGAGCCACTCCTTAGTTGCCCTGGCTGTGTTTCAGGTCGTTGTCATGCTGGAAGACCCAGCCACGCCCCATCTTCAATGCTCTTGTTGAGGGAAGGAGGTTGTTGGCCAAGATCTCATGATACATAGCCCATCCATCCTCCCCTCAATACGGTGCAGTCGTCCTGTCCCCTTTGCAGAAAAGATCCCCAAAGAATGATGTTTCCACCTCCATGCTTCACGGTTGGGATGGTGTTCTTGGGGTTGTACTCATCATTCTTCTTCCTCCAAACACGGCGAGTGGAGTTTAAACCAAAAAGCTCTATTTGGTCTCATCAGACCACATGACCTTCTCCATTCCTCCTCTGGATCATCCAGATGGTCATTGGCAAACTTCAGAGGGCCTGGACATGCGCTGGCTTGAGCAGAGGGACCTTGCGTGCGCTGCAGGATTTTAATCCATGACGGCGTAGTGTGTTACTTATGGTTTTCTTTGATACTGTGGTCCCAGTCTCTCTCAGGTAATTGACCAGGTCCTGCCGTGTAGTTCTGGGCTGATCCCTCACCTTTCTCATGATCATTGAGGCTCCACAAGGTGAGATCTTGCATGGAGCCCCAGACCGAGGAGATTGACTGTTATCTTGAACTTCTTCCATTTTCTAATAATTCGCCAACAGTTGTTGCCTTCTCACCAAGCTGCTTGCCTATTGTCCTGTAGCCATCCCAGCCTTGTGCAAGTCTACAATTTTGTCCCTGATGTCCTTAGACAGCTCTCTGGTCTTGCCCATTGTGGAGAGGTTGGAGTCTGATTGATTGAGTGTGGACAGCTGTCTTTTATGCAGATAACGAGTTCAAACAGGTGCAGTTAATACAGGTAATGAGTGGAGAATGGGAGGGCTTCTTAAAGAACAAACAAACAGGTCTGTGAGAGCCGGAATTCTTACTGGTTGGTAGGTGATCAAATACTTATTTCATGCAATAAAATGAAATTAATTATTAAAAATCATACAATGTGATTTTCAGGATTTTGTTTTTAGATTCCGTCTTTCACAGTTGAAGTGTACCTATGATAAAAATTACAGACCTCTACGTGCTTTGTAAGTGGGAAAACCTGCAAAATCGGCAGTGTATCAAATACTTGTTCTCCCCACTGTATATATATGTAATTTGTCAAAGGCCAAATCACATCTCTCCCCAGAATTGGAGGGAACAATTAATGACCTCTCACCTCATAAATTATCCCCATTTGCGAGTAGGACTTCATAATTTCTAACTGGAAGGAAAGGGAGGGGGGGATGTACACACACACACACAACACACAACACACACACCACACACACACACAACACCACACACACACACACACACACCACACACACACACACACCTTGCAGTGTATGAAACTCCTGAGGTTATCCCAAAGACTCAATAGCTCAGAGGGCTGTTGCTGTGTTCACGATGAGGTGTTTGGTTTCAAGTACCAGGTTGAATCAGCATTTTTTCACAGTAGCCCCACACAGGAATTTATTCCTGTTTATTTAATTATATAACCAAAACAGGCCCTTCTGACACGATAAAGGCAACATGGCATTAAATGTCATGCGCACTTGCACATCACTGCACCTTCAATTCCGCATGGCTTCCATGGGCCACAATCCGGTCTATTTTTTTTTAAAAAATAAACAAGGATTTTAAATGTCACAAATATCGGACAGTGGAGCAGTCGATGATGGTTTTGCCTTTGTTATGGGCTCGTCTGGACGACATACCACACAATTGCTTACTTGTAACCATTCAAACCTAGTCTGTTAAATTATGTGTTAAACCCTCTAGCTTGGCGGTCGTATGGCAGCTTAGCTGTCGGGGTAGCTATCATTTCTTGAAGCGCGACTGTGTCGCTGATGCAGTGCTACCAGTACACACACTGGAACTGGTACTCATTTCGCCAACCTCGGAAGGATGACAGGCTGAGTCAACCCCCTGGTGTATTAATTCAGCGGCCGAGCTTGAACTCAGGACCCTAGGATCCCAAGCCGCTACCCTAACCACTGAGCCAACACCAGGCTCCCTCTAGCTTGATGGAGCAGGAAGGCACAGATCGCGTCCCATAACAGCTGAAGACGTTTAATGTCATGTTTGCTTTATCGTCGCAAGGGCCTGTTTTGGTTTTATTAGGCCTAAGTCACATTTGCCACGGCGGCCGTGGGGTCTCCAAAATCTACGGCCACTAGCAATTATATGGCGGCCGCAGTATTTCCACGGTCACACAATGTTGCAGTCACATATGTTTTTATTTTTTGGGGAGCCGCACGGCATATTTAGAAATTGTGGAGACCGAAAACGTGGGGTTGCCGTACGGTCTTTGATTTGATGTCGCACGGTGACCTTAAGGGGGCCCTGCGGCGGCCATAGAATTTTCAAGGCAGACGCAAGGTAGCTTCAAGGTGCCCGCAAGGCGACCGCAGGGGGGCCCTAAGGCGAACGTGCGGCCAGACGGACGGTAACGAGTGGGTTCATTTTTTTCTTTTTTTTAACCAGTTTTTTTTTTCGGCTTGTCGAATTGCTACGGCGAACGTAGAAATGAAAAAAGGTATAACTCCGCGTTATAATTCCACGGCGACCCCTACGGCCTGCAAAAGATAGCCAAATGGCGTAGGGCCACCCTGAGGCCACCGCAGAAACTCTGCGGCCGCTGCACATTTCCGTCAATTCAGAGGGCGTACGGCCGCCGTATCCTCGCCGTAGAGCAAATGTGACTTAGGCCTTATTACGCTCGACAACAATCCCACCTCATGGCTGAAGTGCAGCAAGTCGGAGACAATGTACTCATGTAGCAAATGGCATTGCGCCTCACAGTTTGTCCAGTTTCGGCTGTTATGGGACATGATCTGTATCTTAATGCTCCACGAACCTAGGGGGTTTAAACACACACATCTATGACATATACAGCTCATTCTAACCACTGCCTCACTGACTGATATTAAAGTTTGGTACCTTCCGGGTGACATTTAAAGCTGAAATTAGGCGTGCCGATGGACATCGAAGCCTATACACTGGAAATCATATAACTGTCGGAAAACATCCATAAATGAAAATATAAATAAATGAAAATAAATAAATGAAAAAAACTAAATGAAAACAATGCGGTTAAGTGACCCGAGACAATGGGGAAACACGGTAATTTTGCGTGCTGATGGACATCGTAGCTGACACACCAGGAAAAAAAATCACAGAACCGTCGGAATGCATCCGTAAATGAAAATATAAATGAAAACAAATAAATGAAAAATTAAATGCAGGTGAGTGACCTGAGACAATGGGGAAGCACGGTTCGTTATTGCTTACAATGTGTTATTGCATATATATGTATATATATATATATATATATATATATATATATATATAACTCGAGGAAGATTAGATATAGCCCAGAAAGAAAAAGAGAAGATGAGGATACACGGCCTCACAATACTGGCGCGGTCGACGGACCAACGCAACCCAGTGCGCTTAGGGAGAGGTAGGAGGGAGGAATACTGGTGGTGTCTAAGGTGTGGGGTGAGGAAGTGGAAGGTGTGGTGTAGTGCAATGTGGGGGGTGTGGTGTGTCCAGAAGAAAATGGGATTGCGAGTCAGTAATGATGCTCTTTTGTGCGTCCAAAGGAGAGGGATAGAGGGTGGAAAGAGAGAGAGAGAGAGAGAGAGAGAGAGAGAGAGAGAGAGAAGAGAGAGAGAGAGAGAGAGAGAGAGAGGAGAGAGAGAGGAGAGAAGATGCGTGAGGCGAAAGATCCTTAACCGAGTATGTATAGGTCTGTGTGTGTAGCGAGTACCTCCATGGGATGCTCCGCCTGAGCAGTCCCACCTCGAGATGTGGCTCATTATCTCTGGCTTAGTCACTTTGCCAGGGCTCGGGACAACGTGCACTCCGCACTGGTCCTCAGAAGAAGCACGTCCTCGCAATCGCACACCCAACAGTGAGTGAAGAGCCAGCGAAGGGCAGAGACAATGAAGAGCTGCCAACAAAGATCCGAGAGAGCAGAAAGGAGCAGAGAAGAAGGGGCGAATGGCTCCACGCTCTGCCTTTTAAAGCACTGGGCGAAGGGTGGGGTGACACCCAAAAGCAACGGCCTGTGACCCGAATCCTGCTTTCTATTGGGCCACAGCCGCCGCGAGCCACGCCCTGCTAGCTCCCGGGGCCGGAAATGGTCTCAGTCATCGTCTGGCTCGACACGGCCCAAGAGCTCCTGACTCAACATAGGTATAAGCCTGCACCCTGGCCGTGAACGTGCTCCGAGTGCAGTCTGAATGCCGAATAGCAATGCACACCCGCCACCACAGCCCCCCTCCTCATGAGCCAAAATGCACACCCGGGCCCTGTACCAAATTCCCCTCTCGCCACCCCGTCTTGCCATGGTCTGGCGACTGGAGGTTTGGTCATATCAATTCTGCGTGCCCACCCGGGACATCCCTGCGAGATGCGGTCGAGCTATTAACATCCGTTGCTCGCCCGCATTGTGTGGTCCGAGGACAGTCCGGGTCGTGCAGCACTCCTCTGTTTAGTGGCGAATTGCAGCGATGCAAAGGTACGAGGAGGTGTGGGAAAAAATTTCCTGTGTGCGGGAGGCATTTGTGGTCGAAGTGGTGAGGTTTGGTGAGCAAGGTGTGAAGCAAGGTGAGATGCCGGTTGGAAATTGGTGCGCAGATTTGAATGAAATATGACACGTGTGCAGGTTGCGTAGTGTTTATAGTGGAGAGAGTGTGGTTGAACCGAGCCACAGGAGGCATCGTAATGTGCTTATGACCTTATCACATTTTGCATGGTGTGTGTGCTTGCTTGTTTTGTACCATGACTAAAAGGAAAGGGTGTGGAGTAGAAATCAGAATTGGAGATGGAGATAGTTAATAGACCTAACTATTAGACCCACGCAACGCACTTCGTCCTGTTTGACCCACTCGACATGAGGGAAGGTCTAACTGCAACAAGACGAACAAAATAACTGCTGGGGATCACCGTATGTTGGGTGCCATTGCCTTAGAGGCACGCGGTTTGTTAGAACCGCAACAATACACAATGTGCCCACATTTGCCACCTTGCTTTATTTTTTCAACATTGTGACAAGTCTAACAGTAAAGGTTCAACGATTAACGCAAGTGGCCACAATGAGTACCCCATAACGCTATTGATTAACATCAGAAATGTCAAAGTTACCTTGTGGAGAGGCAGGGGCGCTGCCAGTACCAAGGCAGAGCCCAACAAGTTTCAAATACAGTACAGGTTTCACCAACATTCAGAATAATGTGATAGGTGATTATTCTGCTTGAACAAGTTTGCAACTATGAGCGACTGGAAAGGTAAAAGCTGGAATATTTTGTGGAAATGAAAACTGGCATATATTGATACATACAGTGGGGAGAACAAGTATTTGATACACTGCCGATTTTGCATGTTTTCCCACTTACAAAGCACGTATAGTAGAGGTCTGTAATTTTTTATCATAGGTCACTTCAACTGTGAAAGACGGACATCTAAACAAAAATCCTGAAAATCACATTGTATGTTTTTAAATAATTAATTTGCATTTTATTGCATGAAATAAGTATTTGATACATCAGAAAACAGAACTTAATATTTGGTACAGAACCTTTGTTTGCAATTACAGAGATAAGACGTTTCCTATAGTTCTTAACCAGGTTTGCACAGACTGCAGCAGGGATTTTGGCCCACTCATCCATACAGATCATCTCCAGATCCTTCAGGTTTCGGGGCTGTCGCTGGGCAACACAGACTTTCAGCTCCCTCCAAAGATTTTCTATTGGGTTCAGGTCTGGAGACTGGCTAGGCACTCCAGGACCTTGAGATGCTTCTTACGGAGCCACTCCTTAGTTGCCCTGGCTGTGTTTCAGGTCGTTGTCATGCTGGAAGCCCAGCCACGCCCCATCTTCAATGCTCTTGTTGAGGGAAGGAGGTTGTTGGCCAAGATCTCATGATACATAGCCCATCCATCCTCCCTCAATACGGTGCAGTCGTCCTGTCCCCTTTGCAGAAAAGATCCCCAAAGAATGATGTTTCCCCTCCATGCTTCACGGTTGGGATGGTGTTCTTGGGGTTGTACTCATCCTCTTCTTCTCCAACACGGCGAGTGGAGTTTAAACCAAAAAGCTCTATTTTGGTCTCATCAGACCACATGACCTTCTCCCATTCCTCCTCTGGATCATCCAGATGGTCATTGGCAAACTTCAGAAGGGCCTGGACATGCGCTGGCTTGAGCAGAGGGACCTTGCGTGCGCTGCAGGATTTTAATCCATGACGGCGAGTGTGTTATTTGTTTCTTTGATACGTGGTCCCAGCTCTCTTCAGGTCATTGACCAGGTCCTGCCGTGTAGTTCTGGGCTGATCCCCACCTTTCTCATGATCATTGAGGCTCCACAAGGTGAGATCTTGCATGGAGCCCCAGACCGATGGAGATTGACTGTTATCTTGAACTTCTTCCATTTTCTAATAATTGCTGCGCCAACAGTTGTTGCCTTCTCACCAAGCTGCTTGCCTATTGTCCTGTAGCCCATCCCAGCTTGTGCAAGTCTACAATTTTGTCCCTGATGTCCTTAGACAGCTCTCTGGTCTTGCCCATTGTGGAGAGGTTTGGAGTCTGATTGATTGAGTGTGGACAGCTGTCTTTTATGCAGATAACGAGTTCAAAACAGGTGCAGTTAATACAGGTAATGAGTGGAGAATGGGAGGGCTTCTTAAAGACAAAACAAACAGGTCTGTGAGAGCCGGAATTCTTACTGGTTGGTAGGTGATCAAATACTTATTTTCATGCAATAAATGCAAATTAATTATTTAAAAATCATACAATGTGATTTTCAGGATTTTTGTTTTAGATTCCGTCTTTCACAGTTGAAGTGTACCTATGATAAAAATTACAGACCTCTACGTGCTTTGTAAGTGGGAAAACCTGCAAAATCGCAGTGTATCAAATACTTGTTTCTCCCACTGTATATATGTATTTGTCAAAGGCCAAATCACATCTCTCACCCAGAATTGGAGGGAACAATTAATGCCTCTCACCTCATCAATTATCCCCATTTGCGAGTAGGACTTCATAATTTCTAACTGGAAGGAAAGGGAGGGGGGGATGTACACACACACACACACACACACACACACACACACACACACACACACACACACACACACACACACACCACACGGTCACGTGATTTAATTGCCGGGGGACTCGCCCTCAATACGCCTTGTTCAAACCAGATAACCTGACCGGATCAGATGCAGCTGAGCATAACTGCCCAAGGACAAGCCGGCTAGAAAAATAGATTGTTGGGGGATAATGTCCCGGCTAGGCTAGGATACGGACCATGCTGGACCAATGAAGGAAAAGACGAAAACGAGCTGGGAACATTTCTACACAAGCATTTACTTACACTCAAGCAAGGAAAAGTATGTGGCACAGTAAATGGGGTTTATTATTCTGCACAGCAGGGATAGCAAGGAATTTGTGGGGTGTGACAAAAGGCAAGCAATTTACAAAAGCAGCCACAGAGCAGACTTATCCTGTTATATCTTCTACAACCTTAACTCATGCTACGACAGGCGCGATCACGTACACACACACACACACAC
>CM068958.1:108504207-108514837 GCA_035128595.1 Eptatretus atami | reverse complement strand
CGAGTGGCCTGGGCCGTGCAGCACGCCTCTGTTTGGTGGCGAATTGTATCGATGCGGAGGTGCGAGGAGGCATGGGTGATTTTTCCTGTGTGTGGGAGATGTTGCTGGTCAAGGTAGTGAGTTTTTTGGTGAGCGATGGTTGAGCAAGGTGAGACGCCGTTGTATAGATTTGATTTGACACCGCACAGATTTGAATGAAAGGGTGCGCCACGCACGCGCCGGGAAGCATCCTCGTTGTTGTGATTCTTTCACAGGCGGGCTACCTGGGTGCTGTGCTTGACTTGATTTGCACCATGGTTAAAAGGAAAGGGTTGGATGGAAATCAGGATTAAAGATAGAGATGTAGTTGTTAGACCGAGCTATTAGACCCACGCAACACACTTCGTCCTGTTAACCCACTAGACATGAGGGCAAGATCTAACTGCACAAAGACTAATGAAATAACTGCCTGGGGATCACTGTATCTTGGCTGCCATTGTCTTAGAGGCATGCGGTTTTGCAGGACCGTAACAATATATATATATATATATATATATATATATATATAATTCGATTGCACACAAAATACAGGTTCCTTTAGTCAGCTATTCGATAAGTGTTGTTCCTAGATAGCTCACCTTTTCATTGTTAAATGTTCAGAATCGAATTATATGCCGCTGCGGATCATTTAATAGTTAGGGAACGAATCGAACGTCCCTCCCCTCTTCTGCGAAGAGGAAAAAGGACCTGCAGTCTCCGTGATCGAATGTCAACAACTCCACCCGTGGTTGAGCGGGGGATGGATCACGAGGGCATGAGTCACGCCGGGCGCGGGGGAGGGGGGGCGGAGGAGGATAAAGAGGAGATCCTTTCTTGGTTTGTGTTCGGAGTTGGAGAAGGGAGATGAGGGTAGTCGCTCAGCAGACCTTCGGGTCCTGTTTGGCTTGGGTTAGAGTTGAGGCCTTCGGAAGCTTTTTGCTTCGGCGGCTCAGTGAGCTTCGGCTGCGGCCTGGCTCGGGAGGAGGCTTTTTGCTTTGGTGGTTCAGTGGGCCTTCGGCTTCTGCTTGGCTCGGTAGACTTCTTGGAGAGCTGCTTTGTTTTGGAAGAAAGTCGAGCCGGTTGCTCGCTCGAGCTGCGAAGGTGGCTTCTTCTTCTTCTTGGTTCGTGGAGCTCTTTGTTCTCCGTTTGGTTCCCGGCTTGGTGCGACTCATCGACCTCTTCTTGGAGGTGGTTCCTTGGGGAAGCGGCCATCGACGGAAGGATCGGCGCATCGACGGGAGGATCGGCACCTCGTCTCACAGCACGTGTTGAAAGCGCGGGAGGATTCGCGGGAGCTGGGAAGGATCGCAGCTCACGGCGATTGGATCCAGCTCGCTCCGCGTGGAGCCCGGTCGAACAACTTGAAGACCACACGAGGTGAGAAGGTTCGAGATAGGTTCTGGGTTTCAACTCACCTGTCCTCCGAGCTGGAGCTCGTTATTAAAGGCATCAGCCACCATTTCTTGGGTGTGGTGTGTCAGACGTGTGTCCGTGGGCCCGTCTAATAAGTAGGAAATTGTTAAGTGCTTTGTGTGTTGTAAATCTTTGCATTGCATTTCGTAAAGTCGGTATAGTTATGCTCTTACGTGCTTCCTAGTTCCCCATTACTATTAATAAATACCCCAATTGTTAAATGTTTTCAGCTCGTCGCGTCGATTCTTTCATTGACTGAGCATTTCGTGTGTGTGGGAGTTAGAAAGCCGTTGGTTTGCCGTAAAAGGGGACATTTGGACCGACGGTTCTCGGCGATTAAGCCGCTTGGAATCGTGCACGGGACAGGCTCGCCTCGGCGGTTTGTTCCGTACGAGTTCCGTCGAGGGTGGAATACCCGGTAGTTGGATCACGTGGGTATTTCGGTACATTGAAGATTGGCAATCGACCCTACCCACGTGATCTGCCATTGGCGTATTTTGGTTCTTGTACAAGGACCCGTCCACTCAGACTTATCCGGGCGGCGATCTATATTCCGGGCGATCGGTCGGGCCGACTCGACTTGCGGGCTCCGTTCAGAGCGGTCGGTTGGCGACGCACCGGCCCGTAACAATATATATATATATATATATATATATATATATATATATATAATGTAGGTACTATATTAATATATAATTATTGTCGTGTCCAGGGGGTTTAAACCCAACCTGAAGGGATGGCAAAGCTTCTCCCTTGAAGACTACAACTGAGACTCGGAGATTAAGGCGTGTGCGTTAACGGGGCGAAATGGCGGAGAGACGATCCACTCAGGAGGAGCATGGGGAGGAGCATAGTACAGGGGCGCTGCACCAGGACAACACAAGGCTACAATTTCTTCAAAGGAATACATTTTATGAAAATAAATGACTATTCACAACGGACAATAATTCAAAAAGGTAATAAAGCAAATAAATCATACAGTCAAGGCACCTCACACACAGACTCAAATACAGACAAAGGGGACACCAAATGAAAAGAACAAGTTCGAATTGCGAACATACCCCGTGGGAGTTCATTCGTACGACTCTCAGATGAGCGATAGCACGGACGACAGATAGTTTTGAAATTTGGTAAGATTTTCATTGCATCAGAAAAAGAAACCAGAACACTTCACAAGAGTGAGGCTAGTTTCTTATCATCATTTGTGACTTAGTTTTGCGTTGGGCATCGCCCAGCGCATTTAATTTTTTTTTTTATAACAATTTTCAGAAAATGAGCCGAAAGGGCCGGAATCGCACTTTGTTCTCAGTTATTGCCTGGGGAATGGTCTCTAGAATATACCTGTCAAGTTTGGTTCGGTTCCGTCCACTAATAACTGAGAAATAGCAATTTTAAGAAAATGGGCCAAAATGGGCCGTTCCGGCCCGAAAGGCCGCAATCGCACTTTGGGCCAAGTTTACTGTCTGCACATATGTGTCTAGTATATGCCTGTCAATTTTCATCAAATTCTGTTCACGAATAATGGAGAAATAGACGTTCAAATGAACTGTACACAAGAAAAGAGAGAATGCGAGCGGCGCTTAGACCCCATGGGGTGGAAGACCCCAAGGGGTAAAAAAAAAACCTTTCGTTTAAACTATTCCTTTACTTAGCTTGGCCCAGAGCTGATCCTCGTGGAACTGGAATCGAGGTGCTTCTCTCGAAGCAGGACGAACGCACGCCAGCCAATCCACGAGCGGCACTCCACATCAAGGCTCAAAGCCCCAGTGTAACGGCTCCGTGTGCTCCGGTCATCCTCATCGACTCAACCAAAAGCAAAAGGCCGATGTCTTACTTCACCATGCAAGCCACATCTCCTCAACACAAATTCAATGGCCGTGTCGTCGTCCTCGGCGTGTGCTCAACCTCCGCTCTCATCTCTCCAAACAATGCCTCCACTCTGACCACGGCTCTCCACAAAATGCGCAAGCCAACTTGAACTCCACTTCCCTCTCGCGTGCACTTCGCTTGACTTCGATCATGCCGATATATCGTCCTACACAGTAGTCGGAAGCCTCCTACAATGCACCAGCCAACCTTCCTCTTTTATCATGCCTATATATCCTCCGTCTCCAGGGCGTGGCCTGTTCACACCAAACCCGGGAAGGCAGGGCTTCTGAGGCTCTCTCGGCCTCATATAGGTTGCCGGGGGTCTCTTTACCGCTGGTCGCCAACCAGACCTCCCCATCCGACAGGTCTCCATTTCCAGACACCACAAGCTGCCACGTCCCCTGCACCTCCTCGTCATCCCCCAGTCTGACCAACTGCAGCCTCTCAGTTCCCAACCACATATGGCCCCGCCAAGGTCTAGTTGGCAGTCGTGTTCCACCAGGAAATTCAGTCCCAGGAGACAATGGTCACACACCTCGGCCACCCGTACCACCAGATTGACCTCCAGACCGCCCAACTCCATCCTCACAACACCGCGCCCCAATATTGGAGCCGTCGCCCCCATAGCCAGTTGAAGGCTGTGTCCGACTAACCTATCAATTTTATCCCAGCCTCCAACGCTCTGGTCTAATACACTCGGATTTATAATGGTGACACTGGCCCCAGTGTCCACCACAGCCTCACAAAATTCCGCCTCAATTTTGCATCTAACCCTCAAATTACCCGTGCCAATTATTCCGCAGTTCACAATCTTCACCGAAGAAGGGCGCTTCTCCACACACTTGCCAGCCGAGCATGGCCCCGCCCCCTATGCTCGGCTCGCTCTCGTTTCCCGGGCAACGCGCAGCGGCTGCGGGGCCCACTCCAGGCAGTGACGTCACTGAATTTTTACACTGAATTCCCGTTTCTAACAACATTACACACCAAAAAAACTTCTCATTTGAGGTAAGACATCTATGATGAAATTAATCCAACATCCACGATCAATTTACGATAAAAAATCAAATCACTATGTCAACTTGGTTCTTCGAAACTATACGATGTACAGTATGTATATTTAAGGTGTATATTTGGTGAGGTTAGCTAAGATGGCAATCTTTTTTTCTACAAACGTTTTTCAGCCTTGAGAGTTGCGTCTTTAGATGAGCAGTAAAATTACATATAAATCGGTGTGTGGATTGTATTCGTACTATGTTCGGTTTTTGAATGATTCACGCATTTGAGAGGTCACGTGACTCCTCCTTTGCTGATTTTATCGATCATGGGAAGGTCACAATTGACAGTTATTTTTCACGTTTGATATTATATTTGACGAGGTGTAGTGCAATGTGGGGTGTATTCAAGGTGTAGTGTCAGGTCAGGTATGGGAGCATGTGCCAGAACAGCGTGGCGTCGCTGCGTCCACTTTCCGCCGGTACTCCAGGGGCCTCCGTCTGGCCATCCCCCAGGCAGATGCCAGGCCATCCCCATCTCCTTGAATGCCGATCAATCTGCTGCAACCACGAGGCACGTGGTCGGCCCACTGGCCTCCTCCACTCACGAGGCTCCCTCGCTGAGAGAATCTGGTGAGCAGGATCATCGTTAGGAAAAGAGCCACATGTCCATACAGCCGCAACTGACGCTCACGGATCATGCAGGTAACAAATCTCATCCGAGTCTCTCTCAGCAACCGCTCGTTGGACACAAAATCTGACCAGCGATACCAAGGATTCTCCGAAGAGACCTGGTACCAAAGGAATTAAGTCTCCGTCTCAGATCCTTGGTCAGAGTCCAAGTCTCGCATCCATAGAGCAAGACTGGAAGCACAAGGACCTGAAGACTCGGACTTTCGTCCTCCCGACAGGTACCGGCAGCGCACACCCCATGATCCAGTGAACCATGACTCCCCAGGCTGACCCAGACGTCTATTGACCTCTGACTCACAGCCAGCAGAGACATGAATCACTGCAAGGAAGTGAATCTCTCCACGACCTCAACATCCTCACCACAAACAGACACAGACAGGACAGCAGCATCCAAGATGTCAAAAGCCTGGATCTTAGTTTTAACCCAAGAAACCATAATCCCAGCGCTCCGACTCCTTCAGCACCTCGAGGGCCCCAAAAGGATATCTAAAGTCCCGCAAAGATGACTGCATCATCTGCGAAATCAAGGTCGAGATCTTGACATTCCCAAACATGCACCCGCAGCTTGATCTCTCTGGCATCCTCCTAGAATTCAGTCCGTACAAGTGCTGAAAAGTGTGGGGCCAGTACACACCTGACGAACTCCAGTAAACAACTGGAAATAAGTCAGAGATGGTACCACCACACTTCACAGCACTCTCAGTACCAGAGTAGAGTTCAGACATCAGATCGATCAGTTTTGGTGGCACCCCACGAAGACCAAGAATCCTTCAGAGGGCATCAGAGGGCATTTTCCACAAGGAAAACGAGAGTATAAAATGGCGAGCTCCCAGGAAAGGAGATTGACGAGGATGTAAAATAGTGAGCTACCAGGAAAGGGAGAATGACGAGGATGTAAAATGGTGAGGTACCAGGAAAGGAGAACAAAGAGCATAAAATGGCGAGCTCCCAGGAAAGGAGAATGACGAGGATGTAAATGGCAAGGTACCAGGAAAAGGAGAACGACGAGTATAAAATGGCAAGGTACCAGGTAAGAAGTAAGATTGAGAATATAAAATGGCGAACTACGGGAAAGGAGAACAGCGAGTATAAAATGGCGATGTACCAGGAAAGGAGAACGACGAGTATAAAATGGCGAGCTCCCAGGAAAGGAGTTGACGAGGATGTAAAATAGTGAGCTACCAGGAAAGGAGAACGAAGAGTATAAAATGGCGAGCTCCCAGGAAAGCGGAGTTGACGAGGATGTAAAATAGTGAGCTACCAGGAAAGGAGAACGACGAGTATAAAATGGCGAGCTCCCAGGTAAGGAAAACGACGAGTATAAAATGGCGAGCTCCAGAAAGGAGAACGACGAGTATAAAATGGCGAGCTGCCAGGAGGAGAATGACGAGGATGTAAAATGGCGACGAGGTACCAGGCAAGAAGTAAGATGAGAGTGTAAAATGGCGCGCTCCAGGAAAAGGAAAACGATGAGTTATAAAATAGCGAGCTCCCTGGAAAGGAGAATGACGAGGATGTAAAATGGCAAGGTACCAGGAAAGGAGAACACGACGAGTATAAAATGGCGAGGTACCAGGAAAGGAGAACGACGAGTATAAAATGGCGAGGTTCCAGGCAAGAAGAAGATGAGAGTATATAATGGCGAGCTACCAGGAAAGGAGAACGACGAGTATAAAATGGCAAGGTACACGAGTAAGAAGTAAGATGAGAAATAAAATGGCGAGCTCAGGGACACGGAAGAGAGAACAGCAGTATAAAATGGCGATGTACCAGGAAAGGAGAACGACGAGTATAAAATGGCGAGCTCCCAGGAAAGGAGTTGACGAGGATGTAAAATAGTGAGCTACCAGGAAAGGAGAACGAAGAGTATAAAATGGCGAGCTCCAGGAAAGGAGTTGACGAGGATGTAAATAGTGAGCTACCAGGAAAGGAGAACGACGAGCTATAAAATGGCGAGCTCCCAGGTAAGGAAAACGACGAGTATAAAATGGCGAGCTCCAGGAAAGGAGAACGACGAGTATAAAATGGCGAGCTGCCAGAAAGGAGAATGACGAGGATGTAAAATGGCGAGGTACGGCAGGCAAGAAGTAAGATGAGAGTGTAAAATGGCGCGCTCCCAGGAAAGGAAAACGATGAGTATAAAATAGCGAGCTCCCTGGAAAGGAGAATGAGAGGATGTAAAATGGCAAGGTACCAGGAAAGGAGAACGACGAGTATAAAATGGCGGCGTACCAGGAAAGGAGAACGACGAGTTATAAAATGGCGAGGTTCCACAGGCAAGAAGTAAGATGAGAGTATTATGGCGAGCTACCAGGAAAGGAGAACGACGAGTATAAAATGGCAATGTACCAGGAAAGGAGAACGACGAGTATAAATTGGCGAGCTCCCAGGTAAGGAAAACGACGAGTATAAAATGGCGAGCTCCCAGGAAAGGAGAACGCGACAGTATAAATGGCGAGCTGCCAGGAAAGGAGAATAACGAGGATGTAAAATGGTGAGGTACAGGACAAGATATGAGAGTGTAAAATGGCGAGCTCCCAGAAAGGAAAAACGACGAGTATAAAATGGCGAGCTCCCAGGAAAGGAGATGACGAGGATGTAAAATGGTGAGCTACCAGGCAAGAAGTAAAACGAGGGGTGTAAAATGGTTAGCTACCAAGCAAGAAGTAAGATGAGAGGGTGTAAAATGGTGAGCTTCCAAGCAAGAAGTAAAATGAGGTGGTAAAATGGTGAGCTACCAAGTTAGAAGTAAAACGAGGGTGTAAAATGGTAAGCTACCAAGCAAGAAGTAAGATGAGAGTGTAAAATGGTGAGCTACCAAGCAAGAAGTAAAACGAGGGTGTGAAATGGTGAGCTACCAAGCAAGAAATAAAACAAGGGTGTAAAATGGTGAACTACCTAGCAATAAGTAAAACGAGGGTGTAAAATGGTGAGCTTCCAAGCAAGAAGTAAAATGAGGGTGTAAAATGTGATTTACCAGGGAAGGAGGAAGACGAGGGTGGTAAAATGGGTGTTTACCAGGGAAGGGAACGATCGAGGGTGTAAAATATGGAGGTTTACAGAAGGGGAACGACGAGTGTAAATGGGGGTTACGGGAAACAGAGGGTGAAAGGTGATCTACCAGGGAAGGGGAACGATGAGGGTGTAAAATGTGATTTACCAGGGAAGGGGAACGATGAGGTGTAAAATGGGATCTACCGGGAAGGGAACGATGAGGGTGTAAAATGTGATTTACCGGGGAAGGGGAACGAATGAGGGTGTAAAATGGGATCTTAACACAGGGAAGGGGAACGATGAGGGTGTAAAATAGGTGATTTTTACCTACGGGGAAGGGGAACGATGAGGTGTAAAATGGTGATCCTACACGGGAAGGGAACATGAGGGTGTAAAATGGGGATCTACCAGGGGAAGGGGAACGATGAGGGTGTAAAATAGTGATTACCAAGGAAGGGAAACGATGAGGGTGTAAAAGTGATTTACCAGGGAAGGGGAACGATGAGAGGTGTAAAATGGGATTACCGGGAAGGGAACGATGAGGGTGTAAAATGGTGATTTACCAGGGAAGGAGAACGATGAGGGTGTAAAATGGTGATTCTACCAAGGAAGGGAACGACGAGGGTGTAAAATGGTGATCTACCAGGGAAGGTGAACGACGAGAGGTGTAAAATGGTGATCTACCAGGGAAGGGGAACGATGAGGGTGTAAAATGGAGGATATTACCGGGGAAGGGGAAACGATGAGGGTGTAAAATGGTGATCTATCGGGGGAAGGGAACGATGAGGGTGTAAGAATGGTGATTCTACCCAGGGAAGGAGAACGACGAGGGTGTAAAATGGTGAATTTACCAAGGGAAGGAAGAACGATGAGGGTGTAAAATGTGATTTACCAGGGAAGGGAACGACGAGGGTGTAAAATGGTGATCTACCGGGGAAGGGGAACGATGAGGGTGTAAAATGGTGGATCGCTACCGGGGAAGGGGAACGATGAGGGTGTAAAATGGTGGATTTACCAGGGAAAGGGGAACGACGAGGGGTAAAAATGGGATTCTACAGGAAGGGAACGATGAGGGTGTAAAATAGTGATTTACCAGGGAAAGGGAAACGACGAGGGTGTAAAATGGGTGATCTAACCGGGAAGGGAACGAAGAGGGTGTTAAAAAGTGGATTTAAACCAGGGAAGGGAGGGAACGATGAGGGTGTAAAATGGTGATTTACCAGGGAAGGGGAACGATGAGGGTGTAAAAATGGTGATTTTACAAGGGAGAGGGGAACGATGAGGGTGTAAAATGGTGATTTTACCCGGGGAAGGGGAAACGATGAGGGTGTAAAATGGGTGATCTACCAGGGAAGGGGAACGATGAGGGGTGTAAAAAATGTGATCTACCGGGAAGGGAAACGATGAGGGTGTAAAATGGTGATTTACAGGGAAGGGGAACGATGAGGGTAGTTAAAAATAGTGATTTACCAGGGAAAGGGGACGATGAGGGTGTAAAATGTGATTTACCCAGGGAAGGGGGAACGATGAGGGTGTAAAATGGGATCTACCCGGGAAGGGGAAACGATGAGGGTGTAAAATGGTGATCTTCAGGAAGGGGAAACGATGAGGGTGTAAAATGGTGATTACCAGGGAAGGAACGACGAGGGGTGTAAAAAATGGTGAATCTACCAGGGAAGGGGAACGAGAGGGTGTAAAATGGGGATATACCGGGGAAGGGGAAACGATGAGGGTGTAAAATGGGGACTACCGGGAAGGGGAACGATGAGGGTGTAAAATGTGAATCTACCCAGGGAAGTGAGAACGATGAGGGTGTAAAATGGTGATTTAGAACTCGCAGGGAAGGGAGACGATGAGGGTGTAAAATGGAATTACGCAGGGAAGGGGAACGACGAGGGTGTAAAATGGTGATCTACCAGGGAAGGGGAACGATGAGGGTGTAAAATGGGGATCTACCGGGGAAGGGGAACGATGAGGGTGGTAAAATGGTGATCTTACCAGGGAAGGGGAAGATGAGGGTGTAAAATGGTGATTTTACCAGGGAAGGGGATACGATGAGGGTGTAAACTGGGGATTTACCAGGAAGGGGAACGACGAGGGTGTAAAATGGTGATTTACCAGGGAAGGAGAACGATGAGGGTGTAAAATAGCGACGTGAAGGTTGTAAAAAGTTATTCCAGGAAGGGGAACGAGGACGACGAGGGTGTAAAAGGTGAGCTACCAAGCAAGAAGTAAAACGAGGGTGTAAAATGGTGAGCTACCAAGCAAGAAGTAAAACGAGGGTGTAAAATGGTGAGCTACCAAGCAAGAAGTAAAACGATGGTGTAAAATGGTGAGCTTCCAAGCAAGAAATAAAACCACATGAAGGGACGGCAGACGTGCAGTGGAGCGTGAATAACGATTCATACAGTCTCATCAAAATGCTTCTGCATAGAATAACAGTTGAGATGGAAACAAAATAATGTCTGAAATGCATTTTCTACCGGCCATACTATAAATACTGCTCAGGTACGTCCAGAGACAAACACCGCCCAGACACATCTGGAGCCAAGCGGTCTAGAGACAAACACTGCTCAGACACATCTGGAGACAAACTCCCATCTGCACATGTCTGGAGATAAACTCTCGTCTGGACATAAACACCGCATGGA
>CM068958.1:108481503-108503692 GCA_035128595.1 Eptatretus atami | reverse complement strand
TTACCGACTACAGTACGTATTGTATACAACCCAAAAACCTTCAGTCACTTTCACTTCTTATTTTTCTTGAATATGGTATCTCAGCTGCTGGGGTAGCTATCATTTCTTGGAAGCTTGAGTATGTCGCTGATGCAGTGCCCCTCTACCAGTACACACTGGTACTCATTTCGCCACCATGGAAGGATGACAGGCTGAGTCAACCCCCTGGTGTATTAATTCAGCGACCAACGGGGCTTGAACTCAGGACCCTAGGATCCCAAGCCGCCACCCTTACCACTAAGCCAACACCAGGCTCTCATTACTTTCACTGAAAAACTATGTTGCATTTATATAGATGTTTCAGGTATATGCTCACAAACATTAATCTTTATAAACAGGTGTGTGTGTGACAGGTGGGAAAAAAATTTGGCTCAGTAATTTATAAAACACGTTAATATGGCAACTGGCTTGGAAATCGAGTGTCATTTCACAACAACTTGGTCGGGATGACGGAGCACTAACCAGTCGCTCAGGATGACGGGGTGCGAACCACTCACTCAGGGTGACAGGGCACGAACCACTCACTCAGGATGACGGAGCATGAACCATTCACTCTGAATGCCAAGGCACTATACCGCTATCGACTGTAGGGTGTTCGGTAAGTGGCTTAAGCACTCAAGCAAGCACTTCAATTAAATGATTGACAAGGAACGGCTCGCCAGGCTGTGGCTGCATCCCCATATAGGATCCCTTTCACTTGAAAGCTGATCTTCCCCGTACCTGCAGCAGTTAAAGATAATAAATGAATTTGTTCAAATCATGACTTTATCCACAAAGGAGTTGCTGTTTCACGTAGAACAACTTTGGAGACATCGCAAAGTTTAATCACCCGTGAAATGAACATTGCAGATAATCCACCACATTGCCTGCTCGTCTGAACACGTGTCACGTGGTACATCGGTTCACGGTCCACGCAAACGTTATAACTTTATTTTAAAACGTCCGTTTGTCACCAGATTTGCTTTGATTCCCTGGAGAGAACCTCGCGAAACCTCCAAAAATATATACACAGATCTGGCAGACGCTATGGATAGGCAGTCCTTCTGGGGGACAGAGTGCGAGGTCAAGCAGTGAATGCATTAAATCATATAGCTCAATGAAGCTAGTTAATTTTGGCACATTCTTAAATATTTTGTTCACTCAATATAATTCTACAAACAGAAGAAAAAGATAATTTTCATGCTTTGGAATTTTCACATTTTCTTGTGTATCTATGGAAAAGGAGGGACCATAGCCTTGCTTGCTTAAAGTAAATAGGTATATCGGCTTAGTAAAAAAGACTCGTTATTTCTTTAAATCATCAGATTTAATTCCAGATTTCAACACTTATTTAGTCCAGATGATATCCGATCCTCAAAGCCGAAATATTTCGATGATATACTTTAATTAGTACATGAGAGTAGATTATGGAAAATTGCATCATATATGATAGATGAAATCGCTCCAAGCTCCTAATTTGAAAACTATAGTACTTACAAAAGCGATGTATAGTGAGTCGTAGCTACAATGAACAGGCATTCGATAATATGAGTGAGGAAAGTGAAAAAATAAAACTTAATCGTTAAGAAATTGTTGCAGTCTGGTCCAACTCAAGGCATGGTTGAGCAGGCCAAAAAACATGGCAGCTTCAGATCCCAGCAAGGTAACCTAGGAAACACCTTTCGACCCCCATAGAGAGCGGTGACCGAGGACGTTCCTGGCAAAGGATATAATTAAATAAGGCCATTAATTATCTTCGTAAAGGGTGTTTTAATGAACCCAAACACCCAATTTTCAGTCATGCATTTCCTTGGAGTTTTCTTGGTATGCATGCAAAGTTTCAGGCTACGAGGTTTCATGGTTTTGGAGTTATGGAGGAGACACACTGACACACACACACACACACACACACACACACACACACACACCACCACACACACACACACACTACATTTATTAATATAGATTAAAATTATCCAGCCCCGAACTTTATCTCATTTTACCTTCCTACACTCCTAAACTTCCTCCACCTGTACCTGCAACTCCTATAACAGCCTTCCTCGCCTTATCGATATAGGCGGACCAGTGGGACCTACCTTGCCACCCCCCCCCCCCCCCCCCCCGAGACAATTTTTCACTGGTACCACAGTGTTCATATATATTCCCAGTAAGTATCAGAAAAAAGATGTTCCCAGAAAAATAACTCATCTGCACTATGCTTTATTAAGCCGTTTCCATTTTTGCATGTAATTAAGCTATTTAAACATTATTCTACATCTCTGACAACAAAGGAAATATGTTCACTCTATTCCTTGACCCTCAAAACATATGAGTAGATTCCTCATTTACTAATTTCCATGCACCAGAAGTTGAGATATTTACGAAAATGAGAATTTCCATAATGGCGGATCCTAATTAGCATATCAATGCATTTAAAATTATTTCCACTACTTTTACTCAAACAGAAAATAGTTATGTTTCCCTTAAACACCAGCAGACATCATAAGTCACAGTTATGTATTTATATCAGGCCCAGGTAATTAATTATATTGATTAATCTGATTTCGCATGATTTTCGAACGATTCATTGTGCTTTGTATTTAATGCTAATTAGCCTACTTTAAAAATTCAAAAATTTAATATATTTTTTGCCAACCTGGCTTGTATCTGGCAACACTTTGGTAATGTTTTTTTGACAAAAAAAAAAACTGACAGTGTGGGTATTACAAGGAAAGAAAATGGAAATTCTTGCATTTTTGTTGGAATTATTGTCTTTAAGTCAAATTTAATTAACTAGTGCGTGGCTGTACGTGCAAAAACAAAAAAAAAAACTTAAAAAAAACTTTCAAACCGCGACGCCAGAAACAACAACACACAGGCCGTTCCTTCGCTTCATTGTGCTTTGTATTTTATACAATAATTCCTTCACTTTTATACAAAATTCCTTCGCTCTCGCGTGCCATACGTGCGTGGCCGTAGGTGCGTGCCCGTAGGTGCAAAAAAGAAAAAAAGAATTGTGACGTCAATCGTGATGTCATAGCACCGTGTCCTGTCATTGGTTGGCAAATAAATGGCCGTAACTTGGGAACCGCTTGTCCGATTAATATCAAACCTTGAAAAGGCACATCCATAGGGCCAGCAATATACCTGGCAAGTTTCAATTAGATCGGACCAGTGGTTGTCGAGAAACGGCGGTCGCAGACACACACACATACAGACAGACAGACCACAACACACAGAGATTGCTGGAATTATAGTTAGACTAGTACTGGCCCGTAGGGGCGGGCCGTAGGTGCGTGCCCGTAGGTGAGTGCCAGTATGTGCAGCCTCTCTCTCTCAAACCTCGAAAAGGCACATCCGGGTCCCCAGCAATATTCCTGGCAAGTTTCAATCGTGCAAAAGAAATAATAATAATAAATAAATAAATAAATAAACATTAATTGTGATGTCATTCGTGATGTCATAGCACGCGTGTCCTGTCATTGGTCGACAGATAAATGGCCGTAACTTGGGAACCGCTCGTCCGATTGATATCAAACCTTGAAAAGGCACATCCGCGGGGCCCCGGCAATATTCCTGGCAAGTTTCAATCATGCAGATTTTGGAAATCTGCTAACATCACTGCCCTGCATAAAAAAGGTGCAAAAACAGATCCCTGTAACTACAGACCAATCAGCCTTTCCCAATCATCAGCAAGGTATGGAATCCATCATCGCTTCAGACATGAAATCCTTCCTCTTCTCCAATGGCTTGATTTCCGATCATCAATTTGGTTCTAGACAGGTCACTCTACCCTGGATATGCTGCTTCTGCTCTCCCATCAATGGATGGAGGTCCTCAATGCAAAGACAGGAAATCCGAGCCGTATCCCTGGACATATCACGTGCTTTTGACACAGTCTGGCACCCTGCACTACTCACCAAACTCTCTTCCCATGGTATCCAAGGCCATCTCACTCATGGCTCGCAGACTTCTCTCCTGTCGCAGTCAACGTGTGGCCTAAATGGAGTTCTTTCATCCCCTCTTCCTGTGCAGGCTGGAGTTCCTCAAGGTAGCGTTCTGGGCCCTGTTCTTTTTCTGGTTTTCATCAATGATCTCTCCGACTCTCTGGAAAATCCTCTATATCTCTTTGCCGATGACTCCACCCTCTGCCGTACCATCTGTCATCCCTCAGACCGGCAAGCAGCAGCTTCTTCGCTCACTGCAGATCTGGATAAAATCACAAACTGGTCCAACACATAGGAACATGTCTTTCAATCCAGACAAATCTCACACTCTCACTATGTCTCTTCGAAAGGACCGTTTAAGAAACCCCCCCCATCCACTTTCTCAACAATCCTCTGGAAGAAGTCTTTTTCTTTCAAGCTTCTGGGTCTCACTATCTGCCATGACCTTTCCTGGGAAAGTCACATTTCCAACCTCGCCTCAAAAGCCAGTCGCCGACTGGGAATCCTCCGTCGTGCAAAGTCCTTCCTCGGCCCTCTTGAGCTCCTGACCACTTACAAAGCTTTTGTCCGTAGCCTGATGGAGTACTGCTCTCCCCTCTGGGCTGGTGCTCCTGCCTCCCACCTTTCTCGGCTTCACGCTGTCGAATCCAGGGCATTTAGGATCATCGGCATCTCCCGCAATGAAGCTGAGTCTTTGGGCCTCTCACTCAATCACCGCAGGTTGGTCGGTGGTCTTTCTGTCTTCTACCGACTCCTCTCCAGCCTTGCCCCCCTGCTCTCTCTGCCATTTGTCCACCACAATTTGCACAGGGTGCTCAAGGTCCGCCAACAACCCCTTCTGGTAAAACTACCAAAATCACGAACCACTGCTCACCTTCACTCTTCATTCCTCTTTTTTCCCGCCTTTGGAATAAACTCCCTCACTCTATTCTTTCCCATTCTTCCTCCAGGCTTTCAAAACAGCTGTTCACCACCACCTCTTATCATCCCCCATCCAAATCCTCGATCTTTTCTACCCGATAATCCACCCAAGCCCACTTCCTTCAATTCCCTGCTTTCCTTCCTGAAAGTCCTGTAATGTCCATCTTCTCTTCCCCATGTTCCCCGTCCCATCCCCATCCCTCTCCCTTCTACAGATCACCTAATGTGTTTGTTCCCCACTGTTTTTCCCTTCCACTCCCGCCCCTCTTGTCTCATGCCCCCTTGCTGTGCGTTGTGTGTTAGCTCTCATACGAGCCTGGACATGGTATACAAAAAAAAAAATAAAAAAAAGATCGGACCGTCAATCGTGCAAAAATAAATAAATAAATAAATAAAACATTAATTGTGACGTCATTCGTGATGTCATAGCACCGTGTCTTTTCATTGGTCGACAGATAAATGGCCGTAACTTGGAACCGCTCGTCCGATCGATATCAAACCTCGAAAAGGCACATCCGCGGGTCCCCGGCAATATTCCTGGCAAGTTTCAATCAGATCGGACCGGCGGTCGTCGAGAAAACGGCGGTCGCAGACAGACAGACAGACAGACACACAGAGATTGCTGGAATTATAGATAGACTAGTACGGGCCCGTAGGGGCGGGCCTGTAGGTGCGTGCCCGTAGGTGAGTGCCAGTATGTGCAGCCTCTCTCGCCCCCCTCTCTCGCCCCCTCTCTCGCCCCTCTCTCTCGCCCCCTCTCTCGCCCTCACTCTCATCCCCCCTCTCTCATCCCCCTTCTCTGCCCCTCTCTCTCGCCCCCACTCTCATCCCCCTCTCTCGCCCCTCTCTCTCACCCCCTCTGCCTCTCTCTCTCCCCTCTCTTGCCCCCTCTCTCCCCCTCTCTTGCCCCCCCTCTATCCCCCTAGTCTCGCCCTTCCTTCTCTCCCCTCCTCTCTCGCCCCTCTCTCTCGCCCCACTCTCATCCCCCCTCTCCTCGCCCCCCACTCCTCATCCCCCTCTCCCTCGCCCCCACTCTCATCCCCCTCTCTCGCCCCCTCTCTCTCACCCCCCCTCTCGCCCCACCTCTCATCCCCTCTCCCTCGCCCCCACTCTCATCCCTCCTCTCTCGCCCCTCTCTCTCACCCCCCTCTCACCCCCTCTCGCCCCTCTCTCCCCCCTCTCTTGCCCTCTATCCCCCCTAGACTCGCCCTTCCTCTCTCCCCCTCCTCTCTCTCTCCTCCCTCTCTCTCGCCCCACTCTCTTCCCCCCCTCTCCCGTCCCCCTCTCTCGCAGATATTGGTCGACAGATAAATGGCCGTAACTTGGGAACTGCTCGTCCGATTAATATCAAACCTCGAAAAGGCACATCCGCTGGTCCCCAGCAATATTCCTGGAAAGTTTCAATCAGATCGGACGTCAATCGTGCAAAAAATAAAATAAAATAAAATGTAATTGTGACGTCATTCGTGATGTCATAGCACCGTGTCTTGTCATTGGTCGACAGATAAATGGCCGTAACTTGGGAACCGCTCGTCCGATTAATATCAAACCTCGAAAAGGCACATCCGCTGGTCCCCAGCAATATTCCTGGAAAGTTTCAATCAGATCGGACCGTCAATCGTGCAAAAATAAAAATAAAATAAAATGTAATTGTGACGTCATTGTGATGTCATAGCACCGTGTCTTGTCATTGGTCGACAGATAAATGGCCGTAACTTGGGAACCGCTTGTCTGATTAATATCAAACCTTGAAAGGGCACATCCGTGGGTCCCAGCAATATTCCTGGCAAGTTTCAATCAGAACGGACCGTCAATCGTGCAAAAAAAAATTTTTTTTTTAAATAAATCAATAAACATTATTTGTGACGTCATTCGTGATGTCATAGCACCGTGTCTTGTCATTGGTCGACAGATAAATGGCCATAACTTGGGAACCACTCGTCCGATCGATATCAAACCTCGAAAAGGCACATCTGCGGGGCCCCGGCAATATTCCTGCCAAGTTTCAATCAGATCGGACTGGCGGTCGTCGAGAACGGCGGTCGCAGACAGACAGACAGACAGACAGACACAGAGAGATTGCTGGAATTATAGATAGACTAGTACGGGCCCGTATGGGCGGGCCCGTAGGTGAGTGCCAGTATGTGCAGCCTCTCTCTCTCCTCAATCCTCGAAAAGGCACATCCGCGGGTCCCGGCAATATCCTGGCAAGTTTCAATGAGATCAGACCGTCAATCCTGCAAAAAATAAAATAATAATAATAAATAAATAAAATAACATTAATTGTGACGTCATTCGTGATGTCATAGCAACGTGTCCTGTCATTGGTCGACAGATAAGTGGCCATAACTTGGGAACCGCTCGTCCGATCGATATCAAACCTCGAAAAGGCACATCCGCGGGTCCCCAGCAATATTCCTGGCAAGTTTCAATGAGATCGGACCGGCGGTCGTCGAGAAACGCGGGTCGCAGACAGACAGAAGACAGACACACAGAGATTGCTGGAATTATAGATAGATATGCAAATGAGCTAATTAGCATAAACAAAATATTTTTTTAATACGTAAATGTGTAAGCTTTAATTTGACACCAATTTTGTGATTTTATGTTTATATTTGACAGAGATATTGACATTTTGCCGATCTTTGTGAGATTCGTCTATTTTTGATTGGTTGCCATGGAAACAGCTTAATAAAGCAGAGTGCAAGTGAGTTATTTTTCTGGGAACATCTTTTTTCTGATACTTGGGATATATATGAACACTGTGGATCAGTGAAAAATTGTCGCAGGGGTGGGGGTGGGTGGGTGCAAGGTAGGTCCCACTGTGCAGTAGGGGTGCAAGGTAGGCCCCACTGGCCCCTGGGGTAGGCCCCACTGTGCAGTAGGGGTGCAAGGTAGGCCCCACTGGCCCCGGGGTAGGCCCCACTGTGCAGTAGGGGTGCAAGGTAGGCTCCACTGGCCCCGGGTAGGTCCCACTGTGCAGTAGGGGTGCAAGGTAGGCCCCACTGGCCCCCGGGGTAGGTCCACTGTGCAGTAGGGTGGCAAGGTAGGCCCCACTGGCCCCGGGGTAGGCCCCACTGTGCAGTAGGGGTGCAAGGTAGGCCCCACTGGCCCCCGGGGTAGGCCCACTGGTGCAGTAAGGCGGTGCAAGGTAGGCCCCACTGGCCCCCGGCCTAATACATTCTCCCACCTATTGGTAATTCCCTCCTTGACCGTTGCGGTGTAAATCAATTTTAGCGAAAGAACTATTAATCGATAAGCCTGATTATAATTTGCACCAATTGAACATTTCAAATCACGACGTCGATTAGGACTTGTAAATTAATTATTTTAACCGATTAAACGCCGTTGTTTAAAGTTTTTCGACACGTTCAGAGACTTGTAGGAGTGTTCTCAAGCGAGGCGTGCTCATTTGAAGAGACGCATCGCAAGCTGCATGACGTGCAATCCCTGCTTCGGATTTTCAAAAAAACTGGGACTAATTGGAGCCGTTGCGCATGCGCGAAGGGCCACCAGGTGTGAACGGAAATGCGTCACGTGACATGACGTGACGTGACGTGTCTCAGGTGCTCCCCGGCAGGTGAGATAAGCGCGCACTTCCACTGTATTTTAACTTGTTTTGAAATAGAACAAAAAATTCCCCCGAGTCGGGACGACCGGCGAGTTGCTCGAGATGGCGTCGGAGGAGGAGGAGGACAACAAGCGTCTCAAGCTCTGCGAAAGTTTGATGATCTGGGTGAGTTCGAGCGACTGACGCGTCTGTGAATGCGCACCTGTGTAAATGGAAATATTAATAAACGTCACTGTATTTATGTGTAACGATGTACGATGTGAATTTACACCTGGGTTCTGACGTTTGATCACGCGGTCATTTCACGACGACACTTACAAACAGGTGTGTGTTACAAACGAAATGCTTCACCTGTCCCCACTGATGAGTGATGTACAAACACCACGCTAGCGATATACAATATACATGCAGTTGTTTCGAAGTTGGAGCGGTACACCTGTTGGATGACAAATTGAGGAGTTGCATAGTTAGTTAATTGATTGATTGATAAACTTTACAGCATCGTGTACTGTCATGGAAACCCTTTAACATGAGTTCCCTTATTATGAACTTCCAACGCAGGAGAGCCCATTCGGCCCACAAAGCCTGCGACATCAGAGAGGTGTCATCTTTAAATGGTGAACTTCAAGCAAGGAAGCAGCACAGCATGTACCATATATATATATATATAACTCTGGTGTGACTCGGATAGGGTTGGAACCACCCACCTCCCAGACTCAGGGCGGATCCTCCAAACATTACACCACCAAGGTGTGATTGAATGATTCTTGGGGGCAAGCCAGGGGTGTGCTCAGTTACCAAGCAGCATGCCAAGCTCGCCGGTCCTTAACGATTTCGGTCGGAGTGCTTCCTTGAGTGCTTTGACCGCTTGGCGAGCACTCTACAAGAAATTTGGTATTGCTGAACACCCCAGATTTTCATATTTCGTACTCTCATTTATTAGCTCGCCTGTTCGAAGAACAGAGACCTATAGCGATACCCCCGGCGTGAGCGTGAGCTTGAAGATGTTAAAGTTTTTGGTGCAAGTTATTTCCTTTCTAATGTTTTTATCTACAACACTATTTTTTACTGATTACAAATTATACAAATACATATATTGCTTTAAAATTATTTGGATCAGACTTCACTGCAATGCTTTATAAAAAAATATTATTAGACTAGTCTTCTAAAAACGATAAATGTATAAACAGGCGAGCATTGGGTGGCTTTGACACCAACTCTCTGGTTTACTATGTAATTGTACATATTATAAGCACTTCTCACTTTATTCCAATAACGAGGTGTTGTTGTTGACGACGACCCACATACATCGCTGCCTTGTCATGCCTGTTAAACAATGGGATGACAGTTTATAGGTAGGTCGGGATTCAAACCCAGGCGAGACAGCTTAGAGGCGAGTGTGCGTACCTCTCGGCCGGTGCTTCTGAACCTTTTTTTTTCAGTCGGCTTACCCTTTGATCTCAGCATGAGGCGTCATGTACTCGCTCTCAATGGTAACTCGGTCATTTTTCTACTAAACTACGTGTACAAACAGTTTCTCTTTCACTTTCTCAAATCACAGTGTATCTCATGTACCCCCTGTCTGGTGTTGGCTTCGCGGTTAGGGTGACTGGCTTGGAATCTCAGGATCCTGAGTTAGAACCTCTCTCGGCCGTTGAATTGACACCAGCTGGGCTTGACTCAGCCTGTCATCCTTCCGAGGTTGGTGAAATGAGTACCAGTGTATCGGTAATAGGGGCACAGCATTAGCGGTACAGCCATACCCTCAGCCAATGATGTTACCCGCAGCCTTGTGTAGCAAACAGAGGAGGAGGAGGATGTACCCCCCCCCCATCCCCGATGAGCAATCACGTAGCCCCTAGAGGTCCGTGGACCCCTGGTTCAGAACTGCTGCTCCGGGCCATCCTGCCAGCCCTACTGACGCTTGACTTTGCAATGAACACACTAATGGCAGCATTTTTCAAAGGTTTCCAATGGCTGTTCCACCACCCATGCTGTTGGAGCAAACTGGTGAGTTCACAACGCGTGTTTTAACTTTATTGGTGTGATTTTGGTTGATGAGAAGAAAGCAGCAGTTACTGATTTACCGGTAATGGTGCTGGTGTATTGTACAATAGGAAAGAACAGCTGGCAAGCGAATTGTTTTTACAATTACGTTGCAACGCTGCTATTTTGTTTTCAAGGTTCTTGAGAGTTTGTAAAACTTGAATCAAAATGAACAAGACAGAGCATTTAACAAGGTAGTGGCCTTGTCTGAGTTATATGGATTACAGTAGATCTCAGAATGAACGATTTGTGTGGACTCGCACGCTAACTGACACAGACCGATTACAATAGCGTATCCCATCTTTTTGGGAATGGGTGAGGCTACCTGCAGTGAGATGTGAACACTAAGCCTGTAACCCTGATTTGCAGGATGTCGGAGTCTGTCTGGTCCTGACTTTAGACTGATCCTTATTGTGCGGGACTATGAACACGGACTGCTGACCTCACAAATGCACAATATTGTTGCTATTTTGTTGACCACATTGTCTTTACTGGGCATTTTGAGACTGATAAATAGCACAGACCTTCTCATTGATGTGTCTGAAATGAAAGACCCTTTGTATCTGTATGCAGGTTAAATCATTCAATGTCTGCTTGCCCTGCGAGTCCATTGGAGATTTGACGAATGGTGTTCTTATTGCAGAGATCCTGCACGGCATGTGAGTGGTTTGATCTAGCCTTGCATAATTTATGTTGAAATGTGGCTTGTGTCGGTCAATCCCTGTGAAGATTTCCAGTAAATTTTTTTTGTCGGAGCTCTGATTTTAATGGCCCCAATTATTCCCACCTTCTTGTGGGGTTGGCCGGGGAATGTTCTTAACCCAAGCTTTGTATGAGCCTGCTAGCTGAGCCTGTCGTTCGATTAAGGTGGTGTGCTGAAGATATTTTGTAATTTATTCTGTGTTGGCAATAACTCAAAAGGCATCGTGTGGCTTTAAATATCGACCAACAACCGGTGCTGGCAAATGGGACCTCTGACTCGATGTACACATTGAAACCTCATGCTGAACACGATGCACCAGGGTGGCAGTTTTAAAGTTAAGTCGAGATGCAGACTCAGACTAGACAGCTCAGTGGTGAATGTGCGTACCTCTCGGCTATCCTCCAATACATCTTGTCTTTACAGACCAAGTTATTTTATTTTGATTAATGAATGCCATTTAACTATGAGAATACCCCACTTGTTTCTAATTCTAAAGCATCCAATGTACCAATCTTGGAACTGTATGTTGCGTGAATAGCCATATCGTCCAGTGGCTGAGATATCATCCAGACAAACAAACACAAACAAACAAACAAGAAAAAGAAGTCATGCAGAGCACGATACTTGCAAAATCTACCACCCTCTCCAAAAGTTGCAATGGATACATCAAATTGTCTGTTTCATAAAGATTAAAATTGACAATCTTATTCAAAGCTCAGGTCGATCGGATGAAAATTGACGATTTTTCAGATGAAATTTGATTTTAGAAGTTTGACCTTTTGACCTCAAATAGTTAGTTTTCCAATCCAGTGATGCAATATGCAAATCTTATTCAAATTTCAAGTCAATTGGATGAAAAATGACGATTTTAGGAATTTGACTAAGATGACCTTTGACCTCAAAATCAATAGGCTTCTCAGTTGAGACGAACTCGACATTTTGGTAAAGTTTCATGACTATCAGTTTAGAATTGTGACCTGTAGGCAATACAGACAAACAAACAAACAGAATGAAAAATCACTCGTAGAGCGAAGTTTGGCGGAACAGAACTGCACTCGGTCGAGCGCAGACCTCTGCCAGACTGAACAATTTACGATTTGTATCCCACTGAGAGGCCGGATCTGAATCCGGACCTGAACCAAAATCGATCGGCTTGTTCTTGTCACCTAACCAACTCGTCCATCTAGTTTTGTCACAAGTCGATCACAACTTTTAGAGATATTGTGCTCTACATCGTTTTTGGCCTCATCTCTCAATGGTGAAGAATCACTTTAAAATTCTCAGATCTGGATCTGGATTTAGATCTTCACCAAAATGTAATCTATTTGTCCTTGTCACACACCCAACTTGTCCACTAAGTTTCGTCCAAATCCATCGATAGCCTTTTGAGATATTGTGCTATATATCATTTTGGCCTGATCCCTCTATGGTGAAGAATCACTTAAAAAAATTCTCAGATCCAGATTCGGATATTCACCAAAATTAAGCGTTGCTGTCCTTGGCTGGTCACCTATATACCCAAAAAAATTCAGAACGATTGCTTGAAAACTATGGCCAAAAATCATAGACGGACAGACAGACAGACAGACAGATGCTACAGACCAACATACTTGGTGAAAAAATTTTTTCGCCACGTAATAACAAAATCGTGTGACCAATATACTTGAAAAATCTTAGATTTTTGCAAGGAACAATAAAACAAACAAGCAAGCAAATGGAGTAAAAACTGAGTACTCCCTTCCTTCGGCACCTGGTGATGACTTCATGCATCACCTGGATATGGAATTGGGAATGAGCGATGTACAACTAACTCTTGCTTTGAGGAAAATCACAAAGATCACTTTAAAATTTGTTCCAAGAGGATTTGATTGTAAGCAGAATTATTTATCGGAGAAATGGATAGGTAGTGGGGCAACTTAGCTAAATATAGCATAACAATTGTGCATTTTGTGAGGAAAGCACCATTTGCACACTAGAGCTTATCATATTATGAACAGATTTGGATATTGGGCCATCTCAAATTTTTGATGCAGTGGAAATGGCTGCCACAGCCATCAGCGGCTGAATTTGAGATGGCCCAATATCCAAATCTGTTCATAATATGTTAGGTACTAGTGTGCCAAATTTGGTGCTTTCCTCACAAAATGCACAATTGTTATGCTAAGTTGCTCACTAAGGCAGTCTGCTGGGACATCCTCCTATATTAAATAAGGCAATTCTCTGAATGTGTGTTGGTAGTACCCGAGGTTAAGTTGGCAGCACAAGGGGAACCCCCCCCCCCAGCCCCCTTTGAGATGACTTACAATTTTCACCCAATATTCACCAAATTTTGCATACGTGTTGGTAGTAGCCAGGATTTTAACAAGCTCAAATGAGCTAAGATCCTCGTCCTCTTAATGATGACGTCATAAAAAACGAATATGACGTCATTGTGATGTATCAGGTTTGCGATATATTATCTGTGCTAATGCTCGGCTTGATTCCCGCAAACAGAATTCAAACAGCTTGCCTAGTTTCGGAGATAATGGTATAAGCGATTTCCATTAGCGGCGATATTATGACATCAACTTTTTTTTCTAGGAAGAATTTCCAAAATGGAGATGGTTACTGCCTGCGCGTGGGCTTTCTGCATATACATGGCAAGTTTCACGAAGATCCGATGAAAACTCTGGGTGTGAACCAAAAAATGTCAAAAATAGGAATGACGTCATAAAAATTGATATGACGTCATAGCGATGTATCATATGTGCGGTAATTAATCTCTGCTAATGCCTGTTCGATTCCCGCAAACAGAATTCAAAAAGCGTGCCTAGTTTCGGAGATAATTTTTTAGGCGATTTCCATTAGCGGAGATATTTTGACATCATAACTTTTTTTTCTAGCAGGAATTTTCAAAATCGGAGATGGTTACTGTCTGCGCAGGGTATTTTACATATACGTATATGCCAAGTTTCAGGAAGTTTCGATGAAAACTGTAGGCTGTGAAACAAAAAAGTCCACAAGAAGAAGATGAAGAACAACAACGTGAGTAAGACTTGGATCTCCACGAGATCTAAAAATAATTAAGCACTTTCTAATGCTCCCGAAGGGAGCGTGTGTTTTCTAGTTGTGTAAATAATTTTGTTTTAGTTTGACTAATCTGATTATATCCATACACCTTGCAGACCAAACATAATCGTACATTTTTCAAAAAAAAAGCTGTGATTGTTATTTATATTTACCTCCGCCCAAAGCAGGACAGAGGTTATGTTTTCACCCCTGTTTGTCTGCTTATCTGTCTGTGAGCAGGATATCTCAAAATGTTATGTACGAATTCGGATGAAATTTGGTGGACTGGTTAGGTGTTTGACAAGGAGGAATTGATGAGATTGTGGTGATGATCCAGATATAGAATTTATTTTTTTTGAGCTGATTCTTCACCGTTGAGAGAAAGGGCCGAAAATGATATACTGGCCCAATATCGTAAAAAGTTATTGCCGGATTCGGATGAAAGTTGGGTGAGAGACAAGGTCGAATTGATTCAGTTTTGGTAAAGATCAGATTGGGATACAAGGATTAAAAAAAGAAAAAATTTTGTAAGCGATTCTTCTTTTCACCATTGAAAGATGGAGGCATAAACGATATGCAGCATGATATTTCAAAACGTTGTGGATGGATTGTGACAAAACTCGGTGGATTAATTGGTTAGGTGACGAGAACAAGCCAATTCGATTTTGGTTCAGGTCCGGCCGCAGATCCAGCCCATCGTCAGTGGGATGCAACGTATAAACTGTTCAGCCTGGCGGAGGTATGCACTCTACCGAGTGCCATTGTAGTTTTAAATGTAACCTTCACAGCTCAGGTATTTGTATCTCCAATATTGTAATTGTTCATGTACAAAGGAAGAGACTGATCTCTTGTGAAGGTATACTCATTGTGTAATATTGGGAAAGCTTAGATGCTATTGTGTGCATTTTAAGGCTTTATGAGAGCTATATTATGATACTCACTTTGACTGGGATGTTGTTAAGGTAGAGTACCTGCCTTGGAGCTGTCTATTCTGAGTTTGATTCCTGACCTGACTCTAAACTGTCAGACTGTCGCTTCGCAGGCAGAATTTGCATCACAAAGTGCACCGTCGCTCAGATGCATGTTAAGCTTGGTATCCCATCTACTCGCATTCACTGGAGGACGTTAAAGATCCCTCTGGCTTTTGATGATGAATAAGATGCGTTATCACCGGCACCCTGAACAAATTGCAAATTCCTGCCCTATCTGAGCACACCAAGGAGACTGGCGCCACCAAGTCAATCTGCCAATGGAAACACCAGCATGGTGTCCCAAAAATCTGTAAGGTTAATGGGATAGACTATGATGAAGCTGTTACTGCCGCAAGGCAACGGCTTGTGAAGTTAACTGTGCTGATATATTGGCACTCTGTATGCAGAGACCCAGCCTGGTTTGATAGCTCCTGGAAAGCCAGGATCAAGACGGATGTCCGAGACAACAAGAGACTCAAGGTGAAGCTGCTATTAACCATAACGTCTCTCTGGCCTTCACAGGCATTTTCAAGTCATTTAACATGTTAACCGTTTGGAGAACGAGCTTTGGTTTAAGTTCTTGCTTGCTTTTCTGCAGGTCAGCAACTTGAAGAAGGTCTTGGAAAGGACGAGAGACTATTGTGATGAGGTGAGATTATTTATTTATTTATTTATTTAAAATGCTTTCACTATGTAAGCTTTTTGGATAACCCTACATGGTCGGCCGTGTTCTCAGGTGCTTTACCTGCGTTTAGACGACGATGCAGGTCTGGATACAAGTTGCATAGCTGATGGTGATACTGGTGAAATGGGCCGACTTTTACAAATGGTGCTCGCCTGTGCAGTGAACTGTGACATGAAACAGGGTGAGTTAGTTGCCTGTCGTTTTCACTTGTCGTGGTTGCATTTTGGGGATCTGTCTCCAGCATGGTTGTTATCAATTTGTAATTGGCTGCTGTTTGTTTGGTGGGGAATTATTATTATGTTTTTTTTAAAAAAGTAAATGAGAAACTATCTTTGGCAGAGGTATGAAGATTGTGGTTAACTTTGAAGTGGTAGGGTGTTAAGCAAACCACAACTACAAATACTTGAACTGCTCCCAATTATTCCAATACACTTGTGAAGAAAGTTTTTATTTTTTTTATTTTTATGCCCAAGTCTTTCACCAACCAACTGGCGAAGCCTGATATTGTACTGAAGGTTGTAGGAATCTAATTTATTAAGGGTGATTGATGGTGATAGCTCATCTACCCTTCAAAAGGACGCTGTGGGATCATTAACTTCCACCAAATAATGCTAGGAGGCAGGACTCCTGGCTTGATGTTCATTCGAGTGATTATATACTGTGAGTCCTGTATGTGAAGCACCAATCCGAGTTTTTATAGTTTGGTTGTGAATAAAACCCGGGCTGGACAGCTCAGAGGTGCTCTCTCTCTCTGTACCATCCTGTCAGTTGGGGTTAAGCAAAATGTTATGCATTCTATTGGCAAGATGCGCAATGGGGCCATCTACATTTTTTCCATAAGCATCTGAGGGTGGGAACGAGTTGGTAAAAGTAATTGAAAAAAGGGAAATGAGCGGTGGATTGTAACAGTTGAACTTGATTGTCGACCATGAATTTAAGCCGATTCCTGCGTGTGCTTTTCTACTTGTAAATATTTGAAGTGTGTGATGAATTTAACTGTTAAAAAAAAAAGAAACCATTTTTTTTTTCCTTTCTTATGTTAGAGGTGGGGTGGCATCACACATGATGCTTAATTTTATTGGCCTAACCAATTTGCGATGGGGCAGGAGAGGGTATTATTATCGGTCCGTGCCTTGTGTCCTGAGTCCGCATGTAGACCAACTTTAACATCGGACCATCAGGCAATTTAATATTGCACTCCTCACCCAACCCTTCACCCGCCCACCCAATGAGTCTGAAACATAGTTCAACACAGTGGTCAAATGTAACCATAACATCTTTACATCCAATTTAGGCATAAATTGATTAAATTGTATCTTGAATGTGGAATATGTTGAAGTTATCTGGATGCATTCCTGAGTGTGTGTTTGCCCACGCCACCTGTTTGATCAATGTATCCTGCAAAGCTGATGGGCTTGACTCTCATTTAATACTGGCCTTCGGTACGGTTCGACAAAGATGTCAAATTTGACCATAGTCTGATGTAACTACAAGCTACTGTTTTGTTTTTTTTTAACCTTGTGTATTGCATCCAAGTTTGAGGTGATTTAATCCTGTTTTATAATTTGTGTGATCTAGGCTCTGTTGGTATTTATTCTTTTTGGTATCAATATACCGGTGGGCTCATTGTGGGATATCTGTATTAAAAAAAAGAAGAAGATTTTGCTTTAAAGCGAGATCAGTACTTGTAATCAGCACAGGCCAGGATCCATCGCTATCGTGGATCGCTGTACCAGTATGACTAGACCGTTATCGCAATCGCACTGGTATGATGAATATCGCAGATCGCTGTGTCGGTAATCAGCACATGTTTTCAAAAGCACACCCAATTCATGTAAAGCTAGAAGGACACTCGATGGAGCGCACACCTCCACCACACAATGCCTGATCCACCAGAACATATCAGGCCCAATACATTTTTGAAATATCATGCCATGCAGTACTATATCGTTTTTGGCCCCATCTCTCAATGATGAAGAATCACTTGAAAAATTAAATAATTCTCGTATTTAGATTCAGATTCAGATCTTCACCAAAATCTAATCCATTCATCCTTGCCATACACCCAATGTGTCCACCAAGCTTCGTTTGAATCCGTACACAACTTTTTGAGATATCGTGCTATATATCGGTTTATCCCAATTTCTCAATGGTGAAGAATCACTTAAAATTCTAGTAGTCGGATCCGGATCTGGATCTTCACCAAAATCTAATCAGTTCATCCTGGTCACACACTGAACGTGTCCACAAAATTTCATCCGGAGATATCCTGTACAAACATAAACAAGCCGGTAGGCGGCGATGGGTCGCCGAGCATGGAAACTATAAGATATAGAGCAAAATGGATGTCATGTAGCGGATACGGAATCACCTTAAGATTATGCATATCAAATCTCATCCAGTTCCATCTATTGATAACTACTCGGTATCCATTTGAATGAAAAGTACCGAAAATGCGGTTTGAAATCGGAAATCCCCAAAGTTCGAGGGGGTGCTGTGGGTGAACAAAGATCTAAATCGAAAATCCGGCTCGATCGTTTGTGCACAATGTATTCCAGACGATTAGTGTGAATTTTCATGACCATCCGACCATAACCCTAGGAGGAGTAGCATTTGGCGCGAAGGCACCTCCAGCTCTCGCAGATTATCGATTTTTGCACTAATTGACCTTTGACCCCTGACCTAAGCGAAATCGGTCAATATGTCCTGAGGCAAAGTTGTAGTACTCATTGAGTACCATGAACCTGCAAAGTTTCATTCGTATCGATGCACTCACCTGGTCGCTAGGGGGCCTTCAATTTTCGCGCATACCCTAATTGTAGGGGGCGCTGCGGGTAAAGTATTCCATATATCACAAAAACCGGAATATATTTGATAGAGCATCACCTGTAGATCATTCGTGCCAAATTTCATAACCCTACATGGGATAATGGCTTTCGGAATTGATTTCGCGTGAACGGTACCGATTTTTAAGGTTTTTCGGTTGTTGCTAGGGAACCAAAGCGTCCCGAGCAACCATCACAAATTCCAAAGCACTAGGTCATAAGATGTACCTACCACCCGAGTTTGGTCAAAATCCGCCCACGTTTACTACCAATTATGCTGATGACAAACGAACAAACATCCAAACAAACAGACAGAAGTACTGACAATAAGGGTCACCTATTTTGGCGACCCAACAAAGAAAGAAACAGAAAGGGGTGAAAACATTACCTCTTTCACTTTCGGTGGCGGAGGTAATAACCAATTGGTAATTGCTTTAAATAGTGCCACGAGGGCAAAGAAAAACACGATTGCTTGTTCAGAGCGCGGATGCTGAGGTTTAAAATTAAAAGTTAAAACCGCCTGTATTACCTGGTACTTCTTCGCGTTATCCATTCCACTGTTACAGGTGTAGCCAAGTGCATGAAAGGTTTTAAATCATACAGTCCATGTACGGTATTTAAAGATTGTAAACGCATTTCTTCGATTTGTTCATTGTTGGTGTCAGCCCGGTTTATCTACCCATTATTGATTTTCATTACTATTTTTCAGTATACAGTACCAGTATAATGGGTATATTTAAAATTCCACCCTATGAGCAGGAAGCAGCTGTTGTTTATCTCACTCGATGATGACATTGATCGGGGTTTATTGGGGAGTTTTGCAGGAAATAATTTAAGAAAAGAAAAAATCTATTTAATTCCACGGTGATTTTTCACATGCTGAGGGATCCTCTGTATGTTGTAGGTAATAGGTAATGAGTTCATTGGGTAATTTGGGTCATTGTACTGAGGCAACTGAGCTAATGGGGTAAGTAGTGAAGTGGTGGTGGTAGGGGGATGGTTTCGGATGTGGAATGAACAGGGGTGAGGAGGAGGGGAGGGGAGGTTAGAAGGGAATGGTGTGAGGAGGGGGTTGAAAGGCTAAAGGATGACAAACGGGGTTTGAGATGGAGGAACAAACGGGTGGATTCAGGTGAGGGAAGTTTCCCATGGGAATTCTGGCATTTGAAAGGCAAAAAGGGCAGGATCGTGAGGACTGAGCTGTTGCTGTTTGGAAGCTAAAGGGTGAGGGACTGGTGATGGATTGGTAGCTGGATTTAAAAAGGGTTGAAAGAATCGTGGATCGCCGTGCCGGTATAGCTATTGTGGATCACCGTGTCCGTAATCGGCACACACTTTCTAAAGCACACCTGATTTGTATAGAATAACCAATTGGCAATTGCTATAAAAACGCGATTGCTTATACGGTGCTTAGGTGTTGATGGTTGAAAGTTAAAAGTTACTGTACTTACTTCCTGGTATGTCTTGATGTATATGTTCCAAATGTAGCCAAGACGCTGAGTGCATCAAAGCTTTCAAAATCATGTGCAGTATTTAAGGATTGTACAAATCGTTTTTTTTTTTAGATCTCGTGGAGGATCTCTAAGTGTTACTCACGTTGTTGTTCTTCATCTTCTTCTTGTGGACTTTTTTGTTTCACAGCCTACAGCTTCATCGAAACTTCCTGAAACTTGGCATATATATGTAAAATACCCTTCGCAGACAGTAACCATCTCAGATTTTGAAAATTCCTCTGAGAAAAAAAAGTTATGACGTCAAAATATCTCCGCTAATGGAAAATCACATAAATTATCTCCGAAACTTGGCAAACTTTTTGAATTCTGTTTGCGGGAATGAACAGGGCATTAGCAGAGATGAATTACCGCACATATGATACATCACTATGACGTCATATCAATTTTTATGACTCATTCTTATTTTTTGACATTTTTGTTTCACAACCCAGAGTTTTCATCGGTCTTCGTGAAACTTGCCATGAATATGCAGAAAGCCACGCGCAGACAGTAACCATCTCCAATTTTGGAAATTCTTCCTAGAAAAAAAGTTGACGTCATAATATCGCCGCTAATGGAAATCGCCTCTACCATTATCTCCGAACCTCGCAAGCTGTTTGAATTTTGTTTGCGGGAATCAAGACGGGCATTGGCACAGATAATTTATCGCAAACTGATACATCACAATGACGTCATATTCGTTTTTATGACGTCATCATAAAGAGGACGAGGATCTTAGCTCATTTGAGCTTGTTTAGTTTGTTGGTGATTTATTGGGTTTTTAATTAATTAATATATTTTTCATGCGTATTTTTTTTTTCAATTGTTATCTTGCCAAAACGAAGTTTTTGCAAGATATGTTAGTCAGTCTGTATGTTTTATTTTTATATTATTATTTTTTTGTTTTTGTTTGTAATCACGAAAAAAAAATTCTGCAGACCACAGTTTTCATTGGAAATTTTTGTAACTTCGCATATCAGAGGCCTATGGAGGTCCCTTTCAGGCCATAAAATTTGAAGTTCAAGGTCAAGAGGTCAAGGTCATTTTTTCGCAAATCAGGGTAATCGCAAAACCCTCATTTTTTGAGTAATTTTGATCGGATCGTCTTCAAACTTCATGGGAATATAGTTCATGGTCTGGCACTCAGCTGATTTTTTTGGTGGCGATTGGCCTTGACCTTCATGGTTAACGCCGCTAGGTCAAACATATTTACCCAAGGTCAATTTTCAAGTTTTTAGGAACCATATCGTGTAGTACCTCAAATTGAACACCTCGATGAGTGCTTTCTAGATATATCAAGCTTGAGACATTATGACGTCATTTGGTGACGTTATGAGGCAAACGCGCATTTTTTTCATGGTTACTCTGTAGAACGATTCTCATCGGAACTCTCGTAGGCAAGATATTCCTCAAGGAGTCGCTCCTGGTGGATAGCAGCTCTGTCACCTCAGTGTGACCTTAAAGAAGTCACACGTGGTCACCTTTGGCAAGATACGGATCACCCTACGGTGACATTGGTTTATTATTATTTTTTGGTTTGTTCTTTAATTTGTTTTAATTTTTTTTACTTTTATTTTATTTTTTCGCGTATACCGGTATATCAGCAGATTCCAATACTGGTTATCAATATATCGCTGGACCCTAGTGTGATCTCTTCACCGTGTGTTTGTGCATCTGCATGTTTTGGGTTTTTTTTTTTTTCAAAGGCCATACTTTACTTGTATCTACTCTTATTAAACGAGGTTTGTCTGTATTGCGTCAGAGGGTAATCCTGCTAGTTCACACATCTACACTAATAAAAGGCAATGTGTATGTGTGTCTCCTCCTCAATAACTCCAAATCATAAAACCTAGCAGCCTGAAACTTTGCATGCATACGAACAAAAAGTCCAAGGAAGTGCAGGAGTGAAAATTGGGTGTTTGGGTTAATTAAAACACCCCTTTTGAAGATAATAATTAACG
>CM068958.1:108454711-108471461 GCA_035128595.1 Eptatretus atami | reverse complement strand
TTTGTTTTGTTTTCCACATTTATGTACTGCTTTTGAAATTTAACATTGCAGAGTGCAGGGGTTTGAACTTTTGACCTCTTGACTTACTGTAGTTTTTATTCTCTGGTGTTTGGCTATTAAAATCTTCTATTGCTTCGGAGTGGAATTAAATGGTTTCTTGCGTTCGTTGTCTCCTATAAAAGAATAGCTCTTGTCTGTTTTGAAGGACGCTAGGTCGAAGACAAAATATACACTTTAACAATGATGGGAATTTAACCTGTGCTCAAAACATCCTGAGTTAGAACCTTCATAACTGGGTTGGCAAAAATAATTGAATTTTTCATCTTTGAAGTATTTTTTTTTCCCTTCCCTTCTTCCACATTCTCGACATGATCAACAGTAGGTAAATAATAATAAAAAGTCTGGGAGCCAAATTCAAAAAAGACTTTACTTTGAGCTTCCAACCTCCCCCTACACCAGTGGTCCCCAACCTTTTGATCCCATGGGCCGCATTCACTACTCCCAAGGATGTTGGGAGCCAGAAAAAAATCGAGAAAAAATTGAGAAATCGATACAACGTTTGGGGTTTTATTGGAGTATTGTTTTTTTAATTAATATTTTTATATGTATTCGATCGATCGATTGTTCACGCACTGTAATTCTGAACAAAAATTTCCGTTCGGGGTGTAATTAATTTTAAATACTGCCGCAAGATGCCGAAGGTAAAATCAAATTGATTTGATTCCTCCCGGCGGTAAGCGGCAGTGGCTGGCACGGCATTGTGTAAGGCTTTTCAGGTCACGGCGCCGGCCGGCAGTGGCATTGTGAAACCCCTTTAAAATTGCTACATGGAAATGTGTTTTGATTGGAAAGTCCTCGCGGGCCGCAGTATAGGGATCCGCGGGCCGCATGCGGCCCCCCGGGCCACAGGTTGGGGACCAATGCCCTACACCATTACTTTTGAGATATCTTATGAAAGGTAAATGTCTCAGGGTCAACATATGCCCGGGTGTCACCTTGTAGGGGCGTTTTCAAGGAAGATGCGCACATTTCTGAACTCTTATCCCCAAATGATTTGAACAGCTTCGAAAAATCGTACTTGGAAATGAATCATAAAGAACATAACACGGAATTAATTGCTCAAAAGCTTTGATTTTAAAATAATTTGTTTATGAAAGGCCAACATACTGTACTTCAGTCAGTTTAAAGCCAAAAGTTTATTTCTTCAGCTCTTTTTGTGAGAACCATCACTTGTTTGTTTTTTGTTGTTGTTTTTTTTTTATTTGCCTTTTCCCCCACTTCTGCAAAAGGAACTTATGACTAAATTGCCATAACTTTCAACCATACTTGTTTAGATATGCTTATTGAATGTGAAAGTGTGGTATTTCTGGGACATTTTTGAGTGAGTTGTGCTCAGTTTACTACTACTACCCTCATGGTGCTTCACACGGCTTAGGCCCCTTTTCCTGATTATGAACTGTGCCCTTCAGATATCTTTCACCTGTTCAGCATTCAACTGCTCAAAGGTCATAATTACTTCTGCTACTGAAGGTTGGTGGAGGTTAGGTTTTTCACCCCTCTTTATTTGTCTGTCTGTCTGAGAGCAGGATATTCCAAAAGTTGTGGATGGATTTGGTGGGCACGTTGGGTGTGTGACGAGGATGAAATGGTTTGATTTTGGTGAAGATCTGGATCAGGATATGGGAATTTTTTTGTTTTTTCAAAAAAAAAGATTCTTCACCATTGAGAGATAGTGCCAAAAATGACATACAGCATGCTATTTAAAAAAAGTTGTGGACGAATTGTGACAAATCTAGGTGGATGATTTGGGTCGGTGACGAGAACAAGCCGTTTACATTTTGGTTAAGGATCGGATGCAGATCCAGCCTATCAGTGGGATACAAAATGTAAACTGTTCAGCTTGACAGAGGTATGTGCTCTACCGAATGCCGTTCTAGTTGGTAATGGAGTCACCCCCTACTCCTTACCACCATACCGCCGATCTTCTGCATGTTGGCTGCCTCTAGAGAAATAGGCTATACATTGCCATTTTACATTTGGGCAAGTGAATTGGTTAAAATTGATTCTCCCTCTTCATATCAGTAGGTATGGAGTACAAGAATCACACAAATTCAAGAAACTGCTCACAAAATGTATTACAAACTGAATAACATAGAAAACGAGTAAAAAAGACATAAAATGTCGTGGCCCCCGTTGTTTTAGTAATTTTGCTGTGCGGAGTTAAAGGGATAGCACATATTTATGTACAGCTAAAATGGCCACCAGTCTACCAGTTGGCCATCTTTGATCAGATCACAAAATAAAGTGAGGTGCACGTGTATGTCATCATGTACTGTGTTTGTGCCAAGTTTGAACAAAATCAGACCGTGCATGTCTGATAAATTGTTGGGGACACATTTAAGTAAGAAAATGGTCGCCAGTCGGCCATCTGGGAACTGATCTCAAAAAAAAATTGACCTGCTTACTTACATCATCATTCTTTATCTGTGTACCAAGTTTGAACAATATCGGTAAATGCATGTCCAAGAAATGGTTGACGTGCTCAACATCGGGTTTTTTAATAACTAAAATGTCCACCAGTCGGCCATCTTGGATCTGAACTCCAAAAAAATGACTCGCACATATCAACTCACAAATATGACATGGAAAATAAAATTATTATAATTGTTGTCATAAGGCTTCCCTATCTTTTATGTATGTATGTATGTATGTCTCTCTATATACATTATTCATCACATTCATCAGATTCTTCTGAGATGCAATGGCAGCAAGTGTTTGTGCCGACTTCTCTGGATTCTGGCATTTAGATTCTCCATCACAATAGCAGGAGTGTGTGCATACCAGGCAGGCCCTGTGATGAACATCTGCACCAGCCACAACAGTGCAAGGACTTGCAGCGACAGCTCACCACCTCCAACAGAGCTTTTGGGGCAGCCGGCAAGGTCATGAGCGTTGGTTGAAGAATGCCATGCTGCAGTTGCAAGCCATTTCCTACTGGTGAAGGTATATTGGGAACTGCCTCTAAGGAGCTCTTTCAAACCCACGTTTGATAATTCACCATTGTTACGTGACTATCCAGGCTGTCTGCAGTTGGGGGAAGAGCTTTATTCCGTGCCTGGTTTCTACAGAGCAAGATTTTACTGCAGGTTGTTCACATCGTTGGTTTGACATTTAGCATCATACATTTTGCACACCTGTTCTGCGCAAGAAGCTTTGGCAGCTTCAGATACGTCTGTAGACTTGCCAAGAGCACACAGTCCCTGTGACACCTGCATTTTGCTTGACCCAATGCAGTGCTTTAACTTTGCTGCCATTGAAAAGTGCACTGGTGGAATCGCAACCTGGCAACGCATGCAGTGCTGGTGTGCCTTGCAGACCCCATCCCCAAGTCGTTCTGCAATTTCATGGAGCGGGATGAATGTGGTCCTGTCTTTCACGCAGTTTTGAACCAGAGCCGATTGGCAAGTTGTGCAACAAAATGGATACCCAGAATGGCTACATCAGTATCGGGAGACCAGATTATGATTTGCTCTTTATCTCCAACACTGTCCTGGGCATGAAGTAAAATCCTTGTATCCACTTCTTTATAACAGATCAGGTGTTCGAACTGAGGTTCTAATAGTTCTAACTGAGGGGATCGATTCTTAGTAATTTCGACCACTTTCTGGCCTACTTCATAGCCATCTGCAAGCACATGAGTCTTGCCTTCAGCCAACTTTACTGGTGCAGTGTTTTCCCGTGACTGTCAAAGGAAGTTTGTCAGATTTGCCTTGTTCTTTGGACTGTTGAATCATTTCCAGTTCTTTGGAACGGGTGTATGTGCCGCGGTGCATGGATCTTGACCTGAAGCTCTTTTATATGGCACCTGGCCCGTTCAGCATGCCTTGATTGAGTGCAAAACATATCGGTCAAATATGACATCGACATGGTCACAGTGTGAATCATTCAGAGGCAGGCCGTGTGACTACCTTCAGAATGGATGTGCTGACCTCACCATCTTTTGACCACAGCTCCCTAGCATTTGAAGTACAGTGTAGCCAATTCCATCTATGATCCAGACTGAACACGATGAGTCTGGCAGTACACCTGTAACAACTACATCCTTTTTTAGTTCTGCCAAGAGGGTGCTTTTGATGCTTTTTCAATGAGTTCATGAAAAGCTTCTGAATATGGTACTTGAAACTTGCTTTTTCCACCAATGCAGCTCATGCAGATCTTCTGCCTCATGTAGACCAATCTTCAGCAAGTTTGTCTTGCTGGTGTAACACATGTAGCTGGGTGTGCGCTGCCGCTCGCCACGTCGCCACAGGGCGAATCCCCCTTACCTGTGGCTAATATTTTAAACCACCCATTAGCCACTGTGGCTAATCCATGTTTTAGTGGGTTGTTTTTTTTATACCAGTTTTAGACGAATTTTGGGTGATTTTTAGCACAGAATTCAACCTTCGTTGAGACGGCTGCCATTTTGTACGTTTTGATTATGGGAATCACGCGTAATTTCGTACAAGCTTATATATACTAACTTTAGTAGTTTTAAACTAGTTTGTAGTAAAAAAAATCGACCGAAATTACGCATGATTCCCATGATTCTTGTCTCAAAATTTTATTTTATTTTTTTCCCGGAATGATTCGGCGCTACTCGGCCCAACATGCTTCGTTGGGTCAGTGGTTGCCAGGTGAGTTTTGACACAATCAGTAGGTAGTACCTGTAGTAGGACGAGTTTGTTTGGATGAGAGATTTTGTTTGGATGAGTGAGTTTGATGGGTGACTTTGGTTGGATGAGTGAAGTTGATGGGTGAGATTGGTTGTACCGAGTGAGTTTGATGTGTGACATTGGTTGGATGAGTGAAGTTGATGGGTGAGATTGGTTGTACGAGTGAGTTTGATGTGTGACATTGGTTGGATGAGTGAAGTTGTTGGGTGAGATTGGTTGGATGAGTGAGTTTGACTGGCATGAGGTTGGTCCAATCCTGGCCACAACCACCCCCATCCCCCACTACCACCTACTAAAGGCACAACGACCATACACTCCACACCTCCACAACCTCCACACCTACACACACACACACACACACACCACACACACACACACACACCCATCAGACTCACACATCCGCCTTAAATTAAATTATTTCATATTGCTAAAAAAAAACTTTTGAATAAAATATTGGCTATTCCTTCTCCTGTGGCTAATCATTCTAAACCTGGATTAGCCACAGTGGCTAATTCCTTTTGAAAGCCAGAGCACACCCAGTGTAGCGTTGTCGGTGATATTTTGCCTCCATGGAAATCAGGTCTTCTCCCATGATGTGTAGTAGGATGGAACTGTCCTGCCTTGCTTCTGCAGCTGACAGCAGAGCTTATGCAGCATTATTTGTGATGAGGCAGCATCTCGTTTGTGGTAGGTTTTCGACCATATCACACGTTTATGCCAATCAATGGTGGTGAGTGATGTTGCCCTTGTTTTTAATGGTGATGTATTGCTACACTCTGCCATTGAAGATGAATCGAGCATCTCTCCTGCTTTTGAAGAACCAGAAACCTATTGACAGTGTTGCATATGTCTGCTTGTGTACGACTTCTAGCAGTTGCCAGACAGCACATTCTTCCAGTCTTTGGTTGCCAGTTGATTATTATCTCCAACACATGATATTGCCGCATGTTTACTACATCTCGTAGTCTCTGAAAGCCTTGAGTGGAAGGTGTGACAAGCTTTTTGAGCAGACTTGCAACACTGGCAAAAACATATGCCATCTGTTGAGAGTCTCAGGCGTTTTTTGTGGAACGAGATCGACTGGTTTTTTATCCATCAAAGCACTGTACTTGCTAGATCACGTACAACTTGAACTGATCTGCAAAAAAACAAACAAATATTAATGATGTCGAATTGCAGCATTCTTTTATTTGTGTATATATATATATATATTATTTATACTAGCAAAGGTATCCAGCGTTGCCTGGCAAAACCGGGTCCCTCCTCCCACCTCTTCCCATCCCCCCTCTCACAAAGATACATGGCGCTGCCTGGGATCTAATGTACATCTATTGTACTATCACAATTAAGCACATAATTAAATACAAACATTTTATTTCTCAAACTGCAAAATATTGAACAGAAATATCAACAAAATTGAACAAATTATTGTAATGTTTTTGGGTAGATAATATTGAATGTTTTTCCATCAAGGGCCACACCATGTATAAGGATCAAAATCGCTTGTTTTAAAAATTTTGCAGGGTGGATGGATATATGGTTAAGTTGGCGAAGGTGGTGACCTTTTTTTTTTTTTTTTTTTCTTCTCCAAACTCTTCTTTTACCCTTGCGAGTTATTTCGTGAGATAACAGTAACATTACCTTTAAATCGATGTATAGGTTGTGTTTGTACTCTTTTTCAATTTTTCAATAATTAGCGATTGGCACATTCGAGAGGTCATGTGACTCCTTCGCCGATCTTACCGATCGTTGTAACGTCCTAATCAAGTTGTATTTGACGATCGGAGCTCACCATATCACCAATTGTATGAGTATCTGGGTTGAAATCTGAGAAAAATTGGGCTCTTTATAAACAATTGTATATATATGGATCGACCCTCGGAGATGACAGTCGCTCGTGCATTTATAATTAAGTTATGAATTGTGAGAAAATGACTGTTAAAACCCCTATCATAGTACATAATGGTCGAAAATGTGATCCTATAAAGTTTTTTTTGTTGCTTTTTTTTTGTCACAATTAACTTTGGGAGCTCAGAGGAGTCGGGAAAAATCTCATCGCTCGAAGCTCTGAATTTGAAAACGACAGCACCTACAAAAGTGATGTACAGTATGCAGTGATTCAGAGGCATGACGATCAGGCATTCGAAGATATGAGTGAGGAAAGTGGCCAAAAATAAATTTTGAGCACTTTATCATTGATAAACTGGTGTGGACTTTTCCAAGTCATGGCATTGTTGAGCAGGCTGAAACAAAATTGGAGCTTAAGACCCCTATGAAGTGACAGAGGGTTCACAAAGATGATGTGCCGCCATCTTGGAAAAGCTTTTTTGGGGTTTATTAAATGATGAGCAACTTTTAATGATCTTCAAAAGGGGTGTTTTAATTAACCCAAACACCCAATCTTCACTCATGCACTCCCTTGGAGTTCCCTCGGTATGCATGCAAAGTTTTGGGCCGCTAGGTTTCATGGTTTTGGAGTTGAGGACACACACACACACACACACACACACACACACACACACACACACACTTTGTCTTTTATGATTATAGAAGACGAGCAAATACAACCCGTTGCTTTGCTGACGAGGCGAGAGACAGACAGAGAGAACCTTGATCACTCACCCTGGGAGAGGTAATACATGTTCGCATAGGAGACCTGAGGATGTGTTATTTCATTAGTTTATGTGTCGGTCGACCTTTTCCCCTTGTCTAAGGGTTTGGGGGGGACATACGTTTAGGTTAGTTTGTGTATCCCCGGTGTGATGTCTCCTCCCCCACCCCTCCACCCCCGCTACTTCAATACATCAACGATCCATTTCTAACGCCTGCGACTTTCAATCCACCATCACTCAAATCAACAACCCCTCTTTCATCCCGTCGGTCTTTCTTTCAACTCCGCAGGTTTATTCTCGTCCTTCAGTGTGTCTGTCTTCCTCACCATTCAAATCCACTCATTCTTTTATTATTTACCACCAACCACCCATCGCTCACCGTAATCAATTGATCCTCCAGACCGGCACCGAATTGCTTTCTCGCATTCTTCCTTCTCTGCACTTCCACATTTGTTGTGCGGGACGATGCTTCTCAAATGTGAAATGGGGCGCAGTGCTTTTCCCATGCATGGTGGAGTGCAGCGCGTCTTGCTTGCACAAAACAGTGTGCACTGTAAAATGGAACATTTTGTGTGTGAGGGAGGGAGCAGGGACTCTCATCACTGCCTTGGGTGCATGAAAGAAGGTTGGAGGCCCTCGTGCCTATCACCACAGAATGACATGGGATTTTTCACAAGCTGCATCATGAACCCACCCCCATCACATGCGCACCAACGCAAGAGAGGCTCGCACGAGAGGGGACTGGCAAGCCATGTCTGGTGATCAGGGAAGAGTCCAGAGTGTAGATGGGATAGAAGTCGCCTAAAAGCTTGTCTGGAGAGCAATATAAATAGCCCAGAATGCAGCTTGGTTTGTGGTGGAGCTGCTTGTCTTGCGTGTGCAGCAGAAATGGAGCTGCTTGCCTTTGCCACACTGGAGACGCCCGAGTAGAATTTGCATGTTTGTTCGAGCTGCTCTTGTGGGTGCATAGAACAGAGTGGCGTTTGTTCGTGTGCTCTTGCCATTGGCATTGTGGACACCACAGAGGATTTGCCTACTTGTGCTGGACGCCTCAGAAATGCAGCTGCATGTTCCATCGCACTGCATCGCCACTCCACTGCCAATCTTTCCCATCCTTTCCCCTCCCCCCCCCCCCAGTTTATTCGGACCATCACAGCCCCATTGGGTTGTGAGGTGAGGTGAGGGAAGGAGTCGACCCCATGCTCCATTCTTTTCTTCCTCAGTTGTTCTTGTCTCTCCTTCCTGTATCTAATGATGGCCAAATGTCTTTTATCGAAGTAAGTCTGTCGAAGTGGAATACGCGTTAGCGTTAAGTCTGCTCTTCTGTGTCTTTTACCTGTAAATACTTGCCTGAATGATTGCTTGCTTGGTGAATAAAGACCTGTAAATAATGTGCTTTTCATCATTGTGTGTGTGTGTGTGTGTGTGTGTCAGTAGTGTGTGTGTGTGTGTGTGATATCAATAGTTGTTGTTTTTCTTCAAATCTTTCTTTGTTGTCTTGTCTTTTATTAGTCCGACACAGCGTACAAGCATTGTTCGCGGAAGTTGTTAGCCAGCGTACATTCACTTTATCGCTCAGCAGTAATCCGAGTGTGCACTGAGGGCACAAAACTCGGTTAATTTAGTCAGCTCCCAAGTATCGGAGTTGGACAGATAACCCTGTTAGAGTTGATGAAGTAATTGACGTTTGTGGTTCCTTAACAACCAGCTGGACCTCGAGTTTTCACGCATGTGCGCTTAAGAACAAGACTTTCAGAAGGAACGTGAGCCCTCATGGCGAACCTCAAACCCCAAGTCTGGAACTATATATATATATATATATATATATATATATATATATATATATATATATATATATATATATATATATTTGTTGTAGATTTCGCCGCCGGCGTGCGAACGACCGCGTCTAACCATAGCGGTCGCTCGCCCACCGAAGGACAATCCAGTCGCGGCTTTCCGGATCAACGCCGGAAACCAGCCACGGGTGTGTTTTAACCACACCACAACCTTGTCCGCACTCTACCCGCGCTACAGGGTCCGATCGCCAAATCTTCGATTTACCTAATTATTCGCGCGGTAGGTTACCAGAGATTGTACCTCAACGGACCGCTTGGAAACGAGCGGCTAAGCAGCTCGCTTCCTTTTGGGATAACCGAGCGGTATTATCGCGCAGTCCCGTTGGACCCGATCACTTTACCGCTATTTAAAAACCAACTATATTCCGAGTGCAAGATGGCAGCTCAATTAAGGAAGAGGACGCAACGAACAGGTTTACATTCACACAAGGACATTTATTATAATAAAGCACGTATGCAATAAACAAGGCAAAACACGTATGCAATTATACAGCAACAAAACACGCAAAAGAACTACGACCGTCTATACGAAATGCATGACACATTTACAGCACACGAAGCACTTAACAATTTCCTACTTATTAGACGGGCCCACGGACACACGTACGCACACACACACACACCCAAGAAATGTGGCAGAGGCCTTTAATAACGAGCTCCAGCTCAGGGACAGGTGAGCTGAAACCCAGAACCTATCTCGAACTTCCACCTCGTGTGGTCTCAAGTTGTTCGGACCGGGCTCCAGCGAGAGCGAGCTGGATCCAATGCCGTGAGCTGCGATCCTTCCGAGCTCCCGCGAATCCTCCCGCGCTTCTCAACACGTGCTGGTGAGACGAGGCGCGATCCTTCCCGTCGATGCGTCGCTTCCCCGAGGAACCACCTCCAAGAAGAGGTCTATGAGTCGCACCAAGCCAGGAACAAAATGGAGAACAAAAGCTCCACAAACCAAGAGAAGAAGAAGAAGCCACCATTCGCAGCTCGAGCCGAGCAACAGCTCAACTCTCTTCCAAGCAAGCAGCTCGAAGCAAAAAAGCTCTCCGAGCCAAACAGAAGCCGAAGCTCACTGAACCACCAGAGCAAAAGCCTCCTCCCGAGCCAGGCCTCAGCCGAAGCTCACTAAGCCAGCCGAAGCAAAAACTTCCGAAGGCCTCAACCTAACCCAGCCAAACAGGACCCGAAGGTCTGCTGAACGGCTACTCTCTCCGAAGCAAAAGCTTACTACTCAACTCCGAACACGAACAAGAAAAGATCTCCTCTTATCCTTCTCCGCCCCCTCCCCCACGCCCGGCGTGACTCATGACTCATGCCCTCGTGCTCCATCCCCGCTCAGCACGGGTGGAGGAGTTGTTGACATCATGAGTCACGGGACGGCAGGGTCTCCTTCCTCTTCACAGAAGAGGGGAGGGATGTCTCCATTGTTCGTTCCCTAACTATTAAATCGATCCGCAGCGCATCTAATCATTTCTGAACATTTAAACAATGAAAGGTGAGCTATCTAGGGAACAAGCACTTATCGACATAGCTGACTTAAGGAACCTGTATGTTGTGTGCAATCGAATTCCAAATTCGTAACAAAATATATATATATATATATATATACTGTATAATATATCCTCTTCCATTTTGAGCTCTTTCAGTCAGAGCAAGAATAAAAGGCTTTTTATTATTTATTTATTATTTTATATGATATTTTTAACCATGAGCTTTGCTGGTCTTAAAATAATCATGAAAAAAAAAGAATGAAAAACCTAACAATTGTTGAACTGAAGATAAAAACATTTGATAGCGGGCCATTAATTGGAAACGACTCTAAATCTCGTATCCCCATAATACACGAGCAAACATGATCATGAGATGTTCCTTTTCATAACCGTGTTGCAGCAATGCACCTTTTGGATATATAGCCTGCAGATGCATCTGATGGTAATGGTACAAAATAGAAGACTGGTTTTATAACAATCGTTGTTGGTTGATAACCAGACTTGGAAAGCCTATTGTGTTATTTTACACACTAGTTATACCAACTGCAGTCATTTGGTGACATTCAGTTCAATTAACTTAATGTATCATTATTTGTATTCCATTTCTCTTGGGTATGGGGTATGGAATTGACCATGACTCTTAAACATATGCAATGAAAAATACTGAAGACTCATTCTGCACAGTAAACTTGTAAAGGATAAAAAACAAATTGTACCATTTGGATGAATGATAGACATGTGATTGGCACAGTTCATAACTAGATGGGCACTTGGTACAGCGCATACCTCTGCCACTTAATGCCTGATCCACGAGAATATATTGGCCCATTACATTTTTGAAATATCATGCTCTCCAGTATTACATCATTTTTGGCCCTATCTGACCTGTTGACCTTTTGGCCTATTTGGACCTCCAAAATAATTAGTGATTCAATTCAGTGACCTGATTTAGAAATCCTCTTCAAATTGCAACTCCATCGGATGAAAATTGAGGATTTTAGAAATACCACCTTGGTTGTTGACCTTGGGAATATGTTGACCTTTTGGTCCATGTTGACCTCAAAAATAATTGGTTCGTTTAATTCATTGACATGAAATATAAATCCTCTTCAAATTTCAAGTCAATCGGATGAAAATTGAGGATTTTAATAATCTCACCAAAGTTGACCTTTTGACCTCAAAAACAATAGGCTTTTTCCTTATGACAAACTCTACCATGTGGTGAAGTTTCATGAAGATCGGTTTAAAATTGTGACCTGTAGGTGACAAACAAACAGACAGACAACCTCATCTTCCAGTAGGTAACATGTTCACCTGTATTTCCTCTAACATAACCTCATATCCCAGGATGTAACATGCTCACCTGTATTCCCTGTAACATAACCTCATATCCAAGTATATGCTTGGTGTTGGCTTAATAGTTAGGGTGGTGGGCTTGGGATCCAAGGATCCTGAGTTCAAATCTTCCATTTTGCAAGTAACAAACACACAGACAGAAAGGGGTGAAAACATAACCTCCTTCATCGTCGGTGGTGGTTGTAATCAGGAAAAGCAGCCGAAGCTGTGTGAAGCAGCATGAGGGTAGGGGTAGTAAACTGAGCACAACACACTCAAAAATGCGTTTTGAAAGAGCCTAAACAAACTTTTGGGTTTGAACTGAGCCACGTATGTTGGACTCTAATACACAAATGATCTTCATTCAGATGCAGCACGAGGCTGTGGGGTAGCATCATTGACTGAGAGAGCGGCTGTGCCACTGATGCAATGCCCTCTGCTGGTTATGGCAGGAATTTGTAATTTGCTCATGGTGCCAGCATTAGCTCGCCAACTCTTTGCGAAAGACACCGTGGGATCTTTAACGTCCCAAGAAATGCTGGCAGATGGTAATTCAGTTTAATGTCTATCTGAGGAGGGACGACACACTGCTGAATCACCCTGCTTGTGAAACACTGGGATGACAGTTTATAGCTGGGTCAGGATTCAAACCCAGCCTCGACAGCTCTGAGGTGAGTTTGCGTACCTCAGCCATTCTTTCAGCCCAAAAGCAAATGATTAATCAAAGCTTTTGAGCAGTTTCATGATGTGTTCTTTATGATTTGTTACTAAATACGATTTTTAGAAGCTGATCGAGTCATCTGGGGTTAGGGGTTCAGAAATGTGCACATCTCATTTAAAAGCGCCCCGAGAAGATGACACCTAGACTTATTTTGACACCAAGTCATTCACCTTTCATATGATGTATCCAAAGTAATGTTGTAGGGGGAGGATACTCATCTGAATTTTTCTTTCTTTGCTCACAGATGAACAACCTTTATGCAGTCAACTGCATAATCTGTTATTATGTAGAAAAGTAATTATTCATTCGTTCCATCACCTCCCCCTCCCCAGGTTCAATGTGAAGATAGCCTCTTGACAAAGGCCTACATTATCCAGATTACATAGGCTATACACATTTGTTGTTGGATTTTGTACATATGTGATGGATGTAATGTTTACCAAACGGCTTCTATTGCTTGTATTAAATTTACTCTTTCTTCACCATCCTTTTAAAATCTACGTGAAATTATTTGTTTTTATGCCAGGCTACATTGAAGCGATCATGGGCTTGGAAGAGTCTGTACAGCATGTATTGATGGCAGCACTGCAAGAGGTATGATCCTACACTTTGAATTAACTGCATTGCGATGCACTGTGGTGGTCACTGCAAGAGTCATGGGCTTTGTGTATTTGTTTTTGCGACATCTCTATTTCGAAATTTTTTTTAAATAATTCCATACTACTTTCAAATGTATACCTCTCCTGATACTTTCTTGAACTCCACTACTGATGTTGAGTACCGCTCTTGCTCAAGCGTTGACTGTGCCAGATCATTGATGTTTTGACCCATTATGCTCAGTAACTCGGGGGAACCATACTGTCAGCTGTCGAGCAATTTCCAAAAGTGGGAGTTGGGTGTCAAATTACTGGGCTCAGAAGAAATGGTGATGTAATTACAACAAAAATATGAATATGGGATGAGATTTATTAAATGGCAATGAAATGACATGTTAATCACAAGACATTGTGTGTGTGCGTGCATGCGTGCGTGCGCGTGCCCTCCATAACTACAAAACCATAAAACCTAGCAGCCTGAAACTTTGCATGCATAGTAAGAAAACTCCAAGGAAGTGCAAGAGTGAAAGTTGGGTGTTTGGGTTAATGAAAACACCCCTTTTGAAGATGATTATCTGAATTATTTAATTATATCCTTCATCAGGTGATCCTTGGCCACCTCGCTCTCTGGGTCTTCAGGCATTTCCTGGTTAACCACGCTGGGGTCTGAAGCCACCATTTTTTTTGGACTGTTCAACCATGCCTTGACTTGGAACATGCCGCAACGATTTCTTAATGATAAAAATTTTTTTTTCACTTTCCTCACTTATATCGAATGCCTGTTCATCGTAGCTATGAATCACTGCAAACATCACTTTTGTAAGTACTAGAGTTTTAAAATTAGGAGCTTGGAGCGATTTCAGGCATTGTGTGATACGATTTTCCACGATCTACTCTCGCAGACTAATTCAAGTATATCATCGAAATATTATTTCGGTTTTGAGGATCGGATATCGTCCGGACTAAATAAGTGATGATATCTGTTGTGAAATCTCATAATTTAAAGAAATAATGAATCTTATAACTGAGCTGATATACCTATTTCCTGAAACCAATCAAGGCTATGTTCCCTCCTCCATACATATACATACACAAGAAAATGTGTAATTTCCAAAGCATTAAACTTATCTTTTTCTCCTGTTTGGAAATTTAGATTGAGTGAACAAAATTTTAGTAAAGTGCCCAAATTAACCAGCTTCATTGAACTATATGATTTAATGCATTCACTGTGAGACCTCGCGCCCTGTCCCCCAGAGAGACTGCCTATCCATAGCATCTGTTAGATCTGTGTGTAGATTTTTGGAGGTTTCACGAGGTACTCGACAGGGAATCAAAGCAAATCTGGTTTACAAAAAACAAAAAAAATGGACGTTTTATAAAAATAGTTGTCACGCTTGCGCGGACCTCGCACCGATGCACCGCGTGATGCAGGCAAGATGGCGGATATCCTGCAATGTTTATTTCACGGGCGATTGAACTTTGCGATGTCTCCATGGTTGTTCTGAATCAAGCAGCAACTCTTTTGTGGATGAAGTCATTTTATTTCATTAATTCATTTTATTTCATTAACTGCTGCGTGTGCTGTGAAGATGGGCTTTAAAGTTAAAGGGATCCTTCATGGTATGCAGTGACAGCCTGGCCATCCATTCCTATGAACCATTGAATTGGAGTGCTTGCATGAATGCTTAAGCACTTCCGGCACCCAGTGTCGATAGCGGAACCTCGCTACGTCATTGGTGCAATGGTCACTCTGAGCCTGTACTGTGCGCTGTGCCCGCCACCACCCGCCACAGCCGTGGCCGGTGCCCCGCCCCCCCGAGCCCGTGGCCGGTGCCCGCAACCCCGGCCGTCCGGTCCCCGCCCCCCCGACCCGTGGCCGGTGCCCCATCCACCCTGCCCGTGGCCCGGTGCCCCGCCACCCCCGAGCCGTGGCCGTGCCCCGTCCACCCCCGGCCCGTGGCCGGTGCCCGCCCACCCGAGCCGTGCCGGTGCCCCCCGCCCTGCCGTGCCCCACCCGAGCCCGTGGCCGGTGCCCGCCCCACCCCCGGCCCGTGCCGGGCCCCCCCCGCCCGTGGCCGTGCCCCGCCCCCTCCCCGCTGGCTGGTGCCGCCCGTGGCCTGTGCCCACCCCCCCCCCAGCGCGGCTCGTGCCCACCACCCCGATTTCCAAGCTGTTTGTCATATTAACGTGTTTTCTAAATTACTGAGCCAAAATGTTTTTTCAACCCGTCATAACGCAGTTGTTTGTAAAGAATAATGTTTGTGAAATTTCCTGTGAAACGTCTATACAAACACGTTTTTTTTTACGATTCAAGCTACTCAAGGTTTCTGGTTGTATATAATAATTACTGTTGTTGTAATCACATTGACTCCGACATGTCAATTCCTGAAAAATTGCTGATATCGGTGTGTGTGTGTGTGTGTTGTTGTGTTTTGTTCATAAAGCATCACATATCTCTCTATCAGTCCACTACCCCTGCCTCTCTATTTGCTCTCTGTCTCTCTCTGTCTCTCTCTTCTCTCTCTGTCTTCTCTTCTCTCTCTGTCTCTCTTCTCTGTCTCTCTGTCTCTCTGTCTCTCTGTCTGTCTCTGTCTCTTTGTTCCACCCTTGCTCTCCCCCCTCCAATGCAGTGCAGCCTCCTCTCGCATATATTATCTCTCTCCTCTCTCCCCCCTCTCTGTCGTACTCTCTCTTCTCTCTCTCTCTTCTGACATATCCGGATGGTGGTTATGTTTGGATGGTGTTTGTGTCGCGACGCGTCTGGGCGGTGTTGTTCTTCTCCAGCCAGGAGTTTGTCTCCAGACCTCTCCAGCCAGGATTTGTCTCCAGACCTCTCTCGCCAGGAGTTTGTCTCAGACCTCTCTCAGCCAGGAGTTTTGTCTCCAGACCTCTCTCCGCCAGGAGTTTGTCCTCCAGACCTCTCCGCCAGGAGTTTGTCTCCAGACCTCTCTCGCCAGGAGTTTGTCTCCCAGACCTCTCCACGCAGGAGTTTGTCTCCAGACCTCTCCAGCCAGGAGTTTTTGGCTCCAGACCTCTCCAGCCAGGAGTTTGTCTCCAGACCCTCTCCAGCCAGGAGTTGTCTCCAAGACCTCTCTCAGCCAGGAGTTTGTCTCCAGACCTCTCCACAGGAGTTTTGTCTCCAGACCTCTCCAGCCAGGAATTTTGCTCGAGACCTCTCCAGCCAGGAGTTTGTCTCCAGACCTCTCCAGCCAGGAGTTTGTCTCCAGACCTCTCCAGCCAGGAATTTGTCTCCAGACCTCTCCAGCCAGGAATTTGTCTCTGGACCGTGTTTATAGTATGACCGGTAGAAAATGGGCTTCAGACATTATTTTGTTTCCACCTTCACTGTTTTTCTATGCAGAATCATTTTGATGAAATGGTATGAATCGTAATTAACGCTTCACCACATGTCTGTATTCCCTTCCCCCACC
>CM068958.1:108435408-108446871 GCA_035128595.1 Eptatretus atami | reverse complement strand
CAAAGGGAGAAGAGCAGCACACATGAGCAGACAGGATTCAATGCGAGGAAGCCACGCCAGCAAGACAGCAGATGGGCCTTTGTTAATTCCACAAGACATACTGGCATCTCCCGGGCACCCATTGGCCGACGCGGCGAAATGGATGACTAGCGCTGATTGGGGGGGGGGGAAAGGGATTTCCACATCACGTGTGGTCACTTTCTTGGGCATGCGGAAGTCCATATATGGCACGTCGTGACTTTGGATGCTGATACTACAAATGCAGAATGGAATTTACCCATAGACAGATTTGACATGGGGATCTCTCTCTGTTGGTGGCTACTGGTGGTTTGTGTGCCCGTCCCTGCTGCTACCCAGTTCCTGCTTACTTCATGGGTGCTGCCCATGCTGGTTTCTTGCTGTGTTCGTGGTTTACACACAAGTAATGGTGTATGGAGGGAACGATCCTGCGGTACGCTGATCGAGGGCCACGTGTGTGAGCAGGCACAGGTTTCTCTGTCTCGTCACCCCTGAGTAAAAGGATTTTGTTATCTGCTTAATCCGTCGAGGTCCCGAGGGAGGGTTGGGTATTTATTTCATCATTCATTTGGAATGGTTTGTATTCGACGCTTGCTGCCATGCTATTCTTCTTCCCTTGGCCATTTTGTTGGAATGGATTGCTTGTAAATAAGAACCTTTAGTCATCGGAAGCAGGCTTCATAGCACATAAATTAGCAAATAAACCTGCTAGATGGGCTGTTTGGGGTTCATGCTTAAGCGTTTTTAGGTCATCTCTATCATCTCAGTAGAGATGACATAATAAAGCCAGTCTCGAAGTCTGTCCGCCCGTACGTACGTCCGTCCGTCCGTCCACAATCAAACCGAGTGAGACAAATAACCAAAGTGGAATGGATAGAGGTCGATGAGACATGCACAACGAATATAACGTTCAAGGTCGTTCAAGGTCGTCAAGGTCGAGGTCAAGGTCACGAGGCTGTCAAAGTTGCGAAAATCGTATCTCCTCCCTCATTTATCAAGAAGATCAAATGTTATTAGTGATTCAAATACTATGGACTATTATGTAGAACAACACAGCCATTTTTTTGAAATTTGCTCTCATTCCGATTTTATAGCCCTTCAAACTTCGCTCTGATTCTTACATTGTCGGTGCTAATTTGAAGTGGTCATCCGGAGGCCGCGCCAATCTCTGAAGATGCTCCGGGTCCTGCGCAAAATTTGCCTCATATGCCGTTCATAAAGTACGTACAAAAATGAGGGGGGTGGGTGGTTAAAGCCCGCGTACAGGGGTGGGTGGGTGGTATGACGGCTGCATACATACTTTATGAAAGTGGTCGGACTACATGAAAGCGTTTCAGAAGATGAAGGTGAGCCTGTCATCGCGAAGGGAAAAATATCCCCGTTCACAGGAACATTTTCGACGTGATGTTGAATCCGTGGACGTCAATAATTGTTCCATATTACCGTAGTTAATAATTACTGATGCATTTGAGATAAAATCTACAGTTCTTGTATATCTCAAGTATTGTGATGTATATGAGACGCATATGGGGTGGGTGGGTGGTCACTAGCCTGCATACAGAGGGGGGTGGGTGGTGTTTGAAACCCGGAAGTGGAGCGTAACATACTTTTTGAACTGCCCCTATTCCAGTCTGGCACAGAATTACTTTTTGAACTTTGATTACCGTAGTTTATGTCATAATCGCGGAATTGCACACGAAAGTCAACACGGTCGATCATATCACGTTCCAGAATACCCATGTTACCGACCATTTCGTGGAACCCCAGGTATCACATAAATTAGCATTAAAGCGCGCCTGCTGTTGTCAGGATCACTTATTCAGAAAAGTGTCTCCTTCATCATTTATTTGAAGTGACCGACTGTTCTGGCGATCTGCATTCACGACCAGATCCACGAGCCATGGAATCGATTAAGATGCCCCTAATTTGATTTTGCTTCTGTCGACCTCTTGCAGAGATGACCGGCACTCCCACTCGGGGGTATTTTTAAAACTACCAATCACTTAACCCTGCTTTTTGCTTCCTGAGCACAAGGTAACGAATTACTTGATGGTTCGCTCGGCCAATTCTGTCAGGCGAGTTCACCATGGTTGGGTGTTTCTAAACGCCGAATTAACCCCGAAGATGAGACCTTTCTGTTCCCTACCCACTGGTGTCCCAACTTTGACGACCTACAACCATAACAGGAGATTGTAGATAATTTTTGATAGCAAATGTTTCTTGAACGATTGTAATTTATTTGATTAGCCAAGTTTAGGATATTTAGCTTTAATGTTTTTATTTCCTTCCATCAGCTTCTCAACAAGAATGAGTCGGAGTGTGAGATGATGGATAGACAGCCTGAGCTTGAAGCCGAGGTGAGTAGTTTTCAGTGTTTGCTGCTTTTTATCCAATGTCTGAGGCTAACAAAGTAGCTTGTCATCCGAGGAGGTGTGTGTGCGCGTGTGCATTCCAACCCTCCCCAGCAACTCCCACATTACCCGTATATTTCCAGTCACCCCCTCCTGTTTGACTCCTAAAATCCAGGCTCATTCCACAACCCCTCTCTTTCTCTTTTCCCCCATTTGTGGAGCCACCTTACTGAGGCTGTTTAATCCGACTCTTCCCTCCAGGGCTTTAAGCAGGCAGTGCACTCCCATCACATGGTAGCCACCATCTCCCATGATCTTTTTATAGCCCTATTAACCCCACCCCACCCTTTTACTTGCAGATTGTGTACATGTGTATGTCTGCATGCACTGTTTGTTTTGTCTAAATGGGGTCCAACACTCAGTATGTTAACATTTTCTCTTTGTACTCTTGTATTCACTCAAAAACAAGCTGTTTGACCATCAGACTACATTTCCACCCTTAACTTTATGTACCTTTTTGTTTGTTTTTCATGCTTGTGAATGATGACAGCTTGGTATTTCCCCATTCATCAAAATTTATGGATGATCATAAGTTGCTCTTCTGGGGCATGTCAAAATCAAGGATGAGTAAGGCATGGTAATGGAGGTGCTACAGAATTTGAGAAATGAAAAAGAAAATAATACTTGGTGGAATGGCGATGTTGGAGAATGCTGTCTTTTGGTGGACATGTTGGTCAAATATTGTCCATCAAAAATGAGAACTGTCGAGTGCAAAATGCAGAACCACCCTCAATGTTTTGTTGAAAAAAACGGGCTCGAAGTACTTTCTGAGCACGGTGTTTCTAAATTTTATTCCGATTTTTTTTACAATAACTATGGTTTAAGCTCCTGCCTTTTCGGCTTTCTCATACTCTGTACTTTGTCGTGGACGTCTTTGATCTCATGAGCTCTTTTGCTCAAGAATAAGACGTGCCACAGCTGTACCTCATTATTTCGTGGAAAATACTGCATACAGGTGCTGTGAATGATGTCTCAATGCATTGTGACTGGATGTGCTTTGTCTCTAACCATATGGTGTACAGCTGCAGAAGGCACTGGCGAGTCTGAGTGAGGCACAAAGTGAAAAAGAGGAAATGGCCCAGCGATGTCATGAGCTTGACCGCCAGGTACCAGGTGCAATGGAAGCTACGACTACGTTGATCTCCATTTTATTGTATTATTATTACGAGAAGCACCCAGTCTCTATGGGAGCCGCGGGGGGGGGGGGGGGGGGGGGGCGGTGAGTGGTGGTTGTCATGTTGTTATCTTTTATTAATACCATAGCAGAGTACCCACCCAACGGGTGACCTTGTTCCAAGCATATAACACGTTCTTCTGACGCATCACTTTATTTGAGTGTTGTTTTGGCAACAGATTGCTCCCAGAAATCAAATTAACCCGCGTTGCTTATCTGAAGCGAAAACATGCCTACTGCTTATGTACATATATAATATATCACGATTATATAAGTTAAAGATAATTCAAATTGCACACACCCTTCTCCCAAAAGAAGAAAATGCCAAGATGGGTGAATTATTATTATTATTATTATTTTATTTTATTTTCAAAATGAAATGAAACTTGCACAAGTACAACTTCAGGGTGCCCTCAATCACTGAGTTTTGAGCTTCCTCAGTCAAATCCTGTCCGAGGAGTAGATGATACATACACTTGCTCCATTCTATATAGATTATTATTTGCTTGACCATTTGCTTAGTCTTGGTGGATTATTCATCCCACCTTTTAAGAAAAGGGCAAGTTAGGATTGGGTACTAAACGATGTAAGATGTGAACTGTCAATGCTAAACCCTCAACTTCCCCTGCCATTCTGTAGGTGTGTGCCTTGATGGAGGACCGCAATAACCTTTTGGCAGACAAAGAACTTCTCACAGATCAGCTCAACCGATCTGACTTCAGTGAAGGCCCAGTAGAACGCAGGCAACAGAACCTGCAGAGTCAGTTTGAGCTGTTGCAAGAAGAGACGTTCAGGTACTGGTATAATTGTCGAAGGTGGATATAGCGTAAGTAGGATAGCGTAAGTAGGATAATGGGAGTTTGTGTCTTTTCTTCTTTCTTTCAATTGCTCCTTCAGACAGCTAAATCACCTTGTTGACATGAAAGTCTGGGAAGTGTCCTGTTCAAGCTTTTTTGGCTTTTAAATTCAGGATTCTCAGGCATTTTGGAAATGTGTCCATTTTATAGGCTGGAGGTGACAAAGGACGAGTATCGTTTGCGATGTGAAAAGCTGGAGCGCACTATGGCAGAGCGACAGGAGGAGCACGGAGAGTTGGCAGCACAAGCTACGGCTGCTCAGAGGCTGCATGATGAGCTGGAGATTGCACGGTCAGCTGTCTTGCTTGAAATAAAATAGAAGCTCTCGTATCCGAATCAAACTGTTCCTCAGGCCGTTCAAAACATTTAAACTCTGGATATGGGAGGGATGCATAATCCTCCACGCCCCTAAAAAGTCGTAGTATGAGGTAGGTTGATGGGAGCTATTTACAACCAGAGAGTTGGTGTCAAAGACACCCAATGCTCACCTGTTTTTACATTTATCGTTTTTAAAAGACGAGTCTAATAATTAATATTTTTTATAAAGCATTGCAGTGAAGTCTGATCCAAATAATTTTAAAGCAATATATGTATTTGTATATTGTAATCGGTAACAAGAGCGCAAGTGAGCACAATATACGCCCAAACAAGAAGGTATATACAGAATTGTGCTACTACATGGAAAACAGCATCCTGGTTGCCATGGCAACCACTTTAGATGACGAACGTATGTCGCGACACACCGTCTCCACAGTCTGTACCTATGTACCAAATATGAAACGTGAAAGTTGAAAACTTTGGGAGTTAGAGTGCGGACAGGAACGGATGGACGGACGGTCGGACAGACAGACAGACAGACGGACGGACGGATGGAAGACCGGTATCACATTATACGCCCCGATATATATTGTTACGAATTCTGTGCCCCGCCCAGCGTGCGAACAGCCGCTTTAGCCAATGGTGGCCGTCTCGCCCACCGGACGGACAATTCAGTCGCGACTTTCCGGAACAACGCCGAAAACCAGTCACGGGTTTGCTCCAAGCGCGCACCACGGCCTAGTCAACACTCTACCCGCGCGCGACAGGGTCAATCGCCGAATTATCGATATACCTAAGTATTCGCGCGGGCAGACTACCGAGAGACCGTACCTTAACGAAGGCCTGCTTGGACACGAACCGCTTAAGCGGTTCGTTCCGTCCTGGGATAACTGAGCGGTATATTATCGCCAGGCCTCGTTGGACCCAATTCTTTTATCGGCTATCAAAAAGCCCGCTATTATTCCGAGAGCAATACGGCGGTTCAATGGGGAAAGCGGACACGGCGAACGGGTTAACATTCACACAAGGACATTTATTACTATAGCACGTATGCAGGCATGCACGTATACAATTAGGCGAGGCAAACAGCATGCATTTATGCAAGGCAAAGAAAGCAATGCAATCAACAAAAGCACGACAAGAAGAACTACAACCGTTGTCTATTTATTATGTACAATTACTTAAACAGGTTTTACTTGACGGACTGGCACCACAAACACACACACAAAGACCCAGAAAAGAAAGAAAGAGACCGTGACCGTGTGGTGATTTCTTGGGGCTCCGTCCTCCTTCGCCCGACCTCGCGCTTGTACCACCTAACGGTTCTCCTCACGCCTATCTTCCGACCTCGATTCTCCCGTTCTCGTCACGACCGACCCAGAGAGCCCTCGGTCCGGAGCGCCACCTCGCTCACGATCCTGAGAGAGAGAGAGAGAGAGAGAGAGAGAAGAGAGAGAGAGAGAGAGAGAGAGAGAGAGAGAGAGAGAGAGAGAGAGAGAGAGAGAGAGAGAGAGAGAGAGAGAGAGAGAGCGATTCTCCTCAGCGCTCGCGTTCCTGGTGACGACTCTCCCACTATTTTTTTCTCCGCGCTCGCGTCCTCCGCTTTATACCCACGCCCCGTCCCTTCTCAACTCCCCCCCTTCCTTCCAGAACATGCGGGAAACTTCCAGAAGGAAGCGTTTTCCCGCCAAATTAGGGACGCGCGCTGCCGCGGTAGTTGTCTTTGTCCCTTGCAGGGTGAAATTCACCGTGGAGACGCCATTCGTTCGGGGGAGGGGGGAACGGGGGCCGCCTGCTTTCCCTCGACGAAGGCCAGGCCTCTGGCAACTGTGTGCCAAGGTAGAAAACGCGGTGGTGTTGAGGTGGCGTGGTTGTTGTGGTTGGTGGTTGAGGCGATCGTGGTTGGTGTTGATCGTGGTTGTTGTGGTTGGTGGTTGAGGCGATCGTGGTTGGTGTTGATCGTGGTTGTGGTGAAGTGGTTTGGTCCAAAATAACGATAGCGAAAGAAAAAGGCTAACTGAAGATCACAGCCCGGGTGACACGAATAATCCCCATTAAAAACGGTGGGGAAATCTAACTGAACACGGACTTATCGGCATAACTGAACTAAGGACCTATATGGTGTTCTGCGAATTTCCACAGCCGAAACAATATATCGGGCGTATAAAAAATAGTGTGGTAGATAAAAACATTAGAAAGGAAAAAATAACTCACAAAAATTTTAACATTTTCACGCCGGGGTATCGCTATAGCTCTCTGTTCTTCGAACAGGCGAGCTAATAATGCAACAAAACCTACACTTTAGATGGTTGGGTATAGAAGTAGTCAGAAATATAGGATTTGGATGAAAATATATTTTGATGAAATGAAGTATATTGGTTCACGAAAAAAATATTTTCGCTAAAAAATATAAGTGACCACTATATTCGTTATTGTTGTGGGTCTGTCTGTCTGTCTGTCTGTCTGTCCCGAGCATAGCTCCGTGGGTTTTGATCCGATCCTGATGAAATTTTGGTGGGAGGTTTATATCATGATCTAGTTGTTTTCCTGAAAATGGACGTGGTCCGCTCATTATGGGCGGAGCCACGCCCAAAAAACGTGTTTTTAGGGGGTAGCCGATTTCAATTTGCATCTTCTCCTAGGGGTTTTGTCGAATCTGACAGGGGTTTCGGTATTTGGTTAGCCCAATGGCACCTGCATAGCCCACGGAGCTCGATTTTTCATTTTCGTCCCAAGGTCAAGGTCACAAGGTCACGAACTTAGAAAATTGCGATTTTGACATAAAAAAATTTCTTCTCCGAGGGGTTTGTCGAATCTGGCAGGGGTTTCAGTATTTGGTTAGCCCAATGGCACCTGCATAGCCCCACAGAGCTCGATTTTTCATTTTCGTCCCAAGGTCAAGGCCACAAGGTCACGAACTTAGAAAATTGCGAATTGTGTTTTTGGGGGGTAGCCGATTTCAATTTGCATCTTCTGCTAGGGGGTTTGTCGAATCTGGCAGGGTTTCGGTATTTGGTTAGCCCAATGGCACCTGCATAGCCCCACAGAGCTCGATTTTTCATTTTTGTCCCAAGGTCAAGGTCACAAGGTCACGAACTTAGAAAATTGCGATTTTGACATAAAAATCCATCTTCTGGTAGGGGGTTTGTCGAAATCTGGCAGTTGTTTCGGTATTTGGTTAGCCCAGTGGCACCTGCATAGCCCCACGGAGCTCGATTTTTCATTTTAGTCCCAAGGTCAAGGTCACAAGGTCATGAACTTAGAAAATTTCGAATTTTGACATAAAAATCAGACGACCGCAAACTTTGAGAGCTCGGATGACAATATTTTTTATGCATAATCTTGAGGTCATTCCCCACCTAAAGTCTTGAAACCATTTTTTCTCTATCTCGAATACCTGCCCGTGGCGCCCCCTTCAAGTTTGTTTTTACGCTGATTTCATCAAAGTATGGATAATAATCGAGGAGTGTGAAATGCCATATAGCCTATATGACGTTATATTGTTCTGGAATGTTCCAGAGGAAGTTTTGCACCAAAGGTCATAATCCTTGACCTTTCACCTTTAAAGTTCACAAAGGTCAAATTTTCAAAGTTGTGGGAATCGAACCGGGTTTTCGACCTTCTTCGACGAACTAACTCCATTAAGCTATAGCACGTATCCTGCTTCCTTATTTTAATGTCCACAACATTGTTTTGGGACCTTTAAAGGTTATGCAAAGGTCAAATTTTTAAAGTTGTTGAACGAAACCGGGTTTTCGACATTTTGCAGCTAATAACCTGTCACTCGTACCACATCATGTTGATCATTTTTATAACTTGGTCAAACATTATCACATTATCTCATCCTTGACTTCTGAAACAATCTACATCGTCAAATACCGCTCGTGAACCATCGTCGTCTTCAGACTTGTGTATATATATATAATATTATTATTTTTTTCAGAGGTTGTGTGATGCAGCTGGGTTGAGTGACTCAGTGACTGAGGTCAGGTCAGATAAGGTATGGGAGCATGCGCTTGGAGCAGCATGCCGCTGCATCCACTTTCCACCGGTACTACAGGGGCCTCCGTCTAGCCATCCCCAAAGCAGATGCTTGGCCCATCCCAATCTCCGTGAGATGCCAATCAACCTACTGCAACCACGAGGCACATGGTCGGCCCATTGGCCTTCTCCACTCACAAGGCTCCCTCACTGAGAGAATCTGGTGAGCAGGATCAGCGTCAGGAAAATGAGCCACATGTCCATACAGTGCAGCTGACTCTCACAGACGGTGCAGGGAACAAATCTCATTTGAGTCTCCCTTAGCAACCGCTCGTTGGACACAAAGTCCAACCAACGATAACCAAGGATTCTCCGAAGAGACCTGGTATGAAAGGAAATAAGTCTCCATTTCAGATCCCTGGTCGGAGTCCAAGTCTCTCATCTGTTGAGCAAGACTGCAAGCACCAAGAACCTGAAGACACAGGTACCGGCAGTGCTACACCCCATGATCCAGTGAATCCATGACTCCCCATGCCTGACCCAGACGTCTGTTGACCTCTGGCTCACAGCTAGCAGAGACACGAATATCACTGCCAAGGTAAGTGAATCACTCCGTAACCTCAACATCTTCATGACAAACTGGTACAGACAAGACAGCAGCATCCAAAATGTCATTGAAAGCCTCAATCTTAGTTTTGACCAAGGAAATCCATAATCCCAGTGGCTCTGACTCCTCATTCAGCACCTCGAGGGCCCCCAAAAGGATATTCAGAGTCTCTGCAAAGATGACTGCATCATTTGCAAAATCAAGGTCAGAGATCTTGACATTTCCAAAACGAATGCACGGCAACTTGATCTCTCTGACATCCTCCCCAGAATCCAGTCCCTACAAGTGCTGAAAAGTGTGGGGGTCAGTGCACACCCCTGACGAACTCCAGTAACAATTGAAAATAAGTCGGAGATGGTATCACCACATCTCGCAGCACTCTCAGTTCCAGAGTACAGTTCAGAAATCAGATTGATCAGTTTTGGAGGCACCCCATGAAGACCAAGAATCCTCCAGAAGCCATCCCGATTCACTTAATGAAATGCTTTGCCGAGATCAACATAGGCTGCAAGCAGCCCCTGCAGAAACGCTCATCTGCGTTCGGTGAGAACCCGAAGGGCAAGGATACGGTCAATCGTTGACCTCTGTTGTAAAGCCTGACTTCTCTGGACGCTGGTGCTCAAGCAGATTGTGGCGAACCCGATCAAAAATTATCCAAGCAATGACGTTTCCCGGTACCGAGAGCAGCGTCACCCCTCGGTAGTTGTTGCAGTCTTGGCGATCACCCTTCCCTTTCCAGAGAAGGACAACAAGGCCCCTCCTCCAGTCAGTTGGGATGATGCCTGTGTTCCAGGCAGAGCACAGAACTACATGCAATGACACGAGTACAGCATTTCCACCAGCCTTGAAAAGTTCAGCATGGATGGCACAGATCCTAGGAGCTTTACCCCAATACAACCGGTTCATCACAGCCTGTGTTTCTCATAAAAGAAGGTGGACCGCAGTTGATTGGAGGGTCAGCAATAGGGATAGTAACACCCCTGACATTCAATTCAACACCTGGTGCATCAGCCTGGGGCAGCCGCTCAAAGTAACCAGCCCAGCGGGCCTTCACTTTGGTCTCCTCTGTCAAGAGCCCAACACCCTCCAGTCTAACTGCAGTACTCCAAGGGACAGGCTTGGAGGAACGCAATGCGTGAATTCCCCTGTAAGCAGGACGAGAATCGCTTGACCAATAGATGCTCTACCCTCACACATTCCTTGCACATTGGCCTCCTTGTCACCCTCAGTGCACGCACAGTTTTACGCCTCAGCTCCCTGAACAGCTCAGCCCTGCCATTAAGCCTGGCCCTGCGACTAGTCAATAGAATCAGTGTCCCTTGAGAGACAAAATTATTCTTCGCCCTACGGTGAGTTCCCAGAAATCCACCGGCAACCAGTGTGACCACTCCTCATTTTCATAAATGCCAAGGTGAGCCAATGAAAAACGCAAGAATTCACAAGGTTTCGGAAAAGCGATAATAATAGAAAACCTTTTTGCCAAGAAAACCTATAGAAAACCAGATACCGCAAGGTGAACAACGAATAGCCAAGATCTTGTGAAAAAAGCCAAGGAGTGGTCACACTGCCGGCAACATCAAGGATGGTGGTCTTGAAGGCACTCCAGAACTCTTCAGGATCCCCCAAAGCACCCAGACACCCCAAATCCCCACTCGGTCTCTTCGCAAACTCCTCGGCTACCCTCTCATCCTTGAGCTTGCCAAGATCCAGCCTAGGTTGGGATGGAACCATTCTCCTGGATTTAAGCTGCAATTTCAGAGTTGCCACCACAAGCCTGTGGTCAGTGTTGAGGAACTGAGCACTCTGGTCGACCATGCAGTTTTGGATTATCCTCCAGAAACCATCAATGATCACATGGTCAATCTCCTTTGCCACACCGCCAGCGTTGGAATACCAAGTCCAGTGATGAGCCTGTGGGTGCTGAAGCCATGAAGCAGTCACCCTAAGTCCATGACTTCTTGCAAAATCAAGGTACTCAGTGCTATTCTGTTTCACAGTTCCAGACCCATGGGGACCAACACATGTCTCATAATCATCCCTATTGGTGTCGGTCGATGCATTGAAATCCCCCGAGAGTAGAAGAGTATCTCGCCTGGG
>CM068958.1:108411019-108435398 GCA_035128595.1 Eptatretus atami | reverse complement strand
ATGAATCCTTAATCTCATAATACGCTTGTTGACCGGTGTTACCTCGATTATCATTGGAGGCAGCTTATTGGACACAATTACAGCAACTGGTCACTTTTTATAAATGTCGAAGCTGGTCACTTTTTATTTACCACGAACATGTGGGGTCCACAAGTTGTGAGTCCGTGAATAATGTGGTCCGACAGTGTTTCAAAACTCGTTGAACATTTAGCTTTCATATTGCAGATATCTATTCCTCATGACATTATCCCTACCGGATTAGATTACGGCTGTGATTGGCTAATTTCTGTTGCCATGGCAACCATCTCGGTAACTTGGCTTGTGTTTGCGATATTTCAAAAAAACTTACAAGATTTAGCTTTCACATCACACACATCGATTCCTCATACCTCCCAAAAAAGTTTAGGGAGCTAGTGTATCAGCTCCTGTTTTTTTAGATCCTCGTGGAGGATCTCTAAGTGTTACTCACGTTGTTGTTCTTCACTTCTCTTGTGGACTTTTTTGTTTAACAGCCTACAGTTTTCATCGAAACTTCCTGAAACTTGGCGTATATATGTAAAATACCCTGTGCAGACAGTAACATCTCCGATTTCGAAAATTCCTCCGAGAAAAAAAAATTATGACGTCAAAATATCTCCGCTAATGGAAATCGCCTAAAAAATTATCTCCGAAACTAGGCAAGCTTTTTGAATTCTGTTTGCGGGAATCGAACAGGGCATTAGCAGAGATGAATTACCGCACATATGATGCATCACTATGACGTCATTTCAATTTTTATGACGTCATTCCTATTTTTTGACATTTTTTTGTTCACAACCCAGAGTTTTCATCGGATATTCGTGAAATCTGCCGTGTATATGCAGAAAGCCCACGCGCAGGCAGTAACCATCTCCGATTTTGGAAATTCTTCCTATAAAAAAGTTGACGTCATAATATCGCGCTAATGGAAATCGCCTATACCATTATCTCCAAAACTAGGCAAGCTGTTTGAATTTTGTTTGCGGGAATCAAGCCGGGCATTAGCCAAGATAATTTATCACAAACCTGTATGCATCAAAGCAATGACGTCATATTCGTTTATATGACGTCATCATTAAGAGGACGAGGATCTTAGCTCATTTGAGCTTGTTTAAAAAAAAATCTGATTCTGTGTGGCTGCAAGCAAGGCTTGGTATAAGTCATGCTATGAGTTATCCAGCACAAGTATTTGTAGTACAAGTTGTCCACCATGAGTCGTGGTTTTAGCCATCTCAGTATCCACTCTTTGAGCTTCACATATCGTCTTCCTCTTGCTTCAACTTCCGTCTTCACACAACTTTTCCTTCAATTATTTATCTTACTTTACCGAGTCCTTCACCATAGAAAGACCAGTACTGATTTATTTGCATAATTTACGCAAACACTCACCATTTTTATTGCATTCGCAGGCACAGACTTTTTCTTGGATTGTCGTCATCACCACACTCTTGCGCTTTTGAGGCACTTTTTTTTCGATGACTGAATAAAAATTAGTAATTAGCAACAAAGCAAAGATTAAAGCACGTACAACCGCTTCCAACAGATACAAATCCAGAATGCGGTCGAATGTCGGGAGGAATCTCAGATTACACGTGGGGTGATTCAGCCTGCCAATGAGTGGGTGGGAGAAGGTGGGCCAATCACAGGTGCAATCACCACTTTGCACATGCCTACCACGGCAAAATTGAAATTTTAAGTGCTCGGATATGGGAATTTCGGATACGTGGGTATTCGGATATGAGTGCGTCGACTTTACTTTATATCGCACATGCAGCAACAAAACTTGTCATGGTTAAGTGGTGATTCTTCCCATACCTTGGGAGAATTGAGTGCTGGAGACTCCCCAAAATATGAATTTGGACAGTTGTAGCACAAAATCCTGTCACTGTCTCCTCAAGTGCAAATGGTAAAATGGCAAACTGATGATAAGTTACTCTTTAGATATAAAATAAAAGCTTCTTTAATGCTGGCCAAGAAGCTGTTAAAACAGTTGTAGCATTGCATCTCTGAAATGCCATTGGCAAACAATCTGAACAAGCAGAAAGCTTGCCAAGTAACTGGTTTCAGAAAGAAGAGCCATTGGTGTTGTGGTCACTGCTTTGAGCAACGGTAACAGCAATGCTCAAACTTTTATTTTGCTCTCCAAATCAGTTGATTTAAAAATTGTAATTTTGACTGAACAAATGACGTTTCTCTCCGCACAGAGCGGAAGTCCAACGCTTGCCACAGCTCGAGGCTACAGTGGATGGGTATCGTCAACGCCTTGCTGAGTTGGGCGAGCTGCGGCGTCAGGTGAAGCTGCTGGAGGAGAGAAATGCACAAGCACAGGATCGCGCTGCTGCTTTGTCTACGGAACTGCAGCTAGCGCAAAGTGCTCGGAGCCAGCTTGAGGTCGTACGCAATCAGGTACTAATACTCCCCTGTGTACGTCTGGCCCACTATCTTTTTGCACCTTTTGTGTTTCTTCTGTTTCTTTGGGTCTATAAAAATGACCATAGTTTGAGATTGACTATCAGGCAAACTTATAAGATACAAATGTAATGTCTCCTCTAAATATTGTGCGTTTATCTTCTCTCTTGCTTCTCAAGGTGATCGAACTAGAGGAACGACTACAAGTTTCTGGGTCATATAATGAGCAGCTGGCCAGTCGTATTTCAACCCTGCAAGAGAAACACGATGCACTACAGAAAGAGAGAGAGGTAATGAGACGTGCATGCATGGTTTTGACTGTCTTCCTGAGTCTTGTATGCTTCTCTTCCACAGTCTTCAAGACTATAGCCCACTGCTTGCTCATGGTCTATCCCATTCATCCCTGAGCTCTTCTACACCCATCGACAATCTGCTCCTCTTTTGCCTGCTATGACTCTTCGCATGTTGTATGCGTCGTGTTCAGTATAATAATTTTTTGAAAGCTGTTAACACAATTTCCTTGTGATAGGATGAAAGGCAATGCATCTCCTGTTATTGCCCTATTTCTCTGCATGTAGAGATTGCTGGTAGAGCGAGCGAACCTCAAGGAAGCCAACGAAGAGCTCCGCTGCACCCAGCTCCAGTCTGCAGGTATCGTGGATTGGAATACCTGCTGTACACTGTGTTGATGTGGGTTTTGATGACTTGTAAATTTCAATGCATATTGAAGTTCATTTTATTTGAAGTTGAGGGTTTGGTCTTTTGTTATACCTGACCAATTTGGAAGACCTTTGTTTTCCTTTCTTTCTTTTTTCCTCCGCTGAGCCACAACTTATAATTGTCATGAGCACATAATCGAGCTGATTATAGTTGCAGCATCTCTTCATCAAACTGTTTGCCTATCAAGTGGATATCTCTCCCTGGATTGGTGGCTATTTTTGGTTGAGGTTTTTCCTGTTTAATTCATCCTTCAATAATAGTGGCTCATAGCCACTGATGGTACACAGAGGAGAGTTAATCTTTCCTTTTACTCACTTGTTCTCTTTGCTTGCTTTTGATTTCGTTTTTCCTCTCCCTCATTTCATCCCTGGATTTCAACAAATGTTTTTGATTATTTAATCACAATTTGCATCTTTAAAGTGGACTTTTGATTTGGCCTGCTTCAACTACTTGTCTTGCTGATGAGGATGAATGCAAAAAAAAAAAAAGAAGAAAAAAGTCAAAAACAGTTTGTTGATTTAAGCTTCTATAAACTAAATTGACCTTGCACACTGGTCCCTTATGGGTGATGGTCTATGTCAAATCTTTCTCAGTACTTATAGGGAATCCGAACACTCAGACCACCTCGATGCTAATCTATCCCAAGATATCCGACAAAATAGATATGTTGTCTTTTTCTGATTTCTGAATTACAAAGTTGGTAAATTTGTGATTTAAAAAAAAAATCAAAATCTTGTTCTTCAGATTAGTCTTGACATCACACCAGTAAGTAGGCCACCAGATCTGCACTGTGTATAGGTGACATCACGATTTAACTCAAACGGCAAATATTTTTTGATTTCCACAAATATGCCGAGTCGATGTGCCCTTCGTGGTTGCAGTAAGTAAAACCAACCGAGATGGTTTCGTGCTATACCAATGACCAAAAAGACCCGACGTTTGCCAGGAATTGGACAAGGTTTGTTCGAAATAGCTGAGTGTGGATTAGGCCTACAAAATGTTTGTTTTCGCGCTCGGAGCATTTTACAGAGCACTGTTATGAAACGACAGAGATGGCTCGATTTTGTGGTTATCTGCCACAATTGAGAGAGGATGCCCACGATTAAGTGGAAGAAACAGCCGTCACGTGAAACTGTAACACCATCCCTACCCAGCTACCAGCATATGTTAATGGACTGTTTGAACGGTGAATCAAACACCTGTTGCCATTGCCCGGCAGTTACCACAAGAGTACCTGAAACTAATTATCTATTATCAACACACATTTTGACAAGTCAAATGAATCACCGTCTATTTATAGTTGAGAGAACATATGTACAGTATGTCTCATCTACAACTCCAAGATGATTTGACTTGGGATGCTAAAACTTTCAGGGTACCCCCCCCCCCTTCCACAATCCCCCATCCACTGGGGAGGGGCATCGACACCACCTCAAGGACATGACGGTGGGGCACGGCACAGATACAAATGGCATCTGGGAAAAGTATGAAACAGGACGATCCCGTAACGTACAAGACATGTGGGCAGCCTGCGACGGTGGGACAAAGCATTCGTCGCCCATTTTGTCCGCGATGATGGATATTTCTACTCGAGTAATAGATAAACCGATTTATCAATTAATACAAAATCCCTCCCTTATAAACCGTCGATTGAATGGAAAATCCAACAATACTGAGCTGCAGTGATCATGTGACCAGCATTTTAATCTTCACGAAGACTTGTGCCTTCTCCCTCTGAATCATTCGCACAAGGCTCAAAACGATTCAGCTCCACAATTCCCCCGAAAGCGTTTCCATCACTAACAGTTTGTCTCCAATAGTTTCTTCAAAATCCCACTTATCACCTTCAATATACAGAGAACCTTTAGAGTTGCTAATGACGGTTGAATCGGTATCTGAATCCGAGCTTGACATGCACCGTTTCTCGATGTCAACCGCCATTTGGATCATGGTGGGTTCACATTGTGATGTCACTGGTGAAATTGAAAATCGACACTTTCAGGCTTTTGTGGACAGTTTATGATTGGCCAAAAAAAACCTCAGTTTTCTTTTTCCCTTCAAATTAGACCTTGATTTTAATGATTCTCAATGGTTTTCAGAAAATTAATTTTGCCTTTGGGTTCCCCTTCAACTTTATTTCTTCCTTTAAGGCCTATTTATTATGCACGCAAGATATCGTTTTAGCCTTCCCTTCCAATATGCCACAAATGCCATTTCTCTCCCCACTCCTTCTACAAGGTAGTTCATGAAGTTTTGATTAACATGCATGCAGATCCATGTGCTGCATGTCAGGCCAATAAATTTTTGAACACCCACTCGTACACTCCCTAACCTCTTCTCTCCTGTACTCCCCCTCTTATTTCTGTCAATTTTCTCAATTTACCCTCCATCCCTACAAGTATGTACTTTATAGATTGCACTTTTTTTTTTCCTTTTTTTGAAAGTCTTTTACTTTGCCAATCTGTTTGTCGGGGACCATATGCTTGGAGTATGAAAAGTTAGACATTCTGCATCTATCTTCTCACGGCACTCGTTTATTTTCACCTTATCGTTGTGCAATACTTTGCACTTCAAGCTAGTTTTGATGCAAGCTTTCCGGTCTGGATTTTGTCCATTTACCCACAACGTGCACTTACAGAATTGGAAAGCGAATCGAACAACCTTGCGAAAGAGATCATTCCTGGAAAAGTCAGGTAAGTTGAGCTTCCAGCTTGTTCGTATCATGTTTATTATAGATGTCATCCCTTCGGATATGGAACCTTTTCATCCGAGGTACAATGCCTGAGTGTGTTTGAATTTTTTTTCCCCCTTGAGGGAAGGGCAATTGAACTTGAACATGAAGGGTTTCATATGAGACTGCCGTTGCTGCCACAGATTCTCTTTGAGAGTAAATGATATGTACATTCCAATCTTTTTTTTATTTTTGGTTCCATTGTACTTTCTTTGTAAGGCTGGTGAACCCTTTCGGGGAAGCACATATTTTGACTAACTTGACACTTTTCATTTCCAAACTGAGTTGCAATAAATGAGATGCTCTTCTTAGTTTTGAATGCAGTTGAAAGATTTTGTCGACAAGCGAGTTTGCAAACTTTATTTATTTATCCTTTTATGTTGTGCCGTATGCACACCCTCTAAGAATAGGCCAGAAAGATTTTGATCACATGTTGTGTGCGCTGGGCTACAACTGAGGAGTTGTCGTAGTCTCGGTCTTTCGTCAAGTAAACAGACCGGCAAAACTCAAGTATCCTACAGCGTCCGCCGGACACTTCCAGAGATCTTATGTTGAAGAGGCGTCTTTGGTGGACCAGGAAGGGAAGCTCGCTCGTCATAATGTGTGTGGTGGTTTATGCGGTGGATAGACAGAGGGGACATGTTGTGTTTAGTGTGGATTGGAGCGTATGTTAATATTGCATAAGGGAGGGGTGATGTCCACACCAGAGTCTAACCAGATTGACTCTCATTTAAACGACGAAGTGTTGTTTCAGAATCGTGAATTTTGGTGGGAGGGTGGTTGAGGATATTGTTTGAGTGATGTTCTCTGGGCTGTGATGATAGATGTGATGATGCATGGAGGTGGGAGGAGGTACAGTATAATATCAAGGACATGAGAGTAATGGTTAACAGTTGTATGTCGTCGGGGTGGAGGTTGGGTGGTCAGAGTGATATGGGTTCGAGAGATGTTGAGCTGCAGAGGTGAGGAATTGAGTGCCTTTCATATTAACGTACTTTTGTTTCGTCATGTAAGTGGGCTACGCTTGTATATCTCGTTTAACTTGTTACTATCCTGAGAGCTTTGTTTTGTATTTTTTTGAAGTTTTCCTGAATCTTCAGCTGAAGGAAAACTTAATATATTATTTTAGAGTTTAATTAAACTCCCTGGTCAATTAAGTATTTCGATCTGAACCTGTGGATTGCGATGCTGGAAACTCAGGTTCAAATGCTTATTATACCATGTATTGCCCATTGCCCATTCTCTAATGTGATTTTTGTATTTGGCTGTGTTTGTGTTTGCAGCAATTATGGTTAATACTGTACTTCTGCGTTAATTACACGAATTTACTTTCATGAAAACGATAAATGGACAAGCTCAACCATGAACCTTTAAAACACCAATTTTCAAATGTTAATGACTATTCCAAGTAGTTTACAATAAGTCCATTTGTACTTTGCTGACCCGGTATGACTGAAACTGGGTGATTTGCGGTGTGCAGTTGATCTTGCACATTTGTGGTTGTTCCCGTCCATACAAACAGCTTTGTGCCGGTGAACATGCAACTACCACATTTGTGTGACCCTGATTATATATTCAAACTTTGCATTATGTTTGTCCAAGACTGGTGTTGACCCAAACTCTGAATTGTTAGATTTCCTCGATCGCTGAAAATGTAATCCATCATTTGATCTATAACGTGTCACTGTAGGGCTTTGCTGTTTGTCATTGCAGGGAATTTGGGCTGATTGAAGAAAACCGTGCTCTGCAAATGAAGCAGGATGACTTGGAACGTGACAATAGGTATTGTCAGAGGCATAAAGTCCACCTTCTTTGGGTTAATATTTACCACCGCCACCAAAGGTGGACGGAGGTTATGTTTTCACCTCTGTCTGTCTGTCTGTCTGTCTGTGAGCAGCATATCTCAAAAAAGTTATGGACGGATTCTGCCGAAACTTAGTGGATGAGTTGGGTAGGTGACAAGAACAAGCTGATTAGATATTGGTTAAGGTCCTGATGCAGACCCAACCTTTCAGTGGAATTCAAAACGTAAACTGTTAAGCCTGGTTTGTTGGATTCGCTATATACTAGATATCCCTTATTGTCGGGTTTTCCGGCTGTCTGTGTGTGTGTTTGTGTGTGTGTATGTGTCTGCAACACGAGGCTCCACAGCACGAACCAGCGAACCGATTTCGATGAAACTTTGTCAACAGGTGGAATATATACTGGGAATGTGCGGCGTTTAAATTTCGTTGCCTAGCAACCACCCGTTGCTGTGCAGCGGCCGAAAAACCACGTACAGTATTTTCAATACTTGTCCTTCAGTTTTGAAATGTAGAGAAACGAGACTTCAGAATTAACACACTTCGAGATATTTAGAAAATTTTACTCGAGCCGATTTTTGATTGAGGTTTTATTTTTCAAATGGTAGTCCTTCAAAAATCGGGTGTCTATTTACCGTCATTTAAGGTGTGTATACAGTGTTTGTAAGGAACTACACCGTCGTTCCACTTTCGATCTCTCCTCGATCCAAACGTTATTGACCAAAGTGAAAAGGATCCAAAATAAATGGAATCACCGGCATTTCTGTCTTTGTGGATTTCTAATAATATGTTTATTTATTTACGAAAACGATTCCACGACCCACACACCACCTTCAATTATTGGATTCGCTATATATACAAGATATCCCTTATTGTCGGGTTTCCGTCTGTCTGTCTGTCTGTCTGTCTGTCTGTGTGTGTGTATGTGTGTCTGCAACGCGAGGCTCCACAGCATGAACCAGCGAACCGATTTTGATGAAACTTTGCCAACAGGTGGATATATACTGGGAATGTGCGCATTTGAATTCGTTGCCTAGCAACCACCCGTTGCTGTGCAGCAGCCGAAAAACCGCGTACAGTATTTTCGATACTTGCCCTTCAGTTTTGAATGTAGAGAAACGAGACTTCGGAATTAAACACTTCGAGATATTTAGAAAATTTTACTCGAGCCGATTTTTGATTGAGCTTTTATTTTTCAAATGGTAGTCCTTCAAAAATTGGGTGTCTATTTACCGTCATTTAAGGTGTGTATACAGTGTTTGTAAGGAACTACACCGTCGTTCCACCTTCGATCTCTCCTCGATCCAAACGTTATTGACCAAAGTGAAAAGGATCCAAAATAAATGGAATCACCGGCATTTCTGTCTTTGTGGATTCTAATAATATGTTTATTTATTTACCGAAATGATTCCACGACCCACACACCACCTTCAATTATTTATTTATTTACTGAAAACGATTCCACACCCACACACCACCTCCAATTATTTATTTATTTACCGAAAACGATTCCCCACACACACACCACCTCCAATTATTTATTTATTTACCGAAAACGATTCCAAGACCCACACTCCGCCTCCAATTATTTATTTATTTTCCGTAAACATTCCACGACCCACACTCCGCCTCCAATATTTATTTATTTTCCGTAAACGATTCCACGACCCACACACCACCTCCAATTATTTATTTATTTTCCGTAAACGAATCCACGACCCACACACCACCTCCAATTATTTATTTATTTACCGAAAACGATTCCACGACCCACACTCCGCCTCCAATTATTTATTTATTTTCCGTAAATGATTCCACGATCCACACACCACCTTCAATTATTTATTTATTTACCGAAAACGATTCCACGACCCACACACCACCTCCAATTATTTATTATTTAAAGTGGGAGTGGCGTAGGAAAGTGGGCGTGACTTATGAAAAATATTGTGTGGCTCAGGAGGTGTGGTCAAACAAAGCATTGAGAGAAATTTATCGGGTTTTCCGTGTGTGTGTGTGTGTGTGTGTGTGTGTGTCTACAACGCGAGGCTCCACAGCACAAACCAGCAAACCGATTATTTTTCAAATGGTAGTCCTTCAAAAATAGGGTGTCTATTTACCGCCATTTTTTATGAGGAGTGCCAGTTGGCAAAATACGCAATAGGAAAAATCTTGCCAGGCAGAGGAACAATTGTATGTGAACCAATACGTCTTGGCAATGAATCTTCGTCGGTGGATCGGTCAGAATGAAAAGCATCGTATCCAGCGCTTCGATCCTAGCGAATCCCTCATCGCCTACCGGCCTTGTTTATGTGCTTGTCTGTCTGTGAGCAGGATATCTCAAAATGTTGTGGACCAATTCAGACGAAATTTGGTGGACAGGTTGGGTGTGTGAAAAGGATGATTTTGGTGAAGATCTGGATTGGAGAATTTTTTAAGTGATTCTTCACCATTGAGAGAATGAGCCAAAAACGATATCTAGCATGATATTTCAAAAAGCTGTGGACGGATTATGACAAAACTTGGTGGATGAGTTGAGTAGGTGACAAGAACCAGCCGATTAGATTTTTGTTCATATCCGGATGCAGATACGGCCTATCAATGGGATACAAAATGTAAACTATTCAGCCTGGTGGAGGTATGCGCTCTTGTGGGTGCCGTTGTAGTTGTTATATCCTGTATTGATATTCAGGCAACTTGTCGGTTAATAATTATAATCTGTTGTTTATTTTATTTAGACATCTTTATAAACATTTGTAGCTTTCAATGTTGTGTTAAATCAATAATTGTGTGTGTGTCATTGTCTCCTCCATAACTCTAAAACCATGAAATCTATCCGCCCCAAACTGTGCACACATACTAAGGGAACTCCAAGGAGTGCATCAATGAAAACTGAGTATTAGGGTAGTTTTCAACACCCCTTTTGAAGATAATTTAGAGGGTGCTCATCATCAAAAAGCAAAAAAGCCTGATCAAGATGGTGGCGTGCTCATATCATATAATACCTTTCCTCACTCGTATCATCAAATGCCTGATATTCATACCTACGAATCGCTGTATACATTGCTTTTATAGGTGCTATAGCTTTCAAATTAGGTCGCAGTGATGTGATTATTATTATTATTACTTGCGAAATCAAAGATTTTTCAAGTATATTGGTCAGTTGATTTTGTTATTCTGTCTGTTTGTCTGTCTTTCTGTCAATCACCTACAGGTCACAATTTTAAACCGATTTTCACGAAACTTTACCAAGTTGTGGAGGTAGTCTCAATTGAGAAGCCCATTGATTTTAAGGTCAAAGGTCAAATTTCTAAAATCATCATTTTTTTCATCCGATTGACTTGAAATTTGAAGAGGATTTGCATTGTGCATTAATAAACCAACTATTTTTGAGATCAAAAGGTCAAAGGTCACCTCAAGGTCAAACCTAAAATCATCAATTTTCAACTGAAAAATCGTCGATTTACATCCGATTGACCTTGGCTTTGATTAAGATGGCCAATTTTAATCTTAATTAAATGGACAACTTGATGTATCCATGGCAACCTTTGGAAAAGGGAGTGGATTTTGCAAGTATCATTCTCTGCACATCTTTTTCTTGTTCACCCCCCAGCTCCTCTGCATTTTATATGATGCGATTCTCCCTACTCCTCTGAGCTCCCGAGGTTAAATCGCGCTAAAACTTTATAGGATCACATGTTGTTGTTTTTTTTGTTTTTTTAACATGATGCATGTTTAACATGCATTAGGGGTTTTAAAACAGTCATTTTCTCACAATACATAACCTACAAATGCACGAGCAACCACCCGTCGCCATTTCTGAGGGTAGATCCATTTATACAATGGTTTATAAAAAGCCCAATTTTTTTACGGATTTCAACGCTGATACCTATATTGGTAAGACGGTGAGCTCCGATCATCAAATATGGTATCAGATGTGAAAAATAACTTAATCAGGACATTACAATGATCGGTACGATTGGCAAAGGAGTTGCATGACCTCTCAAATGCACGAATTGCTAATTATTCAAAAAAAATGAAAATAGTACAAACACAATCTATACATCAATTTAAAGGTAACATCACTGCTCATCTAACGACAAAACTTTCAAGGCTGAAAGAAGAGTTTGTTGAAAAAAAGGCTACCACCTTAGCTAACTTGTCCATATATATACACCTTGCAAAAATTTTTAAACTAGTGATTTTGATCCGTATACATGCTTTGGCCCTTGATGGAAAAACATTCAATATTATCTACCCCAAAGCATTACAATAATATGTTCAGTTTTGTTGATTTTCTTGTTCAATATTTTGCAGTTTTAATGAATAAAATGTTTGTTTCTAAATATGTGCTTAATTGTGATAGTCCAATCGATGTATGTTAGATCTTAGGTAATGTCGGGTACCTTTGTGGGAGGAGGGACCCGCTGTTTCCTGGCAACGCTGTGTACTTTTGCTAGTAATAAATAAAAGAGAATGCTTGCACCGAGGTTGATAAAGTGCCTGATAAGTCCACTTTAGTCTTCTTCTTGTAGCAAATGGTATAGGTATTGGAGTGAGTGACATTTCTCGTTTATTGGGTGTCCAGGTTGTTGACCATCAAGCTGCAGGAGTTGCAGGCAGAGCTGCGGGCACTCCAACAAAAACAAAGCCAGGCAGAAGAGGTAATGCATGACAATGGAACCTTCTATGTGGTGCTGTTGTTATTCCAAACAGATTGAGGTTTACTTTGAATGAGTCATAAAATAGGAAAGTGAAGTTGCATGAGATAATGGCCGCACATAGTGTCTTTTTTAGTGAATGTAGTGTTCAATAATGCACCAAGTAATCATCTGCCTTTAATATACCAATAAATGACTGACTTGACTTTGTGTGACATTGCAGAGCACATTATTGAAGCAAAAGCTGCAGGAACATATGTAAGTCTATGGCGTGGCATGCGTGCAAACCGGACGGCATTGCATGGTAGTTGGAAACTTGCAGGAATTAGGCCACAAAGATAGGATTAACTTGTGAAATGGTAAATGGTGCAGGAATAGAAGAGAAGTATTCAGCACAAAGGTGTCAAGTGGTATTTTGAAGACAGGATTAATAGTTTTACTGTTAATGGGTTGAAGTGTCCTTTTCAGGGACCATTGTGCAGTTATGGAATTTTTGAACCAATCTCGAAGGCTCCATACATCTCTCCTCCACCCTCCCCCTCTTACTAACCCTCCCCAACCTGCTTTCATCCCACCTTCATAACAAACTCATAATCCTCCCCCCCTCCCACCATTCATCCTTCCTGCTGAATTTTTTTTTCAATTTACCTCCTTCCATATTATTTTCCGAAAACATTCAGGTGGTTCATTAATCATTGTGTATACCCCAAACTACACTGCTTTTTTTTTTTCCCCTTGAGATGTAATTTAGAGTTTAGACGTACATGACATGTGAATAAATAAAAACGCATTCTTTCAGGAACGAGGCAATCATAAACAGCTATGCTGATTCGAGCAATGTGCTTTGTTTGGCTTTACAGCCTAACTATAACTGTATTGGTGAAGTGTGGCTTGTATTTATCACATGCTGTGTTGTTTTGGGGGTCTTTCTGCATGTGCAGGCAGAGTCTGGCTCAAGAACACACGGAACTGCAGCGGAAGCGGCTGCACATCGATGAGTTGGACTCGGCAATACCCACTGACAATAGTGAGGACACCAAACATATCTGTACATGTCCATGGGCAATCAATGGTAATGGTATGGTCATTTTGGTTGGGGATCATAGTTTTAAACAGAAAAGGGCCCTGGTGGTGGTGACCAATTTTACCCCCAAATTTTTTATTTTACTGGATGGTGCAGTTTTTGCAGAGGCAGTATTTTTGGGGCCCACCCTAAGTCGCCTTGAGGGCACCGTGTATACTGGCCATTTTTATACGCCCGATATATATATATCGGGGCGTATTATGTGATACCAGTCGTCCGTCCGTCCGTTCCTGTCCGCACTCTAACTCCCAAAGTTTTCAACTTTCACATTTCATATTTGGTACATAGGTACAGACTGTGGAGACGGTGTGTCGCGACATACGTTCGTCATCTAAAGTGGTTGCCATGGCAACCAGGATGCTGTTTTCCATGTTGTAGCACAATTCTGTATATACCTTCTTGTTCGGGCGTATATTGTGCTCACTTGCGCTCTTGTTGTAGAATGGACTGATCCATATTGCAAAGCCTGGTGTTTGCTTTGTGGTTAGGGTGGCTGGCTTGGGATCTTAGGATCCTGAGTTCGAGCCCTGTTGGCTGCTGAATTAATACCAGGTGGGGTTGACTCGGCCCGTCATCCTTCTGAGGTCAGCAAAATGAGCACCAGTGTACTATTGTAGGGGCATAACATCAGCGGCAGAGTCGCACCCCAACAAAACGATAGCTACCCGGCAGCCAAGCTGCCGTATGCAAGAAGAGGAAGAAGAAGAAGAATGCATATTGCTGTTGAGTGGAGGGGCTTTTCAAAACTTGACCTAATCGTTGGAATTGAGAAGCTGTCCATTTTGTTGAACAACCTCTTTCTTTATTTTCTTTAATAGCAAAGAACCCGTCCTTACGGAATGGTTGAATTTCCCCCCATTTATGATGTTTATGGTGTATTTTAATATAACTTGGAACACCGAGTTCCAGCAGGTGATGCTATACAATACACATTTACATCGAGAATTTGCTTCCTCCCCACAACCTGAGCTTCTGGGACTATTGTTGTTTTTTCAAAAAAAAAAAAACCTAACATCTCGCTGAGTAAACTCCGAGTACAACCATCGGTTTTCAACTCCTCCTGTCTCGTGATTCAAGAGTGCATGGAATTAAAATGAACACAAACAGTCTGATACTGTGATGGAGTCGGGGTTCGAGGCTCGCCACGAGGGGAAACCTTCGGGTTCCTTCCGAACACCTGCCCGGTCCTGTAGGCCGACGTGCCATGGAAAAATCCACGGTCCGGTGGATTGCTAAGCAACCACAAACATCAATTGACTTTGCCAACTCTAACAGGGTTATCCGTCGAACTCCCTTTACCTGAGGAGCTGACTAAATTAACCGAGTTTTGTGCCCTCAGCGCACACTCTGATTAGTACCAAGCGATACAGTGAAATACACTGGCTAACGAGAAAATCACGTGCGGTACAACTTCCTGTCTAACTTTGTTTGGACACTGTGTCGGACCAATGAAGGAAAAGACAACCGAGACATTTGAAAGAACAACCAACAACTCTTTGTTTACACACACACACACACACACCAAACACATTTACAGACAAAAGGCACACAGGAGCAGACTTAACCCCAACATGTATTCCCCTTAGACGGATTTACTTGGACAAAAGACATATGGTCATCATTCAATCTGGGAAGAAGAAAGAAAAGAACAGAGCGTGGGGTCAATTCCTTCCCTCACTGCACACAACCCAAAGGGAGGGTGAGAAGCGGCAATGTGGTGTGATGGAACATGCAGCTGCATTTGAGGCATCCAGCACAAGTAGGCAAATCCTCTCCGACGTCCCTGATATGCCAATGGCAAGCAGCTATATTTCTGCTGCACACATGGGACAAGCAACTCCACCATGAACCAGGCCACATTCTGGACTTTTTATACTGCTCTCTGGACATGCTTTTAGGTGACTTCTGTCCCATCTGCACTCTGGGTTCTTCGCTGCTCACCAGACATGGCTTTTCGAGTCCCGTCTCATGCGAGCCTCTCCCCAATTGGTGCGCATCAGATGGGGGCAGGTCCGTGATGCAGCTTGTGAAAAATCCCGCCATCCCTGAGGGAGCTTTTAACGCAGCCGTCTCCCTGCCCCTCATGCGCAAATGCTGCGGAAAGTGCCCCTAGCCTCTCCCTGTGCATGCAACACGTTCTTTGTACTGTACATACTGTTCACATGAAAGAAGCGTCATCCCGCAGGCCACAAATATGCATGTGAGAAGCATTGTGCTTCACTACGAATGCAACAAGTGTTGTGCTTTGTGCTACAAATGTGTAAAATGCAAGAAGGAACAAAGACTGATGTGGTGAAGGTTATCGGATCGGCCCGAAGGATTAATGAACACAAACGGACCAAATGTGCATAATAAAATATGGAGGTTGTTCTGCGGTTGGATGGAATGGTGACAGAGAGGGATGCAGACGGACCGAGGGACGACAGACCGGTTGCGGGGTTGAAGGTAAGATTGATGGGGTGAAGGGTGAAAGAGGGGTTGTTGAATTGAGTGATGGTGGATTGAAAGTAGCAGAGGGTTTGGAATGGACCGGGGTGTATTGAAAGCAGGATTAAAAGTAGCGGGGGGTGGGGTGGGGAGGGAAAACGTCACACAGGGAATACACTAACCTCAACACATGCCCCCCCTCCAAACCCTTAGACAAGGGGCAAAGGTCTACCTGCTATACAAACTAATGAAATAACTTGTTCTTGGGTCTCCTATGTGTACATTTATGCTCTCCCCTGGGGTACATTTCCAAACCCATCACAATATTATAGTATGATAATTACCCCACTTCTTTCTCTGGTTTGCATGTAGAGAGTGAGTATTTTATTATGATTCGTAATACCCCCTCACACTGGGAGTGGTCCTATATGGTACTTTTACAATTCATAATTTGCTTACCCACCCTCTCCACCTTGAATGCAACCTTCCTGGGCACACCCTGAGTACACAACCATCAATTTTCCACTTGATCTGTCGAGTGGTTTAGCAATGTATGTATGTCAAACAAGGGAACAAAACACTTCTGAAATTATATTGTGATGGTTTTCTGAGACCCTGGGAAGGAATATACTGTACCAATACATAAGGGAGTCCAAGTGTAGTTATATCAGCAGTATTTTGCCTTGCTAAATTACCTCTCCCCTCATATCAGTGTTAAGGGAAATGCGTTGTATTTGTGTAGAACATTCAAACCCCTTTTATGATTCTTCTCCATCTAAATTCTCTGACTGTCTCTCTTTCAATCTCTCTCTCCACACCTCTGCAGTACATCCACACATGTTTTGCAACACCTAACATTACACTCAACATTACAAATCCAATGGTGCAGCATCATAAAGCAGCGCGGACCCGCACAGCAGCAGATAGGCAAACCTACAACAACAGCCTCAGCTATCGATGCCCCACCTTGGTCGTTGGTGGTGCTGCAGAAACCGGACTCGCTCAATGAGCATCACCTGGATACAGGATGGACTAATGAGGCGACAGCCATCCAAGAGGCTAAATCGGCGTTCGAGAGTGCAGCTGGGAGCTGTTCAGTCCCCAAACCATGCCTCTCCCATGGGGCCATATAAGCAGGGAGATGTGAGGGCTGAAAGCCTGGCACATCTGGGGATTTCATGAGCAAATGATGAACCTGTGAGTACCAACGAGCTGGTGAACGCGGTGCAGCAGAGGGCTGACAAGTGGACCGAGCAGTGGAGGTTCTCTGGACGTGCCAGCCACAACAAACTGATTTACACTATCTAAATCTAGCTTTCCCTCCATCTAATTTGTCCACTTTGAATGCACAGAGCATTCAACGATAAGCCCTCATCCTTTTGAGGGCTGGGTTACTGACCTGCATCATGCTTTCCTCTAAATTACTACACTCATTCGCCATTTGCACCTCTTCCTACACTGCGCACTACATCCTCGACCCTCCTTTTCTTTCTCCCCCTCCCTTTGCTTTCATTGGGACCAATGTAAGCCTGCTGGCTTGCGTCGGGTGAGCAAGAGGCCGACCCTGCGCCTCAAACTAATCTCTCTCTTTCTCTCTCTACCTCTTCTTTACCTTGTTTCCCTGGAATGACTGAGGCACCTGTGTGTGTAGAACCTGTGACTAAGTGACTGACTAATACTGGGCTTCTGTGCTGGGGGTAAGAGCTTTCTTTTGTGACACTGTTTGCCTTGTATACATGTGCCTTTTTGCTAAACTTTTTAACCGTTTTTCAAACTGCCTGATTGTCCTTTTTCCATTAATTAGACACAGTATGGGAAAAGTGGCATGGAGTTCAACCCTGCTGTTTTGCTCGGGTCAGCGATTAGCTGTTTTGATTAATAGCAGTGGAGCGTTGGTAAGCACAGTCCTTATCTGGAGTGATTAGTTTGCCAGGAAGGTAAAACAGGATTTGGATGCTGGGCCCTACCTAAATTTAGCATCTTGGACAGCGTCTGTGGTTGCTTAGCACACCGTTGTGCCGCGGAGTTATCCACGGTTCGTCGGCTTCAGTATCGGCAGCCGGGAAGGGGTCAGAGAACTCCCCTCGCGACCACCACCGACCCCAACCCATAACACTATATAGTATGATTTTCTGGCTTTTGGGACCAGTTGTGCTAATGTATAATATGAAAGAAAGTTATTTCCATCAATGAGCAAAATAATTCAATGTACAGATACTGATTTGATGGTTTTGTACTCATAAATGGCCCCCAGTTGCATCTCTTCAACCTGTTAAAAAAAAAAAACAGAAGAAATTCTCCCTCGATCACATTTTCACCACAACAAAACTTTATGGTTGAGAATACGATGTTAAATGTTGAGTATATATGCTTGGCAAATCTCTCAAAATTACTGAACAAAGCAAAGAATGGATTGGTCCATTTTGTACTCTAATCTTGAGCATATGGGAATTTTTTTGTTGTTGCAGGACAGCATGTGGAGGAGCTAAAAATGGCATTGGCAAAGAAGGATGAGGAATTGAAAATGGTGGAGGACCGGTACAAACGTTATCTGCAGAAAGCCAAATCAGTAAGGAAGCATCAGGTTCTCCTAAATCACTCAGCAAAGTTGATCCTGGGTTGTAATCCAGATCCTGCTACATTTACTTTTGGTATCACAAGATGGCCAAATGGTTCTTTAAACTTCTACGTTGATACTGTTGTAGGTAATCTTAGCATCTCATCGCTGGCTTCTTGTAGTCTTCTTTTGTATGCTGCATATGGCTGTGGGTAGCATCATTTGCTGGGGTTGTGACTGCACTGCAAATGCAGTGACCCCTGAAGGTTGGAGCAGAAATTTGTAATTTGGCCAGGGTGCCAGCGATAGCTCGCTCACTGTTCATGAAGGCCAATTACCACGTCTGTTCCGGGATAAAAATAAAATAAAAAGATTTAAGCACCTTCTTTTGTCTCCACATATACTTGGACATCATTGTCACCATAGAAACAAAGCTCTGATTCTGAGAGGTTGGCAGTTCAATTTTGACACTGGCCAAGTCGTACCACACATGAGTACGAGTACGAGTTATTCCAAAGTACGTGCTCCTTCCTCTCATGACGCACAGTATTTAGAGGATTGAGCACATATAATCCCAGTGGGCTGGCACCCTATTGGGGAAAGAATAGGGGTTGGGGGTATCTCTCCCTTAGTCTGCATGTACTGTTCCATGAGTCTCAGAAATTGTAGAGAGAGAAAAAAAGGGTTGATAGTAATGTGACTGTTTTGTGTGCAGGTGATCCGTACCATGGATGTTCGACGTGTGAATACATCACCACCTGAGCTTTATGCATTGCAAAACCAGCTGCAGGAGAAAGAAAGGGCACTTGAGGCATTACAGGTGGGCTGTACAAGAACCGTCAGTCCATCATTGGGTTGCATGATTGGAAAGTGATCCTGTGATGTCCCTCAATTGGCGGAAGGGGGATATTGTTGTCACCCGGGTCGTCCGGCTGTCTGTTCCGTCTGGGCGTCAACATTTATAGCTGTGAGTGCGATAACTCATAAACTGTTCGCCATATCGATTTGAAATTTGGGTCACACATGAACCACCTGAAAAGGAAGAACCTATTGATTTTGGGCATGGCGGATCCAAGATGCCCGACCCAAAAAAAGTTTTTTGTAATAAATGGAAAACCGCTTATCTGATTTCAATTATTTTTGGTTACTACGTTCCTCACCCCTGGGAACTTTTTCGAGATGATGACAAAATGGTGTCTTGTTTCAATTCACCTCCCTTCATTATCTGGAATATGTATGACCTTTTTCATTCAATGGCGGGGCATTCCCCATCTCTGATGGTATATTTATATATGGTGCCCCTTGCTTATCTCTGTCATCTAGAGTGAAAAGGAACATCTGCAGATACAACAACAGCATGAGCAGAAACTCATGATGACAGCGTGGTATAACATGGTAAGAAAAACTTTTTAAAATTTAATTTGATCAAGACTTGGAGATTTCAGAACCTTTTTAAGGGAGTGCTTGTTTCATTCAATCTGCCAGGCTTTTGAAAGACAAATTACTATAATTTGAAGGCTTGCGCTGATCCATTGATAAAACTTGATGAGGCACTTGAGCCTAATGTTGCACGTTTTAATTTATGGTGAAGTGACCGAGTTGTTTCACTCAGGGTATAACACTGCAGACGGATGCCATTGACTCAAGACTCAGTGGTAGCCCCATCAACAACCATCATTCCTTCCTCGGCCACCAGCGCCAAGTCTCCAATCTCCGCCGTCCACCTATCATCCCACATTCACAAGTTGGGCCTGAATCATGACGTCAGCGGTCTCATGTTATTGGTTGCGACTCAGATTGCAATGTAGAAAAGTTGTGGATTAATATTTTATTTTTTGTTTCCAGAGCCAGAGATGACATATTGTTTAAGATGTTTGCTTCCATGCCAAATAATTATATCTTAGCTCTAGAAGAGCTCCCTCCAGCCCCACTTTCCTCCACCCCACACACACCTTTTGCACAGCAAGTCACACTGTTCTGCTTTTCAGTTTTGAATGCTTATTGTGTAAATCACCAAAATGTGATTCCCATTTTTAAAAAAAGTTAAGTTCTAATCTTAAATAAAGCTGAACAATTTTTTTTTTGGTCCATTTTAAGTTTGTCCTAGTAACGTACAGCTGGATACATTATTTCTTCTTTATTGTTGTTTCCACAGTGGCACTGAATATGACACGTTGTATTGAAAGGATGTAAAACAAATGCCTTGCACTCTTCCTGTTAAATATCCCTAATTAAACAGTTGTGCAGAAAGCACAAATAGCAGCCAGGAAAAATGAACCTCAAATAAAATTTTCTGTAATTATGTGGAAAATGTCACAATGATCTCTGTACCACATCATGGAAATAATTAGAACAAACTTGTCCCACCTCTTGGTAGCAAAGTTCATGCTACATTGGTACAAACACGAAGCCTTCATCATGTGACTTCACCAAGCCTCATGTGCAGGTCTCAGATGTTTTCGATAAATGTGACCACGTGTGATCCATCGATTTCCTGCAAAATAAATGTCGCACTACCAGATTTCTTGGAGGCCATCTAGCATATTATATTTGCAAAATAGTTGGGTTTCATTTTATTCCACAATGTCTGGTATATCCCCACATATTATTTCACCACCTTTATTTCCCCTTCATCCAAACCACTCCTACTACCTTGTCATCACCCTTTGTGTTTTTTTGTTTGTTTCTTTTTCCAATATACTTCCCCTTCCCTGCATATATCCCTCTAACAAGTTGATTTTTATCCCCCGCCGCGTGGCGGAAGGGGGATATTGTTATCACCCGGGTCGTCCGTCCTCCGGCTGGCTGGGCGTCAACATTTATAGCTGTGAGTGCGATAACTCATAACTGTTCGCCATATCGATTTGAAATTTGGGTCACACATGTACCACCACTGAAAAGGAAGAACCTATTGATTTTGGGCGTGGTCGGATCCAAGAATGGCGACTGGGCGGCCATCTTGAAAAAATTTTTTTCGCCATATCGATTTGAAATTTGGGTCACAATGTACCACCTGAAAAGGAAGAACCCTATTGATTTGGGGCGTGGCCAGATCCAAGATGGCCGACTGCGGCGGTCCGTCCATCCGGCTGGCTGCTGGGAGTCAACATTTATAGCTGTGAGTGTGATAACTCATAAACTGTTCGCCATATCGATTTGAAATTTGGGTCACACATGTACCACCTGAAAAGGAAGAACCCTATTGATTTTGGGCGTGGCCGGATCCAATGGCCGACTGGGGGGCCATCTTGAAAAAAATGTTTTTTGTAATAAATGGAAAACCGCTTATCTGATTTCAATTATTTTTCAATGGTGGGGATTCCCCATCTCTGATGGTATATTTCAGTGTTGGAAAGGTGTATATATCGCAGCTGAAGTGTCGTTCCACCTTATCATGCCATTTTTCTTGAGCCTAATCATTGATCCTGGTCAATAATATGGATATATGATGGATGAAGAATTCAGCCATAATTTTAAACATGACTTTGTCGTGAAATGTTACACTGATCTCTACCACAACTTCACTTACGGGCCCCAGTTTGGTTCAGGAAGCTTGACCTCCGGTTGGGGGATTTTTCCACGTGTTGGTCGAATCTGCAGCTGCTGCTTCCACTTCATCAAAGCTAAGTTTTCCAAATTGGATCTGTGGTGTTTTGTCATATTTCGTCCCCATGTTGCTGTTTGTGGTTTCGTCCAATTTTCCATGTAAAATCGTATGTTGTGCTGTATTTGTCAAATTTGTTTTCGTGCTGTTCAAGGCCCACTCCTCGGATAGCCGCCGTGAAAATTGTCCCTTTTGTCGCCGTGTTCCTCATTTTGCTTCTTTCCCCAAATATTGTACTCTCTACCTCCTCAACATTATCCAATTTCACTACCTCACTTCACAAATAACTTTTTCACTCCATAACAATCTCATTCTACTTGAATTTTGTTCTGCCTGGACTTCCTTTACTCCATTCTTTATTTCTCACTTTTTTCAATATCTCCAAACTGAATCTTCGTTGAATATGAATGCTTCTTCCTTTCTTTAAAAGCATTTTAAAATGCATCACTTTCCTTATTTCTCCATCAGGAGTACCCCACATATTCTTCTTCACCACAATCTCTTCTTCTTCACAAATATTATGCTCAAAAGCTGTCTGTCAGCTCAGCACTTGGTCCACCAACCCTTATCCTGCACCTAAAGCACCATCTTTCTCTGTGCTTTCAACAAAAATTCTTACCACCCAAACCAGGATCTTTATCTCTGTTTGTCCAATTTGGGAATCTTGAGAAATCCAGTTTACAGAGGCAGAAATTTTCTCATGACCATCAAATATGCTTCATGTCTTTTAACAATGTCAACCCCCCCCCCACCCATGTCCTTAAAACACACCCTTCTTCTGTGTCCCCCTCTTCAGCACCCTCACTTCATCCCCCTCTTTCAGCATCTCCCCTCAAAGCTTCATTTCCTACCCCTCCCCCAACCCCTCTCTGCATCTCTCCTCCTCCACCCTCTCATCACCTCACCTGAACCCCCTCCTCCCCTCATCCTGCACCCTCTCAACGCCTGGACATCAAACATACGAGGCCTCCACTCCAATCTGGCATCTCCCAATCCAGGCTGCTGCTGATAAACCAGACATCTATTTTAACAGAATCCTTCCTCCCACAAGATGTCACTGACTCCTTCGTGTTTCTCCCAGGCTATTGGCTCCTCCAATTTTGAAAGGACTAAACCCTGCCCTGGCGGCGTAGTTGCACTTTACATCAATAACTCAATTTTGCACTGCTCTTGTATTTTGTACTGATCTTAGACCTCCCAACCCCCAGAAGTACTTTTGGCTATGACTTCCCCTCTGCCAAATCTCGTTAGTCTGTGTGTTACACCGTCCTCCAACGATATCTCTCCCTCAGAGAATATGAACCCATTTTTAATCACTCAACTCTCTTCCTCACAGGTGAATATTTCAATTGTCACCATGTAAATTGGCTAAGTGTTGGTACCTATCTCACCAGCCATGGGGCTGACTCAAACTGAACTCCCTGACCTGGATTTCTCCCAATGGCAAATCTTTTCTTTTGGAATTTGTGATGATAAATTTCCCTGCAAATGTCTCCTGCTCTTGCTCTGCTCCAATTGGTTCATTTGAATATTTGCTTGTGCGAGTCAACAACTCTGGCTGTTCACAGAAAGCCGCCTCAGTGCCAGCGAGTCTGGCAGTTCACTCAAGCAGATTGGCAGGGACTGCAAGCATCTCTCTCTTCAGGACTGGTCTCCCATATCTACTGCCCCTGATGTCGGCCTGGGAATTCTTCTGCAGAAACCTGCTCTCTCATGCACAGATCCATCCCATCTCATCTACAGTTATCCTACCATTCTTCTCACCCATAAATACACCATACAGTACACTGAATCCTGTGGCGAATCTCCTGTGATAAGGCTGGGAGTCTAAGGTCGGTCGGATCACTTTATCATCGCAGACAGGTCGGTGGTCTGTCTTCTACCACCCCCTTTCTGGTCTTGCACCCTCTGCTCTTTCCGTGCTTTGTTCCCCCCAGGTATCTGCAGGACACATGTGGTCCATAATCAACCCCCTTGTGGTGAAACTCCCAAAATCACCTCCATTCATCTTTTTCCTTAACCCCCCACCAAAATCTGTGGAACCAACTTCCACATTATCTTTAATCTCATTCATCTTTCCATATCTTCAAGACAGCTGTTCACCACCATCTTAGATCATCCCCCATATAAAACCATGATATTTTCTATCCCCATCAACCCCCACCCCAAAGCCCATCTCCTTCCAAATTTCCAGCTTTTCCTTCCTGAGAGTTTGCTTCTGTATCCATCTTGTCAACCCCATGCATTCTCCCTTACCCATAATTTCTCCCACACCCATTATTTGTCCAATTCTCCCTTCATTTTGTCCTTGAACCCTGCTGTTGGGTTAAATATATATATATATAATTTCTCTTTCTCTCTCTTTC
>CM068958.1:108388884-108410994 GCA_035128595.1 Eptatretus atami | reverse complement strand
TGTGCCCCCCCCCATTGTTCTTTTGTTCTGTTGTGTCTTGATCTGTTCAGTTATCTAGGTGTTCCACAAGCCTTGACTCTGCATACAAAATAACATGAGCTTGGGCTGTGATAAACACAGGATATGTTCAAATGTCAGTCTTGTCCCCTGCTCTGTTCATAAACCTGTACAGGAATGTCAAAGCTGTTTGTAACATGTCGATGTAAGCTTACTGTCTGCTTCCCGTATGCAAACAGCCTCTTGGTGTCTTCCCATTTTGTTTGCCATTAAAAAGGGAGTGCTATGGATGTAGTATTGTTGCGGGAATGGGCCCTTAGTGGGTTATTAAATATAGGATTAGCCCAGATCCCCCTTAAATGCATGTTTAGCCAGGTTGTTTGGTAATCCGACGTTACATGTGTGTCGGGAGGTGTAGCAGGCTGTCCAGTGTTCGTACAGTGGTGGTGTACCGAGAGGCGCCTTGCTTCTTTTCCTTCCCCCTTCTAACTAGCCCCGCCCAGCGCTCAGAGTCGGTCGGCGAGACGTGTCGGCAGCCCTTGGAGGAGAGCGGCTGCGGACTGGAGGGATGACCAATGACGTATCCCGGAGGCGTTCCAGAAGAGCAAGCCCCGGGAAGGCAAGGAAGAAACTGCTAGTGTGGAGTCTGCGCATCGGCTTCGAGAGAAAGGCCCGCCTCGAAAGGAACTGGCTGCTTTGTCAGTCTGGGGACGGCTGTGTGAGTCTGGGATCTGTTTTTTCGTGAGGAGAGGCCCCAGAAGGCAAAGAGAAACTGCTTTGTCGGTCTGGGAATGGCTTTGTGAGTCTGCGATCGGCTTCGTGAAAAGGCCCGCCCCGAAAGGCAAGAGGAACTGCATGAGGGAGTCGGCGATCGACTTTATGAGGAGGTCATCGACAGGTTCATCCGGAGTCCAGTCACGGAGCCTCTGACTGTCCTTACTCACTGCACGGCTCGACACGTCTTGTGATCCCATCGATTCGCCTGCGGAGCCCAACACCGGGATTGGCCTAGTCTGTGTACAGGCCAGGCCTGATTCGCATACTGGACCTTGTGAGAAACCAGCTGGAACATACCATAGATCTTTCGCTCTTGCCGTCGACCTTACGGGGGCTGAACGCGCCGAGCTGGTGCGTGAGCAGTGCGACAAAAGGACGCCACCTCTGCCACGCGGCGTGCTCGAGCTTGGGCCTCAAATCCGTTGACATCGGCTTCTCACGAGCTGCATTCGTGCCTTCGACACTTTGCCTCTCATCCATGAGGCATCACCAAGTACTCCGTGTCTTGTCTGCATGTGTCTGCATGTCGTCCAGCTAAGGTTTATCTCGCTAGGGTTCCCCTCGAAAACCGTATCCACAGCTCTCTAGTTAGAGCGGGTTATAGATTAATTATAACGTTGTGAATGCTTGCTTGTGTCGTGTTCCCCGATGTGTCCCTAATAAATCTGGCTGAGTTATACGAAAAATTGCCGCCTTGAGTTTATTCGTGCCGTGCTGAGGAACAATCGCTCGATTTGTATTTAAAACCAAACGGGCTACGGACTGGAGACTTTGCTCGGTCTCTGACAAACCAGTCTGTAGCCGGGGTCTATTTCCCCAACTGGTACGGCCCAGGTGTACGTTGGTATCACGATCCGAGGTGCGTGACCGAGACCTGTGCCGAACTGGCCGGCGTTATGACCGCGGAGACTGCTGTTGTGACGCCGAATCTTCAACATTTGGCTGTCAAGAGTAAAGGCCCTGTCACACCTTGACGATTTAGCCAACGTATGCCTGACTATGAAAATTGGGCTAAAACGCTGGCACACGTCGAATACGTTATGGGTAAGTTTGTATACGTTAAGAGCATGCTGAAAAACACTGCCATATGTCGTAGTACGCTGGCTTTCATCCTGTACTTTGCGGTTGTCCTCAATTTTAGCATGCTTGAAATTTTTACGACGTATGCCAGCGCTATGACTCACACGTTCCGCTACGCTGGCCATAAGTTGTAGGCACGTTATGTGATCGTTGACACACGTCGACACACGTTACTTGTAATTACTCATAAGTCGAAACACGTCGAGGTAATGATTAGCGTACCCGAAACTTATTATAACCTATGAGTAACGTGTTGTGGGCACGTTACACGATCGTTGCACACACGTCAGGCACGTTATGCGATCGTTGACACACGTCGAGGCACGTTACTTGTAAGTTACTCATAAGTCGAAACACGTCGAGGTAATGCTTAGCGTACCAAAACTTATTTTCTAACCTATGAGTAACGTCTTTGAACCTATGTGTAACATACCCCAACGCATATTGACGTATGTAGACGTATTTGATTGACGTCTTCCGGACGACCACAGAACTTACTGACGTGTTTCTAATTTACAGCTACCGTATAATGGCGTATTGGCAGCGTTTAAAAAAAAAAACAACTAACAATAACTTCCGATATTTTGTCACGTGCCGTTACGTCACGTCCGATTGCCTCTTCCGTTTGCTCATGTCTTATTCTTAGTTCTCCTCTGTGAATATTTCTGTTTGAGGATATTGTCACGTCGACGTCGAAACTTAAAAGCAATGTCCGAATATATTTTAAAATTCGTGATAGACTAAAAAAAAAACAAAAAACAACAACAACTTCAGATATTTCGTCACGTGCCTTCACGGAGCCAAGGAGAAAAAAGAAAATGTCTTGACGGAGAAAATAAGTTTCGGTATGCTAACATTACTCGACGTGTTTCGATTTATGAGTAACTTACAAGGAACTTGTGTCGCGTTCAACGATCGCATATCGTGCCTACAACTTATTCCCAGCGTAGCGGAAGCGTGTGAGCCATATGGCGAGTACGTCATAAAATTTTCAGCATGCTTGAACTTTCACGACGTACTAACGTACCACGAAATATGACAGCATACTTCATCGTTTTTCAGCGCTCTAAACGTATACACAACTTACCCATACCGTATTCGACGTGTGCCAGCGTTTTAGACACATTTTTCATAGGTTGGCATACGCTGGCTAAATCGTCAAGGTGTGACTGCGATGTTGACACTTCCATTCTCAGGCGGTTATGGAATCTGTTGTGTCTTGCTCTGTTCAGTTATCTAGGTGTTCCACAAGCCTTGACTCTGCATACAAAAATAACATGAGCTTGGGCTTGTGATAACACAGGATATGTTCAATGTCAGTCTTGTCCCCTGCTCTGTTCATAAACCTGTACAGGAATGTCAAAGCTGTTTTGTACATGTCGATGTAAGCTTACTGTCTGCTTCCACGTATGCAAACAGCCTCTTGGTGGTCTTCCCATTTTGTTTGCCATTAAAAAGGGAGTGCTATGGATGTAGTATGTTGCCGGAAAATGGGCCCTTAGTGGGTTATTAAATATAGGATTAGCCCAGATCCCCCTTAAATGCATGTTTAGCCAGGTTGTTTGGTAATCCGACGTTACATGTGTGTCGGGAGGTGTAGCAGGCTGTCCAGTGTTCGTACAGTGGTGGTGTACCGAGAGGCGCCTTGCTTCTTTTCCTTCCCCCCTTCTAACTAGCACCCGCCCATGGCGCTCAGAGTCGGTCGGCGAGACGTGTCGGCAGCCCATTGGAGGAGAGCGGCTGCGGACTGGAGGGATGGACCAATGACGTATCCCCGGAGGCATTCCAGAAGAGCGAGCCCCGGGAAGGCAAGGAAGAAACTGCTAGTGTGGAGTCTGCGATCGGCTTCGAGAGAAAGGCCCGCCTCGAAAGGAACTGGCTGCTTTGTCAGTCTGGGGACGGCTGTGTGAGTCTGGGATCTGTTTTTCGTGAGGAGAGCGAGCCCCAAGAAGGCAACAGAGAAACTGCTTTGTCGGTCTGGGAATGGCTTTGTGAGTCTGCGATCGGCTTCCGTGAAAAGGCCCGCCCGAAAGCAAGAGGAACTGCATGAGGGGAGTCGGCGATCGACTTTATGAGGAGGTCATTGACAGGTTCATCGGAGTCCAGTCACGGAGCCTTGACTGTCCTTACTCGCTGCACGGCTCGACACGTCTTGTGATCCCATCGATTCGCCTGCGGAGCCCACACCCGGGATTGGCCTAGTCTGGTGTACAGGCCAGGCCTGGATTCGCATACTGGACCTTGTGAGAAACCAGCTGGACATACCATAGATCTTTCGCTCTTGTGCCGTCGACCTTACGGGGGCTGAACGCGCCGAGGCTGGTGCGTGAGCAGTGCGACAAAAGACGACGCCATCTTGCCACGCGGCGTGTCGAGCTTGGCCTCAAATCTCTTGAATCGGCTTCTCACGAGCTGCATTCGTGCCTTCGACACTTTGCCTCTCATCCATGAGGCATCACCAAGTACTTTCCTTGTCTGCATGTCGTCCAGGCCTAAGGTTTATCTCGCTAGGTTCCTCTAAACCGTATCCACAGCTCTCTAGTTAAGAGCGGTTATAGATTAATTATAACGTTCGTGAATGCTTTGCTTGTGTCGTTTCCCCGATGTGTCCTAATAAATCTGGCTGAGTTATACGAAAATTGCGCCTTAGTTTATTCGTGCCGTGCTGAGGAACAATTCGCTCGATTTGTATTTAAAACCAAACGGGCTACGGACTGGCAGACTTCTTCGGTCTCTGACAAACCCAGTCTGTAGCCGGGGTCTATTTCCCAACTGGTAGGCCAGGTGTACGTTGGTATCACGATCCGAGGTGCGTGACCGAGACCTGTGCGAACTGGCCGGCGTTATGACCGCGGAGATGCTGTTAAGTGACGCCGAATCTTCAACATTTGGCTGTCAAGAGTAAAGGCCCTGTCACACCTTGACGATTTAGCCAACGTATGCCTGACATATGCAAAATTGGGCTAAAACGCTGGCACACGTCGAATACGTTATGGGTAAGTTTGTATACGTTAAGAGCAGCTGAAAAACACTGCCATATGTCGTAGTACGCTGGCTTCATCCTTGTACTTTGCGGTTGTCCTCAAATTTTAGCATGCTTGAAATTTACGATGTATGCACAGCGTAACTCACACGTTCCGCTACGCTGGCCATAAGTTGTAGGCACGTTATGGATCGTTGACACACGTCGACACACGTTACTTGTAAGTTACTCATAAGTCGAAACACGTCGAGGTAATGATTAGCGTACCCGAAACTTATTTATAACCTATGAGTAACGTGTTGTGGGCACGTTACACGATCGTTGCACACACGTCGAGGCACGTTATGCGATCGTTAACACACGTCGAGCACGTTACTTGTAAGTTACTCATAAGTCGAAACACGTCGAGGTAATGCTTAGCGTACCCAAAACTTATTTTAACCTATGAGTAACGTTCTTGAACCTATGTGTAACATACCTCCAACGCATATTGACGTATGTAGACGTATTTGATTGAGTCTTCCGGACGACCACAGAACTTACTGAACGTGTTTCTAATTTACAGCTACCGTATAATGGGTATTGGCAGCGTTTAAAAAAACAACAACAACTTCGATATTTTGTCACGTGCACGTCACGTCCGATGCCTCTTCCGTTTGCTCATGTCTTATTCTTAGTTCCTCCTCTGTGAATATTTTCTGTTTGAGGATATTGTCACGTCGACGTCGAAACTTAAAAGCAAATGTCCGAAATATTTTAAAATTCGTGATAGACTAAAAAAAAAAAAAAAACAACAACAACTTCAGATATTTCGTCACGTGCCTTCACGGAGCCAAGGAGAAAAAAGAAAATGTCCTTGACGGAGAAAATAATTTCGGGTATGCTAAACATATCTCGACGTGTTTCGATTTATGAGTAACTACAAGGAACTGTGTGTGTCAACGATCGCATATCGTGCCTACAACTTATCCCAGCGTAGCGGAACGTGTGAGCCATAGGCGAGTACGTCATAAAATTTTCAGCATGCTTGAATTTCACGACGTACAAACGTACCACGAAATATGACAGCATACTTCATCGTTTTTCAGCGTGCTCTTAACGTATACACAACTTACCCATACCGTATTCGACGTGTGCCAGCGTTTTAGACACATTTTCATAGGTTGGCATACGCTGGCTAAATCGTCAAGGTGTGACTGCGATGTTGACACTTCCAATTCTCAGGCGGTTATGATTTAAATCGGCGGCGGCAGGTTTAACAGGCTCGCCACGAGTTCGTCGGATACTGCAGCGCGCTATGCTAAGTTAAACTATCGTTGGGCATAGGTGTGAACGCCGACAACAGGCTAAGCATTCGTTGGTATAAGTTATCTATAAGACAACGAAACGTTCTGTGCCCGTTACTAATATGTTATGCATACGACCAACACGTTATGAATACGACCAAAAAAACATCAAAATCTCAGCGCGTACGCCAACGTTTTACATACATTTTTATACGTTGCCATTGCTGGCTAAATCGTCAAGGTGTGACAGTGCCTTAAGGTGCGAATCCCGCCACCGCCGAATCCTTTACAGTAAGTATTTCTTGGCATGCATTTGCTTTATAGATCCTATTTCTCAAACAAAAAAAAAAGGTTTCTCATTCCAATGACAGATTGGTAGTAGCATTATGTGTAGAAAATCAGAAGCTTGTCTGGAACTTGGATCATTACTTCTATTTTGGATAAATCTCATCAATATGTCCCTGGCAGGACTGACCAAATCAAAATCACTGAGAGCTGATGATCAATCTTTGGATGAAACTCAGTCCCTTATTCTCGGGCTTCATCAGTCACATTTGGTTATATCAGTTGCAAAGGCACAGGTGCACATTCTCCAGGCACAGTCATTCCTTGGAATCTGAACTTCTTACAGCCTGAGGCATTTGTAGTTTCCCTTTTGAAATGCAGTGGTTTTTTGGGGAGGGGGGGGTTCAAAAGGAGCCTCAGTGGAGTATAGATTCTCTTTTCTCGCTGTGACACAACCTCATTTAAATCCTTATCTTTAATTACTTTCCACCAAAAACCATACTAAATTAAATTAAGGGATTATCAAACTTCCTATTTCTACTGAACACAGCAAAGAAGTTGAACAGCACTCGGGAGAGCACATCCCTCCGCCAGGCTGAACAGTTTACATTTTATTTGCCACTGATAGGCTGGATCTGGATCCATTGCTCAATGGTGAAGAATCAATTAAAATTAAAAAAATATTTTTATAGGATTCGGATCTTCACCAAAATCTAATCAATTTGTCATTGTCACACACTCAACCTGTAAGCCTGGTGTTGGCTTAGCAGCTCGGGTGGCTGGCTTAGGGTTCCGAGTTTGAGTCCCATTGGCTGCTGAATTAACACCAGGTGCGGTTGACTCAGCCTGTCATCCTTCCAAGGTCGGCGCAATGGGTACCAGTGTACTGATAGAGGGGCACAGCATCAGCGGCACAGCCACGCTTCCAAGAAATGAAAGCTACCCGGCAGCCAAGCTGCCATATGCAAGAACAGAACAGAACCCAACCTGTACACCAAATTTCGCCCGAATCTGTCCACAACTTAAGATATCCTGTTCGCAGATATCCTGCTCGCAGACAGTCAGATAGAAGGGTGAAAACATAATCTCTGTCCACCTTTGGTGATGGAGGTAATAAGAGGTTAGAAAAATTGGGCAAAAGCAATCTAACCCATTTTCTTCAATAAGCAAAATATCAGCAGTTAATGAAAGGTGTCTTTTAATTATTGTTTTTGATCCATTATAGAAAGGGAGCAATATCCTGATGGTTGAAGTTGATCTGGTGAGCTTGCAAGAACATTCATATGTCAAACACATTGTAGTTTCAACCACCTGGTGTTCATTTCCAAAGGCTGTGCTTCTTTTGGCAGCAGCCATTACTATTGAATATTCCAGATCAAAACTTGATGCTGCATGGCTTTTAATGACCTCTTTCCCTCAAAACATTGAAAGAAAACTTTATGCAAAATGGTGGAATTATATCACTTCTTCATGCTGTAGAGTCCAAAGTTTTGAGATTCATTGGCATGACCTATCGCTCTCACCATATGCATGTTGGTAGCCTCTCGGTCTTCTTCTGCTGTTCAAAGTTAAAAAGCCACCCATAGCTATGAGAATTCTCAGTTAGTTTTGTTCCTTTTGCCTTTGCTCTTCAAACGTTTGACCAGGATTAAAATGTTAATCTGGTAAGCCCTCCTTAACCTCAAAATCTCTACTTTGTGCTCAACTTCTTTCTTTATCTTTCCTGTGAAATTTTCTTCCTGTGTCTGTCTGATTGGGCCTGACAGGATAGCTGAGAGACAGTGTACTGCTGTCACTCTGCTGCTTTGCAGGCAGGAAGTTGCATCAATGTGTACTAGCTGTTCTTTGGAAAGATGTTCAGCTGGGTGTCCTATTTGTTTGCATTAGTTGGTGGACATTAAAGATCCCATGGTGTCTTTTGAAGAGTAGGCCAAATGTGCTGGTACCCTCACCAAATTCTTCCCTCGACTCCAAGTGGGAACGGCAATGGTGGAGGTGGGGCATATGTACAGTATATTTTGTATATATACATATATTTTGTCATAGCTCATACTCCCCTCTGTCTGCAGCAGGGGTCAGTAAACCACTTGCACTGTGGCATGTGTACAGGCATAAATCATAAACGAGAGGGGGGGGGGGGGGGGAGTGGTTGTGCCCACAAGTTTTGTTTTTTTGTTTTCTATTCTTTTCAGATGTACACACACACACACATGCTTTATTTAATATAGGAAGATGATGAGTTGTATAGTTGAGCCCCAGAAAATGAAGTCCAAGTCTCAAGCTGTTGAGACAGAGTCTGGCAAAATAATGACTAGAATCCTACATCACTGGTGATGACAATACAAACTATATGAATGGGATAAAGGAGGATTAGATTCTGATTTTGTATTTCTTCATTCTGTTTTGATACGAGATGCCACTACTTCCCTCATACATCTTTTGATGACCTTTGACATGATCCTTACAAAGCATGTAATAAATGTGGGTCTCATTGAATGGTACCCACCACATGTCAGGAGCATTTCACTACTCCCCCTCAAGGGTGACCTGGTGCACAGAAACGAAGTGGTCATGCCCATTGAGGATTATGAAGCGGAGATGCAAAGCAAGCAATCCTTCTGCCTGCAAGGACGCACAATCAAAACAGCTTGGTAATGACCACAGAAAGTTTACGAACAATAACATTGCTATTTGAATCCTACAAATGCTAATTGCTGTGCTATTCCATTGGCAGGATAGCTTTGAGGGATGTGCACTTGCCTTTGAGCTGTATACCTTGTCAGAATCTCGATATAAACTCACCCTGGTGTTTTGCAGGTAGGACATGAGGCATTAATGTGTTCATTGTCCATCGGAAGAACGTTACGCTGGAAGAACCTGTCTCCAAGCATGGATTTTTGGACGTTTAAGATGTGTTGTTTGCAAACAACAGGTGAGTTATTACCGGCACACTGGCCAAATTCCAAATCCCTGCAGCCTTCATTTGAATGTTAGGCCTGGCCAGCCAGCTCGTGAAAGACTTGGGTCAAAAACGTTGCTGTCTTTGTGGCTGACCCTATGAGAAGGTGGGAATAAATGGGACTGTTAAGAAAAGAAAGAGGCTATGCCATTATTTGAGAAATATTACGAGCCTGATTTTAAAGTAATTGATTGGGTACATTTTCCACTGTGGCCATGGTGGTGCAATTGTGTGCTGAAACAATTGTGTGCTGATGTACATCAGTTCAGCACAGCAGATTTATCTGGTCTAAAATCTATCTGTTTCATAGATAGGTCCATAATAGTCTCAGCTCCTGCCATCAACAATTCCTGGAATATGTTCCTCAACAAACTGACTCCTTCAAAAGTTAATCCCTTCATGTCTTCAACTGTCCTATTCAACATCCTGATCCCAATCTGCCCAGGCATGTGATGAAGGAATCATGAAAAGGCAGCTTGTGTTTTTCACTTTGAAGGTGAACCCAACTGCGAGGAACCAATAGTACTGCCGCCCAGCCTACAACCAGTACGTACCAGTCCTTTGACAAATCGGAACACAACAAGCTCAACTGACCATCTTCAAAAGGCTGGTGGTAGCTGGTCAGGTCTGTCAAACATCTCACTACACATCCCTTCTGTACCTTCACTCCTAAAACATGGATCATGTTGGATACTGCTCTGGAAAAAAACGAATCAATATCTTAACCATTTTTATTGAAAAGGGAATCCGAGATGCACCCAGTATAAATTTGGCATCCATTTTTATTGAAAAGGGAATCCGAGATGCACCCAGTATAAATTTGGCATTTACCTGAAAACCGCCGTGAGGTGTAAATCCGCTACAAAAGGATTACGCGTTTATTTGCCTAAACTCAACGAAAGTAGAGGTGCCTGCAAACGTCAAAAACATCCGACATCAACTTGGCACGTACAGGTGGCTCAGCGTTACAATGCAGGTATTGATGAAAGTGTATTCTCGTTTCTTTTACAACCAGCGAGTTTGGGTTTTCTGACAGGGTTTTCTGAGCTTGCCTGCAGCGCTCCCATGCCCTCGCTTTAAAAGATGCAGTATCTGCGAGACAGCCAGCTCAGGGTCTCCTTACATGTGTTTGTTCAAAATTGACATTACGCAAAAGCCCAGTGATGTCTTTTTTTGTTTGTTTTTGTTTAGCTTCTCATTGGGTGTGCATGCTCTGTGCTAGTCGACTCGTAAATTAAGGCTGATGTAAAAACGGCAAGCTACATTTTCAAAAGGTGGTTTAAGAATAGATAGCGGTTTTTATTTTTTATATTTTTAAGAGTATAGTTTGTAGCTACAGGAGGTAGGCCAGCAGGCTTCTTTAAAAGTAGCTTTGTCAACAATGGCCATTCCACTTTGTCACCTATTTGTGTGATATCGAACACCTGGTGCATTTGTATAACAACCTGAATGCATCACTACATGTGTCGGGAAGCAGAAAGGTTTAAACCTGTCATTTCAAGATTGAATCACAAGTCATGTTACACTGCTACTACTACTTTGATGGGCCCAAATATTTCCACTTTCTTGTTGTGTCAGCCATAGAAGGGTTTTGGCCCAAGTCTTTCATGTTTTCACTGGCCAGCCCTGCTGTTTGATTGAAGCTGATTTGTGCAAGAATTTGTAGTTTATTCAGGGGGGCAGTGATAACTCGCCTCCTTCCCTTCACAAATGATACTGAGATACTGTATTTAACGTCCACCCAAGACCAATGGTGGCAGACAGGTCCTCAGGCTTAACGTCCATCCGAGGGATGGCACACACGATGATGAATCGCCCTGAATGCTAAACACTAGGATGGCAGTTTATAGCTGTATCGACATTTGAACACAGGCTAGGCAGCTCAGAGGTGAGTGTGTATACCTCTAGTCTCAGTGATCCTGCCAATCCAATTACAATATCTACAAAATGATGCATAAATAAATCTTATTTCCATAACAAGTGGAGCCAATGATTCTGGTTAAACTTAAACCTATAAACAGAGTTTGAGATAATTATTTGAGTGATCAGATTACTGCAATTTATGATACAAAAAAATAACAGCATATATCTTGTGAATGTTCAAAAGGCTCATGTAGGCAATTTCAAATTTCACAGAAATTAGTGAAAGGTTAAGATGCAAAAATATGCCCATAAGGAACCATTCAGGGAGGGAGTTCTGCCATATTTAACGAATTTGTAGATTGTCCCAAAGTCAGCTAATGCATGCAAACAAGCTGTCCCAAACAAGTAAATTTCTATGTAAGAAATTTTTTTTACCTATATTCTCACTAAATATATATATATTTAATCTGCTTTTTATGTACATTCATGAGCCCAAAATTCTTGCTTATTCATTTTATCATTACAGCACACAAAATTACTTTTTCTTGTTTTGCTGAGGAGGGTTGGATTGGGCATGAATGATAATAAAAAAAAATAAACCTTTTGAAAGCTTCTTGATGAAAAATTTAACAAGGACACACAATCTCCCCATTGAAAAGATATATGTACTCTGTCCACATTACAACAAAGGTTTTAAAAAGTTGTTAAAATAATGCACTAAAATTATATATTCCATTATACCTTTCCAAGCAATGTGTTAAGTGAATATTTGCATGACATCTGGAGTTTGGTTAAATCAGATTGTAGTGTAATTACAATGGACAAACTTACCGAGAATTCTTCTACTTGCAAAGTCTCCATTGGTTCCAGTTCTAAACAACAACAATTTGTTTAATTTATGACTGCCTTCAGATGAAAATGTGATTAACAGAAAATAAGATCATGCTGGATCCATCAGATGCTATCATAATAATATTGTTACGGCTGTGGAAATTTGCAATACACCAGAAAGGTCCTCAGGTTAGATATATCGATAAGTTCATGTGTAGTTAGTCCACACCCGTTGTTTAGAGGGAATATGTGTGATTCATCCGGGCTGCGACGCTTTGAGTTAGCCATTTTTCTGTTCTATCGTTATTTTGGATCAAACCTACAACAGCACCACCTTCGCCACTTCCCGCACTCCGAACGCTGTTCTCCACGGACCACGCTACGACCCTTTCCGCGTTAAAAGGGTCCGAGAACGCAGGCGTACGGCGCGTGGAGAAGAACCAACAACGCCTGTGGGTTTTCCCGCCTAATTTCCCCGCCTGATGCTTCGCCTGAATCCCCCCCACCGAGCTGTGTGAAGGGGAGGGGTGGGCAGCTCACTCCGATTGGTGGATGCACGGCGTGAGGCGGTTGGAGTGGGGCACGCCCCCTTCGAGGGCTTTCTGGAAATGCCTCGAAAGAGGTGGAGCCGAGAACGGGGGGAGCAAAGGGCGGAGCCCCGCTCCTAAAGGGCGGAGCGCGTAGGGTGCTTCCTTCTTTTTCTTTTTCTTCTCCTTCCGTGTGGATCTCACTCCTCTTCTCTCGTCCTGGTCTGGCTTCGCGTTTCTTCTCCTCGCTGGCTCTTCCTCTTCTTCTGCGCTCGTCTGCTCTGGCAGCTGTGGAGGCTGGGTCTTGGCTCGTTCTGGTCCTGTGCTCACGGTTTGGCGGGCGGCCTGTCCACGGAGGCACGGACGGGAGACGCGGCAGCGCCGGTGGTGTGGCGGACTGCGCGTTTGGGCGAGGATTGCCGGAGAGAGCTCGCAGACCGCGAGAGGAGTCGGGGCAGGCGCGACCACGCCGACGGTCGTGGGAGGAGGACTCGACGGCCCAAAGGGAAGTCACCATTTTCTTTTCGGGTTTGTATGGATCTTGTGGCGCCGAGCTTGTAAAGTAGAAACTGATTAAGTGACTGTACATTTATTAATTATATTCGGTCGTAGTGCTTTCCCTTGCTTTTGTTTGCCTGCTTTTGCATTCTATTTGTTGCTTGTATATTGCATGATTCCTTGCTGTGTTGTGTGTGCAATATGTGCTGTATAATAAATGTCCTTGCTTGTTGAACTGTTTCCCGTTTGGTTGCGTCCTTTCCTTTGTTTGAAAGTTCCATCTTGCATCACGTAAGGGATTGGTAGTGGTGTAGACACCCAATAAATAATCTGAACCGTCGAGGTCGACGATAACTCCGCTCGTTATCCCTGCAGCACGGAACGAGCCGCTAAGCGGTTCGTGTCCGGAGTCGACCTGCGGCGTGGTACAACTCCTCGGTACGCTACCCGCGTGGGTACTTAGGTATATCGACATTCGGCGATTCACCCTATTTCGCGCGGGTAGAATGCGGACTGGGTTGTGGTGAGGTTAAACCCCACCCGTGGCTAGCTCCTGGCGGTAGTTCCAAGAGGGTCACGACTGAATTGTCTGTTCCGGTGGGCGACGCGTCGCGATTTGAGTACGTGCCGATCGCACGCCGGGCGGCGGAATTCGTACAATATACAAGAAAAAAGAACATTTAAAAAAGAAGTAAAAACAGAGGGATGAAGTCTCAATAAAAAAAACAACCAAACGAGGTAGGAATGACACCACAATACGACACCACAATCCTCTTTTGGTTTAACGTCACGATATCTTTTGACATTTTACTTTTGTTGTGGGATTGTGATGGATTATTCTTCTTCATCCATACAATCCCACAACAAAAGTAAAATGTCAAAAGATGTTGTGATGGTAATCCATAAGAGGATTGTGGTATTGTAATGTGGTGTTATTCTGACTTTTTTTTTATGTTTTTTTTTAATATCATCCCTCTGTGTTTACTTTTTTGTTATTGTTTTTTTTTTTCTTGTTTGTACAATTTTTTTTTTAAAGTAATAAAATGCTTAATGTGTTATATATTTTGTTTTGGTATGCATTAAATCCATCTATGTTATTAAATTGTTTTAATACTCGTTTCAGTTGATTTAGGGGATGGCTTGGATATGTATTGCTCTTGGAATGGTTCTGTCCACTGTCCATGTTGCTCGCTCCCATGATCCTGGCCTGGTTTGGTTGAGTCCACATTTAAATTTGATTTCTTTTCCTAATAAAACGATTGTTTTATGTATTTTTTTAATTTTGGGTTGCGTGTACTAGCACAGAGACAATGTAACTTCATTGCGTTGGAATCACTATCATGGCTTCAGCAGTTATTGAGGTAGGTTGGTCTACAGTTTTATATTGGTTTTAGAGGCGAAGAAGAAGAAGTACAAATTGGCAATTTAGCGATCTCCCATTGTGGTACTTTAGCGATGTATTCTGGTGTCTTTTTAAATCTTTGTAGTTCAGAAAATGCTCGAGAATAAATGGTATGGCCTTTAAATGTTTACGACTTCACTCTGGTAGTTTATAAGCCTATCATTGTGTACACATTTGAATGGGCAGCCATTTCTCCCCCGTATCATCCCTCAATATGGAGTACTACTGTACTCCATGATAATTTGAGAAATGTTTCTTTGTATTTGTTTTTTTGACTTGATGCACTCGATACACTGGATGGAATGAGTTGAAAACTTCTGCTTGTACTCATGGGGTCCATGGGAGGAGTGGGTTTGAATGTAAAACAAATTTATAGGCCTGGGGTTCAGGGTGGTGGAGGGCCCTAATTATCTTGATGTAACACCATTATTTAAGAAAGACTCCAGAGCAGAATTGGGGAATGATAGACCTGTTGGTTTGACTTCAGTTCTAAAGAAGGTATTGGGGATGTCACTTAGGGACCAGATGAGGAACCATTTAAATAAATAGGCTAACTAAAGGTAGTCAGCATGGATTTACAAAAGGGAGATCACGTTTAACAACTTTATTAGAGTTATATGAAGCAGTTTCTGGCTGGGTGGATGAGGGAAGTGTAATGGATGTCGTATATCTCGATTTTAAGATGGCATTTTATAAGGTACCACATTGGAGGTTGTTAGCCAAGGTGAGGGCTTGTGAAGTGGCTGGTCAGTTAACTAATTGGATTGGAATCTGTCTTTGTAAAAGGAGGCCAAGAGTGGCTGTGAGTGAGGGGGGATGTCTAGCTGGGAGGATGCAAGTAGTGGGGTACTTCAGGGATCAGTACTAGGACCATTCTGATTCTGATATACCATACTTCGTTAGTGTTGGTGCTACCGAAGCAGTTTCATAGCAAGGGTTATGCTGAGTGTTTTGCCATTGCCTTCCTAGCAGTAGTTTGGCTAGGGTGCCAGTGATACCTCGGCTACTTTTCGAAAAGGACATTGTGGGATTTTGAATGTCAGCCAACCAATGCCAGCAGAAGGGACACTCAGTCTATTGTCCATCCAAGGGAAGACATATACATTAATGAATCACCCTGCCTGTGAAATACCGAGAGGACAGATTATAGCTGGGTCAGGATTCAAACCAAAGCTAGATACAGTAGCTTAGAGGCAAGTGTGCTTACATCCTACGACGACCATTATTATTCATAATTTACATGAACGATTTGGACATTGGGGTTAAGATTAGGCTTTCCAAATTTGCAGATGACACGAAGCTTGGAGGTAAGGCAGAAAGCAGAGAGGGCAGTGATCAGAATCGAGAGAGTCTCGATATTTTAATGGATTGGCAGATGCAGTTTAACATAAAGAAATGTAAGGTGTTGGGGATGGGTAAGAATTATGAAAATAGGGATTACATAATGCAAGGGACAATCTTAAAGCATGTCACACAGGAGAAGCATCTGGGGGTGGTAATAGATATGGGAGGTAAGCAGACAGGACAATGCCAGGCAGCTATAGGTAAAGCAAATGGGTTTAGGTTGTATTCATAGGGGGATAAATGATAACTCAAAGGAGGTAGTTTTAACACTGTTTGGAATTTAGTGAGACCTCATCTTTATATTTGCAGTTTTGGTCACCACATCTCAGGAAGGACATAGGTGGGGTACATGGGAGGGGGGGAGCCAAATGCTCAATGCCATAGAGAAGGTTCAGCTTTGGGATACATTTATTACTGGCCTAGCTGGACTCAGGTTTAAGGAGTGGCTGAAAGAGGCAGGACTGTGGCCTTTAAAAAGGAGGCAGTTACAAGGAGATCCAATGGAGATGTTTAAGATAATAAAGGGTATAGACAAAATAAGTGCAGAATAATTATTTAACAGAAAAGATTGGTGGGGCTACCAGGGAGCATAGCCTGAGAGTTAAGATGGTAAAGTTGGGGGTCTTTCACTCAGAGAGTAGTTAATGCATGGAATTATCTCTCTGGAAAGGTAGTGGCAGCAGAAACAGCATATGGGTTTGAATTGGATGGGTACCTAAAAGCATTGGGGATAGAGGGGGACAGAGATATTGGCAGGACTTGTTGGTAATGAGTTTAGATGGGTGATTGTATACATCTGTGCTGAGTGTGTGTCTGAGAGGATCACAAGGGTTAGTGTGTGGTTGGTCAGTATTGTATATTCTTCATCCTAAAACCACCTTCACCCACCCCAAATTATATTTTTTATGATAGTAGATTAATTTTTTAAAAACACAACAAATTCCTATTTTTGTTTTGAACATTTTGGTGATATTCTGAGCCAGCCACACTCATCCCACTCCTCCCCCACCCCCCAATGAAATTAAGTCATTAGTTTTACACTCATTTCATCTGGTGTTGGTGTAGTGCAGGTATGATGGGCCAAATGGCCTCCTGTGTCATATTTCCTTCTTCTTTGTTAAATGTGTATCGTATCTTGGCACCAGGTGGACGCTGCCATCAGTATTATAAAAGTGGAGAAATTAACCCAAACCCATCCGTAAGATTCTTTGTAGTAACAAATAAATTGCACAAAATAACAAACCTTTCTCAGCCAAATGCTTGAAGTCAACAGGCTCTTTTGCACTGCTCCATTCCATGCTTAAATGTTGCACTGCAAGTCACAAGGTATAGTAAGTATTTCAGGTGTTGTGTGATAGCAATGCCATTTTTAACACAGACAACAACATGGAAAACTGACATTTACGAATGATGTCACATGGGACAATGTAGTACTGTATATGATATGTACTCTATAATAGTAAGAGTATTGGACAGCATAACCAGACTTGAAATTAACCGTCCTCACCAGCAATGTGCAATTGTTTTTGCAACCCCACAGTGCAATGCAAAATTAGAAGGAGAGGGTAGAGGAGGAAAAAAAACAAAAAGTGACTGACCTTCAACGTTAAATGGTTAGTGGGTGCCCAAGGATTATGACATTTCCTTCACGTTGGGCCTTCAGAAGTTAGCTAGCTATTGTGAGCAGCCTGTGGCTGCTGGTTGCATCATTTTCTGGGGGTGCGGCTGCACCGCTGATACAGTGCCCTCTATTACCAGTACACTGGTACTCATTTTGCTGATCTCAGAAGGATGATCAGTTGATTGAATCCCACCTGGTTTTAATTCAAAGGCTGAGAGGGGCTCAAACTCAAGACCCTAAGATCTTAAGCCAGCTACCCTAACCATGAAGCCAACATCAGTCTTCCTGCCCAAGTTAAGTGTGTAATGTCCTTTAGAAATGGAAGATGACAGGTAGTGCCAATATTGAATTTAGGATCTGGAGGGTAGGCCAAAAATTACAGATCAGACGAGAAGAACAGGTCCAGACAGATCAGGCTCAAAAAAATATCAGCCAGAAGAACCTCAAAATCTCAAAACAACACAATTTTGCACCTATTATGTTCCAAACTTTGCTACAAGGTGAGAGTTACCTGGAAGCTCCACACAGTTAATTTTTTGTCAAAGGAGAACAGAAATCTGATTGTCAATAAAAAATAGTGATTGTAAATCAATAATCCTGCTTATTTTCTGACTTCCCAATAATTTTAGGTGTGTGTGCTTTATAAGTGGCAACACCGTGCAAACACTGCTGCTGATTCTGCGGTGCCTTCGGTTGGGAACACCGTCCAACGTACGGGGTGACAACACTGCAGAGATTTAATTTTTATGCCTCCGCTGACGAAGTCACCGGAGGCATTATGTTTTCAGGTTGTCCATCCATGCTAGTTTTCTCTGCAACCGCTTACCCGATTGACACGAAATTGTCATTATAGGTGCAACTAGTCATGTAGAATATTTTAATGATTATTATGATGTCATAGGTCACGTGATGTGGCAGCTATGTTGGAAAGGAGGACAAACATTGGACCTCTGTATCTCTGAAACCCCACCAAGGAAAAAAATGTCAAGTACTCCCCAAGGGAAATGAGTGTGATTTTGTTTTGATGTCATAGGTAGCTTCGTTATGACATCATAATTGCATACATCGAACGCTTTACCCGATCAGTATGAACATTTTTGAGGATCATCTCTTGGCTGAATTGTATGGTAGGGGGACTGATATAATCGGTCACGTGGTTCGGCAGCCTTGTTTTTTTTTTACATAAAATCCTTCAATAATAATGTGGGTGGAGACATATCTGATGTCGAAGAGGGCCGTTCTGGTTTTATACAGAGTCGAAGCTCTTAGAAGAGCTAGAACATAAAATGATCAGGATGCAACAGAACAAAAGGAACAGCAGAAGGAGAGGAAATGCATAATAGCAAGGTTGAGAAACCAAATGGAATCTTCAAAGATAAGGGATGTGAGGACCAATGATGATTAGAGAACATATGGGGTGGACAGGATGGATACAGAAGTAAACTATCAGGAATGAAAAACAGGAACGTTGGAAAGAAGAACGCTTGGCGAGCGTTAACTGCGGTATGTTAGGCTTTTGGTTTTCCTGAGAGAAGCATCACATCTCAAAGATATGTTTAAACCCCAGCGATACTGCAGTTAATGCACCAAGTACAAATTCTTGCTGGAGGGTTCAAAGGCAGTTTTCCTTACACATCTTGGTATGCTACAAGAAATGCCATGAGGATGAAATAGTAACATAACCTTTACATGTGTCAAAATTTTTGTCTTCTTCTGTTTTGTTAATTTGCTTTGAGACACTAGTAGCACATTGCTGTCAGTTCCTCCCCCCACCCCCCACCCTCAATAGTATTGACCACAACCACTACTTCGAGCATGGACCTTAATGATGACCTTTAAATATAACAAGAATGACTACACTGTGGTCACAGCCTGCGTCAAAATCCGGTAATGGGCCGATTGGGAAAAGCACATTTAATGCGCTATTAAAAGATTAACTCGACACCTCTCATCCATGCCAGCGGTCATGGATTGTTTAACCCCAATTTAGGGTTGTTCAAAAATGACGCAACTCTATTTTGCTAGGGAGGCACGTACTGTGCGTACTGACAGGCTTAATTAAACATTACAAATAATTTTTATTCAACATGTGATTAGATTTTTTGAGGTCCCTCATCATGAGTCACACGAGACCCAAACAAACCAATGGAAATCTGATGCAACAAACCTGGGCAGTGTATAGTCAGCAGCGGCCTACAGGTTCGGTGTCTTCAGCCCACCAAAAAACCAAGATGGCGGCCATATTATTTTGTTTGTGTGCCATGGTGGGTGGAGTCGAGCGCCAAATGTGGGTGGGGTCTGGCAGCTGTCCAACCAATCGGTGCACATTCCAAAAATCGACCCTCAACAAGAATCACAACAACCACATGGATCTCTTTTAGACTTGTGACATGTCTCAGGTAAAAAGAAAAGTACACGTATGCAAATCTGTGTATTCATATTATGTTCCCTCTTCTGACGTCGTGTTTCCTGTCATGAATCACTTGGAGAATTAAATTTAAACTCGAACTTCGATTGGCATTCGACGACTTCAATGAATTAAATAGTATTTTATATGCTGCCATGTTGATGCCACACTGACATATGGCCTGAAAACATCTGAAAATGATAACCCATTGAGCTCTGTATTTTCAACACTTTCACTTTCCTTGGGAAAGCAATCCGGTATGCATTACATCTCACAACGGGCATGATGGTATGGTGCTATATCATGCTTTTAGCAGTCCAACCTTTTGAAGCTATGCACCTCCCCCTCTCCCTCTCCCCACCATGAAAATCCTGTGTACTGGCCTGCCCATCCATACTCAAACTACCTACAAGTCCAGCCAAATATCACCATATCCCCCTATCTCCAATGCATCCAGGTACCTATCTAATTCTAATTTAAAACTATGTAACCCCTCCACTGCCACTGTCTTTCTAGATCTAGGGAGACCATTCCATGCATTAACTAATGAAAAGACAAAGACTCCTGAATTAATAATGTCCGAACTCTCATCTTCTTTACCCTCAAACTATTGCCCCTGGTCCTAAGACTGTCCACTGTATTGAAAAACTGCACTGCACCTATCTTGTCCACAACCTTTATTATCTTAAACATCTTTATCATATCCCTTTGTAATCAACTCCTTTCTAATGTAAAAAGTCCTGTCTCCTTTTTGTTGGAATGCAACGACGACGAGAAGACGTTGGTGATGCATTACGGAATGTAATCAACTCCTTTCTAATGTAAAAAGTCCTGTCTCCTTCAGCCGCTCCTCATAGCTTAACCTACCTGGCCCCAGAAGTCAATGTAGTAGCACAATGCTGTACCCTCTCTGTGGCAGCTATGTCCTTCCTGAGATGTGGTGACCAAAAGTGAACACAATATTCTAGATGAGGCCCCTTTAAATTCCTTTACTGTGTTAACTCCAGCCTCTTTCGATTTATACAACCGAAAAACCTGCTTGCTTTATCTATAGCTGTGCAGCACTGTGCTGTCTGCTTACCACCCCCCCCCCCCCCGCACCGCATTACCACCTCCAGATACTTCTCCTGTGTGACATACACCAACACTGCCTCTTGCATCATGTCATCCCTATTTTCATTATTCTTACCCATCCCCAGCACCTTACACTTGTTTATGTTAAATTTCATCTGCCAGTCTTTTGCCCAATCTGTGAAAGTATCAAGACTTTCCTGAATCTGATCACCACTCTCTCTGTTATCCATTTTACCTACAAGCTTTGTGTAATCTGCAAATTTGGAAATCCTCCTCTTAACCCCACTGTCCTAATTATTGATTTAAATTTTGAATAATAGTCCCTGAGATACCTCACTATTTACATCCACCCAACCAAACATCCTCCCACTCACAGCCACTCTTTGCTTCCTATCACAAAGCCAGTATTCAATCTAGTAAGTTACCTGACCAGACACTCTGCAAACCCTCACCTTAGCTAACCACCTCCAATGTGGTACCTTCTTAAATTCCTTCTGAAAGTTAAGATGTACTATGTCCACTGCCATTCCCTAATCCATCAAATCAGAAACTACTTCAAAGAACTCCAATACATTTGTTAAAGATGATCTACCTTTAATAAATCCATGCTGACTGCCTTTAATTCGTTTGAAATGATTTTAATGGCTCCCGATACAATCTTCAATTGACGTCTCCATCACCTTCCCCACAACTGAAGTCAAACTAACAGGTCTATAATTCCCCATTTCTTCTCTGGAACTTTTCTTAAATAATGATGTTACATTTGCTTCTCTCCAATCCCCTGGTACCTGTTCTGACTCTAAAGAGCTGTTAAAGAGAAATGCTAACACCACGCTTTATCTGCTCTACCACCTCCCTTTCCTTTGTGTGCAGCCATTTTGGCTGCTGGTTGCATCATTGGTTCGGGGCATGGCTATGCCACTGATGCAGTGCCCCTATTACCAGTACACAGCTGCTCATTTCGCCGACCTCAGAAGGATGGCAGGCTGAGTCAACCCCTGGTGTACATTCAGCAGCTAACGGGGCTTGAACTCAGGATCCTAGGATCGCAAGCCACCACCCTAACTGCTAAGTCCCTGTAATGTCCATCTTGTATACCCCGTGTTCCATCCCTCTCCCTTCCACAGATCTCCTAATGTCTCTGTTCCCCACTGTTTTGTCCTTCCCTTTCCCACC
>CM068958.1:108323317-108340791 GCA_035128595.1 Eptatretus atami | reverse complement strand
TTTTTTTCGAGAAAATTTTGCCCTAAAAACCGAACACATTTTCGAAAACAGAAACACAAACGTGGCGTTCATGTTTGTTCCACGTGCGTCTCCCCCGCCTGTTCGACCCGCATCTTCGCGCTTTGTCATTCAGTCGTTGGTGGAAGTACTCGGAAAGCATCTCTCGTGTGCGATCGCTACTTTTACCTCGTGTTTTCACCTTGATTTGTGCATTTTTTTTTCATTATCACCCTTGTGCATTCACCATGGCACCCAAGAAGAGCAGTGAAGCAAATAGGGATAAGAGGAAGTCCGTGAGAATACAATTGAGTTGAAGAAAGAATTATCGCTAAGCATGAGAGCGGTACGCGTGTGTCTGATCTCGCTGCCATGTTCGAGCTGCCGAAATCGACCGTGTTACGATTCTCGAAAAAGAAAGAAGCGATAAAAGCGCGAAAACACCATCGTGAAAGCGAATTCATTCATGAACCCTCTGAACGAATCGGCTTTAACGAACTCTAACGTTTTTTCACGAGCATGGTAGTGACGTCATGCTGCGTCACCCAATCGCTTCACCTCTTGATTCTCTCCCTTGGAACAGTGCGGTAAAACGGCACATTTGTGTCTCCACAGAGTGTACTGGGATATAAAACACCATTTGGTGCTTCATGTTAATTACATACCTCCACCAGGCTGAACAGTTTACGTTTTGGATCCCAATGGCCACTGATAGGCCGAGCTGCATCCAGACCTGATGGAAGAAAGCGACAACGCTCTGCTCATCCCCCAGGCTTGGAAAAAAGATTCATGACCCAGAAAAGGTCATTTACTCATCTTATTTACCTTAAACTGGAATTTCAGTTGGAAGTGTCTTGAAAGTGGGTTTTCTTGGGGTCAGGAACGGATTAATTCACTTTCCATTATTTCTTATTGGGAAAATAGTTTTGGAATCCGAACAGCCTCTTGGAACGAATTAAATTCGGATTTGGGGCCCACTGTATATATATAACAGTCCAGAGATGATGATTTGTCAATTTCAGACATAAAGTCGCCTGCACACAGGTGAACGCCATTGGAACGATTACGGCAAACGACGCCAATGTCGAATCAAGAATTAGTGATATGTGACCCCGAACAATAAAACCATCATCACACTTGAACCATTGAGATCCCATTTTCATTTTATGCTGAGGTGTTGGAGTATATGAAGGGGTATTCTCACACGAAAAAAACGGGACATCGGTTTGGCTGGGCAGCGGGGCCCAAGGTCAAAGGGCGCCCCAAACTATAACTTTTTGAATTACTGTTTCGGGAGTGATTTTACTTTATGCGATTCGAAAGATCTCACTTTACGAGCATTTTGATACCAAGATCATCCCAAATCGACCACTACAACCTGTGATACGGCCACTGGAAGATTGTGGGTCAACGGGGGCGCCCCAAATTTGGGGGGGGGGGGGGTTAAAATGGGCCCCGATGGGTCCCAGGTCTGAAATAGACACATAATGTTTTACTATGGATACAAACACTTGTACAAAAAAGAGTGAAATCTGAGAACGATGTGTAAAAATTTTCGCTGAAAAATGTGTACACTTGACATGGAACACCCCGGCTGTGAACCAGAGGTCAACGGACGTCTGGGTCGGGCCTGGGGAGTCATGGATGATCAGGATCATGGGGTGTGGCGCTGCCGGTACCTGTGTGGGACGACAAAAGTCAGAGTCTTCAGATTGTTGGTGCTTCCAGTCTTGCTTCTACGATGTGAGAGTGGACTCTGACCAGGGATCTGAGATGGAGACTAAATTCCTTTGGAACCAGGTCTCTTGTTATAATCCTTGGCTATCGCTGGTCAGACTTTTGTGTCCAATGAGCGGTTTGCTGAGGGAGACTCAATGAGATTTTGTTAGTTTCATCGTCCATGAGTGTCAGCTGCGACAGTATTGGCATGTGGCTCGTTTTCCCTGACGCTGATCCAGCTCACCAGAATCTCTCGGCGGAGGGAGCCTCGTGAGTGGAGGCCCGCCATGTGCCGCGTGGTTGCATCAGATTGATCAACAGTCAAGGAGATGGGATGGCCAGGCATCTGCCTGGGGGATGTCCAGACGGAGCCCTTGGAGTACCAGCAGAAAGTGGACGCATTGACACGCTGCTTTGTTGAGCCTCTTTGGAAAGGGAAGGGTGATCCCAAGACGGCAACAACTACCGAGTCGTGACACTACCCTCAATGCTGGCAAGGTCTTTGCTCGGATAATTCGTGTAAGGGTTCATCACCATCTGCTTGAGCACCAGCGTCCAGAAGCAGTCAGGCTTACAACAGAGGTCAACGATTGACCGTATCCTTGCTCTTCGGTCCTCACTGAACGCAGGCGTGAGTTTTGGGCAGGGGCTGCCTGCAGCCCCCGTTGATCTCTTCGAAGCGTTTGATTCAGTGAATTGGGATTCCCTCTGGAAGATTATTGTCTTCGTGGGGTGCACCAAAACTGATCAATCTGATGTTTGAACTATAGTGGCAACTTAGCTAAATATAGCATAACAATTGTGCATTTGTGAGGAAAGCACCAATTTGGCACACTAGTAGCCTAACATATTATGAACAGATTTGGATATTGGGCCATCTCAATTTAGCCGTTGATGGCTGTGGAAAATGGACTGCCACAGCCATCAACGGCTAAATTTGAGATGGCCCAATATCCAAATCTGTTCATAATATGTTAGGCTACTAGTGTGCCAAATTTGATGCTTTCCTCACAAAATGCACAATTGTTATGCTAAGTGCCCCACTACTATACTCTGGTACTGAAAATGCTGTGAAATTGGTGATACCGCTCTCTGAACTTATTTCAGGTGTTACTGGAGTTCGTCAGGGGTGTGTACCGCCTCCCATCTTTTCACACTTTATGGGGAGGATGTATTCCTTTTGGGGCCCTCGAGGTGCTGAATGACGAGTCGAGCCGATGGGATTACGGATTCCTGGGTCAAAACTGAGATCCAGGCTTTCAATGACATTTTGATGCTGCTGTCCTATTTTACCCTGTTTGTGGGTGAGGATGTTGAAGGACATGGAGAGATTCATTTACCTTGGCAGTGATGTTCATGTCTGCTGGCTGTGAGCCAGAGGTCAACGACATCTGGGTCGGCCGGGGAGTCATGGATGCACAGGATCATGGGGTGTGGCGCTGCCGACCTGTGCACGACGACGAACAGTCCCAGTCTTCAGATCGTTGGTGCTTTCCATTCTTGCTATACGATGTTGAGAGTTGGACTCTGACCAGGGATCTGAGATGGAGACTAAATTCCTTGGAACCAGGTCTCTTTGGGATAATCCTTGGCTATCGCTGTTCGGACTTTGTGTCCAATCAGCGGTTTCTGAGAGAGACTCAAATGAATTTGTTAGCTTCATAGTCCGTGTCAGCTGCGGCAGTCTGGACATGTGGCTCGTTCCTGACGCTGATCCAGCCTCACCAGAATCTCTCAGCGACGGAGCCTCGCGAGTGGAGGCCGGCCACGTGCCAGCATCAGATTGATCAACACTCAAGGAGATGGGGATGGCCAGGCATCTGCCTGGGGGATGGCCAGACGGAGGCCCTTGGAGTACCGGCAGAAAGTGGACGCATCGACGCGCTGCTCCGGCGCATGCTCCCACACCTGCCTGACCTGATAGATCGGGCGAAACCGATATATGCAACGATATCTCAAAAATTGAGGAGGGATTCGCATGAAACTTTTGTGGACACGTGGAGTGTGTGACAAGGAAGAATTGATTCAATTTTGGTGCTGCTCTGGATCCAGATCCGATTCCTAGAATTTTTAAAGTGATTCTTCCACCATTGAGAAATGGGGTCATAAACAATATATTGCACGATATCTCAAAAAAGATGTGGACGGATTCGCATGAAACTTGGTGGACACGTTGGGTGTGTTGCACAGACGAATATTCGATATTGGTGAAGATCCGAAATCCGGGTCTGGATTCGAGTTATTTAAGTTTTTAAGTGATTCTTCACCATTGAGAGATCGGGCCAAAAACGATGGAGTTCTGCACGGCATGATATTTTCAAAAACGAATGGCCCAATATGTTCTCGTGGATCAGGCATTACGTGGCGGACGTATGCGCTCCACCGAGTGCCCTTCCAGTTTCAGAGATGAAACAAACATCATGAGAATTTACACGATCATGGCAAGAACGCGATTAACCCAGCGACTTTACACTTGTCACTTAAACTTGAGGATAGAGAGAGAGAGAGCCAGAGTCCTTGTCTTTTCTATCTTGAGCAGATTCTCAGCTGCATGAGCAGCAGTTATAAAATGAAAAAAAGGAGTTCACCAAGAGAGAGCACTAGCATCGGAGAACACAATGAAAAAAGACTCTCCTTGCAGGAGAAAAAGAGCCTCCACACCTGGTTGTTCCCAGGCGGTCTCCCATCCAAGTAGTAACCTGGTAACTGGGCCCGAACCTGCTTAGCTTCCGAGATCAGACGAGATCGGGCGTATTCAGGGTGGTGTGGTCGTAGGCAATAGACCTTATCTTGGGAATCCTTTGAAAGGATTGATTATCCTTATCAAGTCGAACTCGGTAACTATTTTATGTTGTTGTTCTTCTTCCGGCTTGCCCGTTGGGGGTCGCCATAGCGGATCATCCGTTATGATCCGCATACTGATTTGGCAAGGTTTTACGCTGGATCCCTTCCTGAACGCAACCCTGGTCGCCTCTTACGACACAGGAATAAGGATTGGGTTTCGCCATGATTCCGGGCTGCCCTACACCTCTCATGGCGTGGCCCAGCGCAGAGCTCCCGTCCTCAAGCGATCCTCCAAGCCTCCGAGTAGCCGGATTACAGGCGCACGCCACTACGCCCCGTCTCGGTAACTATTTTATATACATTTAAAATATCTCAGCCAATCACGATTCTCTGTTTTTTTTTCTTCTTTTTCTTTGATTTCAATTCCTCCACAGTGATCCACATTGAAAGCCTGAAGATGACTCTTTCCCACATGGGGAAGAAAAGTATTGGAGAGTTCATTCACACATGATCTGAGAGTTCCCTCTGCCACAAAGGTGAAGGTGATTATGTTTTCACCCCTTTCTGTTGTTTGTTCGTTTGTGCATCAGGATATCTCCAAAGTTGTGGACGGATCTGGATGAAATTTTGTGGACAGGTTCGGTGTGTGACAAGGACGAACTGAATCGATATTGGTGAAGATCCGGATCCAGATCCGACGAGGATAATTTTTAAGTGATTCTTCACCATGAAAGATCGTTGGTTTTGAGACACGTGCTGGTCCCCATGGGTCTGGTGGTGGTGGTCGTATGGCAGCTTAGCTGCAGGGTACTATCATTTCTTGAAGCGCGACTGTGTCGCTGATGCATTGCCCTCTACCAGTACACACACTGGAACTGGTACTCATTTCACCGACCTCGGATGGATGACAGGTGGAGTCAACCCCCTGGTGTATTAATTCAGCAGTCAATGGAGTTTGAATTCAGGACCCTAGGATCCCAAAGCCACCACCCTACCACTGAGCCAACACCAGGCTTCCATGGGTCTGGAATTGTGAACAGAATTGCACTGAGTTCCTTGATTTTGCAGGAAGTCATGGACTTCGTGTGGCAGGTTCATGCTTCAGCACCCACAAGCTCACCGCTGGACTTGGTGTTATGGTAAAGGAGATTGACCATGTGCCATTGATGGTCGGTAGTGGATAATCGAGACTGCAGGGTTCACCGGAGTGCTCAGATCCTCAACACTGACCACTGGGCTTGTCGTAGAAACCCTGAAAGTTGCAGTTTAAAGCCAGGATAATGGAACATTCAGCCGAGGCTGGATGTTGGCAAGTTCAGGGATGAGAGGGTAACTGAGGAGTTTGTGAACAGGCTGAGTGGAGATTTGGTGGGTGGGGATCCATGGGCTTTGGGGATACTGAAGAGTTGTGGAATGCCTTCAAGACCCACCGTCCTTGATGTTTCCGGTGGAGGTCTTGACTCACCGTTGGTCGAAGAAGAATTTTGTCTCTCAACAGACACTGGATACCATTGACCAAATCGGCAGGGCCAGGCTGAATGGCAGAGTTGGAGCTGTTCAGCGAGCTGAGGCGTAAAATGTACGCACACTAATGGTGAAAGGAGCCAATGTGCAAGGAATCTGTGAGGGGTGGAGCATCACCTGTGATCACGTGATTCTCGTCCTGCTTGCAGGGGAATTCCCACATTGCGTTCCTCCAAACCCATCCCGGTGTACTGCAATTAGGGTGGAGGGGGTGGGCTCTTGATAGAGGAGTCCGAAGTGAAGGCCCGCTGGTCCAGTTAATGAACGGCTGCACAGGCTGACCCACCAGCTGTCGAGTTGGATGTCATGGGGTGTTACTTTCCCTATTGCTGACCCTCCAATCAACTGCGGTCCACCTTCTTTTATGAGAAACACAGGCTGCAGTGAACAGTAGTCTGTGGGCTTATGTAAAAAAACAAAATTTGGGGGTAATTCTTTGCACCCGTGTTTAAACACATCTATAAACTTCACTGATTCAGAGAAAAAAAGGGTGCCAGTTTCTCTATTAGCTTTTAGGGCCTCCATTTTGAATTTCAAAATGGCTCTGCCGTTTTTACCCTATATGTATGATTTTTCGGTATTTAACGTTATTTTGAACATATAATCAAAGTGTGTGCAAAAAGAGTTTGGGTACCAAATGCATTGTAGTTGAGACAACTGTCATCTGAACTCTGTTTGCATGGATAATCAAACGGTTGATGTTAATGTCAAGAAATATTGCTATGAATGTGACACTTATTACTGGTATCTGACGAATATTTTCTGCTTGCAATATGATGCATATCCACTGTGAACCAAATATCTTACTGCTTTATTTCAGAATGACCAAAAATGCACAGTGGGACATCCCATCCTATAAAATACTTAAGGCATTGAAATTTATGGCAAATTGTTAATTTCATTTATGATTATGATTCCAGATTAACCATGGCGTCCTGTGGAGAACCATCATATAAGAAGCGTGCAACTGAACCTTCCATTGACTTTTGAATCTGCTTGTTGTGTAAGGAGACAAGTCCACTGACATTAAAGGTGTTCATCAACTGAGCATCTGCGACTACCAGAACTGAATCATACCAATCATTGTTGGACTGTATAAGCAAGAAGGGCTCAATATCAAAACCCTGAGTATGTTCCGTTTGCATCAACAACTGAGTGGCATATCTGGAAAAGAACTGAACAACCAACATGCATGTGGGCACAAATCATGTCATGGTAAAGCAACACACAAGCAACACAATTGAGAGAGAAAAAGCTAGATATGACAAAGCAGTTTTATCTCAAGAATCAAGTGTATTGTCATTACAGCAAAGTCGGTGGTCACCCTCCGGAATCACAAACATCTAACACCCCAAAGCAAGCAACTCCTGCATCTACCAGCACATTAACAAGATCTCGTTACCCTCCATTCCAAAGAACACTTTCTTCTGTCAAAAACGAGAAGATTTGTGGTGGTAAGACAGAACGCCTTTATTACTTGGCGAAGTGGTCGATAATGGAGTGTCAATCCAAACATAGTTGATGTAGCGGAATGAACAAATGGAAAGTAAACTGAAACATATAAAACTTATGGCGACTTTCTTCACAGGGACATAAAGTATCACAAAAACTTGCCATACCATTAACTGGCGCAAGTACATACAAGCAAAGAAAGAGTCAGCAGCAGAGAACATCAGGCAAGAAATACAGTGGAATTTAATCTTCTGCAGAGATCGAGTTCAGTGCTGAATTGCAGGAATCTATAGATCAAGGAAGCATCCCATACAGACAAAGCAGCCAGTGATAAAGCTTCTGGAAGATCTGGTGGCCAATGACGACAGCTCAAGCTTCTGCACAACCTTGCCGAGTTTGAAGAGGGACTTGAGACATGTCTTGTAGTTGATAGAAGGGTGTGGTACAGGAATTATGCAAAGTCAACAAAAAATTCTCAAGACTTGCAAAAGAACTTGCAACATCCTTTGTCACACATCATTGACGCAAAGGCTCGTGGATATTGTTCAGTGCGAGTTATATTTGATAATTGCAACCAAAGAAATGCATCACTGAAGGAGCAGACTAGAGACGGCGAAAGGCAAGCTGGAAGGGAAACTAAATACCTACATTGTTCAAGACCTCAACACTCAACAGGCATCAAAGACAAAAAGATGTTTCTCACCCAGCAAGCAGAACAAAGGATTCACTAAACTCTCTACCTTTCCCATCAGCTCATCCACTACAGTACCAGTCAAAGAGTTATGACCAACACGAAAGAGGTCATGACGAATTATGAAGTTGAAAACATGGACGCGTGTCAGCCACACAGGAAAGAGGCGGACACTTATAATTTATCATGCTTGTAGAAGTTGCGAGCAATGGAATGAAATGTCCCAACATAATATTCACAAAGACAATGATGTGCTACTTTTGGGGCTCTACGAAAGAAACCACTACTTGCAACCATTCGCACTAATCATGGGCACAAGCGAAAGACGACAGAAAGTCCTTCCTAGCAGCTTTAGATAGACAAGCTGTGCCAGAGAAACAGCAGCTTTGATCAACTGGCATGCTCTCACAGGCAGTGATACGACAAGACAAATCCCAAGGGAAGGGAAAGAAGGGGTTCTTTACAACTTTCTGAAGGCACCCACATTCGAGAGACTAGCTGACCTGCGAAGGGGAGATGCCATCTGAAAAGTTCTTCGTGTTGTGAAGAGTTTCTTTGGTCCTCTTTTCTCTCCCAGTTTGGAGTCCAATTTGGCAAGCAAGAAATGCTGAGATGGTTTTTGTTCAAGCAACTCACAGATGAACAAGGAGTTACAAACGGCCACCGACTCAGGGAGCATGGATTGAACATATACGCTGTGCCCATGTCCAGTTGTAATATCTGGCGCCAGGATATGCGTATTGAACCAACTTTTCTTGACCCTTTGACCTTTGGTGGCGAAACCAAGACAAAAAGCTACTGATTGTTCTTTCTAGGTTGCACCAGCTCCAGACTCAGTGCGGCAGCTCGTCAGGTGTAACTGTGGAGAAATCATGTTCAAGAAGGCTCATGAGAGACAGTGGTCTGTACGAACTTTGCAAATGTGTGGGGAAGCGAAGCTGTAACGAACAAACAACCACCAAGGATTGCGAAGATCCTACAAGAAATGATTGAAGCAATGACAATTATAATGTTTAATCATAACATTGACACTCTGAATTATACATGTAGCATTTCATACCTTTGAAAAAAAAACTTAATCCATCTTCTAAATTGTAATAACCGCCCAAATAAATTTATATTGAATACATGCTCTATATTATTTCTGTTAAATGTTTGGGAGGATTGGCAAAGAGTGTTCCAATCATAAATATGTTGTTATTATTGGAATCCTCTGTGCCAAAACATATGATTAGACACCAAAAAACATCTTCTTAATGTCTATTTGGTTCAAAAAGTAATGGCATTTGACATATAAGAAACCCCGAAATCAGGCGGCCAATCTAGAATTTTTCCAATATTTTAGAGTATTTCCTAGTGCTCTTAGTTTGCTTCTAAATGAATTCTTTGTCTCCTTTATGAGTTTAGATAAAATGAAATAAATTTGTAATGACATTTGAATGAATAGTTATGGTTAATTTGCAATATTATTTTAAAGAGAAGATTTTTGTGGTGGCCATTTTGAAATTCAAAATGGAAGGCCCTTAAATGTTAATGGAAAAACTGGCACCCTTTTTTTTCTAAAACCAGTGGAAGTTTCTAGATGTGTTTAGACATGGGTAACACGAATCTACCCCAAAAATGGAACAAATCCAGAAAAAATGTACATAAAGCCCACAGACTACACAGGTTTGAAAATGGGGTAAACCTCCTCGGATTTGTGGCATCCATGCTGAATTTTCTAAAGGCTGTGAAATGCCGTACTCGTGTCATTGCATGCAGTTTGTTGCGATCCTCTCCTCGCGACACAGGCATACATCACCAAATGACTGGAAGAGGGGCACTTGTTGTCTGACACGGTATCTTTGCGAACAGCGGAAGGTATCCCCAGACCGACTGCAACAGACGACGTACGTGGCTGGACGCTACTCTCATTGGCTGGCTCGGGTTCATAGGTCTTTAGCTCGTAATTGTGGTGAAAGGGTTCGTGCGACCATCTGCTTGAGCACCAGTGTCCAGTAGCAGTAGACTTCAGCAAGCTTGAAAGGGGCGCTACTAAACGCGATTGAATTCCTCGTATCCTGCTACTTCGGGTCCTTTCATCTGTTCGAACCGAGGCGTGAGTTTGGGCAGGGGCTTGCTGAGCCCCCGTTGATCTCTTGCAAAAGTCCATTTGATTCCAGTGAATCGGGATTCCCCTCTGGAGGATTGAGTTATTGGTCTTTTGTGGAGTGCCACCAAAACTTGATCAATTCTGATGTCTCTGAACTATACTCTTGGTACTGAGAGTGCACGGTGAAATTGCTGCGATCATCTCTCGACATTAAGTTCCCAGCGTTATAACTAGATTCGTAGGAAGAGATGCTGGTACCCCCCGTGCCTCCCACGTCTATCTTCGAGCCTTGTTTGGATGGATTATGGGGAGGAATTTCTATCCTTTTGATATTGTTGCGTCTATGGGGCGGGGGGGGGGGGGGGGTTAGTGCATTCGAAAGGGTAATTAAGACGTTAATTAGGGTATGCCATGCTGTTCGCAGTTATACCAGGATCTCGATGTAATTAAGTAGGGATGTGGTGATAGATTGTCCGGTAAAATGTCCATTTCTTTTCGGGGGAAATGATAATTGTCACGTATAGATAGGAGATGGGTTAGGTAAGCGTTGATGCATATTCCTTAAGTGTTTACCACTAGGCTTGCCGTGTACAATGAAAGAACGGTTGTCTGTTCTGACGGCTGCTGCCCGCTGATGACCGCATTGGGCGAGGACAGCATGACTAGAGGACCAATGACAGGCGCTCCGTTGGGAGTTGTCAGAGACCTCGACGCATGGGTGGCTTGAATTGGAGGAGATTGAGAAGAAAGCGGAGGAGATATAATCTGTAGCGACAGTCTGGTACTCGTGGTGTGATTCATTCTGGATGTTGAAGCCTGTGAACCAGATGGGTTGGTTGGACTTCGACTCTGACTTATTTCCCAAGTGTTACTGGAGTTCGGTCAGTGGGTGGGTACCGGCCTCTAAACTCTTTTGCAGCGCATTCTTGTATGGACTGAGTTGTATGGGGAGTGATGTAAGCCTATTTGGGGCCTCGAGGGTTTCTGAATGAGTGAGTCGGAGCTGAAGGGATTTACGTTGGATTCCTGAGTCAAACTGAGAATGCCAGTGCTTTTCAATGACAACTTGGGATGCTGCTGTTCCTGTCTTGGTACGCTGCTTGTGGTGAGGAATGTTGAAGGTCACGGAGAGATTTGGACGTTAACGCCTCTGGCAAGGTGTGATGGCATGCTCTCTGCGTTGCTGTTGAGCACAGAGCGTGCAGCATTACGGACGTACTGGTGTAGCCGTACCGGGTCCTCGCGAGGCAGTGCGATTGAGCTTGCACAGGATCAAATGGGGGTGTGGCGCTTGCTGCGTAACTCGTGCGTTCGATCGACGAAATCGAGTCCCGGGAGTCTTCCGATAGCGTACCTGGTGCTTCCAAGTCTTAGCCGAGTGGACGGACGTAGTGAGAGTTGGCACTACTGACCAGGGATTGCTAGATGGAGACTCTATACAGTTATCATCTGTATGGATCAAATCCTTGGCTTGATCCTGCTGGTTCGCGACTTTCGTTGGCTCAAGTGGGAGGCCCGGTTCCTGGAGAAGCGTTAGTAAATTGAATGTGGAGACTGTATGCGTGTGTCAGCGAAGGAGCAGGAATGTGGCCGTTTTTTTCCTTGACGGTGAGAGGTCCATTGTTCTCACAGAGGTTTGTGCAGCCGGAAGGAGCTCGATACTCGTGAGTGGGGCCGGCCGACAAGTCTGGCTTCTGGTTCTCATTGTCACTTCTCATTAGGATGGGCGATGGGCCAGCATCTGACCGTTTCGCGGAGGTGAGGACTGCGATTGTCCCCAGCGATAAGGCGAAGGTATTTCTCTTATGGCTAGCATAGGCATTGTGAGGGCGATCAGTGGTATGGGCAGGCAGTGGGATATACCGGCTATTCGGACTTGATCTAGGAGCGAGCATTGACAGTCCTGCGCATGCTCCACTCCTGACTGACCCTGAATAGATCGGGCGAAACCTGATATATTGTTACGGGGCCGGGAAGTCGGCGCGCGAGCACGATCACTAGGTGGAGTAGTAGAATCGCTCGACCGATTGCCCGGAAATCAGATCGTACTGTTCGGAAAACGGTCTGAAGCGGAGAGTAGGATCCCTTTTGACCGTGACGGGTCAATATTCCACACACGTGGTACAGGGTTATTCGCCAAATATCAAAATACCTAGCGATCTACGTGGCGATCTACAGAGTCTTCACACCTCAGACAGAACCGACGAAACGAGCCGCTTAGCGAGCTCGTTCCTGTGTGCGATGCCGAGCGGTTTTCAATCGCCAAGTTCAGTCGGTCGATTATTCCGTTTACTGCGGCACAACGGTCTGCTAATTTCCTCAGAAGTGCACGCTCAGTCAAGCAGGAAAATGGACCGAATGAGCCGCCCCTCCCCTGAGAAAATTAACAAATAGGGTTGTTTATAAGCAATGGGGGCTTAGAACACAGAAACAGCAGCTATACCGAATATCAGAAATGCATGCCGAAGATTTTTACAGGCAAGCATTAAACAGTTTTACTGCTTATTTGGAACTGGCATCACACCACACACACCACTTGGACCCCGACAGGTCTTTATTCGGTTCTTCAGCAGAAGGAAGGATGGTCCCGGCTGGGAGTCAGGATAGCCGCTACCTGGCCGCACGTCCCTCTCTTTTTGGGAGCTCCGGGCACTGTCGTCCGAAGCCAGCTCAGCTTGAACCTGACCTCGAGGGATCCTCCGGCGGCTGAACCTGACTCGTGTGAGTGTGAGTGTGAGAGTGAGAGTGAGTGAGAGTGATAGTGTGAGTGTGAGTTGTGACAGTGACAGTGACAGTGAGTGTGAGTGTGAGTGTGAGTGTGAGTTGAGTGTAGTGTGAGAGTGAGAGTGAGAGTGAGAGTGAGAGTGATAGTGATAAGTGAGATTGTGAGAGTGAGAGTGAGAGTGGTGAGTGTGAAGTGTGAGAGTGATAGGTAAGCTGATAGTGATAGTGATAGTGATTGTGAATTGTGATTGCGATTGTGATCTGTGATTGTGAGGGTGGTGAATAGTGAGAGAGGATGTGACAGTGACGTGGAGAGTGACAGTCGATAGTGAGAGTGAGAGTGAGTTGTGATGTGACGCGTGATAGTGATGTGGTGAGTGTGAGTGGTGATAGTGATAGTGATAGTGACAGTGTGGATGTGAGTGTGAGTGTGAGAGTGAAGTGAGATGGAGTGAGAGTGAGAGTTGAGAGTGTGAGTGTGAGTGTGGAGTGTGGAGTGTGGTGTGATCAGTGATAGTTGATAGTGACAGTGTGAGTGTGAGTGTGAGTGTAGAAGTGATGTGAGAGTGAGAGTGAGAGTGAGAGTGAGAGTGTGAGTGTGGAGTGTGAGTGTGAGTGTGAGTGTGATAGTGTAGTGATAGTGATTTGTTTGTGAAATGTGATAGTGATAGTGAGAAGTTGAGTGGTGACAGTGACAGTGAAGTGACAGTGATAGGTGAGAGTGAAGTGATAGTGAGAGTGATAGTGAGTGTGAGCTGTTGAGTGTGATAGTATAGTGATAAGTGATAGTGATAGTGTAGTGCATAGTGATAGTGAAGTAGAGTGAGAGTGAGGTGAGAGTGAAGAGTGAGAGTGATAGTGATAGTGATAGTGAGTGTGATTGTGATTGTGATTGTTGATGTGATAGTGATAGTTGACAGGTGAGAGTGATAGTGATAGTGATAGTGATAGTGATAGTGAGGTGAGAGTGATAGTGATAGTGAAGTGTAGTGATAGTGATAGTGATTAGTGATAGTGAGAGTGATAGTGATAGTGAAGTGATGTGATAGTGAGAAGTGATAGTGAAGTGATAGTGATAGTGAATAGTGATAGTGATTAGTGAGAGTGAGAGTGATAGTGATAGTGATTAGTGATGTGATAGTGATAGTGATTGTGAGAGTGATCAGTGACAGTGAGATGAGAGTGAGTGTGAGTGTGAGAGTGGATAGTGAATAGTGAGGTGATTGTGATGAGTGATAGTGATAAGTGATAGTGATAGTGATAGTGACAGTGAGAGTGATAGGTGATTAGTGTATGATAGGTGAGAGTGATAGTGATAGTGAGAGTGATAGTGATAGTGAGATGTGAGAGTGATAGTGGGATAGTGGGATAGTGGAAATAGTGATAGTGGGATTTGTGGATTGTGAGAGTGACAGTGACAGTGACAGTGAGAGTGAGAGTGAGAGTGAGTGTGTGAGTGAGAGTGGAATAGTGATAGTGATAGTGATAGTGATAGTGATAGTGATAGTGAGGTGATAGTGGAAGTGGAGAGTGATAGTGAATAGGATGTGATAGTGATAGGTGATAGTGAGAGTGAGATGATAGTGATAGTGATAGTGATAGTGATAGTGATAGTGATTGTGATTGTGAGAGTTTACAGTGACAGTGAGAGTGAGAGTGAGAGTGAGAGTGAGTGTGAGAGTGAGAGATGTTAGTGAATAAAAATAAGTGATAGTGAGTGTGATTGGTGATAGTGAATAGTGATAGTGGATATGACAGTGACAGTGAGAGTGATAGTGATGTGATAGTGATAGTGATAGTGATAGTGATAGTGATAGTGATAGTGAATAGTGATAGTGATAGTGATAGTGATAGTGATAGTGAATAGTGATTAGTGACAGTGACAGTGACAGTGAGAGTGGAGAGGAGTGTGAGAAGGTGGAGTGAAGTGATAGTGATAGTGGACAGTGAGAGTGATAGTGATAGTGATAGTGATATGATAGTGAGAGTGGAGTGATAGTGATAGTGATAGGATAAGTGATAGTGGATGTGAGAGCTGAGAGTGAGAGTGAGAGTGATAGTGAAGTGATTAGTGATAGGATAAGTGATAGTGATAGTGAGTGTGAGATGTGAGTGTGAGTGTGAGTGGTAGAGTGATGTGACAGTGACGTGAGAGTGAGAGTGAGAGTGATAGTGAGAGTGAGAGTGATAGTGATAGTGGATAGTGATAGTGAGAAGTAAGTGGATAGTGAGAGTGAGTGTGATGTGATAGTGATAGTGATAGTGAAGTGATAGTGAGTTGAGTGTGAGTGGTGAGTGTGAGTGGAGTGTGAGTCGTGAGGTGTGAGAGTGATTAAGTGATAGTGATAGTGATAGTGATAGTGAGTGTGAGTGTGAGTGTGAGTGTGATGTGATATGTGAGAGTGATAGTGAGTGTGAGTGTGAGCTGTGAGTGTGATTAGTGACAGTGAGAGTGAGAGTGAGAGTGAGAGTGAAGTGATAGTAATAGTGATAGTGATAGTGATAGTGATAGTGAGATGAGTGAGAGTGAAAGTGATAGTGATAGTGAAGTGAGAGTGAGAGTGAAGAGTGAATGATAGTGAGGTGAAGTGAGAGTGAAGAGTGAGTAGTGAGAGTGAGAGTGATAGAGTGAGAGTGAATGATAGTGAGAGTGAGTGATAGTGAGAGTGAGAGTGAGCGAGTAGAGTAGTGATAGTGATAGTGAGTGTGAGTGTGAGTGTGAGTGTGAGAGTGAGAGTGAGAGTGAGAGTGATAGTATGTGGAGAGTGGAGTGAGAGAGTGGTGAGTGAATAGTGGAAAGTGATAGTGATAGTCGAGTGTGGATGTGAGAGTGATAGTGAGAAGTGAGAGTGAGAGTGAGTGTGAGTGTGAGTGTGAGGTGAGAGTGGATAGTGATAGTGATAGTGAAAGTGATAGTGATAGTGATGTGAGTGTGGAGAAGATAGTGAATAGTGAGTGAGAGTGATAGTGAGTGTGAGTGTGAGTGTGAGTGTGAGTGTGAGTGTGAAGTGTGAGAGTGATAGTGATAGTGATAGTGATAGTGAAGAGTGATAGTGAGAGTGATAGTGAGTGTGAGTGTGAGTGGATAGTGATAGTGATAGTGATAGTGATAGTGATAGTGATAGTGATAGTGAGAGTGAGAGTGAGAGTGAAGAGTGAGAGTGAGAGTGAGAGTGATAGTGATAGTGGAGTGTGATTGTGATTGTGATTGTGATTGTGATTGTGATAGTGATAGTGACAGTGAGAGTGATAGTGATAGTGATAGTGATAGTGATAGTGAGAGTGAAGAAAGTGATAGTGATAGTGAATAGTGAATAGTGATAGTGATAGTGATAGTGGATAGTGAGAGTGATAGTATAGTGATAGTGATATGGATAGTGAGAAGTGTAGTGATAGTGATAGTGAATAGTGATAGTGATAGTTGATAGTGAGAGTGAGAGTGAATAGTGATAGTGATAGTGATAGTGATTAGTGATAAGTGATTGTGAGAGTGACAAGTGACAGTGGAGAGTGAGAAGTGAGTGTGAAGTGTGAGAGTGATAGTGATAGTGAGTGTGATTGTTGATAGTGATAGTGATAGTGATATGATATGATAGTGGAAAGTGAGAGTGGATAGTGATAGTGATAGTGGATAGTGAGAGTGATAGTGATAGTGAGAGTGATAGTGATAGTGATTGTGATTAGTGAAGAGTGAAGAGTGATAGTGATAGTGATAGTGATAGTGATAGTGAATAGTGGATTGTGATTGTGAGAGTGACAGTGACAGTGACAGTGAGAGTGAAGAGTGAGAGTGAGTGTGAGAGTGAGAGTGGAATGAGTGATAGTGATAGTGATAAGTGATTAGTGATAGTGATAGTGGAAGTGATAAGGTGATAGTGAGAGTGATAGTGAAAGTGGATAGTGATAGTGAATAGTGATAGTGAGAGTAGAGTGATAGTGAATAGTGATTAGTGAAGTGAATAGTGATATGTGATTGTGGATTGTGAGAGTGACAGTGACAGTGAGAGTGGAGAGTGAGAGTGAGAGTGAGTGTGAGAGTGAGAAGTGATAGTGATAGTGATAGTGGAAGTGTGATTTGTGGATAGTGGATAGTGATGTGATAGTGACAGTGACAGTGAGAGTGAATAGTGATTAGTGATAGTGATAGTGATAGTGATATGATAGTGATAGTGAAGTGATAGTGATTAGTGATAGTGATACGTGATAGTGATAGTGATTAGTGATAGTGACAGTGACAGTGACAGTGAGAGTGAGAGTGAGTGTGAGAGTGAGAGTGATAGTGATAGTGGATAGTGAGAAAAAAAAACAGTGAAGGGTGATAGTGGATAGTGAAGTGATAGTGGATTAGTGATAGGGTTCGAGCTGCCGAAATCGACCGTGTGTACGATTCTGAAAAAGAAAGAAGCGATAAAAGCGCGAAAACCCATCGTGAAGCGAATTCATTCAATGAACCCTCTGACGAATCGGCTTTAACGAACTCAACGTTTTTTT
>CM068958.1:108274419-108304254 GCA_035128595.1 Eptatretus atami | reverse complement strand
GAGTATACCTTTATACAAAGCTCCCTTGTGGTCCACTTTACACACAAGCTCCCCTTGGTGTCCCTCACTTTTAACACAGCTCCCTTGGGTCACTTTAATCACAGCTCCCCGTTGGTGCTCCACTTTAAACAGCTCCCTGGTGCTCACTTTAACACAGCTCCCCTTGGCTCTCACTTATTAACACATGTCCCTTGGTGTCACTTTTAAAACAGGTCCACTCTTCTTAGGTCTTAGTCCACTTCTCAACAACAACCCCTGGTGCTACTTTAACCAGCTCTTGGTGGTACACTTTAACACATCTCCCCTTGGTGCTCCACTTTAACACAGCTCCCCTTGGTAGTCTACTTTAACATCCGCTCCTGCCTTGGTACATTTAACACATCATCCCTTGGTGCTCCACTTAACATAGCTCCCCTGGTGTCCATTTAATAAAGCTCCCCTTGGTGTTCTACTTTAAAAGCTCCCTTGTTGGAACACTTTAACAAAGCTCCCTTTGGTGTCCCACTTTAAAAGCTGATTAAACGCTCCCCTTGGTGGTCCACTTTAACAAAGCTTACTCCTTGGTGAGTCCACTTTAACTCAAAGCTCCCTTGGTGTCCACTTTAACAAAGCCCCCTTGGTGGCCACTTTACCGCTTCCCTGGTGGTTCTTTAAACAGCTCCCCTTTGGATAGTTTTAACAACGCCCCTTGGTTGCTCCACTTAACACAGCTCCCTTGGTGCCTACTTTAACACAGCTCCCTTGGTGGCTCCACTTTAACACAGCTCCCCTTGTGGTCACTTTAACACATCTCCCCTTGGTGCGTCCACTTTAACACAGCTCCCTTGGTAGTCTACTTTAACCAGCTCCCCTTGGTGTACACTTTAACACATTCCCTTGGTGCTCCACTTTAACACATGCTCCCCTTGGTATCCTACTTAACAGACAGCATTCCCTTGGTAGTCTATTTTAACACATCTCCCCTTGTGCTCCACTTTTACATTAAGGCCCTCCCCTTGGTGCTCACTTTAACAAAGCTCCCCTTGGTGGTCTACTTTAACAAAGCTCCCTTGTTGGACACATCTTTAACAAAGCTCCCCTTGGTGGTCCACTTTAACAAAGCTCCCCTTGGTGTCCACACTTTAACAAAGCTCCTTGGTGGTCCACTTTAACAAAGCTCCCCTTGGTGGTCACTTTAACAAAGCTCCCTTGGTGGTCCACTTTAACAAAGCTCCTTTGTGTCCACTTAACAGAAGCTCCCTTGGTGGTCCACTTTACAAAGCTCCCCTTGGTGGTCCACTTATACCAAAGCTCCCCTGGTGGTCTACTTTAAACACGCTCCCCTTGGAGGTAATTTTAACACATCTCCCCCTGGTGCTCCACTTTACATAGCTCCCCTTGGAGGTATACTTTAACACAGCCCCCTTTGGTATATACTTAACACAGCTCCCTTTGGTATATACTTTAACAAAACTCCTTTGGTATATATTTTAACACATCTCCTTTGGTGACATGCTTTAGCATAGCACTCCTTTGTGGTCAACTGGACACTGATTCTCTTTCGACCAGACTCGGCGTCAGAACAATATCCGATCAGGGGCATGAGGGAACCGTGGGGGGGGGGGGGGGGGGGCACAAACTGCCATTCGAGAACTCAATCTATGATGTAAATGCTTGATAATTATCATATTATAATAAGAGTTTGCCGTCAGCAACCAACACACCAACCAGTTCCAATTTAAAAACATCCTGCAAAGTCTCTCTTTCACACACGCACACACACCACACACACAACCACACACACACACACACACACCACACACCACACACACACACGCACACACGCACACACACACACGCACACGCACACACACACACCACACACACAGCACATACACACACGCACACGCACACGCACACACCACACACACACACACTGCAAACTTGGCACCAAAGGCCTGGCCTGCAGGTGGGGGGGGGGGGGCGGGCATAACTCATTTGGGGGGACATGACCCACAAATTCCCCCCATGACGCTGACCCTCTCAGTATCAGAGTATAGTTCAGACATCAGATTGATCCGTTTTGGTGGCACCGCACGAAGACCAATAATCCTCCAGAGGGAATCCCGATTCACTGAATAAACGCTTTGCAGAGATCAACGGGGGCTCCAGACAGCCCATGCCCAAACTCACGCCTGCGTTCAGTGAGGACCCAAGAGCAAGGATACGGTCAATCGTTGACCTCTGTTGTAAAGCCTGACTTCTCTGGACGGTGGTGCTCAAGCAGATGGTGGCGAACCCTTTGACGAATTATCCGAGCAAAGACCTTGCCCAGCACTGAGAGTAGTGTCACCACTCGGTAGTTGTTGCAGTCTTGGGGATCACCCTTCCCTTTCCAGAGAGGGTCAACAAGGCCCCTCTTCCAGTCAGTTGGGATGATGCCTGTGTTCCAGGCAGAGCACAGAACTGCATGCAATGACACAAGAATAGCATTTTTACCAGCCTTGATATGAGAAGTTGGAGAAGAGAAGAAGGAGGTTTACCTCATTTCAACCTGTTCACCCCAGTCTGTGTTTCCACAAACGAAGTTGGACCGCAGTTGATTGGAGGGTCAGCAATAGGGATAGTAACACCCCATGACATCCAACTCGACAGATGGTGGATCAGCCTGGTACAGGCGTTCAAAGTAACCGGACCAGCGGGCCTTCACTTCAGACTGCTCTATCAAGAGCCCACTACCCTCCAATCTAATTGCAGTACACCGACGGACGGGCTTGGAGGAACGCAATGTGTAAATTCCCCTGTAAAGGCCCTGTCACACCTTGACGATTTAGCCAGCGTATGCCTGACGTATGCAATATTTGGCTAAAACGCCTGTGCACACGTCGAATAAGGTTATGGTAAGGTTTCGGTATATCGTTAAGGAGTCAACGTTGGCATAATCGTGCTTGAGCATAATCGCTGAGCCAATAGCGTCGTAGTACGCCGAGGTTGTCTTAGACTAGAATATTGTCACACATGCTTGAAATTTTTCGACATTTGCGCAGCGTGATGACTCACGACGTTCCGGCATAACGCTGGCATGAAGTTGTAGGCAACTATTAACTGCCGATCGTTGACACACGTCGACACAGCGTTACTTGTAAGTTATACTCATAAAGTCGAAACACGTCGAGTAATGTTTAGCGTTACCCGAAACTGTATTTCGTTAACCTATGAGTAACGTGTTGTAGGCAGTTAACGTCGATCGTGGACAGCCCACGTCGACACACGTTACTTGTACCCCTTACTCAAAAGTCGAAACATCGGTTCAAGGTAATGGTTAGCGTCAGTTGTTCGCAAGACTCCCGCTGGTTATGTTTAATTTAAACCTTTTTTTCTTCGGTATGACGGTGAATGTAACACTTTCCATTTCTAGTGCGGTGTATAATAAATAATTAATAGGTCTGCCGCTCAAGGGATTAAAATCATAACCGTCGACTAAAATCGAAGTGTCAACATCACCGTCATACGAAGAAAAAAAACCAGGGAGTCTGGAACACTGACGCTAATCATTACCTTGACGTGTTTCGCCCACCTTATGAGTAATGTTACAGAGTCGGCGTGTCGACGTGTGTCAAACGATCGCGTAACGTGCCCTACAACTTAATGCCCAGCGGTAATGCGGAATGTGTGTGCATAGTCGTCGAGTACGTCGAGAAATTTTCAACTGCTGAAAAATTTGCGTACGTCTCGGGTATGACGACGTATGCCACCGTACTGACGCTGACGTATGCCAGTGTAACTCTTACGTATACAAAACTGTACCCATAACGTATTCGCGTGTGCCAGCTTGGTTGGCAAATTTTCCATAACGTGGCATATAGCGCTGCTAAAACTCAAGGTGTGGACAGCGGCTCAACAGCTTCGAATGTCTAGTGCTGGTTAATGATTTGAATCGTCGAGCCGGCACCCATTAATAGGCTACGCACGGTGATCGTTGCCGATACGCTGCCGCCTATGCATAAGTTAGATCTATCGGTGGGTCATAGTTGTGAACGGGCCGACAACCCTCAGCATTCGTTGGTATAGCAGTTATCTACTATTGTATTAAGATACGTTCTTGTTCGTCCACTAATGACGTATGCCATACGTCCAAACACGTTTATTATACGGCCCAAAAACTTAAAAAAAACATCAAAATGGGTTCAGCGGAACGTCCAGCGTTTTACAATACATTTTGAGACCTTGCCAACGCTGCTTTAAAACGGTCAAGGTGTGCACAGGGCCTTTAAGCGGGATCTGAGAATCACTTTTACCACAGTGATCTCTCTACCCCCGTCACAGTATTCCTCGCACAACTCGCCTCCTTGTCACCGTAAAGGTGCACGTACAGTTTTACGCCTAGCTCCTGAAATCCAGCTCAGCTCTTGCTTCAGCCTGGCCCTGCGACTGCTGGTCAATGGTATGCACCAGTGGTCCCTTGAAGACCAAATTCTTATTTGTGAAATCGAAGGTGAGTTCCAAGACTCCACCGCAACATCACAGGACGGTGGACCTGCGTAAGGCATTCCATAACTCTTCATGATCCCTCCAAAGCACCCCAGCCCCCCCCCACCCAAATCTCCATTCAGCCTGGCACTGCAGACTGCTGGTCAATGGGTATCAGTGTCCCTTGAGAGACAAAATTCTGTCTTCGAGCCGATCGGTGAGTTCGCACGACATCCACCGAAACATCAGACGGGTAGTTTTTTGAAGGCGATTCCACAACTTTCAGTATCCCGCCAGAATGCACCCATGACGGCCTCCCCCGCCCCCAAATCTCGCACTTCAGTCTGGTCACAAACTCCTCAGCTACCCTCTCTCCCTGAGGCTTGCCCCAACATGCAGCTTGATTGCTGGGGATTGGTTCCACTCTCCTGGATTTAAGGCTGAAATCTTCAAGAGTGTACCAAGCAAGGCCATTGTCAGTGTGGTAGAGAGCTAGGGCATGACGGTAAGACGTCATCCGCTGCGCAGGTCTAGATATCGCTCCGCAGCGACCATCATACGAGGACATGGTCAATCTCCTTACGCACACCGGCCAGACGCATGGAATAACCAAATAGAGGCATAGAGCCGCGGGGGTAACTTTGGTTAAGCTTGAAAAGGTAACCTTGCCTAGTTGTATTGCCACGTAGCACATGTCAGTCATGTTCGTGATGTGTTGCCCTGGGTACGAGAACATCAACGGAAGAAGCTAGGCCATGACCGCCCAGTGGGGGGTGGTCCAAGGGGCATACTATGAACTTACCTGCCAATAGTTGATCTGGATCAGCTTTGGATGGTAACACCGAGTTAATATATCATGGTATATCGCCACAAAGATGTGTACCTCCCTAGGAGACAACCTTGGCTAAATGCCAGTTCATTTTTACCTGGCCTGGGCCCCATCCCCTCCAGTCATCATACTATTGAACACTTTCAAAAGTTGATCGAGATCAGCTCAAAGAGGTAACCTCTTGGATTTCTATATATATAAAATGTTCCAGTAGACCGTCATGTGTTATAGATGCCCACTGTCAGTGGAGTTTTCCAATTGGTGTGGTATACCCTTGCGCCGTTGGCCTCTGGAAAAGTTGCCGCTCTGCACCGGTGGATTGAACCTAGACAGCTCATAAGGTAACTACCTTGGAATAAGTACATAAATAAGTTCAGTAGACTCCATTATAATGACTGCCCATATTGACCAGGTGGTTTCCAGCGGTGGTTACCCGCAGTCGTGCCTCGGTAATGTGTCCGTCCACCCGTGGAGTTAATAGGGAAGACGTATCAGAGTGGCACGATTCACAATGTGAAAGTCTGTACTGTCCCCAGAATTTAAATTCAAGGTTTATTTTTGAGTTTAAGTGGTTTCTATTGAATTACACACAAGTCTACATCAGGATTACAGAAGGGTCAGTCTGCCAATGGCATTACAGGCCACTATAAAATCAAGGTGATAGTCACGTAGTGATTGAAAGGCAAGTAATAATCCCTTATTTCTGCTTTTTTGTCTTCTCCCCTGCATCCCACCAAACCAGGACCAGAATGAGCCCATGTGTTGTGTTTAGTTATGTTAGTGTAAAAAGGTGGCAGCAGCGCATTGATGTCAGCACTGTCATTTTGTTTATATTGCACTGTCATTGTCACATGTCTCGTCAAGTCAACAGCTTGTTTTATGAGATTGTCTTTAGAATAAAAAGGTGCGTATAAAGTAAAAGGACAAAGCAATAATGTGGGCTTACTGCTAAGTTATGAAATATTCTGTTTCTGTCAGAAGAAGTAGTGAATATAGGCCTAGAAAATCTTGCTAGGCAAGGCCACGCTACCTATAGCACGTACGTGCAATGGATGTACAATGTCGCCATGCATCACACATGTTTGGCAAGGTGTCAATGATTAATTTTGCATATAATGTGGTATATTTGCCATAAGGGAACTGGCGAAAGGAAGCTCCGTGGTGCTGTCATATCCGTCTATGTTATTGCTAGATGCCAGGAGCAGAAAATCAGGCAAAGTGGAGCGAACTTCTTGAAAGGCGTTTCAACATGGCTTTTAGGAAGTTCAGTGCTGGTGACGGTGGGGCTAAAATGATCACTATTGTCATACTTCGTGGCAAAACGTAGTGTCTCCTTCGGCGGAGCAATGTCAACGCTACATGCCAGATGAAAAGCAACCACATCACTGTCACTAAGCACAACCAGAATATCAAGGTGACCATGAGAGAAGCAGGACACGGTTTGATAGCCTTTCCATGTAGCCTAGTATCACAGAAAGGAACGGTCATCATAGGGGCAACAGATCAGATGTGTTGCATCCTCATCGGTTTGCTTGGAAGGGCACGTCTAGAGATCCCGGGCGAGGATGAAACATTATCATGGAACTGTGGCATGGGACAACTTAGTCGCAGGATATCGAGTAAACGCTCCTCCAAACATTTGTGCTAAGTGATTATGGAAGACAAATGACTGGCGACTGCCGAGCCTTCCAGGTACCGCATGCGTTCACAGGACGTGTGACTGTCACATCAGCCTTTACAGTAGGTAGGGACTCCATGCGCCATTCTCAATTCCAATGTTCTAAACTGAAACGGTCGGCTGATGAAACCATAGCATTTGAAATACGTACAGCATCCCATTAAATTTTTGGTTGTAAAAAGACACACGCCTAAAATGCAATGCCATAAAAGGTCAAAAAATTAATGAAGAAATTACCATTAATCTTACTTTGGGTTTACTTGATTCTGAGGTTTTCGGTAATCTTTCCGGAAGGGAAAAGTCAAGCCCTCCAGAATTCCTTGAGAAAGATGAAATCGTTGCAGTTCATGCAATCATTACCAGTATGGGGAGCAATTCGAGTGATGTTGATCGTGACGTGGCTTCAGAAGTTCTCTGCCGTATGTTGCCCAAACCCAAGCTCGAGACGTGGATAGCAAACAACAAGAAACTTATTGAAATGACTGGAAAACGTTGATAAGGTGACAAGTAAAACTTATGAAGATAACAGTGTATTGAAAATATATTTTTAGGTTATGTAGGTCTTCCGGTCGCCTAGTCAATCATTGTCATAACATGTTTCATTCAATTTTCAGGAAAAACCCCGGTGTGGTCCAATGTGAAGAAGCTGGACATGTTGCTATTGGCTGCGACCCTTGTCGAGACTCTGGAGATTGAAAATCCATAGATCCCAATACATCTCTAGTGCTTGTTACGAACGCTACAACGGCTCTGTGCCGATGACTGGATTGACACCATGTTAATTATGGTTGGTCAAAAGACAACGAGGGTATACTGCAGCCAATTTCCTGGTTATGAAGGGTGCAGAACGTCCGACTGTTTATATCACAGATTCAGTTGGAAGGGGATAACAATGAATCGAGCTGCGCGATGGAATAGATCCAACAGGATCTGTGATAGCGATGTGAAGGTCGATGCAGTGGAGTGGAGACCTCTGATTCTACAGTGAAGCAATCATTTGACATGGTGCGGGTGATTTCGCCCTTCACCTTCGCTTCTTGCAATATCGAAAAGTGAGCTTTCCTTCCAAGATAAATCTGAATAATTTCAATATGATTACTACTAATCAACTCTACAATGGCGTTTTTGTATGTTGCCAATGGAGTCACATTGGGCATGCAGAAATGGGACCCAGTTTAAGAAGCCGATTCATGCTTGCTTGACCATTTTTAATTTACGTATTAACAGTTACTGGGTACGAAACAAATCAATGTCAATATTATGTCGTCGTGGCTGCCGAATTCTACTACGTTAAACAAAGTGTTCAGGACTTGGAAAAAGCATATTCAAAATGTGACTTGATCTTGGTTTTAAAGGTCTCCAGCCCCAGTATAAAAAGAATTCCCAGTAATGAACAATTAACATCTGGAATCAGTGTCACATGGATTCTGGGTGTGTGCCAACGTGACCAAATTTGGCCAGAAGTACCGGACACCATGAAGACTGCAGAAAGCTCTGAAATTCTGAAGCATGTGGGTTAATCACCTGTGATAATCCAGAACTAAGTAAATTTTAAGCTCATATTTGTACCAGTACCTTATGACTACGTCGACATTTGATTATTTTCTTATCCTACATTTTGTTATTTACGGTTGTTTAAGCACTTTAAATTGTTTTGATGTTGTGAAGTTTGCTTGCTGGGAAATATAATCCCATAAATTTATCTCGTAAGTGAAATGCTTACTTTCACCTCTTTTTTTATAGGGTGGTCCACTGGCAGATGGGTCTGAAGTCCATGGTCCCTGAAGCCCCAAAGAAATATATTCTCCCTGCCTTTTCGAATACTAGTGTCCTCGGGTAAAGTCAGGTCGCCGGCTAATTTTGTTATTTCCAAGAGATTATTTAATCGAGCTGGATCTAAGGTAATCCAGGAGGGGCAACGTTTCAGGGCAACTGGCAGGCGGTAACCACCAATGGAAACTCACTGGCAAATGAGCATTCAATGAATACATGGGGTCATACTGAAAATTTTTGTAATCGATTCAAGAGGTTACCTCATGAGCTGATCTAGATTCAACTTTGAAGTGTCATATATTGATGACTGGAGGGGGTACCCCCATAGAAAATGGCTGGCATTAGCCAAGTTTTGCCAACTAGGGAGACATTTGGGCGATATAATAGTGATGATTTTCATGGGTTAACCAATAGCAAAGCTGATCCAGATCAACTTGGTAAGGTTGTAATGGCGCCTGGCCACACGCTCACCACTGGGGCATGCAGTTGTTCAGTTCTGGTAACCAGGGATGGACATGGGCACACTTGGTGGTAGGCATAAATTGGGTTACTTTCCCAGCTAACCAAGTACCCCCCCGGCTCTTGGCCTACAGTCCAGCGATGAGCTTGTGGGGCGCCTGAAACCATGAAATCGCAGCCACCCTAAGTCCCATGATCTTGCAAAATCAAGCGACTTAGCTGCTAGATTTCTGGTTCACAGTTCTCAGACCATGGGGACCAAAACGTGTTGGTCTATCAACTGATCTATTCACAGACCAACGATCTAGTCAATGGGTGAAAGAATCACTTTAAAAAATTACCTCGGTCGGAAGCGGATTCCGGATTTTCACCTAATCGTCGTTCAGTTCGTACCTCGTCACACCACCGAACCGTCCGACAAAAATTTCATCAGATCCCGGTCCACAATTGTGGATATCCGTGCACAAACAAAAAACAGAAAGGGGGTGAAAACATAAATCACTTCAACTTCGGTGTCAGAGGGAACCTCGAGATTCTGTGTGTAATGAACCTCTCACTACTTTTCTTCCCGAATGCGGGAAGATGAGTGCATCTCAGGCTTCCATGTTGGGACACGTGGAGGAATGTATATCAAAGAAAAAAAAACCAGAGAAGATCGTGATTGACTGATTAATGTTAAATGTGTAAATAAAATAGTGTCAAGTTCTACTTGATAAGGACAAACCTCTTCTAAGAGGATTCTAAGAGAACATCTGTTTGTCCTACGACATACCACCCTGAATACGCCGATTTCTCGTCTGATCTCGGACGTTAATGCAGTTCGGGCCTGCTAGTACGGTGGATGGGAGACTGCCCTGGAACACTAGGTGTTGTATGGCTCTTTTTTTTCTCCTTGCAGGGGGAGTCGTTGTTTTCAAGTTGATGTGCTCGTTTGCAGCTGAGAATCTGCTCAATTTCGTAAAAAGGAGGAGGAGGAACTTCCTGTCTCTCTCTCTTAATCGTGCAAAGTTGAAGTTGGTGCGTGTAAGGTCGATTGGTTCGTCCACAATTCTTGCCTGAGATCGTACGTAAATACCTCTCAATCGAGGTTTGTTTTCATCTCTGAAATGGAAGGGCAACTCGTGGAGCGGCACACGTCCGCCACGTAATGCCTGTATTCACGAGACATACGGGCCCATTCGTTTTTGAAATATCATGGCCGTGCAAGAATCCATCGTGTTTTGGCCCGATCTCTCAACCGGGTGAAGAATACTTTAAAAATTTAAATAATCGCATCGTATCCAGACACCGGATCGGATCTCACCAAACTCGAATCAATTCGTCTGCGTGCGACACCCCCAACGTGGTCCCACCAAGTTTCCATCCGAATTCCGTCCACAACTTTTTTCAGCCCCTATCATGCTATATATGGTTTTTGGCCCGAATCTCTCAATGGGAAAATCACTTTAAAATTTCGTGTCAGATCTGGATCAGACTTCACCAAATTTATCAATTCCTTCTTGTCACTGCCCACCCGTGTCCCACCAAGTGTCATCCGAATCCGTCCACAACTTCTTTTGAAGAATACTCGTGCTTAATTACCGGTTCACACGCCGGTCTTATCGAGGTCAGGTCAGGTGGTGGGAGCATGCACGGGAGCAGTGCGCGATGCGGTCCACATTCTGGCAGGTACTTCCAAGGGCCTCCGTCGTGTGCCATCCCAGGTTAGATGCCTGCCCATGCCCCATCTCCTTGAAATGTTGATGCAATCTGATGCAATCCACGAGGCACGGTGGTTGGCCCATTGGCCTCCTCCACTCAGGAGACTCCCGCTCTGCTGTAGAGAATCTGGTGAACAGGATCAGTGTGTCAAGGAAAATGAGCCACATGTCCACACTTGCCTGCAGCTGAAACTCACGGACAGAAACTAACAAATCTCATTTGAGTCTCTCTCAAATCAACCGCTCTTGGACACGAAAAATCCACCCAGTCGATCAGCCAAGGATTTATTCGCAGAGACCTGGTTCCAAAGTAATTAATATCTCCATCTCCAGATCCGCTGGTCAGAGTCCAACTGCCTCAAATCATAGCAGAAGAAACTGTAAGCCACCTAAGACTGAAGACCGACTTTCGTCGTCCTACATGTAATGGCAGCGCCACACCCATGATCCTGTGCATCCATTGACTCCTAGGGCCTGAGCCCAGGACGTCGGATGGACCTCTGGCTCGACAGTCAGCGCAAGAGACATAATATTCTGCCGTAGTTTGGAGTATATTGCCGTGTAGGGGTCCTCGCGGAGATGGCCGCTCCGCGCTGAGGTGGTCGGAACGATCGTGAGGGACGGGCCGTGGACGGGGTAAAGCGGCTGTGGAGGAGGTGAGACGATGGAGCGGCTCGTGTATTAGGGGATTGTTCGGGGAGTTGCAGCAGGGAGTTAGCGTGTAGCGTGCACCACCACGCACCACACACCACACACACCCACCAAACACCACACCCACCTGGAAATGTTCACGGCTGTGCGTAGTGTTTTCCGGGCCAGGGTAATGGTACTCTCTCAGTGACCTCAACATCCTCGACTCACAACAGGTACAAACAGGTATAGCAGCATCCAAGATGTATTAAATAGCCTGGACTCTCAGTTTTAACACCCCAGAAATCCCCGTAATCCATTTGGAACCGACTCCTCATCCAGCACTTGAGGCCCCAAAAGGATATCAGATCCGCAAAAGGGAATGATGCATCATCGTGCGAAATCAAGGGTCAGAGATCTTTGACATTCCCAAACGATGCACCAGCTTGAATATCTCCGACATCCTCGCCCAACAAGCAGTCCATACAAGTTCTTGAAAAGAGTGGGGCCGTCACACCCCTGAGAACTCCAGTAAAAGTGGTAAATAAGTCAGAGATGGTATCCAATCTCAACAGCATGTCAGTACAGTCTCGCAAAACAGCAACGTTACAGTCGATACACTGTCAGTGTTTCTACACAGAGGTCCAGGTGTGTCGCAACAGTTGGGCAAACGAAAGTACGGAACAACATGTGAGCATTAGCCTCGAAAAATAAGGTACTTTTGGAGCATCACACACATCTGGGGGAGCAATTTTCTGAACTTGAGTAAGCAACTGCAAGGCACATCTCAGTAACTTGGATGTCATACCTAAAACACCAACTCGAGATGCCTGGAGTGTAAAACAACTGTGCTGAATTGGGCAAACAACACTATTTTTTTAGGCGTTAGAACTGCTGGGGCTAAGGTCAATTCCCACACTTTGAATTTTGAAATTTGGGCTCTAGTTCAAGAATTCTTTGACTTATCGCATTAAGAATGTAAAATAAAGGTAATTAACACTGTCGTCCCAGGCGTTATACGCATTGTGATGTATCCATATTTGTACGTACGTATAAGATCAGGCATTTGATGATGTGATGAGGGAAAGGAAAAAAATTCTTGAAGCATTTTATCATTAAGACCATCGTTGGTTGGCCTGTGCGCAACGATCAACGGGTTTGGTGCGGCCAGCCCGATCAAAGTGCGAATCAAGACCCCCAATCGAGGACACGTGCGGTGATTCAAGGATGAGCCTATAAAGATAATTATAAGTAGGCATTAATTATCTTCAAAAAGGGTGTCTTAAATTTACCACAGAAACACCGCAATCTATTACTCATCGCATTCCTTAAGATCCTTAAATCCAAGCAAGTTTCAGCTGCTAGATTCATGGTTTTGGAGTTATGAAGAACACGGCTGATGGACTGGCACATCACCCTGACATTTTTATTAAATTAGCAAATCAACGTCACTTCGCGACTGTGGTGTGAAAAGGAGGAGGGTGGAGAAAGAGAAAGGGAGAGAGAGAGGGAGGGGCGTCGAGATAGGAAGAAGGAGGGGCGGGAAGAGGAGGGAAAGGCGAGGGGAAGCTAGAAGGGAGAAAGGGTGAGGAAGGGGGAAGGTCAGAGGTGGGAGAGCACGACGCCTTCACGAAACGTTGCTACATACACTGCGGAGGGAGGGGTATGAGAAGACAGACGGACAGACAGGGAGACTACAGACATGCCTGCAAAGAGTCGGACAGTGACAGAGTGTGGAGAGCTGTGCTGCATTTTATTCCGGGAGGAGGGAGTGGAGCGAGGGGACAGACCAGCAGAGTGAGGGGGCAGAAGGAAAAAAAAAAATAATGAGAATGGTTGGAGGGAATGGAGTGACCGTTAGCAAAGCGAGTAATGCTGTTTATGCTTAATGACCAAGTCAAAAAATAAATAAAAAATCTCCATGTTAGAATGACGCTGTACACACATACACACAACAGTTTGTAATGTTAGACACACAGGCACTCTGCAAAAAAAAATTGAATACCCTAGGTAATAGATAAATTTGTGGGAACATTACAAAAAGCATTGGACCTGAAAACATGGAAATGACCGCTCACGTACGACTAAGAATCCTGACATGAACATCGAAAACAAAGCATTTGCGCGACCAAAATATCATTACTTAGGCAACAAAAAAAGAGAGAAAGGTATTGCTAAGTGGATGTGTTAGATATCCAGTGATTTGACTAGAACAATACAGAAATCAAGAATAATAACCTAAATTACGAAACTTCAAAATTGAAGTGAAAGATCTCTGGAAGCTGAAGAATCCAAATGTTGTACTATGTTTATTATTTCTTATGCTTCTTATTTAGTTGATGTTATCTTGTATATTTTATTTCTTCTATTCTAGTATGTTATTGTTTTTATATGTAGTTATAATTCTAACTCCTGGGAATATTTATTACAAATGAATCTAACAGTGGCGATAGCTTGTCCCTATGGCTCAGTTGGATGATTCTCTGATAGAGAATTCCTCTGCACAGAGAAACTTTTGAGGAACAGAAAACTTCACAGGTTGGTATGAATTTGTGACCCCTTACCGAAATAAAGGATACTTTACGGTCTGGCGGCGCAGTTCAAGGTATTCCCCGACCATTGTGGTGGTCAATGTGTGTTAACACCGGCCAGCCCCTGGACAGCCACAAAACTTCGGTGGAAAGGGCGCAATGGCGGGACGTGAGGAGCACAGGCAAGGGGGGGGGGGGAGGGGGTTAAACTCGCAACCCCACGACAAACATCCGACAGATTCAGCCTCTTATAATATACATCATTTAAATGAAATTAAGTACAAAAATTTACGAAGAAAAATCAAAAAGTAATGGTAAATAAACGTAAAGTAAATAGTCCTAACTCCGAGGCACCTCTACACATGACTTTAAATACAGACCAAAAGGGAAACAAAATGACAATCGAAATATCCTTCTTATTCTGCACTTTAGCTGGGCCCAGAGCTGGTCTTTGGGTGGAACTTGAATCGAGGCGCTTTCCACCAGCACATGCAGACATGCGCACAAATGGCACCAAGCGCTTTCTCTCGTTAGCAGACAAACATACGCCAGTCAATTGCCATGAGCGTCACTCAACACCGAAGGCTCAGAGGTACCCAGTGCAGTTTCATGCGTTCAATCGTGCCTCGACCGAGCGCCGCTACTTTGACATACACGAGCTCAGGGCCGTTTCTCATGACCACCAAGAGCTTAAAGGCCATTTATTGCGTCACCACGCGAGCCAAATCGCCTCAACACGATATCCAAGAATTGTGTCGCCTCGTTCGTGCATCAAAGGAAGCCAGCCCATAAAGCCCTGTTCTTACGGCCATCTCCTATAGCTCTTTCTCCGACCGTTGAGCATCCCTTGAACTTCAACTCAACTCTGCCACATGCTTGGCTCACAATGGAACTTCCTACTCTCTGCTCTCAGTACATCACGCCGAACCACAATTTTTGCTCCAAGGGCAATGGCTTGCTCGCCCAGAAAACCTGGGAAGGCGGGCCTCCACCCCTCAAGCACGCCTGGCTAGCTCTGCGTCAATGCCCATCAATCATCAGGTCCGGGGCCGGACTTCGGCCCGACGTCACCTTGAGGCGGGGCTTCGCTGCTCGCACATTGCTTGTTATTGTTTTGGAGGCACGTGATCTTCCTTTATCGCCGTTATTGAAAACAAAAACATGGGGAAAAAGGTCACAGGGGGCATTACAACTGGTGGGAATTGGGTCTTAGATCGCTAATCTATTCAAACAGCACACCCCCGCCGTGTGGTGACAAGTAACCCACTGAAGCTCACCAGTTTCCTACTTTAATTCAAATTGGACAGATGTCTGCACGTCCATGATGGACCAAGCAACTTATACAATCTAATTTGCTATGAATTTCCCTCATATATCCCACAAACCCGTAACAATATATTACCATCACTACTACGATCATGAATTTTTAAAGTTTCAAGTCGATTGGAAGTGTTTAAAGAAAAGAATTTTTTAATTGATTTTCGGCTCAACTCCCATACTGGCTGCCAGCACCATGTGACATCAATTTATTCAAGACGAATCCCCGATACCTGGGTATACTAAACTGGTAATACCCACGGCTTGGGAAACCATTGGTTGAGTTGTTTCTCCTCGATCTTGTCCAGCCGATTTGGCAAGAAGATTTTTTTGGTTTTGGGGGTAAGATCCATTGTGCCAAACAATTGATAACCTAATCATAAGACTTGATGTCATATTTGTGTAAGATTTTGTCCAGCAATGCTAGTGAAACACATGTTAAAGTTTCATCCTTGGAATCTGTTTAGCCTTTTCAGAGAGCATTTTTTGATAGTAAAAAAAAAAAGCAAAAACCGAAGATGGCTGCCAACAAGTACCGGGTGATGTATCAACTTTGTTTTTTCCTGTTCCCGATTTATCCCCAACCTGACCTCTCAAACTTTTCCATTCTGAATTGGATGTCGGTGTTCTTCATATGCAATCATGACATCAAGCTGAAGGCACCCCTGACGGTCATTGAAAAAAAATCCACTTATTCCACATGATGAGGTTACTGTGCCAAATGACAGTTCATGTTTTCACTTGGTGCGGTTTGTCAGAGATACAGGAGGTTCCCAAAGTCATTTTTCCGTTTTCCAACATCGCAGCCTCTACCACGTGACCTATGACATCAATCATATTACTTGTTAAAGACACTCAACATGAAGAAGAAGTTTTAACGATATTCACTACTAAGGGTGAAAATTTCATCCCTCATCCGGACAGGCAGTTGGTGGAGAAAAGCACAAAAGTTCTGTTGCGACAAACAAACAGACAAACATAAGATACAACGCAGCAACAGACAAACAACAAGAACAAGAGGTCGTGCCAGGGCACCGATACAATGCAAAATTCCACCCCCCTCCTCCAAAGTTGCCATGAAACACTCCAATATTGGCCCATTTCATTCAATTAAGATTGAGAATCTTAAACAAAGTGCTCAGGAAATTGGATGAAAGATTGATTTTTTTTCAGTATTGAAATTGATTATTTTAATAAAGTTTAAACCCTGAATTTGCCTTCTGACTTTGACTCAAAAATAATTGGTTTCCAACACTCTTAGTGACTGCACAATGCAATTTGCTGCTTAATTTCTCGAGGTCCAATCGGATGAAAATTGAAAAATGATTTTCTCAGATGTATAATTAATGATTTTAGAATTTGACCTTGGAAGTTTGACCTTTGGCCTTGACCATCAAATACTGGTTTTTCCCAATTCAAGATGGACTTATTGCAATATCCTGTTCATATGTCAAAGTATCGGATGTTGAAAATTACAATGTTTGTCAAGGTAAATAATTTGATGATTTTAAGATGTTGCCCTCGAGATTGACCTTTGATGGTTCTGATACTCAAAAAATAGTTGTTTTCCAATCAGTTGATTGCATTGCAAATCTTGTTCAACTTTCAAAGTCACTTTGGATTGAAAAATGACGATTTTTAGAAATCTCACCTCCAAGATGACTTTGTCGCCTCCTGTGCATCAAGGAAAAGCCATGCCATAATAATCCGCTGTTCTTTACAGGCCATTCTCCTTGCTCTTCTGACCGTGAGCAATCCTCCTTCCAACTCAACTCTGACCCAGTGATGCGCTCACACTGAACTCCATCTCCTGCCTCCGACGTCCCCGTCCTAACCACCATTTTCTCCTCCAGGGGATGTTTGCTCACCCGAAAACTTGGGGAAGGTGGGGCCCTCCACGCCGGTCAGCATGCTGGCTAGCCTCTGACAGTCACGGCCCATCCAATACATCACCTCGTGGGGCGTGACTTCGCCGAGTCACGCCTGACCTCCAAAATAATCGGCTTCTCAGTTCTGAGACTACCTCTCCAAACTGCGGTCAAACATTCATGACAATTCGGTTTGGAAATGTGACCTGTTGGTGATTGACAACAAGACAGACAATATAATACCTTGACATTGACTGACAATATAGTTTGAAAACTCTTCGTATTTGCAAAGTCACAAACAAACAAAACAAGAAGACGGACGTCATGCCAGAGCACATACTGTGCAAAATTTGATTAAAAAAAAAAATTTCGACCTCAAAATAATTGGGTGGTTGATTCAAATTTGACAGTATGCACTTCCCTCGTTAATATATGTCTCAAGTGATCAGGGATAAAAACAATTGACATGCTTCGAAAACCCGCCGTACTGTTGAGCCTATTGGCCGAATTGGCCTCAAAATAATTGGTGGTTGATCGTTGACCTTGAAATAAATATAGACGTCTTGAAATGTCAAGTCAATCGATGAAAATTGAGAATTTTAAAGAAATTACCGCCTTAAGTTGTCTGACCATGCGGGATATGTTGAACTGTCTGGGTGATTGATTGACATCAAAAAAAATAATTGGTATGGTTGATAAGCATCTCACGGAAATGGTTGTATAAGGAACGGCTGACGAGGCAAGTGAGTACCTTGAATGATGTTCATTGAAACACACCCGTGGATGACGTTTTTGCGTGAGCTGTAATGTTTATAGGCTAGCGGTGAGGTTAGTGGGTTACCCTTATTCTAATCGGATAAAAAAGTGAGAAAAAAGAGCATCAAGATGCAAGCCCTTGCCAAAGACTTGGTTTTTAGTGTGGTTGTTTTGTACTGGGTATGTAATGTATATTCAATTAATAGAGATAACTGGAAACTGGCACTTTATAACTGCTGGCAGTGGATAACCGGAGTACCAAGATGTCCCACTTTGTGCAACTCACATATTCCATGACGTCTTATTATTATTGTTCGCAATTGAAATTGAGAATGGGTTAAAATATATTCAAATCTAATTGAAAGCGCAAATAGGGTACATGTAACTGTACTGCTTGGAAGGGATCAGAATAAACCCAAACAGACAAGAAGCAAAGATTAAGTCATCAAGAAGTGAGACCAGGAGAGGATTGTTAGGTTTGAGCTTTTCAGGTTGAAATTTATGAATTTAGTACGTTTTGATCTTGCAAAGTTTAACCTTTGGACCTTGTGACCTCAAAAAACAGTTGCTTTCCAAGTCAGCGATGGGACTTCAAATCGCTGTCAACCTGTTTAAGTTTAGGTGTAATATTGACGATTTTTCAGGTTCAAAATTGATGATTTTACATGTTTACCCTGAGTTGACTTGATCCTTTTCCTCAATTATATATTATTTTTTTCCCAATTCCAGTAATGGCCCATTTGCAATTGGCTTTTTAATTTTAAGGTCAAATCGATAAAATTGAACGATTTTTCAGATAAAAAAATTTGATGATTTAGATAGGTTGAGCTGTCGGAGCGCTAACTTTTGACCTTTTGAATCTCAAAAATAGTTGATTTCTCAATCCAATGATGCAATCTGCAACTCCTGTTCCAAATCAAGTCAATTTTTGGGGTGGATAATTTAAAAAAAAATGAAAACCCAAAAAATTTTAGAAATTTATCCTCAGATGAATGTTTTGATCTTGTGACCGTCAAAAGCAATAAGGCATTCCAGTTGAGACTAACCTCTAAACTTAGTAAAATGGTTTCATGAATGATCGGTTTGGAAATTGCGACCCCTGTATATTTGGAAAACAAGACAGACAGACAAATATCAAACATCGACTGAGAATTACTTCTTGAAAAATTCTTCGATTTTGCAAGTAACAAACGGACCCAAATGCATACCCTTCTCCTCTGTGAGGGTAATTTTAAAATATGTTTCAGGATCATTTGTTTTTTCGCAGGAAGGTTTTGGCACAAGTCTTTCATGGACTCACTGCTAGCCTGGGCACAGGTGTGACGAATAACAAAAGTATGAGATAATAAAAAGCATCGAATTTTGAATTTGTCCTGGTGCGGTCGTATAGCGTCGCCAAACGCAACATTAGGACAGCATGAGACTTTATACACTGCCTACTAAGGCCGGCAGTATTGGCATCGCCTTGATAAATCACTCCGCACTGTGAACACATCCGCCTGTCTGTGAAAACACCCTGCTTGGTGAAACATCCTGCCTCTGAAAACACCCTGCCTGCGAAACACCAATGCCTGTTGAATATACACGCAGCCTGTGAACCACGCGAGTCCTTGAACACACCTGCCTGTGGAAATCCCCTGCCTTGTGACCTACACCTGCTCTGAAGTGCCCATGGCTCTGAAACACCCTACGCTCTGAACCCCTGCAAATGACTTTTCAAAAAGATCTGCAGAGACTCCATGCTAGATGGGTCAAGTGTTCTTCAATCAACAATATCCCGTTTCCTCTCTACGAAAGGTAGCCTTTAGGACAGATGGCAAGGAAAGAAGCCATTTACTGACAAGACACATCTTTGCAGGCATGTGGAGAAAACTTTTGTGGTCAGACGAGACAAATGAACCTTTTGGTCGAAATTCAAAGCGTTACATTCTTGATGCAGAGTCTATAACTGCACCTACCCAGTCAACATATCCCTACGTCAAGATGGTGTTGGCAGCATCTATGTTATGTGGCTGATTGTTCATCAGTCAGGGACTTGTAGATAAGAAGTGGACAGATGGATCGGTCGGCAAAGTACAGAGAAATCCTTGATGAAACTGCCTCAAAGGTCAGCTAGTAATGCGCAAACTGGGTAGGAGAATCACGATTTCAAGCCAGGACAAATGAGCCGACCACAAAGATAGTGCCCACAATCTGGATTGCGAATATAAAGAAATAATTTTCTTGAGTGGCTCTCAGTCAAAGTCCCCTGCAGTTGAACCCAATGATGGAACATTTTGGGCGAGACTTGAAGATTGGGCAGTCCATTCGATTAATCCCATTCTAATCACTTGCAGAACTTAAGTAGATTGTTCACGTGAAGAATGGAAAAAGGTCACATCTCAACTGTCAAAGCTGTGAAACTGTCCCAAAAAGTCTTTCATAGAGCATTGCTGAAAGGTTTCCACCAAGTACTGGCCAGCCCCACTATAAGTTGTTGAATACTTTTACAACCAGTGGGAATTTGATTTGTGCACTGTTTTTACAGGTATGCCTGACTGTAACCTCCTTCAACTATACATGTTTTAGTTTATCTGTTAGTTTTTATTAAAAAAGTCAATTTTGGAAAAATTGTTCTACATACACTTGTATTCCCTACATTGTTAGCATTATCTGGTATGGGTGTGAACCTTTTCAGGTCCCCTGGTAACCAACAAACTTAATTTGAAGAAAACAGCTGTTTTGGATAAGAGCTAGTAAGCTTACCCTGGACAAAGTCCAATACCACTCATGTTTGATGAAAAAATTAGCCAGTTGTCAGGTGATACGAAACCTGATTAAGAACAGGTACTGTTGGTTATAATGACGGCATTATATTTCAAACAGCATACCTGTGGATGATGTCACTCGTGATTTGCGCCCTATAAACGCATGTGCATATGGTCAATGTCCAACAAATCAACAAGGGAGCACTTCTTAACCCATCCGAGAATTTCTTTCTTTCCGTTTTGGTGAGGCGAAGCAAAGCTTGCACTTTTTCACGGAACTCATCGTGAGTACGGATTATTTCCTCCTTAGTTACTTTGTATTTTAAATTTGCAATCTAACTCTGCTTGGGTAAAAATAGGGATATTATATGTGTCGTCACAACTGTTGGCCGAAAACATCGTGCATTACGGTTTATTTTGCCAATGGTGTTTGTCAACTCAGTCTTATCTTCGCACAAAAACGTGTTTAGTTGGGGGAAGGATCCACATTCAAAAAGCATTAAAGAGACTGCCGAAGTTAACTTGTACCTTGATGTCGAATTGGTTGTTGGAGAATATAAATATTATGACCAATTGCATTGTTTTTTTTGTTGTAAACATTTAAGCGCTTTGTGGAAATGCTAGTACACAGCCAGGGATTCAGTCGGCAATTGAACTAATAGGAACAGGCAAAAAGAGAAGGGAATGTCAAGAAGCAGGGCCCTGAGGGAGAAGATAGAGGGGAGACTGATCAACGAGGGATGCAGGTAATCAGGGCCAGCCAAAATCAAATGACGCCCAAGGCAAGGGCCATTCGGTGGCCCACCTGTCCCGTTTTTTCTCCAAACTTTTGAAAAACCTAATGAGGGGGCAGTGGAGACATAGCGGGAGGTGGTAAGCTAGGTAAGCAGTGTGAGGGATTCGTGAGTCAGGCAATGGTTGATAGGGGTAGCGAAGGCAATCAATGGTTGAGGTGCTAGCGAAATGGTTCCGATGTTTATTATAATAAGAGGTAAGGACAAAATAAGTGTCAGAATAAATATTCAGTAGAGTAGCAGTGATGGGACCGGGACCCAGACGCCGGTTGAGTATGAGAGAGAGACATAGGCAGTATTATTCACTCGGAGAGTAGACAAACGCAGTTGAGATTCTCCCCTGAATAGGGTTGTGGCAGCAGAAACAGGTAGAAGGTTCAAATTGGAAATAGTCGGTACCTTGGAATATTGGAGACAGATAAGGTACAAGGTATTATCTGAGGATGTGTATGTCGTGGATTATGCCATGATGAGCTGTGTACATATGATCTGAGTGTGATGTTGAGAGGGTCTTGGCAAGGACTATGTGTGTGTGTGTTCCGTATTCTTATGGCCAAAAAAATATGCCATTCAATTGAGTAACGGGCCAGGAATAACGTCATGGGGTGATCATCAATGGAGTAGAGCCTCTCCTTGGTGGCGGGAGCTTTAACCTGGCGATCGCGTTTGTGATCACAGATATGTAGTTAACTCTCAGCCAGAGGAGAGGGTTTTGGTCCATTTGCTTTATGTATTGGTTGTTCGCACAGAATAGGAGTATGTGTACAAAATCACATTGCGACATACAAGGTAACCACTCAAACTCATCAAACTCCACCTCAATGGGCTGATACATACTCGATCCCTTTGATACCCGATCAAATAAGATTACTGCTATGGAGTACTTTTTTCGATTTACGATTTATAAAGCAAGTAATTTATGAATTAAAGTCGAAAATCCGGTTCCAGCGTTTTGAGGCCACCAGCTGGTTTGCTCTCGGGAGAAACACTCTGCGGACTTTCTTCAAAATAAGATAACTTTCCGCGGACTAACTTGGTCGCACTTGACTTTATTCTTGTTACCTACAGTACCGTGTGTTCCAGATTCGGTTTTGTTTCAATATTTGTGCTATTTTTTAGTCTTGTTCGTCGATCTTGTCATTCTCCGGGTTTCCTTGAAGGCCTACCCGTTATTTTCATTGTGCTCGAATTAGATCTTGATTGGTATTTTTCTCCTAGTACGTATCAGTTTCTAATTTCTCCACTTTTCCCACCAACCCTCTTGCTATCCCCTCCCAACTACTACCTCTGTTTCTCTTGCCTTGAAATTAAGAAAACAACAACCACAACGACACTTTCTCCTCGGCATTAACTTTTCCCCATGTTCCCAGTCGATACCGGGGGGGACTCAAATTTCCCGTCATTCCCTTCTGGGCTTCATACCATCTTGCTCTATTTGACTGACCCACTTGTCACGATTGTATATAGTTCTATGACGTAATCTTTCAACAAATTCTCTTTCTACAACTTGCCATTAAACGAATCTTCAAAATCCATCAAAAAAATTTGTTTCTTTGTTCTTTTATAATATAGTACGTGCCCTAAAAAAAAAATAAAAAAAATAAATAAATATTCCAAACCGCGAGCAACAAACAACAACCACAGGCCGTTCTTCGTTAATTGGCCAATTATTCAATTAGCGCAATAATTTGCCTTTTCGGCAATGGTCATCGCAAAGAAACAAAAAGAGAGAGAAGAGAAAAAAAAATTGACTTCCTGGTTCAGTAGCACACCAGCTTTCACTCTGATTTACGAAATTTATGCCACCGTCCTCATAATGAAACGAATCATGACTTGCGGCATGTGTTTATCTAATAAATCGCAAAAGAGATCGGAGCAATTATTTAGAATGCAGATAGTCATCACTCCTCCGGAAGGCCCGTACGTTGTAACCCGTAATGCTGGGAACCGCAGCGGCTTAGTGAGCTTCCCTTCCCCATCGCACGGACCCACTCGAACACGTTCTGTCCATGGTTTGGTAAATAAATGCCATAACTTGGGAAGCACTGTTCCTGATTTAATATCAAACCTTGAAAAGGCAATCCCAGGTGCCCAGCAGTTTATATCGGCAAAGTTCAATTAGATCGGACAAGCTTTGTCGAAAACAGGGTCAAAGACACACACACACACACACAACAACACACCACATCACACACACACACACACACACACAAACACACATCACTACATCACACAACAGAGCTGGAATTATACGATAATACACTCCCGGCAACCACTGTGTTTTCCACCCTTCTTCTTCTGTTACTTTTCAGTCGACTCAACGCAGTTTTCTCTCTGCGCTTGCCAATTCCAAATTTACCAACACGCCTCCAGACTTTTACTTCAACTTTCGTTACCTAATCTTAACGCCTAATCATTTTCTCAAAATAAATATAATTAATGAATAATAATAATAAAAAAATATTAATCACTTTAACTATACACTTCCACACGGACGTGTTTAATGCTTGGATATTTGTTTTCTACCCTCTTGTTTCCCGATACCCAAATCACCCATTCAGCTCAGGATTTTTCTTCACACCTTTATTTCCTTTACCTAATCTTTGAATCTTTTCTCAAAAATAAAGATAAACAATATATAAGTATAACAAACACAATTAAAAACGTCTTCTACCATGTTTCAACTTTCCTTTGGTCAATCAATTTGATGTCAAGCCAAGGTACTCTACCGTTGGATATGCTGCTTGTCTCTCTCCCACAACTGGATGGACTTCCTCAAGTGCCAGCCTAAATCAAGAGCGATCTCAGGAACATATCGCGTTCTTTCAATTAAGGACTAGCAACCCGCCCCCTGCTCACCAAAACTTCTTCCTATGGTATCCAAGGAAATATCACTCAATTGCGTCCGAGACTATTCCTCAACAGTCGCCGCCAACATGTGATATAAATGCTTTTAAGTGAGTTCTTCTGTCCATCCCCGTCTTCGCTGCCAGCATCGGATTTCCTACCAACCGCAGTGTTCTGAGCCTGATATTTTCCTGGTTTAAAATCAATGATTCTCTTCTGACCTCTTCTCTGGGAACAATCCCTTTCTTATGTCTGTGTCTTGAAGAACTCCACCTGATCGCGGCCTCTACATCTGTCATCCCTCAGATCGCATACAGCAGCTTTCTTTCGCTCTCTCAGATCGGCGATAAATCCACAAACTGGTCAAAACACTGGATACATTGTCTTCATCCGGACTAATAGTCTACCCACTCTACTTATGTCTTCCGAAAAGACTGTTGTGGAACCCCCTCCCTCCCCGCATCCACTTTCTGCAAACTGATATCCTCTGAAGAAGCCCTTTTGAATTCAAAGGCTTCTGGTCAGCACCAATCTTGATGACTTTCTGAAAGCCCACATTTCAAACTGCCTCAGTTTCGACATTCCTCTCATCATCGCCAAGTCCTTCCTCAGCCCATCTGAGCTCGCTAACCACATACAAAGTTTCAATCCACATCTTGTATGAAGTGTTGCTCGTCCTGTTGAATGGGTGCCCCCCTGCCCTCTCACCTTTATTGGCTTCACCATTGTGAAACCTAAGGCATTCTTTAGATCATTTGGTATCTCCCGTGGTGAGCTCGATCTTTTGGCCTCTCATTCTTCACAAGCGGCAGGTTGGTTGTGTTTTGACGTTTCTCTACAGTCCGCCTGGCTCCGGTCTCGCCCACCCTGTCTCTGTCTGCGATAACTTCCTCATAATTTCGCAGGGCGTCAAGGTCCCGAGCAACCACTTCTGGTAAACCCCAAGATCACGAATCCCGTGGCTCATCTTCCACTGTTTTTCATCCTTCTTTTTCCCCACCTTTGGAACAAACCTCCCGACCATACTCTCTTCAATCCCACTCCTTCCTCCCGCTCAAAACAGCTGTTCACCACCACTCCTTATCTCCCACCAAACACAATCTTTTTCTGACCTCCTGGTAACCCCCAAAGCACCTCCTGTCAAATTCCTCTTTCCATTCCGAAATGTTCTCTGTGTGATGAGTTCCTGAACAGTCTTGTGGTTATCATATGCCCTGTATAGCGCCCATCGTTCTTCCTTCCATCAGATCTCCTCATGGTCTCTGTTCCCGATGTCTTTGTCCTGTCCCGTCTTCTCGCCCAAATTTAGTCTCCTGCCCCTTGTTTGCATTTCTGTGTTTAGCTCTCATACGAGCCTCGACAATGTAACAAATTTTTTTCTTCTTCTTCTCGCTTGTAGGCCGTGATTGTCAACCGGAGTCCTAACTGCCTGAATTTGACTGTCCACGTTACAGTCGCAATACAATTGAACTCAAACAGCAATATGTCTCGATTTCACTAAATGTTGTGCTGAGTCAATGCATTCTGCTGGCTGTGAGTAAAAAATCGAGTATGCTTTCAATGCTAACCAATGGCCGGATCTAAGACGGTGAATTGGACAAAGTGTCCAAATACCGCAAATGTGATCTGGCGACAAGATGTTCGGTTTGGTGAATTGGAACATTTTAGAGACTGTTATGAAAACAACAAGATGGAGTCTTGTGTATTCTCCACGATTGATAGAGAGGATGCCATCCCATGGATAGGTGGAAGAAACAGCATCAACCTCAAAACTGTAAGACCAGCTTCCTTCAGTTACCAGCACATGTAGCATGCCGATTTTAAGTGGTGAATAAAACCTCACCTCGCCACCCTCCTACAATACACCCGACCAAACCACTTCTAGTAACACGCCCTACAACTACGGGGGACCTTGGAAATGGCAGTTGGGAACGAAAATAACACAGACACGGGAATGGGCACATGACAATCAGCATGACATGCAATGGACACGACATATTGCACCACCACAATAGCCCGTGCCGGCCAAGTTATGTAATATGGTGAACATAATTCCAAAAACATTACAGAACCTGGTTCCGCCTGGACAGTGGGGACAAAGGCATTTGTTGTCATATTGTGTTGGCGGTGTCCGACTGCTGCCCTTATTGTTCTTTTCCGGTTGTGTGTATGTCGTGTCCACGTCATGTCGTCATGGCCAAGCATGTCATGCTGTTGTCTCATTGCCGTGTGTCGTGCTGTGCCTGTCAATGTCCATACTCTATCTCGTGTTCCGTGCCATTGTTGTGTCCTCTGCCTTCGTCGGTGTCTGGCCGATTGTCGTGAAGTGTCATGCTATGTCCCCTCCCCCCTTGGGCCCCTGTAGTTATAATATAGACTAATTATCAAGCTATAACTAATAAAGGTCTGTGTGTGCCAGTGCTGTGTGTGTTGTGTGTGTGGTGTTGTGTTTGTTGGTGTGTCGTTGCTGTGTGGTGTGTTCTCCATTAACTCCAAATACCAGATAAATCCTCGTGCAGCCTGAAACTTTGCAATGCATCCTAAGAAAACTCCAAAGGAATCATAACTTCTTGCGTGCTGGCCATGAAATAGATTAGTTAGGTTTGGTTTGGGATCATTACATAATGAGCCTTCTGAGGATCAGGTGAGATGAGTTGCCAGCGGTTTGAAAAGGCATTTACATTTGTCCACATGCAGCATATTACCTTCCAATTCCGGAATCAGGAAGAGATCCCGTGCACTGCACTGCTGTGCGCTTTCAGTGGGATGGGGTACTTGCATGAAGATGATGTGAACCCATCAGAGGTTTTCCAACCCAGGGGTCGTTTCATACGTATGAGGGACAAGATGGTCCCACGATCGTCTTCGGGTCACTCCATCCTTCAATAAATAATGTAAGTTGACAGCAAAAAGTCAGAAAGGCAGTATAATAGATAAAGGTAAGACTCGATGAGTGAATGAAGTCATAAAGGGGAGTTTAAGGGAAGGGCTTTGTCGGCCTCAGGCAAGTGAGCTTAGACTTTTAGAACAGGAATTTTTATCTGATTTCTAAATTTTAGAACCCCATCATGTTTCAAATAGCCTGTATGAGGCAACATTTCCTCGACCAACACCCAACTCCTTTCTTAAGACAGTAAGGCAAAAAGAAATCCAATCCTTTTAAGAAAGTGGCGTGAAACCAACATTAATTTTTATGATCAAGATCGTGTCAAATACCCAAAGCGTGTTAATAATGTTGTGCGGATTATCCATAAGTGCGTTCAAAGGTCAACATCGACGGGGGTCTGCTCGAATGATTGCCCATCGCACAGGAGCATAATGCTTCATGAATGGCCGAATGAAATGAAACCATTGTTTCAATGGGAAACGCAGCTTCCCGATGATAGACTGATCCTATGCCGTGTTCTTTAAAACTGAGTTCTGTTTTACCAATTGTTAATCTCCTCGCAGGGATTTTCTACAATGAGCAAAACGATTCCCAGAGCGCGTATCAGAAGGCGGAATCAGGTGTGCATACCTTCTCATTACGAAATAGACAATCTTCATTTGAAGAGACAGATGAGAATACATAAAGGAAATCCCAGGACAAAAATTACGAGACTCAGCGTATGGTAAAGTGTCCACGTCCGAATCTAAGAGTAGATGTTAAAACCCCTGGCTCAAGTCCTACCAAAGACAAAAATGGTGCTTGCTTCCTTTTAATGGTAATGGGTGCTGGTTAATGTGCTTTCTTCGCTTGTATGTGCTGCTTCCTTGCCTGTAATGTCAAGCATTTAAAAAAGGATCCACAAGAATTTAGACGCAGGGTGGAGGCCATGTCATCACATTCATGCTTGTGCCAAAAATCAACAAGTAACATATAAAACGAAGTTAGGTAAACAAGACGAGAATTCAGACACCACATTTAACAAGAAACCGAATAAAATAAAAATGCAAATGATTTTTATTTGTTTTTTTTAAAGAATTAAGATGTTTTTTGCTTTTTTTTTCCGAACCTTCTTTTCAGGGAGGGGGTCAGTGACGCTTGTGTAAAAAATCGAACTGCTTCCACCTTCACTCTTTCAATGTCCAACTTTTTCTTCGGCCACCGTCTGGAACAAACTCCCACACTCTTCCAATCCGACTCTCCCGTCCAGGTCGTTTCAAATACAGCTGTTCACCACCATCTCATCATATCTTACCCCATCCAAGTCACATCCTGATCTTTCTACCCCGCTAGTCCACTCCTTTCAGATGTCCTGTTTTTTCCTTGATATAGTCCCTGTAGTCATCTTATTTACCCCATCCCCTCTCCTTCCACAGTACTATTGTTCTATTCTACTCACGTATTCTGTGTGTTTTCCTCTCCATCCTCATTGTCTCCTGCGTGTTATATGTTCTGCATGTTACTCTACAAAGAGCCGTGTCATGTAATTATGAAAAAAAGCCACACTAGCACCATCAACCTACATAAATACACCTCCCGTTAGACGAGAACCCCCACCAACAATCCCGTACAACATGCACACAATTCTCACCCATCAATTACTCAATGCTCACCTAAATAGCCTGCCAACTCTCTCCGTATTACGCCTCTAGTCTCCATAACTTCCCAGGTACGTTAAATTCAATTCTAATGTCAAACTTCCTACCGGTTCTGCTGCTTACTGTACCCTTGTCAGGAGTACCCTATGGTCCATTGTCATCGAGACTGATCTCTGAGTTGAAAGACGGCCTGCTTTAGATCTAACCGTATTTAACTCTCCTCGTTCTTTTAACTTCTCAGGCTTGGCCTCGGTCCTATCACTGGGTCGACTGCTGCTGGAACTCATTCGCATCTGCACTTCTTTTTGTCTTTCCCCTTTCATTTATCTCAAACATCTGTATCATATTCTCTCGAACCGGCCCTCTCTCTATTGTCTAAAAGCCCTTCGTTCCTTCAGCCGTCCTTACTCATAGCTCATTCCGTAGCTAGGCCGGAATCAAAAACTAGTAGAGCCTGCGCTGACCCTCTCCTACTGGCATTCTATTCCTTCCTAAGTTGTGTGAGCAATAACACACATATCTCGAGTGTGGTCTCATCGACTTCCTTATATCATCGTGTAAAAAACCACTCTTTGTTTCTAAATGATCCCCCCGAAACAACCAAGAAGCCCGATTTGTGACCGGATACGCCCTGGACTGTTGCCCTGCCCTGCTTACTCCCGTATCTATTTACCACTCCAGTCATTTTCTTGGTGTGACATGCTCAAAATTATTTCTTATCCCATCCCAAACACCTGCGACTGTCTCAGTCTAATTTGCATCTGCGTTATATTCTTCTTCGATTAGAGCATGGTCATTCTCCCATTGGTTTGGCATCCTGGGGAGGAGGAAATTCTCTCCTGGAGTTAGGTGAAGAAATATGCACCTATTTGTACATGACATGCTGTTTCCCTAAGTATACCCAAAGTGAAGACGCTTCCCCCAAGTCTCAGT
>CM068958.1:108227664-108239044 GCA_035128595.1 Eptatretus atami | reverse complement strand
ATTCCAAAAATAATTAGAGAAATTCCGACTTTTTTTCTCCAGGCTCTGTAAATTTTCTCCCTCTGGAAATTACTCACTTCCCTAGGTTAAGAGCCAATGCTCCAGAATCCTTTCGAATCCTTTAGAATTACCCTTTAGAACCCTCTCAAATTACCCTTTAGAATTACTCCCTAAAGGTATCCGGCGTTGCAGGGCAATTTTGGGTCCCTCCTCCCACTCCTCCTCTGTTTTTCCACCCCTTCCGCTCCCCCTTTCCACCCCTCCCCTTACCAAAAAACCCGTTTTGGTTTACCGATAGACTGCCTGGCACTGTGCTGCCTGCTACCTCCCTTATCATACCACCTCCAGTCATTTTTCTTGTGGACATCTCCAAATATTCTTACCCATCCAACACCGTGCACTTGTTCAGTTTAAAATTGCATCCGCCGTGTATTATACTCTTCGGATAAGGAGCATGGTCCAATCCCCATTGGTGGCATCCATGGGTGAGAGGGAAATTCCTCCTTGAGTTACGGTGAGAAAAGTCACCATTGTAATGACATTGCTGGTTCCCAGAGTATCCAGAAGTGTGACGTTCCCCAACTCAGTTATTAACAGCGGATAGGTGCCAATACAGAGATGAATCGTGCACTTTTTTGATAAAAGCATTCAAACTTGGAGACAATCATGGCCATTCCAAACAAAATTCGATGTATGCCATCCCAGTTTTTTGCTGTGTCGGCTATGTGGCCATCTCAAAATGCCACCGGCCTAACACTAAAATAGCATAAAACTCAGCAAGCAAGAGACCTCGATCCAAATTCTGGTTTCATATATATAGTTGGTCAAAGAATTCAAAGAAGGCAATGTCTAGTATGTGTAGCCACTTATTGTACCACTTTTAAAGATAAATACCCTTACGTTATGTGACAAGTTTGGATCTCTATATTGCTACTTTACATATGAAAATATGCCATAAATCTAAAGCCTAAACTAGTACACTATTAAGATTACATACTATAGTACTACAATAAACATAATTCAAAATGATGCCAAGTGTGGAGACTAGAAGTGAATTAAGACTTTAATTGTAGATACTGAAGTGCCTATGAGTCAGATAACTCACAGTCAAATATGAAATGCCAGAACATCACATGAACTTAATAATGACAAGAAACCACCACATTCACACAAAGCGTGTGCATGGCTAGAGTAGATCTCCACTAGAGAGATTGACCTTTGCATTTTGCAGTTTGTTCGACAGCTTTTGTACAACCGCATTTCTTTTATAAGTTTCAGTTGAGATTTCAAGTACGCAGTCATTACGACACAGAATGGCCAAGTTCAAACAACTTATCAACTAGGTCCCTGTTCCATGTTTGTTGTTGCAGGAGGACACCTAAAAATATACTGAAGAGGGGCTCACCGCCTTTATTGGTCACATTACTTTGACCTGTTTCCCATTGCGAGCCAGGACTCTAAAAAGACTACCAGCTGACAAATCTCATCAAGGCTGAGTCTGCAGTAGAAATAGAACAAGAATTAGAATAGAACAAGAGAATAGAAGAAATAGAATAGTTTTTAACAAGAAAGTAGAATAGAGCAAGATCAGAGCTTGAAGAATGATGAATGACTGAAACCAAACACAACTACGATGGCTCAGTGCTCACTCTTTTAAAGATATGCAACTATGAGGAGGTTTACATTGAGTCGACTGAAGATAAAATACTGTCCCAATTGATATTGAGCATATTCAAGCGAACTCATCACAAATTCCCTCAGCGATGAATAAACAAATCTCACACTGAGAACACACAAACAGCGGATCAAGCAGTTCTAAACCCACAATCAAGCAAATGCTTCCACAACAGCATTGGCTGACTAAACATACTTTCATTAACAAAGATAAATGAGGACAAACTCTATAAAAGACAACAGGAACGTAAACTTGACTGGTATCAAACTAATCTCGAAACAAGGTTGTCACTTGAGCAAAAGCAGCATCCAGCAGCCAAGCCCATGCTGCGCACAAGGGAGCCTGCGAGATTATGGGGATGAGGTTACACTCTCACGAATCCACATTTAACCAGAATTCTATGAAGCCAGGGGTAAAGTACATAATCCACACCCGATCATTGCACTCACGACAATATACACAACAAAGCAAAACATGAGGATGTGATCACATCTCCATGAACAAAATAATTTACCGAAACCAATGGACTAAAACGGCGGCTCTCGGCAGCGGGCAACCACCTTGTTGACTCCAACATTCTCCTCAATGGCAGGCAGCTTAACAGATAACAGCAGGATAAACAATAAGCAGAAACCATGAAGCAGGCAGGTCCATAAACACACAAAATAATCACGCAGACCTAGTACTGGTTATAACGTATATTTATAAATGTAAAATAAAGCAAACATACAAGGAAAAAAAAAAAACCCCTTTTTTTTTTTTCCCCACAAACTTTTCTCCAAACCTATAAAATGGGTATTATCTTTTAAAAAGTGGTCAGAAATATATGGCTACACAGTACACATACTCGAGTTGCCTTCTTTGATATGTTTACCATAAAAACCTATACTGTAATGGAAACCAAGAATTAGGATCCCAAGGCCTCTTGGTTGTGAGTTATATGCTATTTGTGAGGTGTGGCATTTTGAAAGATGGCCACCATAGCCATCACAGGCAAAACCCTGGGATGGCACGTATATCTAATTTTGTTTGGTAATGGCACTACTGATTTATGTGTGACCAATGTTTTGATGCTTTTATCAAAAAATGCCATGATCTTCCCCTTATCTGCAGACATACAGTGGCTGTGTTAGGTTGTCTCATCAGTAGCCCGATGTGTGGTGAGGTGCAGCTCCAGTAAGAGCCTTTAGATGCTTGGATTAAGAAAAGGCAGAATAAACAATGAATACTACAAGTAAATACATACTCAGATTGAATTCACTAATACAGATATATTAATAACCTAAGATGCAACAGAGCACACAACACATTCACTCACAATGGCTGGGTGGGAGGGTTGGGGTACAGGGCAAGGTCTTGAAGGATACGGGATGGCCTAAACCGTTGTTGCAGGGCTCCAATACAGAGAGCACACAGAGAGCACAGTCAGCCATCCAACACAACCACCACCGATAATCTCCCACACCTCAACCACCAGAGAAGACCGGGATGACTACCACATCTCCAAGGAGAAGAGAGAAAGAATGCACCGTGTATGCCATATTATCCCCTCCCCTGTGGCCCCAAAGGCCCTGCCATTTGAAACTTTTGCACATTAAACAGTCCAGCTTCGGTCAATGAGTGGCATGTTGCCCCTGCCTCACACATTGCTCAGGTTGACGTCATGAAACGAACCCTTCTTGATCACTGGAATCTCCTCGATGAAGCGTGGTCAATGGGCTTATCACTTTGGCCATCACAAATAGTCGGTGGCCTCTCTTTCTTCTTCCACCTCCTTTCTGGTCTTTGCACTCCCTGTGCGTTTGTCCCCACCTCCCTCATCCCCCATTCCCAACCCCCCCCTTCTCCAACTGGTACCTGGAGGGTGCACACAGTCACCAGCCAATCTTTTTAGTGAATCTACCAAAAGTCCTCTTTTTTCAACCTGTAGAACCCACTTACAAAATTCTCTCTCCACCCTTTCTCCCCTCCCCCAAAATTGCTTCTCTATTCATCTTATCCACCCCCTGCATTCCCCATGCCATTCCCTTACCGTGCATCCTATTTGTTCGTCACTGTTTTATTTTGTTCCCTCAGCCCTGCTTTGCCATTTCTAACCTTCTCTTTCTGTTGTCCTTTGTTATGTTGCATCCTGATCCATGTTCAGCTCTTCCAAAGCCTTACTTATAGAAATACAAAAAAGTGGAGCTCAGTACAATAATTTTCTTTTTATTCAAGAAATTTATAGGAAAATACATGAACTCCATCAAATAAAATTGAAGCAAGGTATGAAATGCAAGCCTTTAGTAAGCCAATTTTGTTTTGCTTCATTGTTGTCTTTGCAAGTGAAAATAAAAAACTTGGTGAGGAACAGAAGGACCCTTGAACAAGATTCAGGGAGGATGGGACCACTTGATTATTGCTGGCATTTTACTGCAGCTCTGCAGGGAGTGAAGAGAAGAAAGGGCAATCACTTGCAGCAATCACAGGTTAGTCATAAAGATTAAGCATGTGTCCAAAGGTAGCCCTGGAAAGGCAATGGCAAACCACCCGAGTATTAATCCTTGCCAAGAAACGTTTTGGCAGCACCGACGCTCTGCAACAGAGGATGGTACATCAAATCAGAAGACAAGAAGCCTTTACTGTTATACAAGTAAATACTTGCAAAAGAATAATTAGCATTATCATAACCAAAATATGGGATCACAATCTGGTGTACTATTCAAATACCATTTTAACAATCAAGTGTTTGTTTATCAAAATTTTGTAGATCTGTACATAGTGAATGGCCAATCTACGTTTTAAGCTTGGACTCATCTGTCAATAATTTTTGCATGTTTGTTTGTCCTTCAATTCCAACTTGATCTCCCATTTCCAAATACCAGATGTGACGAGTTCCTTTGAAGACACCTGATGTGATTGAAAAACAGCTATCATCAATATCAAAATGAATGTTTTCCTTTTAAATTATGGTAAAATTTGATGGAAAACTGAGCTTCAGTAACTGTCGCAATCTTTATAAAACACAAAGTGCTTTGCAGTGTGAAAAACCAAAAATCACCTTTGATGAGGTACCCTCTCCCCTGTACGTTGCACTTGAGGGGGACAAGGAGCCGATGGCGAGAATCTCGTGAGGCGGGTAGCTCTCCACTGTGGTCAATGGATTCTCGTCCTGCTTACAGGGGAATTCATCGCATTGCGTTCCTCCAAGGCCGTTCTCTCGGTGTACTGCAGTTGGAACGCGGACGGGTGGAGGCATTGACAGAGGGGTCCAAATGTAGGCCCGCTGGGCTGTTACTTACGTGCTATACCAGGCTGATCGACCAACTGGTAGAGTTGGATGTGCAGGGGTGCTCCTATCCTATTGCGACCCCCATTCAAACTGTATCCACCTCCGTTTGTTGAAACACAGCTGTGGTGAGAACAGGTGAAATAGCAGTTAAGCTCCTGGGAAGAGCATCAATCGCTGAACTCTCAAGGCTTGGGAAATGCGTTGTACTCTTGTCATGCAGCAGTTCTTGCTCTGCCTGAAACACAGGTCCATCCCAAAAATGAAAGAGTGGCCTTGTTGTCCCCTCTGGAAAGGGAAATTCGCCCAGGACTGCCATACAAATAAATGAGGTATCTCTATTATGGTCTTTGCTGGATAATTTCTTGAACGGGGTCGCCACCATCTGCTTGAGCACCAGCGCCCAGAGCAGTCAGGTTTTACACCAAAGAGGTCAATGACTGACAGTATCTTTGCCCTCCGGGTCCTCACTGAACCACAGACGAGAGTTTCTGCAGGAAGCTTGCTTGCAGCCTATGTTTATCTCGTGCAAAACGTTTGAGTTCAGGTGAATCAGGATCCCTTTGGAGGATTCTTTAATCTTCATGTGTGCCACCAAAACTGAAAATTCTGATGTATAACATACAGGGTGTCCCAAAAAAATATACAACTTATCTGCAAAGAGGGATGGTCATAACATTTATTTTTTTTTTTAAGATAATGGCTGGATAGAAAGCTGAAAGGTTGAAGATTTATTGTACAATGTTCAAATTGCACCAAAATTTTAAATTTTGGTTATTAGAATCGTCGTTTTCCTTTAGGACCACATGTTCGATGTAGGCTCCACGTTGTCCGATCATGCTGCAAACACGTGTTCAGGTCTCCATCACTTTGGAAAACGTTTCCTGAGAATGTTACTGATTTCTCGTGTGGATGTTTTCCTTCAGCTGATCAAGAGTCTAGAGGCCCTAGGGTTTCCATAGATCCTGTCCTTGAGATGACCCCACAAGAAGAATCGGAGTAGTAAGTCAGGGGGAAATACGGTGGCCACTCAACGTCTTCGTAGAGGGAGATAAAGCGGCCATCAAAATGTTGGTGAGAAAACGCTTGTTTCCCTGGCTGTATGGGCGGTGCCACATCCTGCTGAACCAACTGGGTTCTCATCTGGATCAGGTTGTTTCTCTACGGCCTGAGTACGTAGCTCAGGCAGATAGAAGTTCCTGAATCATTCGCATAGTCCTCTGGTTTACCGTGGCAAGTGCGTTCCTGCGTCATCTTCAAAGAAGTATGACCAATTATCCCATACAACCAACCGCCACCCACAGGGGGATGACTTTGAGAACAGATCAGGCACCAAGTTCCAGTTTTGCATTACCGGATTTTCAGTTCCCCAGTACCGAAGTTTGCTTGTTTACCCCACCGGACAAGTGGCATGGCATTCGTCGTCATGTGAAGTTTTTGAGGAAGATCTGCATCTTCCTCCAACTTTCCTTGAGGAACCCAATGTGCAAAGTCTAGTCGTTTGCGTTTCTGTTCATCCGTAAGCACGTTTCCGTTGAATTTTGTATGGAAAGGCATGAATGTTTGTGGCGAACGATCCTCGAACGGTTGCTCGAGTGAATGTTTGTCTCGGCAGAAATCGTCGAATCGATTTTTTGGACTCTGAACGACCGCCCGTATCTCACCATTTCCACATTTGTCTCACTACGACCTGTCTCTTCCGAGCCACTGTGACCCTTGTGAAGGTCACAGATTGGTTCCCACATTGGTAAACTTTGCGATGGTGCACCTTATTAATCCGAAGTTTGGTTGCATGCGCAAGTGGAATACCGAAATGTTATCGAGTAAAGACGTTGCACCTGTTATGGACTTTTCGTTCTGGTGCAAAGTTCAACAATTTTCAGTCCGTTGTTGTACCGGTCAGTCTTAGCATTTTTCTGGCGCTTGCTGGTATCAAAATAAACTTCAGGGTCTCTGCAACAAGAAATGAAAGCATTAGTGACAAATTTACTTGCTTTTTTTAGGATCAAACGAAGCATTTTAAAAGTTGTATATTTTTTTGGGACCACCCTATATACTCTGTGTATGAGAGTGCTGTGAGATGTGATGATACATCTCCACTTATTTCCAGTTATTACTGGAGTTCGTCAGGTATGTGTTACTGGCCCCCACACTTTTCAGCGCGTTTAGGACTGGATTCTGGGGAGGTCGTCAGAAATCAAGCTACGGTGTGTCGTTTGGAAAATCGAGAGTATCTGACCTTGATTTCGCAGTGATCTGTCATCTTTGTGGAGACTGGAGAGTCGGTGGGGCCTCGAGGTTGCTGAATGAAGTCGATCTGCTGGGATTCCAGGTTTCCTGGGTTAAAAAGATCGCGGCTTTTCAGTGACATCTTGGATGGTGCGTATCTTGATACTGTACCTGATTTTTGTGAGGATGTTGAGGTCATGGAGAGATTCACTACCTTGGCAGTGATATTCTGTCTCTGCGTTGGCTGCGAGCCAGAGGTCAATAGACTCTGGTCGCGCCTGGGAAGTCATGGATTCACTGGATCATGGGGTGTGGTGCTTCAAGACCTCGCAGGAGGACGAAAGTCTGAGTCCTCAGGTCCATTTTGGTGCTGCCAGTCTTTACTCTACAGATTGTTGAGGCTTGGACTTCTGACCATGGATTCTGACGGATGACTTCATTCCTTGGTATCAGGTCTCTCCGGAGATCCATGCTATCGCTGGTCGGACTTTGTGTCACAGACGGGGGTTTGCTGAAGGAAAAGACTTCCAAAAAAAATTGAGGGGGGGAATTTTGTTTTTTTAAAAACCTGCATTAGTTTGTGAGTGCAGCGGTAGCTGTATGGACGTGGGCTCGTATTCCTGACATTGATCCTGTCAACAAGAATTATCTCTCAGCAAGGGAGCCTCGTGCGAGGAGGAGCCAATGGGCATTCCAACGTGCCTTGTGGTTGCAGCTAGGTTGATGGGCATCTCAAGAGATAGTTGTGGGCATCTCAAGGCCAGGTCATCTGCCTGTGGGATGGACCAGAGGGAGGCCCCTGAGTACCTGGGGAAAGTGGACACAGCGACGCGCTGCTCCGTCGCTTGCTCCCATACCTGACCTGACCTTCAAACCCTCAGAATTACCCTGAGAAACCTAGAATTACACTTTAAAAATTACCCTTCGAACCATCCCAATTGTTCCTTTAGAATTACCATTTGGAAACCCTCATAGAACGCCTTTGGAATTACACTGTAGAACCCTCTGGAATTATCCTTCAAATTACCCTTGAGAACCCTTAAGAATTACACTTAAGATATACTCTGTTAAAACCTTCTATAATTACCCTTTAGGAATTACCCTTTACAATTATACTTTAAAATCATTCTTTCAAATTACCCTTTAGAATACCCCTTCAAACCCTCTTACAATTATAGCTTTGGAATTACCCTTTCAAACCCGTCTGAATATGATACTTTAGAACCCTGCTAGAACTGGTTTTTCTTTAACCTTTTTACCACCAGCCCCTTCTAGTAGTTGGTCCTGCCTCCACGCCCCCCCCCCCCCCCCACCTCACTCGTTAACCAAATGATTAAAATCCCTCCTGAATTAAAGAAAAACGTGGAAAAAATGCTGTTTTTTATCTTTTTTGAACAAAGAATTCCACATAAGCAACACTTCATATACACAGCATATTAATTGAGATTACTTGACATTGTATTATCGTACCAGATCTTGAATGGCATTGTCGATGCCAGAGAGAGCACAAACGCAAGTCCTGTCTTCAACGTTCAGCTTGCTTCTGTACTTGGTTCTTGATGGCAACAACGTGGAAAATGCAGCTTCACAAAGATACGGTTATCCAAACATTTCAGATCCAAAGAGCTTGATGTGAGATAAAGGGTAAACAGGAAGGGTAACATGACCCAGAACGTTCTCAGATCCAGTTTTTTGAAGTCTTCTTCAGTCCGAGGAGTTGAACTTTAACTCAATAAACTCCTCTTGCACCTCGTTCAAAATATCAGCTACTTCACATTGAAAATAGGTTCTTAATTAAAATTTCCCGGCTTCGCGCTTCTCACCTATATCCGGAAAGATTATTGATGAATTATTGGCTTTCAACTCAGTCAGATGAGTAATTATTTGTTTCTTTAAACTCAGAATCAAGTAATGGTGAATGAGAGCAGAATCCAAGTAGCAAAAACTGGCTGTATTTTCCATCTCTGAATTCGGACATTTCCAGAAGTCGAGTTTGGCCATGAAGGCTCGAATGACGTTCATGGTTGCATATATGTGATCGTTTTCCCCTTGGAGTTTGATGTTGATGGTATTCAGCCGCTTCAAGATGTCACCATGTAAGCTGGAGATAGCACAAAATCTTCAGACTGGAACTTGTTCATGCGAGATCTGCTTTTCTGCTGTGAATCTAGAAAATGTATGCCACTTGCTTGTCGTGTTTCATAAAGCCGTCCAAGCATATTTCCCTTCGAAAGCCATCGTACGTTTGTGTGGAAAAGCAGGCTTTGATGTTCAGTATCCATATCCAGCCACACAGTGGTTTGAATGAGAGATGCTGTTTAAGGCTCCAGCTTGATGAAGTTGGACTACCTTGATAGCCAGGTTCATGAGCATCCCTCATTTCAGCAGTTAGAGTTCTGGATGTCAAGGCTTCACGATGAAGGATGCAGTGCGTACTATACAGATGATTTTTTCTTTCACTTCTTGTATGAAACCAGATTGCAAACCAAGCATGCCGAAGCTCCATCGGTACACATCCTACCAGCGAAGTCCCTACGAAGTTGCCATTTTCCTGGAAGAGTTGATACCACTGAAAAAATATCTGTTTGCTTTGTATAACTTTTCCCATTTGGATGGCAGAAGAGCATTTCCTCTTCTTACACTATTGCCTGACAGGAAAGCGGCGATACATCAGTAGGTGAGAAACTGAGCAACATCAGTCGTTTCATCCAAACTGGATGGGCAAATTACAGAGAAGCTCTTACTTGGTCGAGAACTTGATCTTTTATGTCTTGAGACATTTTGCATCGATCCTTCCCTTGACAGGTATCGTGTGATGGAGAGATTTGGGAAAGCTGTTTGCACTATATCCTTCCCCCGAAACGAGGCTCTTGCTGCACACAGTACACTTGTTTTATGAGAGTCTCTTCGACGTTGTATGGCTCTTTTTTGCTCTTTGCAATCAAATGGCGATTCTATAGAAGCCTCAACAACCTTTGAAGTCTGTTGCTGAAATGCTCCGCCTGCTGTCAATCTTAGCTTGCTTCAAGGACTGCCCTTTTTGTTTCAGAAGAATTGCCTTGGGTTTGGCAGCTAGAGCAGGATGATGTTTTTCAAGTGCGCTCCAAGCGTTGTGGGCCGCAGTGCCATCATTGCTCAGAGGCTTGTCGCATATTATGCACTGGGGTGTCACCCTTTGGAGGGACACAAATCCAAATCGAAATATTCGTCAAGATTATTTCGCTTTTTTGCACTCATTGCGAATGATTTCGTTTGAAATGGGTACTGCAAATCTGTGAAAAAATTTTTAATATTAAAATTAAAATAAAATATTAAAAAATTTTAATATTAAATTTAAATAAATGTTAAATTTTAAAATGAATTTCAATACAGAAAATGTCGGCCCTTGGTGAATAGGAAAACGAAAATTATTCAAAGGCAAACCTTTTTTTCGTTTATGTTCATCACGATATTATGCAACACTTGTTAAGAGAATTCCAAAAATAATTAGAGAAATTCGACTTTTTTCTCCAGGCTCTGTAAATTTTCTCCCTCTGGAAAATTACTCACTTCCCTAGGTTAAGAGCCAATGCTCCAGAATCCTTTCGATCCTTTAGGAATTACCCTTTAGAACTCTCTCATAATTACCCTTTAGAATTACTCCCTAAAAGTATCCGGCGTTTGCAGCAATTTTGGGTCCCTCTCCCACTCCTCCTCTGTTTTCCACCCTTCCGCTCCCCTTTTCCACCCCTCCCTTGCTCCGAGAACCCCCCTTCATCTGACTCCCACCCACACCTTCCCCTACCTCCTCCCACGTCATCCCTTCCCCTCCTCCTCCTACTTCCACCCTTCTCCTCCCTCTTTCCTCAACCGTACCCAGCATTGCTCAGGATCTAACGTAGCATCTGTTGGACTACCACAATGAATTACATATTTAGAGACAAACGTCACCCATTGCTTTGCTGTTTGGAATACTACATACACACACATATAAACACCCTCACACACACACACAGCACACATTATATAATACCCCCTCACAACACACAACACACACAATATATATATATAAACATCACACATACACACACACACACACACACACACACACACACACACACACACACACACACACACACACAACACACACACAACACATCATAAACACCCCTCAACACACACACACAACACAACACAATATATATATATATATATATCATAAACATCAC
>CM068958.1:108212650-108225747 GCA_035128595.1 Eptatretus atami | reverse complement strand
ATTCAAACAAGGACATTTATTTGTCACACGTATGCAGTCGATGAAGCAATGCAGATATACAAGCACGTATGCAATGAATGGGGGTAGGGACAATACACGAGCAAACAAAGTCCTACAGCCGTATCTATTTATTATGTACACAATCACTTAACCACAATTCTACTTAGCGGACACGGCGCCAACCAAAAAACCCGTTTTGGTTTACCGATAGACTGCCTGGCACTGTGCTGCCTGCTACCTCCCTTATCATACCACCTCCAGTCATTTTTCTTGTGGACATCTCCAAATATTCTTACCCATCCAACACCGTGCACTTGTTCAGTTTAAAATTGCATCCGCCGTGTATTATACTCTTCGGATAAGGAGCATGGTCCAATCCCCATTGGTGGCATCCATGGGTGAGAGGGAAATTCCTCCTTGAGTTACGGTGAGAAAAGTCACCATTGTAATGACATTGCTGGTTCCCAGAGTATCCAGAAGTGTGACGTTCCCCAACTCAGTTATTAACAGCGGATAGGTGCCAATACAGAGATGAATCGTGCACTTTTTTGATAAAAGCATTCAAACTTGGAGACAATCATGGCCATTCCAAACAAAATTCGATGTATGCCATCCCAGTTTTTTGCTGTGTCGGCTATGTGGCCATCTCAAAATGCCACCGGCCTAACACTAAAATAGCATAAAACTCAGCAAGCAAGAGACCTCGATCCAAATTCTGGTTTCATATATATAGTTGGTCAAAGAATTCAAAGAAGGCAATGTCTAGTATGTGTAGCCACTTATTGTACCACTTTTAAAGATAAATACCCTTACGTTATGTGACAAGTTTGGATCTCTATATTGCTACTTTACATATGAAAATATGCCATAAATCTAAAGCCTAAACTAGTACACTATTAAGATTACATACTATAGTACTACAATAAACATAATTCAAAATGATGCCAAGTGTGGAGACTAGAAGTGAATTAAGACTTTAATTGTAGATACTGAAGTGCCTATGAGTCAGATAACTCACAGTCAAATATGAAATGCCAGAACATCACATGAACTTAATAATGACAAGAAACCACCACATTCACACAAAGCGTGTGCATGGCTAGAGTAGATCTCCACTAGAGAGATTGACCTTTGCATTTTGCAGTTTGTTCGACAGCTTTTGTACAACCGCATTTCTTTTATAAGTTTCAGTTGAGATTTCAAGTACGCAGTCATTACGACACAGAATGGCCAAGTTCAAACAACTTATCAACTAGGTCCCTGTTCCATGTTTGTTGTTGCAGGAGGACACCTAAAAATATACTGAAGAGGGGCTCACCGCCTTTATTGGTCACATTACTTTGACCTGTTTCCCATTGCGAGCCAGGACTCTAAAAAGACTACCAGCTGACAAATCTCATCAAGGCTGAGTCTGCAGTAGAAATAGAACAAGAATTAGAATAGAACAAGAGAATAGAAGAAATAGAATAGTTTTTAACAAGAAAGTAGAATAGAGCAAGATCAGAGCTTGAAGAATGATGAATGACTGAAACCAAACACAACTACGATGGCTCAGTGCTCACTCTTTTAAAGATATGCAACTATGAGGAGGTTTACATTGAGTCGACTGAAGATAAAATACTGTCCCAATTGATATTGAGCATATTCAAGCGAACTCATCACAAATTCCCTCAGCGATGAATAAACAAATCTCACACTGAGAACACACAAACAGCGGATCAAGCAGTTCTAAACCCACAATCAAGCAAATGCTTCCACAACAGCATTGGCTGACTAAACATACTTTCATTAACAAAGATAAATGAGGACAAACTCTATAAAAGACAACAGGAACGTAAACTTGACTGGTATCAAACTAATCTCGAAACAAGGTTGTCACTTGAGCAAAAGCAGCATCCAGCAGCCAAGCCCATGCTGCGCACAAGGGAGCCTGCGAGATTATGGGGATGAGGTTACACTCTCACGAATCCACATTTAACCAGAATTCTATGAAGCCAGGGGTAAAGTACATAATCCACACCCGATCATTGCACTCACGACAATATACACAACAAAGCAAAACATGAGGATGTGATCACATCTCCATGAACAAAATAATTTACCGAAACCAATGGACTAAAACGGCGGCTCTCGGCAGCGGGCAACCACCTTGTTGACTCCAACATTCTCCTCAATGGCAGGCAGCTTAACAGATAACAGCAGGATAAACAATAAGCAGAAACCATGAAGCAGGCAGGTCCATAAACACACAAAATAATCACGCAGACCTAGTACTGGTTATAACGTATATTTATAAATGTAAAATAAAGCAAACATACAAGGAAAAAAAAAAAACCCCTTTTTTTTTTTTCCCCACAAACTTTTCTCCAAACCTATAAAATGGGTATTATCTTTTAAAAAGTGGTCAGAAATATATGGCTACACAGTACACATACTCGAGTTGCCTTCTTTGATATGTTTACCATAAAAACCTATACTGTAATGGAAACCAAGAATTAGGATCCCAAGGCCTCTTGGTTGTGAGTTATATGCTATTTGTGAGGTGTGGCATTTTGAAAGATGGCCACCATAGCCATCACAGGCAAAACCCTGGGATGGCACGTATATCTAATTTTGTTTGGTAATGGCACTACTGATTTATGTGTGACCAATGTTTTGATGCTTTTATCAAAAAATGCCATGATCTTCCCCTTATCTGCAGACATACAGTGGCTGTGTTAGGTTGTCTCATCAGTAGCCCGATGTGTGGTGAGGTGCAGCTCCAGTAAGAGCCTTTAGATGCTTGGATTAAGAAAAGGCAGAATAAACAATGAATACTACAAGTAAATACATACTCAGATTGAATTCACTAATACAGATATATTAATAACCTAAGATGCAACAGAGCACACAACACATTCACTCACAATGGCTGGGTGGGAGGGTTGGGGTACAGGGCAAGGTCTTGAAGGATACGGGATGGCCTAAACCGTTGTTGCAGGGCTCCAATACAGAGAGCACACAGAGAGCACAGTCAGCCATCCAACACAACCACCACCGATAATCTCCCACACCTCAACCACCAGAGAAGACCGGGATGACTACCACATCTCCAAGGAGAAGAGAGAAAGAATGCACCGTGTATGCCATATTATCCCCTCCCCTGTGGCCCCAAAGGCCCTGCCATTTGAAACTTTTGCACATTAAACAGTCCAGCTTCGGTCAATGAGTGGCATGTTGCCCCTGCCTCACACATTGCTCAGGTTGACGTCATGAAACGAACCCTTCTTGATCACTGGAATCTCCTCGATGAAGCGTGGTCAATGGGCTTATCACTTTGGCCATCACAAATAGTCGGTGGCCTCTCTTTCTTCTTCCACCTCCTTTCTGGTCTTTGCACTCCCTGTGCGTTTGTCCCCACCTCCCTCATCCCCCATTCCCAACCCCCCCCTTCTCCAACTGGTACCTGGAGGGTGCACACAGTCACCAGCCAATCTTTTTAGTGAATCTACCAAAAGTCCTCTTTTTTCAACCTGTAGAACCCACTTACAAAATTCTCTCTCCACCCTTTCTCCCCTCCCCCAAAATTGCTTCTCTATTCATCTTATCCACCCCCTGCATTCCCCATGCCATTCCCTTACCGTGCATCCTATTTGTTCGTCACTGTTTTATTTTGTTCCCTCAGCCCTGCTTTGCCATTTCTAACCTTCTCTTTCTGTTGTCCTTTGTTATGTTGCATCCTGATCCATGTTCAGCTCTTCCAAAGCCTTACTTATAGAAATACAAAAAAGTGGAGCTCAGTACAATAATTTTCTTTTTATTCAAGAAATTTATAGGAAAATACATGAACTCCATCAAATAAAATTGAAGCAAGGTATGAAATGCAAGCCTTTAGTAAGCCAATTTTGTTTTGCTTCATTGTTGTCTTTGCAAGTGAAAATAAAAAACTTGGTGAGGAACAGAAGGACCCTTGAACAAGATTCAGGGAGGATGGGACCACTTGATTATTGCTGGCATTTTACTGCAGCTCTGCAGGGAGTGAAGAGAAGAAAGGGCAATCACTTGCAGCAATCACAGGTTAGTCATAAAGATTAAGCATGTGTCCAAAGGTAGCCCTGGAAAGGCAATGGCAAACCACCCGAGTATTAATCCTTGCCAAGAAACGTTTTGGCAGCACCGACGCTCTGCAACAGAGGATGGTACATCAAATCAGAAGACAAGAAGCCTTTACTGTTATACAAGTAAATACTTGCAAAAGAATAATTAGCATTATCATAACCAAAATATGGGATCACAATCTGGTGTACTATTCAAATACCATTTTAACAATCAAGTGTTTGTTTATCAAAATTTTGTAGATCTGTACATAGTGAATGGCCAATCTACGTTTTAAGCTTGGACTCATCTGTCAATAATTTTTGCATGTTTGTTTGTCCTTCAATTCCAACTTGATCTCCCATTTCCAAATACCAGATGTGACGAGTTCCTTTGAAGACACCTGATGTGATTGAAAAACAGCTATCATCAATATCAAAATGAATGTTTTCCTTTTAAATTATGGTAAAATTTGATGGAAAACTGAGCTTCAGTAACTGTCGCAATCTTTATAAAACACAAAGTGCTTTGCAGTGTGAAAAACCAAAAATCACCTTTGATGAGGTACCCTCTCCCCTGTACGTTGCACTTGAGGGGGACAAGGAGCCGATGGCGAGAATCTCGTGAGGCGGGTAGCTCTCCACTGTGGTCAATGGATTCTCGTCCTGCTTACAGGGGAATTCATCGCATTGCGTTCCTCCAAGGCCGTTCTCTCGGTGTACTGCAGTTGGAACGCGGACGGGTGGAGGCATTGACAGAGGGGTCCAAATGTAGGCCCGCTGGGCTGTTACTTACGTGCTATACCAGGCTGATCGACCAACTGGTAGAGTTGGATGTGCAGGGGTGCTCCTATCCTATTGCGACCCCCATTCAAACTGTATCCACCTCCGTTTGTTGAAACACAGCTGTGGTGAGAACAGGTGAAATAGCAGTTAAGCTCCTGGGAAGAGCATCAATCGCTGAACTCTCAAGGCTTGGGAAATGCGTTGTACTCTTGTCATGCAGCAGTTCTTGCTCTGCCTGAAACACAGGTCCATCCCAAAAATGAAAGAGTGGCCTTGTTGTCCCCTCTGGAAAGGGAAATTCGCCCAGGACTGCCATACAAATAAATGAGGTATCTCTATTATGGTCTTTGCTGGATAATTTCTTGAACGGGGTCGCCACCATCTGCTTGAGCACCAGCGCCCAGAGCAGTCAGGTTTTACACCAAAGAGGTCAATGACTGACAGTATCTTTGCCCTCCGGGTCCTCACTGAACCACAGACGAGAGTTTCTGCAGGAAGCTTGCTTGCAGCCTATGTTTATCTCGTGCAAAACGTTTGAGTTCAGGTGAATCAGGATCCCTTTGGAGGATTCTTTAATCTTCATGTGTGCCACCAAAACTGAAAATTCTGATGTATAACATACAGGGTGTCCCAAAAAAATATACAACTTATCTGCAAAGAGGGATGGTCATAACATTTATTTTTTTTTTTAAGATAATGGCTGGATAGAAAGCTGAAAGGTTGAAGATTTATTGTACAATGTTCAAATTGCACCAAAATTTTAAATTTTGGTTATTAGAATCGTCGTTTTCCTTTAGGACCACATGTTCGATGTAGGCTCCACGTTGTCCGATCATGCTGCAAACACGTGTTCAGGTCTCCATCACTTTGGAAAACGTTTCCTGAGAATGTTACTGATTTCTCGTGTGGATGTTTTCCTTCAGCTGATCAAGAGTCTAGAGGCCCTAGGGTTTCCATAGATCCTGTCCTTGAGATGACCCCACAAGAAGAATCGGAGTAGTAAGTCAGGGGGAAATACGGTGGCCACTCAACGTCTTCGTAGAGGGAGATAAAGCGGCCATCAAAATGTTGGTGAGAAAACGCTTGTTTCCCTGGCTGTATGGGCGGTGCCACATCCTGCTGAACCAACTGGGTTCTCATCTGGATCAGGTTGTTTCTCTACGGCCTGAGTACGTAGCTCAGGCAGATAGAAGTTCCTGAATCATTCGCATAGTCCTCTGGTTTACCGTGGCAAGTGCGTTCCTGCGTCATCTTCAAAGAAGTATGACCAATTATCCCATACAACCAACCGCCACCCACAGGGGGATGACTTTGAGAACAGATCAGGCACCAAGTTCCAGTTTTGCATTACCGGATTTTCAGTTCCCCAGTACCGAAGTTTGCTTGTTTACCCCACCGGACAAGTGGCATGGCATTCGTCGTCATGTGAAGTTTTTGAGGAAGATCTGCATCTTCCTCCAACTTTCCTTGAGGAACCCAATGTGCAAAGTCTAGTCGTTTGCGTTTCTGTTCATCCGTAAGCACGTTTCCGTTGAATTTTGTATGGAAAGGCATGAATGTTTGTGGCGAACGATCCTCGAACGGTTGCTCGAGTGAATGTTTGTCTCGGCAGAAATCGTCGAATCGATTTTTTGGACTCTGAACGACCGCCCGTATCTCACCATTTCCACATTTGTCTCACTACGACCTGTCTCTTCCGAGCCACTGTGACCCTTGTGAAGGTCACAGATTGGTTCCCACATTGGTAAACTTTGCGATGGTGCACCTTATTAATCCGAAGTTTGGTTGCATGCGCAAGTGGAATACCGAAATGTTATCGAGTAAAGACGTTGCACCTGTTATGGACTTTTCGTTCTGGTGCAAAGTTCAACAATTTTCAGTCCGTTGTTGTACCGGTCAGTCTTAGCATTTTTCTGGCGCTTGCTGGTATCAAAATAAACTTCAGGGTCTCTGCAACAAGAAATGAAAGCATTAGTGACAAATTTACTTGCTTTTTTTAGGATCAAACGAAGCATTTTAAAAGTTGTATATTTTTTTGGGACCACCCTATATACTCTGTGTATGAGAGTGCTGTGAGATGTGATGATACATCTCCACTTATTTCCAGTTATTACTGGAGTTCGTCAGGTATGTGTTACTGGCCCCCACACTTTTCAGCGCGTTTAGGACTGGATTCTGGGGAGGTCGTCAGAAATCAAGCTACGGTGTGTCGTTTGGAAAATCGAGAGTATCTGACCTTGATTTCGCAGTGATCTGTCATCTTTGTGGAGACTGGAGAGTCGGTGGGGCCTCGAGGTTGCTGAATGAAGTCGATCTGCTGGGATTCCAGGTTTCCTGGGTTAAAAAGATCGCGGCTTTTCAGTGACATCTTGGATGGTGCGTATCTTGATACTGTACCTGATTTTTGTGAGGATGTTGAGGTCATGGAGAGATTCACTACCTTGGCAGTGATATTCTGTCTCTGCGTTGGCTGCGAGCCAGAGGTCAATAGACTCTGGTCGCGCCTGGGAAGTCATGGATTCACTGGATCATGGGGTGTGGTGCTTCAAGACCTCGCAGGAGGACGAAAGTCTGAGTCCTCAGGTCCATTTTGGTGCTGCCAGTCTTTACTCTACAGATTGTTGAGGCTTGGACTTCTGACCATGGATTCTGACGGATGACTTCATTCCTTGGTATCAGGTCTCTCCGGAGAATCATTGGCTATCGCTGGTTCGGACTTTGTGTCCACGACGGTTGCTGAGAAAGACTCAAATGAGATTGTTTACCTGCATTAGTTTGTGAGTGCAGCTGTAGCTGTATGACAGTTGTGGGCTCGTATTCCTGACATTGATCCTGTCACAAGATTCTCTCAGCAAGGAGCCTCGTGGAGTGAGGAGCCAATGGGCATCCAACAAGTGCCTTGTGGTTGCAGCAGGTTGATGGGCATCTCAAGAGATAGTTGGATGGGCATCTCGAAGGCCATCATCTTGCCTGTGGGATGGACAGAGGGAGGCCCCTGGAGTACCCTGGTGGAAAGTGCGACACAGCGACGCGCTGCTCCAGTCGCTGCTCCATACTGACCTGACCTTCAAACCCTCTAGAATTACCCTTAGAACACTCTGAAATTACACTTTAAAAATTACCCTTCGAACCCATCTCCAATTTATCCTTTTAGAATTACCTTTCGGAAAACCCTCATAGAACGCCTTTGGAATTTACACTGTAGAACCTCTGGAATTATCCTTCAAATTACCCTTGAGAACCCTTAAGAATTACACTTAAGATATTACTCTTTAAAACCTTCTATAATTACCCTTTAGAATTACCCTTTACAATTATACTTTCAAAATCATTCTTTCAAATTACCCTTTAGAATACCCTCAAACCTTTACAATTATAGCTTTGGAATTACCCTTTCAAACCCGTCTGAAATGGATACTTTAAACCCTGCTTAGAACGAGTGTTCTTAACCTTTTTACCACCATGCCCCTCTAGTAGTTGGTCCTGCCTCCACGCCCCCCCCCCCCCCCCACCTCACTCTTTAACCAAATGATTAAAAATCCCTCCTGAATTTTAAAAGAAAAACGTGGAAAAAATGCTGTTTTTATCTTTTTATGAACAAAGAATTCCACATAAGCAACACTTCATATACACAGCATATTAATGAGATTACTGACAGTTGTATTTTATCTACCAGATCTTGAATGGCATTGTCGAATGCCAGGAGAGACACAAACGCAAGTCCGTCTTCAACGTTCAGCTTGCTTCTGTACTTGGTCTTGATGGCAACAAGCGTGGAAAAATGCAGGCTTCACAAAGATACGGTTATCCAAACATTTCAGATCCAAAGAGCTTGATGTGAGATAAAGGGTAAACAGGAAGGTAAGCATGACCCAGAACGTCTCTCAGATCCAGTTTTTTGAAGTCTTCTTCAGCCGAGGAGTTGAACTTTAACTCAATAACTCCTCTTTGACCTCGTCAAAAATATCAGCTACTTTCACATTGAAAATAGGTTCTTAATTAATTTCCCGGCTTCGCGCTTCTCACCTATATCGGGAAAGTATTGTTGAATTAGGCTTTCAACTCAGTCAATGAGTAATTATTGTTTCTTTAAACTCAGAATCAAGTAACTCTTCGGTGAATGAGAGCAGAATCCAAGTTAGCGAAAAACTGGCTGTATTTTCCATCTCTGAATTCGACATTTCCAGAAGTCGAGTTTGGCCCATGAAGGCTCGAATGACGTTCATGGTATGCATGATTGTTGATGTTTTCCCCTTGAGTTTGAGTTGATGGTATCAGCGCTTCAAAGATTGTTCCACCCATGTTAAGCTGGAGATAGCACAAAATCTTCAACTGGAACTTGTCATGCGAGATCTGCTTTTGCTGTGAATCTAGAAAATGTTGCCACTTGCTTGTCGTAGTTTCATAAAGCCGTCCAAGCATATTTCCCTTCGAAAGCCATCGGTACGTTTGTGTGGAAAAGCAGAGGCTTGATGTTCAGATCCATATCCACACACAGCTGGTTTGAAAGAGATGACTGGTTTAACGCTCCGCTTGAGAAGTGACTACCTTGATAGCCAGTTCATGAGCATCCCTCATTTCAGCAGTTAGAGTTCTGGATGCAAGGCTTCACGATAAGGATGCAGTGCGTACTATAGCAGATGATTTTTTCTTTCACTCTTGTATGAAACCAGAATTGCAAACCAAGCATGGCCGAAGCGTCCATCGGTACACATCCTTACCAGCGAGTCCCACGAAGGTTGCCATTTTCCTGGAAGAAGTTGATACCACTTGAAAAAATATCTGTTTGCTTTGATAACTTTCCATTGCGATGGCAGAAGAGCATTTCCTCTTCTTACACTATTGCCTGACAAGGAAAGCGGGATACATCAGTAGTGAGAAACGTGAGCAACATCAGTCGTTTCATCCAAACTGGATGGGCAAATACAGAGAAGCTCTTACTTTGGTCGAGAACTTGATCTTTGATGTCTGAGACATTGCATTCGATCCTTCCCTTGACAAGGTATCGTGTGATGGAGAATTTGGGAAAGCTGTTTGCACTATATCCTTCCCCCAGAAACGAGGCTCTTGCTGCACACAGTACACTTGTTTTGATGAGAGTCTCTCCGACGTTTGTATGGCTCTTTTTTGGCTCTTTGAATCAACCATGGCGATCTCATATGAAAGCCTCAACAACTTTGAAGTCTGTTGCTGAATGCTCCGCCTGCTGTCAATCTTAGCTTGCTTCAAGGACTGCCTTTTTGTTTCAAGAAGAATTTGCCTTGGGTTTGGCAGCTAGAGCAGATGATGTTTTCAAGTGCCGCTCCAAGGTGTGGGCCGCAGTGCCATCATTGCTCAGAGGCTTGTCGCATATTATGCACTGGGGTGTCACCCTTTGGAGACACAAATCCAAATCGAAATATGTCGTCAAGATTATCGCTTTTTTTGCACTCATTGCGAATGATTTCGTTTGAAATGGGTACTGCAAATCTGTGAAAAAAATTTTAATATAAAATTAAAATAAAATATTAAAAAATATTTAATATTAAAATTAAATAAATGTTGAAATTTTAAAATGAATTTCAATACAGAAAATGTCGGCCCTGGTGAATAGAAAACGGAAAATATTAAAGGCAAACCTTTTTTTCGTTTAGTTCATCACGATATTATGCAACACATTGTTAAGAAGAATTCCAAAAAGTAATTAGAGAAATTCGACTTTTTTCTCCAGGCTCTGTAGAATTTTCTCCCTCTGCGAAAATTACTCACTCCCTAGGTTAAGAGCCAATGTCCAGAATCCTTTCGAACTTTAGAATTACCCTTTAGAACTCTCTCATAATTACCCTTTAGAATTACTCCCAAAAGTATCCGGCGTTTGCAGCAAATTTTGGGTCCCTCCTCCCACTCCTCCCTGTTTTGCCGACCCTTCCGCTCCCCTTTCCACCCCTCCCGTTGCTCCGAGAAACCCCCCCTTCATCTGACTCCCACCCACACCTTCCCCTACCTCCTCCCACGTCATCCCTTCCCCTCCTCCTCCTACTGTTCCACCCTTCTCCTCCCTCTTTCCTCAACCGTTACCAGAACATTGCTCAGGAATCTAACGTACAATCTGTTGGACTACCCACAATGAATTACATCATTTAGAGACAAACGTCACCCATTGCTTTTGCTGTTTGGAATACTAACATACACACACATATAAACACCCTCACACACACACACACACACATATATATATATACCCCCTCACAACACACAACACACACACATATATATATATAAACATCACACATACACACACACACCACACACACACACACACACACACACACACACACACACACACACACAACACACACACACACACACAAAACACCCCTTCACACACCGACACAAACACACACACAACATATATATATATATATATCATAAACATCACCACACACACACCAAAAAAAACCCCCACCATACATATAAACACCCACACACACACATATAAACCTTTTTTCCTTTTATTTTTGTGTTACCATAGGCGAAAAGGTCAACATAGACCAATAGGTGAAACTTGGCCAAATTTCTAAAAATCCTCAATTTAATCCGAATTAACTTGAAATTTGAAGAGCATTTGCACATCATGTCACCAAATTCAGACCACCTATTAATTTTGAGGTAATCATAGGCCAAAGCGGTCAAAATAGGCCAAAAGGTCAAAATAGGCTAAAAGGCCAATTTGGGCCAAATTATTCTAGAATCCTCAATTTTTTATCCAGAGACTGTGAAATTTGAAGAGCAATTTTCATGTCAATCGCTGAATTCAAGTACCAATTAATTTCATGTCAAAGGGTCAACACTGGCCTAATTTCAAAAATTGATTAGACAGGACCAAAAAACTAAATATATCACTATATCTCAAAAAAGTTGGTGACGAGTGATGACAAAAAAGGTGGATGAGTTAAAGGTGGCAAGAACAAGTGGATGGATTTTTGGTTCAGATCCAGCCATCAGTGGATGACAAAAACCGTGAACTGTATCCACCTAGCAGAGGATATGCGCTCTTCCGAGTGCCATTGCTAACTTTGTGCTGTTTTTCCAAAGTTGTCACTCGATGAGTGATTTTCATTTAGATTAATACTTTTATTTCTTAGTTATTACAACACATGAATACTTCAATCATACACCACTTTATATGATATATATTAAGGACAAACACTTTACCTTGAAGACATGTCCTACACAGCACCTCCATATAACCAGACTCAAACTGTCATGGCAAAAAATTCAAAACTGTCATGAATAACCAATTTGCACTGCGTATCACTGAGCACACCACCAATAAATATTTTCATGCATTTATATGTATTTTAGAATAATATTTATTTATTGTATTTTTATCTAAATACCTCCATAATTTAAACATATATATAATATTATTAGATATATATATATATAATATATATTATTATATATATATAGTATATATATATTTTATGGGATCTCCACCACGCCGGCGTGCGGGCGACCGCTTTTTAACTAATCGCGGCCGCACGCGCCACCGGACGGCAATCCAGTCGTAGCTTTCCGATCAACGCCGATCCAGCTACGGGTGTTGTTTTTTAAGCACACCAACAACCTTTGTCAATACTCTACCGCACGCTACAGGTCCGTCCCGAGATGGTCGATTTACCTAATATCGCGCAGGCGACACCGAAGATTGTACTCTCAACGGACCTGCTGGGGAAACGAGCCCACTTAAGCAGCCGCTCCGTTTGCGATTTGCCGAGCGGTGTTGTATTATCGCGAGCCCCGTTGGACCCGATTTATCTTATCGCGCTATTAAAAGCCGGGCTAATACTTCCGGTATTAATTACAGCAGCTCAATGGAGGAAGGGACACAGACAGGCAGCGAACATTCAAACAAGTACATATTGTCACACGTATGCAGTCATGAAGCAATGCAGATATACAAGACGTATGCAAATGAATGGGGGTAGGGACAATACACGAGGCAAAAACAAAGTTCCTCACGAGCCGTACTTATTTATTATGTACACAATCACTAACACAATTTTACTTAGCGACACGGCGCCCACAATTTCATACAAAGAAAACCCAGGAAAGGAAAGTAAGAAAGGGCCTAGGCCTTTAATGTTCGCGGGACTTTGGAGACAAAGGAAAGCTCCGTGAGACCTGCTGTGGTTACCTGCCACCCCGTGGTGACTCGCTGGGCGACCTCGATGTTCCGTCAACACGGTATGGTGT
>CM068958.1:108198581-108210252 GCA_035128595.1 Eptatretus atami | reverse complement strand
GAAGGAGATAAACACAAGGTACATAATTTCACATATCATTACCCATCATCATTAGTGAAAGATTTGACCAACAATTAGTAATACACCCGTTCTCCGCTCGATCACAGAATCTCCAATGTAAGCTGAAACTCCCTCTGCTTCTAAATAACTCTACTCACACTGACTCGTGCAGCCTCGTCATCTCTCACCACCATGATGCCACCACCTTGAAAATGCACAGCAACTACAATCTGATCGCCATTCCCGCAGTGCTACCGCAACGAATCTGCAAGCTGGCTTCGCGTGATACCGACGCACGCCCACAATATCCTCGGGGCGTGATCTCGCCTGTCTTTGAAGTGTTTCTGCCGCTGACCGTGGTCTAGTTAGGGACGTAGTTCCCTTTTTCCCGATTGAATATAAGAACGGCAAAATACAGAGCTCAATACGGGAAGCCTATTCTAAACCTATTATAACTTACAACGCCCCTCGTTGTGAATTAACTAATCACAGTTCTACTGTCATTGAATCATCCAACACGTCTAACCAGCAACCTACACACATGCTTATATCCGATAATTGTCCATCTACCAAACGTAAAAAATTATATATATATATATATTATATATAAATATAATAATATATATATGAATAACAACATATTGTTACGGCTATGGGTACCGAAGTATTAGAAGGGGTAATCCTCGTTTCTCTCGAAGAACGGACTGGAGCCACCGCTACACAATAACTCAGCGGTGGGTTGCTTAACAACACACGAACGCAAATCATTACCTCGAGCCATGTCACCAGTCTAATTCCGTTAACCCGAGTCACATGGCCCTGACAGGGAACGGTCCTCGCATGCCCATTTATCTTGTTTAATTCTAGTCTGCGGCTGAGCGTTTACACGGCTGGTGCACGCGACTGTGAATCAGTAATCAATTTGAATAAATCTCAAGTCTAGTCAGAACAAGCGGATAACGGAAGAAATACAACACGGCATTGAAATCAACAATAATTTATTATTATACAAAAAACTGAAGATTTTTATTTCCTGTCGAATAAGAAATTCAAGTGATAAATGTCAATCAACAAAAAATATCACCAACATAAAATCACAACTGAAGAAAATGAGAAAGAGCAGATGCTATCACGATGCTCTCACAATTAAACACAGAATGTACGCGATATTCAGGAAAAGAAATCGTTCGGCTTATCACAGCTAAATCGTGTTGCTTCTAATCTACTAAATAAACCAATTGAGCGTGCCTATCCTGCCACGCCCGCTCAACCGTCACACCACAAACGGCTCAAACACAATCGATGTCACGTGTTACCCCCGACACAAGAAACAGTCCAAGACCAGGTAGGCAGAACACAGGAAGGTCCAATGTCACAACCGCGTTGCTGCGATCCCACCATCAGGACCTGCACCACCGTCAAATCTGTAAGAGCTGTCAATCTCAGGATTGCAAGAGCGTGTCACCAATGTCAAGAACTGTAAGGAGCTTCTCCTTGCGACAGGACGTCATTAACTGTCACACACGCCAGAGCTTACGAGCTGTAAAAACCAACCGTCAGACATCAGGAGCGTGTACCGACAAGGAGCTATTAGCAGCTGCACATTGTCAGGACGTCACCAATGTCAGCTACTGATGGTTGTGACAGCTCGACAGTTGGAAGCTCCCAATCAGGACGTAACCAACCGTCAGGCTATCAGGAGCTGACACAACCGTCAGATCACAGACGCATCAATGTCGACTTCACAACCTTCAGGACGGCAGCAATCTTCAGCGACTGTCACAACTGTCAAAGTATCAGGAGTGTCACCACCGTCAGGAAAAGCTATCAGACTGTCATCATCTTCAGGAAGCTGTCCCAACATTCAGGAGCTGTCATAAATACAGACTGTCACCAAACATCGAGGACACAGGAAGTTGTCACTACCAACGTACAGGACTATCAGGAGTTGCAAACGAGAGCTTCAAGAGCTGCACAACCGTCAGACATATCAGGAGCTCATCACTGTCAGGAGGTCCCCAACCTCAAGAGCTTAATCAGGAGCTGGCAAGCATATTCAGGGCTGTCACCAACATTCAGAAGTATCAGAGTTGATCACCAACGTCAGAGCTATCAGGATGTCATCAACATCTTCAGTGCCTGTCAACACTAGGAGCTGTCATCAAACATCAGAGAGCTGTCACCAACATCAGGAGCTACAGATTGTCACCGCAGACTATCAAAGACTTTGACCAACCGTCAGGAACTCTCAGAGCTTCACCAATGTCAGGATGTCACAACACAGAGCTGTCAATGTCAGAGCTAACAGGCAGCTGTCCCAACCTCAGTGAGCCTGTCACTAAAATTCAGTGAGCTAGTCATCAACTCAGGGGTCAGGAGCTCACCGAACATCAGGAAGCTTTAGGACTACACCAACATCTAGAGCTAGTAACCACGTAAGAAGGGCGGTCTCCCTCCTTTATGGACGACCAGGTCTAGGGAGTCCAGCGAGACTAGCCCAATCAGCTTGCTTATTGGCGATCGCTGCAACGAATCCACATAATTCTCGTGATCATTCTCTCCTCACTCGAAAATATCATCTCCAATTAACACAACTTGCTATTTGGGCGCTGGAACGATACTCACAGAAATGCCATTTGCGAACAACCAAGGCAAAACGTACCACTCACAAAAACATCATCGCCGCCATAATACTGTCAGCCTGACACAAGAACAAACCACACGTCCATGAGCTGCTGTGATGGTTGCACAAACGTCGATGAAGAGAAAGCGGTGTGGAACATCATGGAAAAAGGTGCCTGATAAGTAATCGGCGAGATCAAGCCCCCATGTTGGATCGTCAGAAAATGTTCAGCAAAAGCCCGCGTGTGTTTCATGAAACTCAAATTTCCTGGAAAGTCCAAAGTCGAAATAGATTACCAGTATAAAAGTGAAATAAATTAGACTAGTTCCAACCAATGTGTCTTGATAGGAAGAGATAGAAGAGTCCTCCGTTGAACAGCATCTATCAACGTGCATAAGTGGATATCGCCATCTGAGAATGAAAATCAATAAAATCATAGCGTCATGAATGCGTAGAAAGAAGACAAAGGAAGGTTACCATAAGAAAAAGGAAATCTGTTCCGACTTCCATCCAACACATCAACGTCTTGGAATCTCACGAAAAGTGCCATTCTGAACATGCATTTAAGAAATAATGTTTGAAGGACTGGATGTTGTGTGCAATACCGATCGATCTGAAATCCATAAACAATAACAATCATACATACATACATATTGTACGGTTGGGAAATTCAAGAGCCATATAGGTCCTTAGATCGTTAGGTCGCTAAAGTCGGTGTTAATAGATTCCCCACCGAGTCCAAGGGAATTATTCGTGTAACGGGGGCTGTGATTTTGATTAGGTTCGTTTTCTTTACTCTTTTTTTGGACAACCGCCATTACTACACACAAGCGCCACCTAACACCAAAACTCGATCTAACTCTAACACAACAAACAACCGATCACCTCAATCCAACACCGATCACTCACACCAACCAAAACCCCACCTTCAAGACCACATTACTACACCACAAAGCCAGCCATGCACTTACCACGAAGTTCACTAACCACACCACCATGATTTCCACTCACATGGTTAGCTAGAAGTTGGTTCGTCGAGGAAAGCAGCAGACGTCCTTCCCAACCTCCCCCAACAAATTGCTTCCGCGCCAACACGAAGAGATTTCCCACCCCGAGTGGAAAAAGACAATACAGCTGTCGAGGGAGCGTCCCAATTTGCGGAAAACGCTCCTTCAGAAGTTCCCACCGTAGCTGGAAGGAGGGCGGGAGGTGAAAAAGGGGCGGCGTGTGATAAAGAGGCGGAAACGCAAGAGCGTGCGGGGAGCTGTGCGGAGAAGAACGCGAGAGAGGGAGCTTTGTGAGCTAGGCGGAACGAGAGCGGCGAGAGAGCTTTCTGAGCTGGGGGTCGAGAAGATCGGAGCGAGGTGCGCTCCGGACCGAAGGCTCTGACTGGTCGTGGTCTGACGAGACCACCTGATCGTTGCGAAAGCCGGATCGTGAGGGACACGAGCTCGGGGGCTCACACAGCGGTCAGTTTATTTTCCTTTTATACTTCTGGTGTTGCGTGTGATTGGTGGCCCGTCTAAATAAAACGCGTATAAGTCATGTGATAAAAATAGACTACGGCTGGCAGGTTTGCGCTATGTGCTGCCATCCCCATTCATTCTTGCAATACGTTGTATGTTTCTCATCTTGCGTCGTGTGTGAAATAATGTCCGTCTCAATGAACCTGTCTTTGTCTTCTTTTCTTATTGAACTGCATTATCTAAAGTTCGGAATAAATAGCTGGCTTTTAATTAGCACGATAAAGTGGATCGGGTCCAACGGGCTGCCGCGATAAATACCCGCTCAGATACCGCAGAAGAGCGAGCGCGTACGTGCTCATTCAACACAGCTCCGTTGAGTAAACCTTCGTCAAGCCTTCCATGAATAATATGATAAATCGCCAGTTCGGCGATGACCGTACGTGGGGGTAGAGTATCTGAAAGGTGTGGCGCTTAAAACCACAGTAGCTGGATTCTGGCGTTGATCCGGAAGGCTGCACTGGATGCTCGTCCGGTGGGCGGACGTGCCGATTACGCAAAGCGTCTGTCCGACGCCGGCGCTTGGAAATCTGTAACACTGTTTGTCAAGGATGGGATTAAAATCATCACACCTAAACCATTAGCGGGAGCCGGATCAAGGGGTGCGAGGCGCCCCTCGGTTCCATTAAATTACGAGCGGATAAATTTGTTCCCGATACGCCGATGAGCTCAAGGCGAGCACGGGCAGGTGTTTTAGAATGTAGAGTTAGATAACCATGGTCCAGACACCCGTGAGGAAGGACAACTCATTAACCAGGTTGGGAAAAGTGGATATGCACACTAAGTTATTTTATAAAACTGCACGCACTGAACAGTGGTCGTTGAAATGCGCAGGCAGGTGACAATGCAGCAGTTAAAGGACGTCATAGGACCGTTGCGATAAAGCGCAAGGATGGGAACTGGGAACATGGCTGATATTAAAATGCTCAAGTTTGCAAAACGGGACCAGGACGCTACCTGAAAGAAATACTGGGTCGAGGGGGAGTGTGGCGGCGTGTCGGCGCAATAAGGGTGAGGGAAGATTGACGGAGAAAAATATGAATGATTAGGACGAGATGTGTATGAACTCGGACAGTGATGAGAGCGCGGCGCCACGACAAATTATCGGAAACGAAAAAATCGGACAGAGGGAAGGACAGAAGAGTTAAGATAACGGAGAACTAAAGGCGTAGAGGTGACGACCGGAAGACAAAGAATAAAAGAAACAACGAGAAATCAAAGGGAGGTAGAGTGAGACGGGAATAGGATTAATAGAAAAACGGAATATAAAGGAGGGAGAGTTGACCAGACGAGAGACGAAGGAATAAAAAATAACGAGAATAAGGAGGTAGTGGTGACGACCGGGACGAGGAATTAAAATAACGAGAAATAAAGGAGGTAGAGGATAGAGGAGGAATAGTAAGTTGCAAGAGGGAGATTAAGACATGATCGAGAAGGAATAAATAAAAGAAGGAGGAAAAGAGACGAGATCAAGAACTAATAGACACAAGAGACAAAGAAACAATAAGAGTAAGAAACGCAATAGTTAGGAAACAGGAGACCGGTGAGATAGAGGGTGCATAGAAAGAACTACAGACGAAACCACACAGGGAGTTAAGCGGGACATGAGAGGGCTGTCGGGAACTGTTTTCGTGCCCGGTACAAGCCACGGATACATCCTTCAGAACGAGGGAGACGACTATGCTCCCTGGAGGCGGATCACGAGGTGGGTCGGGCGAGCTTAGGAGGTAGAGCGATGCGAGGTGTGGACAGGTACATCCCGGAAGTTGGGTGGGAAGGGCCACGGACCCTTGTGGTGGCACGAATCCCAGCGTGGGTTCCGTGTGTGTGTTCAAAGGTTGCTGAACGGCGCATAGCGTGAGCGAAAGGGCGCGCGGTGAGTAAATGCATATGCCGTGTGTGAAGAGGCTGTGAAAGAAACGGTGTTGAGTGAAATGGCGTGTGTGAGTGAAAACGTGTATGATAAGAAGTCCGAGGGTGAAAGGAACCAGCATGTGTGAAGGTGCGGTGTAAAGGGAATGATATCGGCAAGGGGGAACACGCACCGATTCCGGATAGTGTCAGGAGAGGGTGTAGCGTCATGGCACCACAGTCGCATTGAATGCGACGAAGATGGCGACACACGAAGGAACAAAGGCGAGTAGCGGCCAGTCAGCTTTTTGGGACCTGGCGCGGTTGCACGCAGCGCGCGGTCGGCTGTGCTATCAAGAGGCCGCCACGGTGCGCCTGCGCGAGTGAAATCGGTACAGGAGCAAGTGGAGTGGATGTTTAGCGGATCCGTGACGAAAGAAGCTAGGCTGGATAAGTGATGACGAGATGGTTCTCCCAGGCGAGCGGTTGATACGCTAACGCGAGCAGCACAGGTGCTCGGTGGGGACCCCTCGACAACGCGAGGCTTCTTGGGAGGCGCAGATAGGAACGTGTGGCTGCTACGATGGATTGAATCCGGCAGGCATGGGAAATTACTGCCAGGATGTTGCCTCCGAGGAGAGGGAGAGGGTGCGCGAAGCCGGCAGCTGCATGACGTACGGGGGGTGGGGGGGAGAGGCAGGTTGCGAGTTTGCCCGGTGCTGCTGTGCGCATAAGAAGGGCAAGGACGGAAATGAAGTAGGGGAAGGTTAGAGTTAGTTAGAACTGGCTTCATGGGCAAGATGAGGTACATGGGGCCGTGAATGAATTAGTTTAGAGGATTTGCATTTGATTAGCGAAGGGATGAATATTCTGAGACCTGGACGAACTTTAAATAGTGTGTGGGGACGTAAGCGTTAGCTACTGTATGTAGATTAAAAGGAAGTGCTATGAGTTTTAGGATGGACGGTCAGGGAGTACGAGTGATGAGTGGAGCAGTGAGAAATAGCAGAGTTTCGCGATGTGTGAAATAGAAATTGAAAGGAAACATGTTAGTGAGTGAGGGCGCGAGCTGTGTAAGGAGCGCAGTGGTTCGCAGGTGCGATGAGTGATTGGGGAGATGATTCCAGACAGGGAGCCGCCGGTCCTGTAAACGTGAAGTTAGTGGGTTAGTCAAATTGAAAAAAATGGTCATTTTGCGTTGGTGGAAGTAGGCCTGAAAACAGTGGAGGGGCAGGAGTCCTGTTGACAGGCTGGAGCGTGGCTGCGACGGAGTATCCGCCTAGTGGGTACCCGGCACGCTACGTCGAGCCGCGTAACGGCAGGCCATGGGGGCCGGGATGTGGGTAGTGTGCGCAATGGTGGCACCGCATTGATGCGGGGCGTGCGCAATAGCCCAGTGGGCAGTGTCACGGGGCACGGGCACACGGGAAAGGGGCCCGTGGCGCAGGCCTGCCACTGATGCATTGGGGGTGAGTAGCCAGGAGGCACTCCTCCAAATGTTATGGAGCTGGTAGGCTCGGAGAAGTTGCAGGCCCGGGGTGCATAGTTGGAGGAATCGAGAGGTATTCTGCGGAGCCACGCGTCCCTGCATGAGACCGTTGGCAGGGCGACATGGATAATTCGAGGGCATGGCCCAAATTTGAAAATGGGACACCGAAATGCGACGTGGAATCTTGGTGTTGGTAGATACTCATAGTTAAGCGACAGGCGCTTTTGGAAGCGGGGTAGTTAGGTTAATAATGATAATAGCGCTGTACAGTCCTTGACGGTTTAGCCAGCAAATGGCAGACGTAATCTGTATGAAAACGTTAGCGTACGCTGGAAATTTTTATGTTTTTATTTAAAAGTTGGTCTGATTCATAACGGTTGGTCGTATGCAATAACATATTAGTAAGAGGACGAGAAGTTCGTGTCTTATAATAAACTTATACATGAATGCTAGCCGTTTTGTCGGCGTTCAACACCTAGCCCAGATTTTATAAGCTTAGGCTAGCAACGCTGCAACAGTATCGCGTGAAATCTTGGCGGTAGCTGTAAAAACTGCGCACGCCGATTTAATCATAAACGCTCTGGAAAATTGGAAGTGTAAATACAGTCACTCTCTTGACGATTTTAGCCAGCGTTGCGACCTATGAAAAATTGTCTAAGAACGCTGGAAACGTGAATCGGTTGGTAAGTTGGTATACGCTAGCACGCTGAAAACGATGAAAGTATGCTGTCATATTCGTGGTACGTTTTAGTTACGCGTCGTGAGATTTTCAAGCCATGGGCTGGAATTTTACGAGTACTCGCCGTATGGCTACGACGTCCGCTACGCGGGAATTAAGTTGTAGGCACGATAAGCGATCGGTTGAGCACTGTGACAGCAGATTTTTCCTTGTAATGACTCAAGATCGAAACACGTCGAGGTAATGTTTAGAGTACATACCCGAATTATTTTCTCCGTCAAGGCGCACATTTTCTTTTTGTCTCCTTGGTCTGTGGAGGCACGTGACGAAGATGGAAGTTTGTGTTGTTGTTTTTTATACTGTGACGAAATCTAAAGATTTCGTTATATAAGTTGATGACCTTCGTCTCGGGTTGTTGTGTTGTTTGTGTGTTTGTTGTGATGTTGTGTGTTTGTTTGTAGGCACGATTAACTCGAGAACGGAAGAACACCAAGTAAATTTACAACACTGATTCAGGAGGGGTGATGGTAGCGGATACTACGATTTTGTCATAAATCGGTCAAAAGTAAGGCACAGATGAGTCAAACATAATTCCGTAAATTCATGTGGAGAAATGGAGTATTTTTGCTTCGCTCGACGTTAAGAGTTCGTTTAACTTCCGTTTTAATTTGGTCTTTACGTTTTTGCGATCCTGGACGCTTAAAAACCGTGTTCGAAAGTTCTGGTAAAATAGCGAGTGTTTTTGGGGAGACGTTAGATGTATAAAAAAATTATTTTACTCTCCGTCAGGGTCGTCACGTTGATGCAGTGCGCTCGAGCAGCACGCGTCGGTTGACTCACGTATGGTTGCGTTGCGCGGCGGATGGTGTTTGTCGATAGATGGTGTTTAAAAGTCATTTTTTGTATAACAATAAATGGTATCGGCGCATGCTTGACTGTGAGCGTCGGGATTGTAAAGATTGTTGTGTGGAGGCCGATATAGGTTTGTGATGATAAAATATATAAAAATAAATTAGCGTGGAGAAATGGAGATTTTGCTTGGTCGATCGTTCGATTTGATGGTTTGGTACAAGATTCATCGATTAACTCTGGTGCGTCGCTACCTTCTTAGAGACAGTTTTATTAGACAAGGATCAGACGTCAAGTTAAGCGTTTCGTAAGTCATACTATGACTGCTTTGTATTAATTATTATTTTTAGTCTATCACGAATTTTCAAATATATTCGGACATTGTTGCTTTTAAGTTTCGAACGTCGGACGTGAGCAAAGTATCCTAAACAGAAAAATTCCACAGAGGGAGGAACTAAGTAATAAGACATGAGCAAACGTGGAAGAGCAATCGGGACGATACGTGAACGGAAGTTGACGAAATATATGGCGTATTGTTGTTGTTGTTGTGTTTTTTTAAACGCTGCCAATGACGCCATTATACGGTAACTGATAAATTAGAAACAGTTCAAGTAAGTTCTGTGTCGTGAATCGGAAGAGCGTCAAGATAATACCGCTAATACGATCAATTTGCGTTGAGATATGTTAAACATGGTTCAAGCACGTTTACTGGTCATAGGTTAGAAATGTTTTGGTAGCTAAGCATTAACGTCGACGCGTGTTTGGATTATGAGGTAACTAAAGTACGTGCTCGACATGTGTGCAACGATAGGTGTAAGTGCGTATCATAACTTACTAATAGGTTAATGAATAAGTTTTGCGGGTAGCGCTAATCATTCCCCGAGCCGCCGTGTTCGACTATGAGTAAATTAAAGTAATGTTTGTTCGCCGTGTGTCATCGATCGCATACACGTGCTACACACTTAATGCTCAGCGTAGCGAAACGTGTGTAGTCATACGCGGCAATACGTCGGAAAATTTCAAGCATGCTAAATTGAGACAACGAGAAGTACAACGATGGAAGAGCAGCGTATCTACACTATGGCTGTGTTTTCAGGTGCTCTTACGTAATAACAAAACTTACCCCATAACGTATTCGTTGCCCGGCGTTTTTAGCCCAATTTTGCATATGTCACATAATGTGGCTAAATCGTCAAGGTGATGACAGGGCATTTTACAAGGGGTAGATAGAGAAGTTAATCCCCTCGCGACCATCATAATCCATCCTTCGGTCGTTCGGGCCGTGCTCCACTTTGGGTTAGATGTGAGATATTAAGGAGGCCAGCTGAGGCTTCCATGGTGCAGTCGACAAGGACTGACAGCTCCCTATTCCCTCCAGGAAGGGAAGTAGGGGTTTGGAGTAGGCTAGGACAGGATAGGTTAGCCCGGCAGAGCATAAAGGGGTTAGGAGACGCGTATTAAATGGGGGAAATAATAAAATAGACAAAAAATATGATGGGGCTAAATGGGTTGGATTTTTATTTGAAATACGGGAGTGGGTATGGACAGAGACAAGGCAAAGACGATAGTTGGGAGTGAGACAAGAGGGTAGGGTCCGAAGCCCGCTGTCAGGCCGGTCGGAACTCACCCGCACTCCTCCAACACCTCAGGAACGAGACCAAGAGGCCGGCCAGCTTCACTGCCTGGGCTGTGTTTTGCTACGAGCAACGGCCTGTGTCCGTTGTCCATGTTGTCTGGCCTGCTCTGCCTTGACCTATTCCTGCTGAGCTTGTTGCATTTGCCCCATTACCATCCACACCTATGGTGGCGCCAGGTAATCGGGCAAGCTGCAGGGATGCACTGTAGGCATGTCGCACCACGGGACTAGCATTTGGGCAGCCCGTGGCACCGTGTTTGCTATACATTCCATAGCATCGTGCAACGGAACTGCATTGAGCAGCCCGGCACCGTTTTGTGTTCATGTGGCGCGCATATTTCAAGGGGGCCTATAGACGCTTGTGCAGCCGGCACATTCCTGTTCCAGCATGCTTTGTGCATGAGCCAAGAGACTTGCATGGGGCCACTGGACTAAACCTGCTTCAAAATGCCTGTGGGAATGGCGGCATAGCCGCGGTTGGTGAGTGCCTTCAGCACTGAAGAAACAAACAAAAGGAAGAAGGAAAGAACGTACCAGAAGGGAGGCCGTTTTGAACACGGCTCCCGTAAGACGTCTTGCCTTCAAAGCTGCGGAGCGTCACCTGAAATAACCGTTGACATTGCTATGTTGCCCTTTTTTCCCACGAGTCATCAGGTCTGGCCATGGGTTCAGTGTAAATTTTATAAGGAAGAATTTGTAAGTTAAGGGTATATGTTACATGGTTGTGCTACCCCTTGCATGTTTGTCGTAGCGCGGCAATCTTTATTTAGTCGTCTGGCAAGTGAGGTTGTTTAGTGAGTTTACTGCAGCCTAAACAAACTCACTCATGCAGACGACTTAACTAAATTGCCGGCGCTACGACAAACATGCAGGGGGAGCAACCCATGTACAATTTACCCTTAACTTAACCTTAACCTTATAAATTTACACTAAACCATGGCCCAGGACTGATAGACTCTGTGGGGAAAAGGCACATAGCAATGTGAACGGTTTTTCAGGTGGGTGAGTGCTCAGCAGCTTG
>CM068958.1:108170224-108182504 GCA_035128595.1 Eptatretus atami | reverse complement strand
GAGAGGGATGGGGTGGGGAACATGGGGTATACAAGATGGACATTACAGGGATTTCAGGAAGGAAAGCAGGGAATTTGGAGAAGGTGGGTTTGGGGTGAATTAATGGGGGTAGAAAAGATCGGGGATTTGGATGAGGGACGATAAGATGAGGTTGTCAGTGACTAAACCGTCTCCCCCACCAGGCTTTTTGGTGAGGAGGGTGTTTGGATATGGACACCCAGAAGGATTAAAAACAAAACCTGTCAAAGGGTGGAGGAGCTCCTTGTGAGCCAACGGGGAGACGAAGAGAGAGTGTGGTCTGTGAGACCGTCTAATAAGTAGGAAAATTGTAAGTTGCTTTGATGTGCTGTAATATTGTTTCAATTAGAGCAGTTGGTATAGACGGTACGACTTCCAGTTCTTTTGTCCTGACTATTTGTTATTGTATATGATTGGCATGTGTTCTTGCCTTATGTTGAATTGCATACGTGTTTAATTTATAGATAAATGTTTGTGTGAATGTAACCATGTTCGTGGTGGGCTATCCATGTCCTCATTGAATCTTCGTTCCGATTCGGTTAGATAAGGAATACAGCATAAGTTGGTGTATCGTATATATAGCCGGTAAATAATAAAATAGATAGGGTCCAACCCGGGACTATCTCACCCGCCGCGTATAATACAAAAGGTGAACTTCTCCAACGTCCCGCTCAGCTTAATCCAAAGGAACGAGCTGCTTTAAAAGCGGCTCGTTTCCAAAGCGGTCCGTTGAGTAAACAAAATCTCTCGTAACCTAACCCACGCAAATAATTTAAATTTAGGTAAATGAAAGATTTTGGCGATCGACCCTGTAGCGCGGGTAGAGTGCGGACAAGGTTGTGGTGTGGTTAAAAAAAACGCGTGGCTTGGTTATTCCGGCCGTTGCTGTCCGGAAAGCCGCGACTGGAGGTTGTCCGTCACTTCACATTTTATATACCGGAGAGCAGAGTGTGAGGAACGAAATGCACGACTAGAGCATATTGTATAGACGCGGTTGCTATCCGCGACGCCGACGGGCGGTGAAAATCTAACAAACAATATATGTCAGAGCCAGTATTGGTGTATCCTATTCTCTCTGTGTCGCTATTTTTTCTCAGAGAAATAACTAAAACGGATCTTCATCAACTTTCAGAGGTCCATATGAGTGCCTGAAAGAGTTTTAAGGCAAAAACATTTTTTTTCAAAATTTTGAAAGAAAATTGGATTTTCGTTTTTTAAAATAATTTTTTTTAATCGTTGTCGTGCTGAAGTCTTTGTAATGATGTGAAAGGTAATATTTAAATGATGCCCAAACCCAATTTCCTTAGTCTATGTAGAGAGGTGTTTTAGGCCCCTACAAAGGGAATTAAAAAAAAATTGATTTTCTTTCAAAGTGCCAACAGCATTAACAGCACCAGGATATGTGGGGTACTTCTGCTTGTACATAAGATGGCTAACAAAATGAGAATGGCACTCAGTAGAACGCATACCTCTGCCAAGCTGATCAGTTTACATTTTTGACGCTAATCAGTATCCAACTGAATAGCGGATCTGGATCCAGACATGAATCAAAATCTACATCAGTCTTTGTTCTTTTCACCTACTCACTCTTCACCAAAGTTTGCCATAATCCGTCATAGCTTTTTGGAAATACTCGTGGCTATACTTCATTTTTAACCTTATCACTCATGGTGAAAATCACTTCAAAATTGTCGGATCCAGATCTCGATTCCGTATCTTCACAAAATGGAATCATTTCGTCTTGTGCACAAAATCAACTGTCCACTAAATTTCGTCCAATCCAACCGACAAACATTTTGGAGATATTCTCTTTCACAAGACATGACAGGTTTAAACAGACAACAGGGGGTGAAAACATTACCTACATCTACTTTTGTGGCACGGTAATAATTAAGTGACTCGCCCTCGTAATATTTAATGATATATTTGAGAGAAAAGGGCTTTGAAAAATATTAACGTCTATAATTCTCTGTATAAGCTGAATGGTGAAGATTTGTCTTATCATAATTGGTTCGTGGGACGCCAGCAATGACCACTATTTTGGTTGGTGGGCACCAGCAGTGGACCACTATTTTCGTTGTGTCTGTGTGTCTGTCTGTCTGTGACTCTCTCCAGAGCATAGCTCCGTGACGTTTGATGCGATAATTGATGAAACTTGGAACACAAGCTAGACATCGATGGTCTAGTTGTGTCTTTTTGTATGAGGGGCGTGCCCACGCCCCTTGTGGGCGGAGCCACGCCACTTGAACTTTTCATATTTTTTTTTCTCGATTTTTTTTCTCGCATTTCATTTCCTAGAAGCTGCTGCGTAATTTCCATAAGTACAACTATAAAAAATCGATTTGATTTGGTCAATTTTGATGGAAGAGATAGGTTTTTACGGTAAGGGCTTCCTCAAACTCCACTAACTCAATTGTACTCTATCGTGGCATTGTTCAATAATGCCCGCGAACCATCGTCGCCTCCTGGCTTGTATAACTTAAATTAATTCATGTCATTGTTTGAAATATTTCGCAAACAACTTTGTAAATTTAAATGATTTTACAACTTCTTGAGATATCCTTTTCACAGACAGACAAACAGAACGACAGAATAGGTCAGGTCAGGTATGGGAGCATGCGCCGGAGCAGCGTGTCACTGCGTCCACTTACCACTGGTAATCCAGGAGGCTTTCGTCTGGCCCACTCTCCAGGCAGATGCCTGGCCATCCCCGATCTCCTTGAGATGCCGATCAACGTGCTGCAACAGAGGCATGTGGTCGGCCCATTGGCCTCCTCACTCTGAGCTCCTGCTGAGAGAATCTGGTGAGCAAGGATCATTGTCAGGAAAAATAGCCACATGTCCATACAGCAGCAGCTGACGCTCATGGACGATACAAGTGACAAGTCTCATCTGAGTGTGTCTCAGCAACGACTCGTTGGACACAAAGTCGACCAGTGATAGCCAAGGATTCTCGGAAGAGACTTGGTACCGAAGGAGTTAAGTCTCCATCTTAAATTCCTGGTCAGAGTCCAATTCTCACATCCGTAGAGCAAGACTGGAAACACCAAGGACCTGAAGACTCGGACTTTCGTCCTCTTGCGTAGGTACAAACAGCACCACACCTCATGGTTCAGCGATCCATGACTCCCCAGGCCCTACCCAGACGTCTATTAACCTCTGGCTCCACAGCCAGCGGAGACATGAATATCAACAACCGAGGTAAGTGAATCACTCCTGACCTCAACATCCTCGCCAAAACAGGTACAGACAAGATAGCAGCATTCAGATGTCATTGAAAGCCTGGAGCTTAGTTTTGGTGAAGAAACCATAATTCCAGTGGTTCCAACTCTCATTCAGTGCATTGAGGGCTCCCGAAAGGATATCCAGAGTTTCCAAAGATGACTGCATCATCTGCAAATCAAGGTAAGAGATCTTGACATTCCCAAACGATGCACCGCAGCTTGATCTCTCTGACATTCTCCACAGAATCCAGTCCATACAAGCACTGAAAATGGTGGGGGCCAGTGCGCTCCCCCTGACGAACTCCAGTCACAACTGGAAATAAGTCAGAGATGGAACCACCAACCCCACAGCACTGCACTCTGAGTACCAGAGTATGTTCACACATCAGATTGATCAGTTTTGGTGGCACCCCATGAAGACCGAGAATCTTCCAGAGGGCATCCCGATTCACTGAATCAAATGCTTTGCAGAGATCAACATAGGCTGCAAGCAGCCCCTGCCAGAACTCTCACCTGCATTCGTGGAGGACCTGAAGAGCAAGGATACCAGTCGTGGAGGACAGTCAATCATTGACCTCTTTGGTGTAAAACCTGATTGCTCTGGTCACTGGTGCTCAAGCCAGATGGTGGCGAACCCTATCAATAATTATCCGAGCAATTACCTTGCCCGGCACTGAGGCAGCGTCACCCCTTGGTAGTTTGTTGCAGTCCTGGCGATCACCTTTCCTTTCAAAGAACAACAAGGCCTTTTCCAGTCAGCTGGGATGTTGCCTGTATTCCAAACAGAGCACATAACTGCATGCAACAATACGAGTACAGCATTTCTACCAGCCTTGAGAAGTTCAGCTGGATGCCACAGATCCCAAGAGCTTTACCCCATTTCAACAGGTTCTCCACAGCCTGTTTCTCCACAAACGAAGGTGGTTCACAGTTGATTGGAGAGTCAGCAATAGGAATAGTCCAACCCCTGATATCCAACTCAGCAGCTGGTGGGTGAGCTTGGTACAGCCGCTCAAAGTAACCGCTCAGCGGGCCTTCACTTTGGACTCCTCTGTCAAGAGCCCTCCCAACGTCCGCTTTAACTGTAGTACACCAAGGGACGGGCTTGGAGGAACGCAATGGGCGAATTCCCCTGTAAGCAGGATGATAATTACTTGACCACAGGTGATGCTCTACCCCATCACAGATTTCTCGCACATAGGCTCCTTGTCTGCCCTCAGTGCACGTAGTTTTACACCTCAACTCCCTGAACAGTGTCGCGTGTGCAATCCTGCCCCGACTTTCTGGGGAAAGAGTAACCCAAATGCAGGAGGAATTCTGCAGATACAGTTTGGCACTAGATATCAATGGCTGTTGGTTCACAAGGAGTTCTTATGCTCACCAAAATCCCTCTCCTCCCAAATTTCCCTCCCCTCCCAAACCTCCTCCCCCTCCTGCCCTTTGACAGGTTTTGTTTTTAATCCTGCTGGGTGTCCATATCCATAAACCTCCTCACCAGGAAACCTGGTGGGAGAGACTGTTTAGTCACGCCAACCCGATCATGAAACAGGTTAGTACAGGTTTATATGGTACCTCTTGCAAGTCACTGAAGATCTAATCTGGCCTGACCTTCAAAGACAGATAGACAGGAGTGAAAACATAACCTCCATCCACCTGCGTTGGTGAAGGTAACTATAGACATAGGAGAAGGCATTCGCCCATCATGGGTGCGCAACACCAACACAGACCAACTTCATCCGTCAAAACAATGCAGTTCATTGGGGGAATGAGTCGAGGAATTTGGATAAGACAATGTGATGCCCCCAGGACTATCCCAAGTGTGCCAAAATGAAAAGGGGAAATATATTTGGAGTATTCAAAGAATGAAAATGGCCAAAATAAATTTGTGTTTTTTTCCCAAGGTCGGGGTGGGTATCGAGAGGTCCTTGGACAAATCAATGGATGTCGGGAGCATTGGGAGGCAAGAGAGGCATGCACGGGGTGGACAAGATAGATACAGAAGGAAACTTCAAGTGGGAAAACACAGAAATTTGGGAGGGCGAGGAATTTTGGTGGAGTTAATGAGGTGTAGAAAAGTTCATGGTTTGGATTGGGGGCGAACTGAGATGGTGGTGAACAGTTGTCTTGAAGACTAGGGGGAAGAATGAGATTGAAAAGGATGTGTAAGTTGGTTCCCCAAAGGGAAAAAGAAGGAAAAATGAGTGGAGGTGAGCAGTGCTCCTGATTTAGGTGTTTCACTTGAAGGGGGTTGACAGTGGACCGTGTGAGCCCTGCAGAAACATGGTGGGCAGAGGGTAAAGTACGGAAATTGCAGAGGGTGCAAGACCAGAAAGGAGGCAGAAGAAGACAAAGAGACCACCGACATCTCTGCGATGGCGAAGTGGTAGGCTCATTAGACTCAGCTTCAGCATGGGAAATACCAACAATATTAAAGGCCATGGTTTCCCACGGCATCATTCTGATCAAGATGTTTCACTCAAAGCCTCCTCCCCTCCCTCTTCATTAACAGTGTGGACCTCAAATATACGGGGCCTTCGCTGAAACCTTACAGCTCTTTCCACACAGTTGCCACTGACAAACCAGACATCTTCCTAACAGAAACTTTCCTCTCTCAAGACATCTCTGACTCCCAAGTACTCTCCCTGGTTACTCCCTCCTCGGTATGTCAGACCTGAGCCTCGTAGTGGTGGAGGAGTTGCTCTCTTCATCAAAGACTCTATTCCTCACTCTCCCATGCACTGCCCTCACTGCCCCACACTCCCAGGAATACCTCTGGCTACGGCTTCCCCTCACTCCCATCTCATGTTTATATGTGTACTGGACCGTCCACCAAACAGTGATTACTCCATTTACAACCTCACTGTCCGAAAACATGGACCAACTTTTATCTTCTCATCCAAACTCTCTCTTCCTCAAATGGTGACTTAAACTGGCATCATGCCAGTTGGCTAGGTGTGGATACCTATCTCACCTGTCATGGCACTTCAGCAAATATTTCTGCGACTCATTGGGACTGACTCGATCAGTCAATTTCCCGACCCGGATCTCCACCAATGGTACGCCATCTCTTCTGGATCTGATTTTGACAAATTTCCCTGAAAATATCTGCTGCTCTTCCTCCGCTCCAATCGGTTCTTCTGACCAGGTGCTTGTCAAAGTGGACATCTCTCTGGCTGTTATCAGAGAACAACCTCAGCGCCGTGAGTCTGGAATTTCACTCAAGCCGACCGGCAGGGTCTCCAAGCAGCCATAACTTCCAGACTGGTCTCCCATTGCTACTTTCTCCAACATCAACTCATCTGGGAATTATATTCAAAGAAACTTGCTCTCCCTCATGCACAGATTTATCCCATCTTGTCTTCGGTTGTCCTACCCTTCCTCCGACATGGTTCACTGAAGCTTGTGGTGAGGCAGTTGTCTGAAACAACTTGCCTTTGTCTCATGGAAAGCAAACCCAACTGAGGGTAATCTCAGTTCCTTCCATAAAGCTCCAAACAAATGTGTGTCTACCCTCAGGAGAACCAGAAAATAACATCCTTCTAAGCTCAAGTCTGAACTCTCAAGCCTTTTTCCTCCTCCAAATCCTGGTGGTGTCTCATCAAATCTGTTTCTGGTGTATGTTCCCCTCCATCCCTTCCCGACCTCAAATGGCGCACTGCTGACACCGCACGTGAAAAGGCTGAGTGCCTTAACCGGTGTTTGCATCTAAATCTGTGTCCAATACGCATCACTTTGTGCCACCTTACTCAGTCACACCCGACTGTCCCTGGACTCTCTGTGTCCTTTCCCTCTGACAAGTGGAGAGTTTGCTGTCAAACCTCGACTCAGATTCTGCATTCGGGTCCAGACAGCATCAGCCCACGTGTCTTAAAAAACCTGCTCCTCTAACTCTTGCTCACCCTCTCTCTGTTCTATTCGCCTCTCATTTGCTCAAGGTCATCTGCCATCTACTTGGAAATCAGCAAACATTACTGCCCTGCACAAAAAAGGTGCTAAAACAGATCCCTGCAACTACAGACCAATCAGCCTTCTCCATTCATCAGCAAGGTTATGGAATCCATCATCGCTTCAGATAAAAATCCTTCTTCTTCTCCAATGGCTTGATTTCCGATCATCAATTTGGTTTCAGACCAGGTCACTCTACCCTGGATATGCTGCTGCTGCTCTCCCAACAATGGATGGAGGTCTCAATGCCAGACATGAAATCAGAGTCATATTCCGAGACGTATCGCGCGCTTTTGACACGGTCTGGCACCCTGCCCCTCACCAAACTCTCTTCCGATGGTATCCAAGGCATCTCCACTCATGGCTCGCAGAACTTCCTCTCCTGTCGCAGTCAACGTGTGGCCCTAAATGGAGGTCTTACATCCCCTCTTCCTGCCCAGGCTGGAGTTCCTCAAGGCAGTGTTCTGGGCCCTGTTCTTTTTCTGGTTTTCAATAATCTCTCCGACTCTCTGAAAAATCCTCCTTATTCTTTGCTGATGACTCCACCCTCTGCCGTCCCTTCGTGTCATCCCTCAGACCGGCGAGCAGCAGCTTCTTCTTTCTCTGCAGATCTGGGTAAAATCACAATCCTGTCCAACACGTGGAACATGTCTTTCAATCCTGACAAATCTCACACTCTCACTATGTCTCCCGAAAAGACTGTTTGGAACCCCCCCCCCCCCCCATCCATTTCTCAACAATCCTCTGAAGAAGTCCTTTCTTTCAAGCTTCTGGGTCTCACTATTCTGCCATGATCTTCCTGGAAAGCCACATTTCCAAATTGCCTCCAAAGCCAGTCGCCGACTGGAATCCTCCATCGTGCAAAGTCCTTCCTCGCCCTCTTGAGCTCCTGACTACATACAAAGGTTTCGTCTGCAGCCTAATGGAGTACTGCTCTCCCCTTTGGGCTGGTGCTCCTGCCTCTCACCTTTCTCGGCTACGCTGTGGAAACCAAAGCATTTCGGATCATTGGTATCTCCCGCGATGAGGCTGAGTCTCTGGGCCTCTCACTCTCTCACACACAGGCAGGTGTTGGGTGTTTCTGTCTTCTACCATCTCCTCTCCAGTCTCGCCCCCCTGCTCTGTCTGCGATTTGTCCCCACCATATTTCCACAGGGCACTCAAGGTCCGCAAAACCCCTTCTGGTAAAAACTACTAAAATCACGAATCACTGCTCACCTTCACTCTTTCATTCCTCTTTTTCCCACCTTTGAACAAACTCCCTCACTCTGTTCAATCCCATTCTTCCCTCCAGGCTTCAAACAGCTGTTCACCACCAGCTCTTATTGTCAGGTCAGGTATGGGAGCATGCACCAGCGCAGCGGGTCGCTACATCCACTTTCCGCCGTACTCCAGGGGCTCCATCTGGCCATCCCCCAGGCAGATCCCTGGCCCATCCCCATCTCCTTGAGATGCGATCAACTTGCTGCAACCACGAGGCACGTGGTCAGCACATTGGCCTCCTCCACTCACGAGACTCCATCGCAGGAGACTCCCTGAGAGAATCTTGTGAGCAGGGTCAGCGTCAGGAAAACGAGCCACATCAGCTGCAGCTGATGCTCACGGACTATGCAGGTAACAAATCTCATTTGAGTCACTCTCTCAGGAACCGCTCGTTGGACACAAAGTCCGACCAGCGATAGCTAATGATTCTCCGAAGAGACCTGGTACCAAAGGAATTAAGTATTCGTCTCAGATCCTTGGTCAGAGTCCAAGTCTCACATCCATAGAGCAAGAACGGAAGCACCAAGGACCTGAAGACTCGGACTTTCATCCTCCCGCACAGGTACCAGCAGCGCCACACCCATTATCCAGTGAGTCCTTGACTCCCCAGGCCCGACCCACACGTCTATTGACCTCTGACTCACAGCCAGTAGAGACATGAATATCACTGCCAAGGTAAGTGAATCTCTCCACGACTTCAACGTCCTCACCACAAACAGGCACAGACAGGACAGCAGCATCAATATGTCATTGAAAGCCTGCATCTTAGTTTTGACCCAGGAAACCCATAATCCCAGCGGCTCCGACTCCCATTCAGCACCTTGAGGGCCCAAAAGGATATCTAAAGTCTCCGCAAAGATGACTGCATCATCTGCGAAATCAAGGTCAGAGATCTTGACATTCCCAAACGATGCACCGCAACTTGATCTCTCCGACATCCTCCCTAAGAATCCAGTCCATACAAGTGTGAAAAGTGTGGGGGCCAGTAGACACCCCTGACGATTCCAGTAACAAACTGGAAATAAGTCAGAGATGGTACCACCACATCTCACAGCACTCACAGTACCAGAGTAGAGTTCAGACATCAGATCGATCAGATTGGTGGCACTTCACGAAGACCAAGAATCCTCCAGAGGGCATCCCGATTCACTGAATCGAACACTTTACAGAGATCAACAATGCTGCAAGCAGCCCCTGCTGAAACTCGTCTGCGTTCGGTGAGGACCCGAAGAGCAAGGATACGGTCAATTGTTGACCTCTGATGTAAAGCCTGACTGCTCTGGACGCTGGTGCTCAAGCAGATGTGGCGAACCCTATCAATAATTATCCGAGCAAAGACCTTGCCCGGCACTGAGAGCAGCGTCACCCCTCCGCAGTTGTTGCAGTCTTGGTGATCACCCTTCCCTTTCCAAAGAGGGACAAACAACAAGGCCCTCTTCCAGTCAGTTTGGATGAGCTGTGTAGTCAGGACACAGAACTGCATGCAATGACATGAGTGCAGCATTTCCACCAGCCTTGAGAAGTTCAGCATGCATGCCACAGATCCCTGGACCTTTACCCCATTTCAACCGGTCACCGCAGCCTGTATTTCCACAAGCGAAGGTGGACACAGTTAATTGGAGGGTCAGCAACAGTTATTGTACACCCCTGACGTCCAACTCGACAGCTGGTGGATCAGCCTGGTACATCCTCTCAAAGTAACCGGCCTAGCGGGCCTTCACTTCGGACTCCTCTGTCAAGAGCTACCACCCTCTGCTCCAACTGCAGTACACCGAGGGATGGCTTGGATAAACGCAATGCGGCGAATTCCCCTGTAAGCAGGACGAGAATCACTTGACCACAGGTGATGCTCTACCCCCTCACAGATTCCTCGCACATAGGCTCCTTGTCTACCCTGAGCGCACATACAGTTTTACGCCTCAGCTCCAGGAACAGCTCAGCTCTGCCATTCAGCCTGGCCCTGCGACTCTGGTCAATGGTATCCAGTGTCCCTTGAGAGACAAAATTCTTCTTTGCCCTGCGGTAGTTCCAAGACATCAACCGGAAACATCAAGGACGGTGGTCTTGAAGACACTCCACAACTCTTCAGGACCTCCCAAAGTACCCAGACTCCCCAAATCTCCACTCAGCTTGTTCGCAAACTCCTCAGCTACCCTCTCATCCTTGAGCTTGCCAACATCCAGCCTAGGCTGGGATGGTACCATTCTCCTGGATTTAAGGTGCAACTTAAGAGTTGCTACAACAAGCTAGTGGTCAGTATTGAGGAACTGAGCACTCCGGTAGACCCTGCCGTTCTGGATCATCCTCCAGCGACCATAACGAGGACATGGTCAATCTCCTTTGCCATACCTCCAGCGTTGGAATACCAAGTCCAGCGATGAGTTTGTGGGCGCTGAAACCATGAACGGCCACCCTAAGTCCATGACTTCTTGCAAAGTCAAGGAACTTGGTGCTATTCAGATTCACCATCCCTATCAGTAGGGTTGGGCATACACCATACTTTTTTGAAAGGAGTGTTTTTTATGGCCAAATTTCACGCTGATCACGAATCCGTTGAACTTTTTGACATAGGATGATGTCTTAGGTTGGTAAGATGCAAAAATTCAAAATGGCTGCCAAATTTACCCACTTTTCAGGTAAAATTTGATAATTATGGCTTACTAGGGCATATAATATTAGGGTTGGGCACACATTGACTTTTTCTCTGTTGTCCCGTTAAAAGGAGTGTTTTTTTTTGGCCATTTTTCACGCTGATCACGAATCCGTTGAAATTTTTGACCTAGGATGATGTCTTACTAAGACATCATCCACCGCGTCTTACTAAGGAAACCATCCACTAAGGAAGAATCAAAAACATCATCCACTAAAAGACATCATCCACTAAGGAAACCACCGCGTCTTACTAAGACATCATCCTAGGTCAAAAATTTCAACGGATTCGTGATCAGCGTGAAATGGCCATAAAAAACACTCCTTTCAATGGGACAACAGAGAAAAAGTCGATGTGTGCCCAACCTACTATCAGTTCCAGTCGATGCATTGAAATACCCCAAGACTAGAAGTGTATCTCTGTGGGGCACTGATTAACCACAGACTCAAACGTGGCATAGAATGCATCCTTCATGGTGAGATCACTCGCCTCAGTTGGAGCATAAACAGAGACCAGGGAAATGACACCCAAGGAGTGACGAATCCTTAGTCTCATAATATGCTCGTTGACCGGTGTTATCTCATTATCATTGGAGTCAGCTTGTTGGACACAGCTACAGCAACTCCTTAGGCATGGTAACCATCAGAGCGACCAGAGCAATAGTAGGTGTAACCACCACCATGATCTCGCCGCAATCGGTCTTCGAACCTCTGAGAGTGCTGCAACACCGATGTCCAAACGCTTGAGCTCAGATTATAACAGAGGCAGGTGATCATCCTCTCTTAGGGATAGGACATTCCAGGCACCCACCCGAAGGGACTGCCTCAGGTTAACCCAAGGAGACCACGTCTGGTGGACGACACCTCAGCACCACTCCGACACACTCTCTGCAATCTGACCCGGGAATGTTACCCCGTGGTTTCCCTCCTATCTTCAAGGATTGGGGGTCCCGAAGGCTTTGCCCAATCCCGTCATCCCGTGAGCTGCCCTGCGAAGGGAAGCTGCACAGGAGGTACTCCCGGAGTGGGTTTTCAGATTTCTTTTCGTTTTTGTGTTTTGCGGAATGAAGGGTTTTACGGTGGCCGGAGTGCAAATCCTGCCACCAACCTCCTCATAAGAATTACCCAACTGCAGGAGGACGTCCGCAGACACAGTTGGGCACTAGATATGGATGGCCGTC
>CM068958.1:108155609-108170199 GCA_035128595.1 Eptatretus atami | reverse complement strand
AGGAGTGTCCCATAAAGGCTGCACTCCCAGATGTGGATGGATTTATGAGGGTACTCCCATGGAGGAGTCTGCGGGTTTTCAGATTTCTTGGTTTTTGGGGTAATCATCCGGACTGGGTCTTCCCATTATTACATGCGAGGTATGTACGGTATTTATTTTATGAAGGGAATTTATTGAAGGATATTCGTGCTCACTCCTTGTTGACGCTGGCCAGGTTGTCATTTCCCCGCTGAGTGCGCAAAATCCTGCCACCAACCTTCCTCATGTAAGAACGTAACCCTCCCAACTGTCGGTCTCTGGGTGTTTGTATTGGCTGAGTACTCTTGAGTCCCTTCAAGATCTATCAGGTTTGTCTCATGCTAAGGGACTGCAACTCATACGCCCGATATGGACCGCTCAAGATCCTTTGGGCCATTGGTGCATCCCAGTGCACTATAGTGCAGCCCTCCCCCGATGAGAACCACTTCTACGCTGCTGTGGCGCTGGTTGAGGAGATAACTTGAGTGGTCTTCCCGAGAGTATTAAAATTCCGTGCATCCCGCTTAGTGGACATGCTGATAAGTTTGAGATGGGGTTTATCAGAGTATAAATACTCAGGTTTTTGGTGGTGCGCGCGTCCATTTGACTTGTGTTGTAGCCTTGGAAACTTGTGTAGAATCCTTCCTTGGAGGTTGGCAATAAGCACTTAAAGTTGGTTTCCTTAGAATGTTTGACCCAGTCTCTTTTAGCATGAAAGGTCATGGGACTTAGATTGAGTGGGTGTGGGACCTTGTTTTTCCATATTGTATGTATCCTTTTGCTGTGTGCGCCCACCTCAAGCACATCGCTGGACTTGACCTGGTTTCCCAGTATATGCTGTGTGGCCCATCAATAGTGTGCGCGCAGGAAGATTAGACTGACTTTGACCAGGTTCCCCTCCGGGGCTTTTGAGCACCGATTGCTCTGTACAGAGTATGTGTCCCAATTGTACTGGCTGATGGAGTAGGAGATTGATCCCTCCCCCCAGAACTTTGCCATGGATTTTTACATACCATTCATCTTTACGGGAAACCAGGTCGACACTTCAAACACGGAGTTTAATACCCTACTCAAATTACCCTGACACACCTAATCTGCGGATATCACCTTGTCTATGTTTGTGCAACCCTATTCCGGCGCTTTGATAGCCTCAAACTCACCCTGTGTACAAATTTAATTTAACTTCGAGATAATTCATATGCAGTCATACTATCCGCCCACTTGGGTTTACCCAGCGAACCCACAGTGCCCCCTTCCTATGGTGTCTCCTGCATTTTCAATTTATTATCCGCCCAAATGTTCTCTCATTTGTAACGGAGAGAGGAGGGTCAGCCCATATATAGCACAAAGGTAGTTGTTACCGACATCTAAGAGAACCTTCCGTAACTTCGAGAAGAAGGTTTGGCGAGGGCTTGTCTTGGGAAAAGGCGTTCTTCGCAAATGTTAGTTTAATTTGTTCTTTCTCAAATGGCGCTCTTAATATGCTCCACTAGAGAACAATAACAACGCGGTTTCCCTGAAATGTGGACCCGCATTTACTTGTTTGGCAAATCACCGAAATTCGGTGATCTCCTTTCATGGAAACCAAATCATGCTCGAGCAAGGTGGTCAAAAGTGAATAATTTGTCTCAGAGGTAGTAATATTGCGTGCTTCCAAGAGATCTCAACCTGTGTGAAAAAAAATTCTTGAAAATTTAATACCCATTTGTGTAGTCCAGTGTTCAAAGTTGAGGCAGAGTATGGCTCAGTATGTGACTGTTGCAGATCCGGCCCCTAGAAGACTTCCCGCTGTCAGGGATATAAGGCCATGATTTCTAGCGGGCGTCAAAACATCGAGGAGCTCATATTTTGTTGTGGCGGGCCTTAAGGGTTGCCAGAAAGTTGGCAGTTGATTGGTGGTTGACAAGGATGGTCCTATGGCCAAGGAAATCTTGTGATTGGAGGATAGGCGAACATTCACATCCTGTGTGGCATCCAATTGCGTGCCATCGTGGTCGTGTTTGCCTTGCTCTGTAAAACATGGGGAAATCACTAATATGCACAGACAGAAAAGAGTCATTAGTGTGCATTTGTGTTCGGCACATTCGCGGGAAAAGCCTCGAAAAGCACCCCCCATCCTCTTCGCGGTTTCTTTTGATTGTTTAATTACACTGGCATCTAGTAGTCAGGCAACAACTGCAAAAACTAGTGCGTGCTGGAGACTTCGTTATAGACCCACAAGAGTGTGTGCAAGTACCCGAGAGCAGTAGTTATTGGTCCACTAAACTGATGAGAAAACCACTCCTGGGTACATGCACTCTAAATCTATATCAATATTTTTTAGGCATGCCAAACGATAGTATGACGTCTCACTCTGGTGAGGACCTAAGGTCTTTAATCGCAGCCAGCTGTTAGTTGGACTCCCTCAGGGGGTATTGGCCAGATATTCCTCGCATCGATTGGCTCAGACGGCCTCAATTAATCAATATCTGGTTTTTGTTCCCATCCGTATTATCGCGAATTGCCTTCAAGATGTTGATCAGCTTCTTGGCTTTTTTTCACAAAGATGCTGTGTGGTTTTACTATCGATTGTTCCACAGTGTCCTTGGCGTCTTTGGTTTTTTCTTATTAGGTTTCTCGTCTATGTTTCCACAGTTCAAATGATATGAGTGGGTTTTCTATTTGCCAATCATCAAGCAATGCATTTCCTCTTGTATTAATTTCCTATCTTGTGAATTCTGAGGGTCCTATGTTATTTATAATTATGTGCAGCTTCCCTTCGCAGGGCAGCTCACGGGATGACGGGATTGGGGCAAAGCCTTCGGGACCCCCAATCCTTGAAGATAGGAGGGAAACCACGGGGTAACATTCCCGGGTCAGATTGCAGGAGAGTGTGTCGGAGTGGTGCTGAGGGAGACGAAGAGAGAGTGTGGTCTGTGAGACCGTCTAATAAGTAGGAAAATTGTAAGTTGCTTTGATGTGCTGTAATATTGTTTCAATTAGAGCAGTTGGTATAGACGGTACGACTTCCAGTTCTTTTGTCCTGACTATTTGTTATTGTATATGATTGGCATGTGTTCTTGCCTTATGTTGAATTGCATACGTGTTTAATTTATAGATAAATGTTTGTGTGAATGTAACCATGTTCGTGGTGGGCTATCCATGTCCTCATTGAATCTTCGTTCCGATTCGGTTAGATAAGGAATACAGCATAAGTTGGTGTATCGTATATATAGCCGGTAAATAATAAAATAGATAGGGTCCAACCCGGGACTATCTCACCCGCCGCGTATAATACAAAAGGTGAACTTCTCCAACGTCCCGCTCAGCTTAATCCAAAGGAACGAGCTGCTTTAAAAGCGGCTCGTTTCCAAAGCGGTCCGTTGAGTAAACAAAATCTCTCGGTAACTACACCCACGCAAAATAATTTAATTTAGGTAAATGAAAGATTTTGGCGAATCGACCTGTAGCGCGGTAGCTAGAGTGCGGACAAGGTTGTGGTGTGGTTAAAAAAACACCGCGTGGCTTGGTTTCCGGCCGTGCGATCCGGGAAAGCCGCGACTGGAGGTTGTCCGTCATCCTTTACCGGAGCGTGGGGCGAAATGCAACGACATATTGGTATAGACGCGGTTGCTCGCGACGCCGACGGGGGTGAAATTCTACAAACAATATATGTCAGAGCCAGTATTGGTGTCCTTTCTCTCTGTGTCGCTATTTTTTCTCAGAGAATAACTAAAACGGATCTTCATCAAAAACTTTCAGAGGTCCATTCATGAGTGCCTGAAGATTTTAAGGCAAAAACATTTTTTTTCAAAATTTTGAAAGAAAATTGATTTTCGTTTTTTAAAATAATTTTTTTTAATCGTTGTCGTGTGAAGTCTTTGTAACGATGTGAAAGGTATATTTAATGATCCCAAGACCCAATTTCTTAGTCTATTGTTAGAGAGGTGTTTTAGGCCCCTACAAAGGGAATTAAAAAAAAATTGATTTTCTTCAAAGGTGCCAACAGCATTAACAGCACCAGGATATTGTGGGGTACTTCTGCTTGTAAACATAAGATGGCATTAACAAAATGAGGAATGGCACTCAGTAGAACGCATACCTCTGCCAAGCTGATCAGTTTACATTTTTGACGCTAATCAGTATCCCAACTGATTAGGCGGATCTGGATCCAGAATGAATCAAAATCTACATCAGTCTTTTTCTTTTCACCTTACTCACCTTCCACCAAAGTTTTGCCATATCCGTCATAGTTTTTGGAAATATCGTGGCTATACTTCATTTTTAACCTATCACTCATGGTGAAAATCACTTCAAAATTGTCGGATCCAGATCATCCGATTCCGTATCTTCACCAAAATGGAATTCATTTCGTCTTGTGCACAAACATCAACTGTCCACTAAATTGTCGTCAAATCCAACCACAAACATTTTGAGATATTCTCTTCACAGAGACATGACAGGTTTAAACAGACAACAGGGGGTGAAAACATTACCTACATCTACTTTTGGTGCGCACGGTATATAATTAAGTGAACTGCCCTCGTAATAATTTAATGATATTTTGAGAGAAAAGGGCTTTGAAAAATATTAACGTTATAATTCCTGTATAAGCTGAATGGTGAAGATTTTCTTTCATAATTGGTTCGTGGGGCCAGCAATGACCACTATTTTGGTTGGTGGGCACCAGCAGTGGACCACTATTTTCGTTGTGTCTGTGTGCTGTCTGTCTGTGACTCTCTCCAGAGCATAGCTCCGTGACGTTTGATGCGATATTGATGAAACTTGGAACACAAGCTAGACATCATGGTCTAGTTGTGTCTTTTTGTATGAGGGGCGTCCCACGCCCCTTGTGGGCGGAGCCACGCCCACTTGAACTTTTCATATTTTTTTCTCGATTTTTTTTCTCGCAATTTCATTTCCTAGAAGCTGTGCGTAATGTTCCATAAGTACAACTATAAAAAATCGATTTGATTTGGTCAATTTTGATGGAAGAGATAGGTTTTTACGGTAGGGCTTCCTCAAAACTCCACTAACTCAATTGTACTATCGTGGCATTGTTCAATAATGCCCGCGAACCATCGTCGCCTCCTGGCTTGTATAACTTAAATTAATTCATGTCATTGTTTGAAATATTTCGCAAACAACTTTGTAAATTTAAATGATTTTACAACTTCTTGAGATATCCTTTTCACAGACAGACAAACAGACAGACAGAATAGGTCAGGTCAGGTATGGGAGCATGCGCCGGAGCAGCGTGTCACTGCGTCCACTTACCACTGGTAATCCAGGGGCTTTCGTCTGGCCCATCTCCCAGGCAGATGCCTGGCCCATCCCATCTCCTTGAGATGCCGATCAACGTGCTGCAACCATGAGGCATGTGGTCGGCCCATTGGCCTCCTCACTCATGAGCTCCCTCGCTGAGAGAATCTGGTGAGCAGGATCATTGTCAGGAAAAATAGCCACATGTCCATACAGCAGCAGCTGACGCTCATGGACGATACAAGTGACAAGTCTCATCTGAGTGTGTCTCAGCAACGACTCGTTGGACACAAAGTCCGACCAGTGATAGCCAAGGATTCTCGGAAGAGACTTTGGTACCGAAGGAGTTAAGTCTCCATCTTAAATTCCTGGTCAGAGTCCAATTCTCACATCCGTAGAGCAAGACTGGAACACAAGGACCTGAAGACTCGGACTTTCGTCCTCTTGCGTAGGTACAAACAGCACCACACCTCATGGTTCAGCGAATCCATGACTCCCCAGGCCCTACCAGACGTCTATTAACCTTGGCTCACAGCCAGCGGAGACATGAATATCAACAACCGAGGTAAGTGAATCACTCCTGACCTCAACATCCTCGCCACAAACAGGTACAGACAAGATAGCAGCATTCAAGATGTCATTGAAAGCCTGGAGCTTAGTTTTGGCTGAAGAAACCATAATTCCAGTGGTTCCAACTCTCATTCAGTGCATTGAGGGCTCCCGAAAGGATATCCAGAGTTTCCACAAGATGACTGCATCATCTGCGAAATCAAGGTAAGAGATCTTGACATTCCCAAACGATGCACCGCAGCTTGATCTCTCTGACATTCTCCACAGAATCCAGTCCATACAAGCACTGAAAATGGTGGGGGCCAGTGTCGCTCCCCTGACGAACTCCAGTCACAACTGGAAATAAGTCAGAGATGGAACCACCAACCCCACAGCACTGCACTCTGAGTACCAGAGTATAGTTCACACATCAGATTGATCAGTTTTGGTGGCACCCCATGAAGACCGAGAATCTTCCAGAGGGCATCCCGATTCACTGAATCAAATGCTTTGCAGAGATCAACATAGGCTGCAAGCAGCCCCTGCCAGAACTCTCACCTGCATTCGTGGAGGACCTGAAGAGCAAGGATACCAGTCGTGAGGACAGTCAATCATTGACCTCTTTGGTGTAAAACCTGATTGCTCTGGTCACTGGTGCTCAAGCCGATGGTGGCGAACCCTATCAATAATTATCCGAGCAATTACCTTGCCCGGCACTGAGGGCAGCGTCACCCCTTGGTAGTTGTTGCAGTCCTGGCGATCACCTTTCCTTTCAAAGAACAACAAGGCCCTTTTCCAGTCAGCTGGGATGTTGCCTGTATTCCAAACAGAGCACATAACTGCATGCAACAATACGAGTACAGCATTTCTACCAGCCTTGAGAAGTTCAGCATGGATGCCACAGATCCCAAGAGCTTTACCCCATTTCAACAGGTTCTCCACAGCCTGTTTCTCCACAAACGAAGGTGGTTCACAGTTGATTGGAGAGTCAGCAATAGGAATAGTCACACCCCTGATATCCAACTCAGCAGCTGGTGGGTGAGCTTGGTACAGCCGCTCAAAGTAACCGCTCAGCGGGCCTTCACTTTGGACTCCTCTGTCAAGAGCCCTCCAACGTCCGCTTTAACTGTAGTACACCAAGGGACGGGCTTGGAGGAACGCAATGGGCGAATTCCCCTGTAAGCAGGATGATAATTACTTGACCACAGGTGATGCTCTACCCCATCACAGATTTCTCGCACATAGGCCTCCTTGTCTGCCCTCAGTGCACGTAGTTTTACACCTCAACTCCCTGAACAGTGTCGGTGTGCAAATCCTGCCACCGACTTTCTGGGGAAAGAGTAACCCAAATGCAGGAGGATATCTTGCAGATACAGTTTGGCACTAGATATCAATGGCTGTTGGTTCACAAGGAGTTCTTATGCTCACCAAAATCCCTCTCCTCCCAAATTTCCCTCCCCTCCCAAACCTCCTCCCCCTCCTGCCCTTTGACAGGTTTGTTTTTAATCCTGCTGGGTGTCCATATCCATAAACCCTCCTCACCAGGAAACCTGGTGGGAGAGACTGTTTAGTCACGCCAACCCGATCATGAAAAGGTTAGTACAGGTTTATATGGTACCTCTTGCAAGTCACTGAAGATCTAATCTGGCCTGACCTTCAAAGACAGATAGACAGGAGTGAAAACATAACCTCCATCCACCTGCGTTGGTGGAGGTAACTATAGACATAGGAGAAGGCATTCGGCCCATCATGGGTGCGCAACACCAACACAGACCAACTTCATCCGTCAAAACAATGCAGTATCATTGGGGGAATGAGTCGAGGAATTTGGATAAGACAATGTGATGCCCCCAGGACTATCCCAAGTGTGCCAAAATGAAAAGGGGAAATATATTTGGAGTATTCAAAGAATGAAAATGGCCAAAATAAATTTGTGTTTTTTTCCCAAGGTCGGGGTGGGTATCGAGAGGTCCTTGGACAATCAATGGATGTCGGGAGCATTGGGAGGCAAGAGAGGATGCACGGGGTGGACAAGATAGATACAGAAGGAAACTTCAAGTGGGAAAACAAGAAATTTGGAGGGCGAGGAATTTTGGTGGAGTTAATGAGGGTAGAAAAGTTCATGGTTTGGATTGGGGCGAACTGAGATGGTGGTGAACAGTTGTCTTGAAGACTAGGGGAAGAATGAGATTGAAAAGGATGTGTAAGTTGGTTCCCCAAAGGGAAAAAGAAGGAAAAATGAGTGGAGGTGAGCAGTGCTCCTGGATTTAGGTAGTTTCACTTGAAGGGGGTTGACAGTGGACCGTGTGAGCCCTGCAGAAACATGGTGGGCAGAGGGTAAAGTACGGAAATTGCAGAGGGTGCAAGACCAGAAAGGAGGCAGAAGAAGACAAAGAGACCACCGACATCTCTGCGATGGCGAAGTGGTAGGCTCATAGACTCAGCTTCAGCATGGGAAATCCAACAATATTAAAGGCCATGGTTTCCACGGCATCATTCTGATCAAGATGTTTCACTCAAAGCCTCCTCCCCTCCCTCTTCATTAACAGTGTGGACCTCAAATATACGGGGCCTTCGCTGAAACCTTACAGCTCTTTCCACACAGTTGCCACTGACAAACCAGACATCTTCCTAACAGAAACTTTCCTCTCTCAAGACATCTCTGACTCCCAAGTATCTCTCCCTGGTTACTCCCTCCTCGGTATGTCAGACCTGAGCCTCGTAGTGGTGGAGGAGTTGCTCTCTTCATCAAAGACTCTATTCCTCACCTCCATGCACTGCCCTCACTGCCCCACACTCCAGGAATACCTCTGGCTACGGCTTCCCCTCCACTCCCATCTCATGTTTATATGTGTACTGGACCGTCCACCAAACAGTGATTACTCCATTTACACCTCACTGTCCGAAAACATGGACCAACTTCTATCTTCTCATCCAAACTCTCTCTTCCTCAAATTGGTGACTTAAACTGGCATCATGCCAGTTGGCTAGGTGTGGATACCTATCTCACCTGTCATGGCACTTCAGCAAAATATTTCTGCGACTCATTGGGACTGACTCGATCAGTCAATTTCCCGACCCGGATCTCCACCAATGGTACGCCATCTCTTCTGGATCTGATTTTGACAAATTTCCCTGAAAATATCTGCTGCTCTTCCTCCGCTCCAATCGGTTCTTCTGACCAGGTGCTTGTCAAAGTGGACATCTCTCTGGCTGTTATCAGAGAACAACCTCAGCGCCGTCGAGTCTGGAATTTCACTCAAGCCGACCGGCAGGGTCTCCAAGCAGCCATCAACTTCCAGACTGGTCTCCCATTGCTACTTTCTCCAACATCAACTCATCCTGGGAATTATTTCAAAGAAACTTGCTCTCCCTCATGCACAGATTTATCCCATCTTGTCTTCGGTTGTCCTACCCTTCCTCCGACCATGGTTCACTGAAGCTTGTGGTGAGGCAGTTGTCCTGAAACAACTTGCCTTTGTCTCATGGAAAGCAAACCCAACTGAGGGTAATCTCAGTTCCTTCCATAAAGCTCCAAACAAATGTGTGTCTACCCTCAGGAGAACCAGAAAATAACATCCTTCTAAGCTCAAGTCTGAACTCTCAAGCCTTTTTCCTCCTCCAAATCCTGGTGGTGTCTCATCAAATCTGTTTCTGGTGTATGTTCCCCTCCATCCCTTCCCTGACCTCAAATGGCCGCACTGCTGACACCGCACGTGAAAAGGCTGAGTGCCTTAACTCGGTGTTTGCATCTAAATCTGTGTCCAATACGCATCACTTTGTGCCACCTTACTCAGTCACACCCGACTGTCCCTGGACTCTTGTGTCTTTCCCCTGACAAAGTGGAGAGTTTGCTGTCAAACCTCGACTCAGATTCTGCATTCGGTCCAGACAGCATCAGCCCACGTGTCTTAAAAACCTGCTCCTCTACTCTTGCTCACCCTCTCTCTGTTCTATTCGCCTCTCATTTGCTCAAGGTCATCTGCCATCTACTTGGAAATCAGCAAACATTACTGCCCTGCACAAAAAAGGTGCTAAAACAGATCCCTGCAACTACAGACCAATCAGCCTTCTCCCATTCATCAGCAAGGTTATGGAATCCATCATCGCTTCAGATATAAAATCCTTCTTCTTCTCCAATGGCTTGATTTCCGATCATCAATTTGGTTTCAGACCAGGTCACTCTACCCTGGATATGCTGCTGCTGCTCTCCCAACAATGGATGGAGGTCCTCAATGCCAGACATGAAATCAGAGTCATATTCCGAGACGTATCGCGCGCTTTTGACACGGTCTGGCACCCTGCCCGCTCACCAAACTCTCTTCCGATGGTATCCAAGGCCATCTCCACTCATGGCTCGCAGACTTCCTCTCCTGTCGCAGTCAACGTGTGGCCCTAAATGGAGGTCTTACATCCCCTCTTCCTGCCCAGGCTGGAGTTCCTCAAGGCAGTGTTCTGGGCCCTGTTCTTTTTCTGGTTTTCATCATAATCTCTCCGACTCTCTGAAAAATCCTCCTTATCTCTTTGCTGATGACTCCACCCTCTGCCGTCCCTTCGTGTCATCCCTCAGACCGGCGAGCAGCAGCTTCTTCTTTCTCTGCAGATCTGGGTAAAATCACAATCCTGTCCAACACGTGGAACATGTCTTTCAATCCTGACAAATCTCACACTCTCACTATGTCTCTCCGAAAAGACTGTTTGGAACCCCCCCCCCCCCCCATCCACTTTCTCAACAATCCTCTGAAGAAGTCCTTTCTTTCAAGCTTCTGGGTCTCACTATCTGCCATGATCTTTCCTGGAAAGCCACATTTCCAAATTGCCTCCAAAGCCAGTCGCCGACTGGGAATCCTCCATCGTGCAAAGTCCTTCCTCGCCCTCTTGAGCTCCTGACTACATACAAAGGTTTCGTCTGCAGCCTAATGGAGTACTGCTCTCCCCTTTGGGCTGGTGCTCCTGCCTCTCACCTTTCTCGGCTACGCTGTGGAAACCAAAGCATTTCGGATCATTGGTATCTCCCGCGATGAGGCTGAGTCTCTGGGCCTCTCACTCTCTACACACAGGCAGGTTGGGTGTTTCTGTCTTCTACCATCTCTCTCCAGTCTCGCCCCCCTGCTCTGTCTGCGATTTGTCCCCACCATATTTCCACAGGGCACTCAAGGTCCGCAAAACCCCTTCTGGTAAAAACTACTAAATCACGAATCACTGCTCACCTTCACTCTTTCATTCCTCTTTTTCCCACCTTTGGAACAAACTCCCTCACTCTGTTCAATCCCATTCTTCCCTCCAGGCCTTCAAAACAGCTGTTCACCACCAGCTCTTATTGTCAGGTCAGGTATGGGAGCATGCACCAGCGCAGCGGGTCGCTACATCCACTTTCCGCCGTACTCCAGGGGCCTCCATCTGGCCATCCCCAGGCAGATCCCTGGCCCATCCCCATCTCCTTGAGATGCGATCAACTTGCTGCAACCACGAGGCACGTGGTCAGCACATTGGCCTCCTCCACTCACGAGACTCCATCGCAGGAGACTCCCTGAGAGAATCTTGTGAGCAGGGTCAGCGTCAGGAAAACGAGCCACATCAGCTGCAGCTGATGCTCACGGACTATGCAGGTAACAAATCTCATTTGAGTCACTCTCTCAGGAACCGCTCGTTGGACACAAAGTCCGACCAGCGATAGCTAATGATTCTCCGAAGAGACCTGGTACCAAAGGAATTAAGTATTCGTCTCAGATCCTTGGTCAGAGTCCAAGTCTCACATCCATAGAGCAAGAACGGAAGCACCAAGGACCTGAAGACTCGGACTTTCATCCTCCCGCACAGGTACCAGCAGCGCCACACCCATTATCCAGTGAGTCCTTGACTCCCCAGGCCCGACCCACACGTCTATTGACCTCTGACTCACAGCCAGTAGAGACATGAATATCACTGCCAAGGTAAGTGAATCTCTCCACGACTTCAACGTCCTCACCACAAACAGGCACAGACAGGACAGCAGCATCAATATGTCATTGAAAGCCTGCATCTTAGTTTTGACCCAGGAAACCCATAATCCCAGCGGCTCCGACTCCCATTCAGCACCTTGAGGGCCCCAAAAGGATATCTAAAGTCTCCGCAAAGATGACTGCATCATCTGCGAAATCAAGGTCAGAGATCTTGACATTCCCAAACGATGCACCGCAACTTGATCTCTCCGACATCCTCCCTAAGAATCCAGTCCATACAAGTGTGAAAAGTGTGGGGGCCAGTAGACACCCCTGACGAATTCCAGTAACAACTGGAAATAAGTCAGAGATGGTACCACCACATCTCACAGCACTCACAGTACCAGAGTAGAGTTCAGACATCAGATCGATCAGATTTGGTGGCACTTCACGAAGACCAAGAATCCTCCAGAGGGCATCCCGATTCACTGAATCGAACACTTTACAGAGATCAACAAATGCTGCAAGCAGCCCCTGCTGAAACTCGTCTGCGTTCGGTGAGGACCCGAAGAGCAAGGATACGGTCAATTGTTGACCTCTGATGTAAAGCCTGACTGCTCTGGACGCTGGTGCTCAAGCAGATGTGGCGAACCCTATCAATAATTATCCGAGCAAAGACCTTGCCCGGCACTGAGAGCAGCGTCACCCCTCCGCAGTTGTTGCAGTCTTGGTGATCACCCTTCCCTTTCCAAAGAGGGACAAACAACAAGGCCCTCTTCCAGTCAGTTTGGATGATGCTGTGTAGTAGGCACAGAACTGCATGCAATGACATGAGTGCAGCATTTCCACCAGCCTTGAGAAGTTCAGCATGCATGCCACAGATCCCTGGACCTTTACCCCATTTCAACCGGTCACCGCAGCCTGTATTTCCACAAGCGAAGGTGGACCACAGTTAATTGGAGGGTCAGCAACAGTTATTGTAACACCCCTGACGTCCAACTCGACAGCTGGTGGATCAGCCTGGTACATCCTCTCAAAGTAACCGGCCTAGCGGGCCTTCACTTCGGACTCCTCTGTCAAGAGCCTACCACCCTCTGCTCCAACTGCAGTACACCGAGGGATGGCTTGGATAAACGCAATGCGCGAATTCCCCTGTAAGCAGGACGAGAATCACTTGACCACAGGTGATGCTCTACCCCCTCACAGATTCCTCGCACATAGGCCTCCTTGTCTACCCTGAGCGCACATACAGTTTTACGCCTCAGCTCCAGGAACAGCTCAGCTCTGCCATTCAGCCTGGCCCTGCGACTCTGGTCAATGGTATCCAGTGTCCCTTGAGAGACAAAATTCTCTTTGCCCTGCGGTAGTTCCAAGACATCAACCGGAAACATCAAGGACGGTGGTCTTGAAGACACTCCACAACTCTTCAGGACCTCCCAAAGTACCCAGACTCCCCAAATCTCTCACTCAGCTTGTTCGCAAACTCCTCAGCTACCCTCTCATCCTTGAGCTTGCCAACATCCAGCCTAGGCTGGGATGGTACCATTCTCCTGGATTTAAGGTGCAACTTAAGAGTTGCTACAACAAGCTAGTGGTCAGTATTGAGGAACTGAGCACTCCGGTAGACCCTGCCGTTCTGGATCATCCTCCAGCGACCATCAACGAGGACATGGTCAATCTCCTTTGCCATACCTCCAGCGTTGGAATACCAAGTCCAGCGATGAGTTTGTGGGCGCTGAAACCATGAACGGCCACCCTAAGTCCATGACTTCTTGCAAAGTCAAGGAACTTGGTGCTATTCAGATTCACCATCCCTATCAGTAGGGTTGGGCATACACCATACTTTTTTGAAGGAGTGTTTTTTATGGCCAAATTTCACGCTGATCACGAATCCGTTGAACTTTTTGACATAGGATGATGTCTTAGGTTGGTAAGATGCAAAAATTCAAAATGGCTGCCAAATTTACCCACTTTTCAGGTAAAATTTGATAATTATGGCTTACTAGGGCATATAATATTAGGGTTGGGCACACATTGACTTTTTCTCTGTTGTCCCGTTAAAAGGAGTGTTTTTTTTTGGCCATTTTTCACGCTGATCACGAATCCGTTGAAATTTTTGACCTAGGATGATGTCTTACTAAGACATCATCCACCGCGTCTTACTAAGGAAACCATCCACTAAGGAAGAATCAAAAACATCATCCACTAAAAGACATCATCCACTAAGGAAACCACCGCGTCTTACTAAGACATCATCCTAGGTCAAAAATTTCAACGGATTCGTGATCAGCGTGAAAATGGCCATAAAAAACACTCCTTTCAATGGGACAACAGAGAAAAAGTCGATGTGTGCCCAACCTACTATCAGTTCCAGTCGATGCATTGAAATACCCCAAGACTAGAAGTGTATCTCTGTGTGGGGCACTGATTAACCACAGACTCAAACGTGGCATAGAATGCATCCTTCATGGTGAGATCACTCGCCTCAGTTGGAGCATAAACAGAGACCAGGGAAATGACACCCAAGGAGTGACGAATCCTTAGTCTCATAATATGCTCGTTGACCGGTGTTATCTCAATTATCATTGGAGTCAGCTTGTTGGACACAGCTACAGCAACTCCTTAGGCATGGTAACCATCAGAGCGACCAGAGCAATAGTAGGTGTAACCACCCACCATGATCTCGCCGCAATCGGTCTTCGAACCTCTGAGAGTGCTGCAACACCGATGTCCAAACGCTTGAGCTCAGATTATAACAGAGGCAGGTGATCATCCTCTCTTAGGGATAGGACATTCCAGGCACCCACCCGAAGGGACTGCCTCAGGTTAACCCAAGGAGACCACCGTCTGGTGGACGACAC
>CM068958.1:108143595-108154864 GCA_035128595.1 Eptatretus atami | reverse complement strand
TTTATGCTCCAACTGAGGCGAGTGATCTCACCATGAAGGATGCATTCTATGCCACGTTTGAGTCTGTGGTTAATCAGTGCCCCACACGAGATACACTTCTAGTCTTGGGGTATTTCAATGCATCGACTGGAACTGATAGTAGGGTTGGGCACACATCGACTTTTTCTCTGTTGTCCCATTGAAAGGAGTGTTTTTTATGGCCATTGGAGACGAAGAGAGAGTGTGGTCTGTGAGACCGTCTAATAAGTAGGAAAATTGTAAGTTGCTTTGATGTGCTGTAATATTGTTTCAATTAGAGCAGTTGGTATAGACGGTCGCTTAGTTCTTTTGTCGCTGACTTTTGTTATTGTATAGATTGGCATAAGTGTTTCTTGCCTTGTTGAATTGCATACGCTGCTTTATTTATAATAAATGTCTTGTGTGAATGTAACCATGTTCGTGTGCGGCTCCATTCCATCATTGAATCTGCCGGTATTCGGAGATCAGGAATAAAATAAGTTGCGTGTACGTTATATAGCCGTATTAATAAAATAGATCGGGTCCAAACCCGGGACTTCAGCCGATAATACAAAGGAACTTCAACCGCTCGCTTATCCAAAGGAACGCAGCTGCTTTAAAGCGGCTCGCTTTCCAAGCGGTCCCGTTGAGTAAACAAATCTCTCGGTAACCTACCCACGCAAATAATTTAATTAGGTAAATCGAAAGATTTGGCGATCGACCCTGTAGCGCGGTGTAGAGTGCGGACAAGGTTGTGGTGTGGTTAAAAAACAACGCGTGGCTTGGTTTCCGGCGTTGTGATCCGGAAAGCCGCGACTGGATTGTCCGTTCGGGGCGATGGAGCGAAGCACGACGCTATTGGTTAGACGCGGTTGCTCGCACGCCGACGGGCGGGAAATCTAACAAACAATACTATGTCAGAGCCGTTTGTGTTCCTTTCTCTCTGTGTCGCTATTTTTTCTCAGAGATAACTAAACGGATCTTCATTCAAACTTTCAGAGGTCCATTCAGTGAGTGCCTGAAGATTTTAAGGCAAAAACATTTTTTTTCAAAATTTTGAAAAGAAAATTGGATTTCGTTTTTTAAAATAATTTTTTTTAATCGCTTGTCGTGCTGAAGTCTTTGTAACGATGTGAAAGGTAATATTTAATGATCCCAACCCAATTTCTTAGTCTATGTAGAGAGGTGTTTTAGGCCCCTACAAAGGGAATTAAAAAAAAAATTGATTTCTTCAAAGGTGCCAACAGCAATATAACAGCACCAGGATATGTGGGGTACTTCTGCTTGTACATAAGATGCATAACAAAATGAGAATGGCACTCAGTAGAACGCATACCTCTGCCAAGCTGATCAGTTTACATTTTTTGACCTATCAGTATCCCACTGATAGGCGGATCTGGATCCAGACATGAATCAAAATCTAATCAGCTTTGTTCTTTTCACCTACTCAACTCTTCCACCAAGTTTTGCCATAATCCGTCATAGCTTTTTGGAAATATCGTGCTATACTTCATTTTTAACCTTATCACTCATGGTGAAAATCACTTCAAAATTGTCGGATCCAGATCTCGATTCCGTATCTTCACCAAAATGGAATCATTTCGTCCTTGTCACAAACACAACCTGTCCACTAAATTTCGTCCAAATCCAACCACAAACATTTTTGAGATATTCTCTTCACAGACAGACAGGTTAAACAGACAGACAGGGGTGAAAACATTACCTACATCTACTTTTGGTAGGCACGGTAATAATTAAGTGACTGCCCTGTAATATTTAATGATATATTTGAGAGAAGGGCTTTGAAAAATATTAACGTTATAATTTCCTGTATAAGCTGAATGGTGAAGATTTTCTTTCATAATTGGTTCGTGGGCGCCAGCAATGACCACTATTTTGGTTGGTGGGCACCAGCAGTGACCACTATTTTCGTTGTGTCTGTGTGTCTGTCTGTCTGTGACTCTCTCCAGAGCATAGCTCCGTGACTTTGATGCGATATGATGAAACTTGGAACACAGCTAGACATCATGGTCTAGTTGTGTCTTTTTTGTATGAGGGGCGTACCCACGCCCCTTGTGGGCGGAGCCACGCCCACTTGAACTTTTCATATTTTTTTTTCTCGATTTTTTTTCTCGCAATTTCATTTCCTAGAAGCTGTGCGTAATGTTCCATAAGTACAACATATAAAAAATCCGATTTGATTTGGTCAATTTTGATGGAAGAGATAGGTTTTTACGGTAGGGCTTCCTCAAAACTTCCACTAACTCAATTGTACTATCGTGGCATTGTTCAATAATGCCCGCGAACCATCGTCGCCTCCTGGCTTGTATAACTTAAATTAATTCATGTCATTGTTTGAAATATTTCGCAAACAACTTTGTAAATTTAAATGATTTTACAACTTCTTGAGATATCCTTTTCACAGACAGACAAACAGACAGACAGATAGGTCAGGTCAGGTATGGGAGCATGCGCCGGAGCAGCGTGTCACTGCGTCCACTTACCACTGGTAATCCAGGGGCTTTCGTCTGGCCCATCTCTCCAGGCAGATGCCTGGCCCATCCCATCTCCTTGAGATGCCGATCAACGTGCTGCAACCATGAGGCATGTGGTCGGCCCATTGGCCTCCTCACTCATGAGGCTCCCTGCTGAGAGAATCTGGTGAGCAGGATCATTGTCAGGAAAAATAGCCACATGTCCATACAGCAGCAGCTGACGCTCATGGACGATACAAGTGACAAGTCTCATCTGAGTGTGTCTCAGCAACGACTCGTTGGACACAAAGTCCGACCAGTGATAGCCAAGGATTCTCGGAAGAGACTTGGTACCGAAGGAGTTAAGTCTCCATCTTAAATTCCTGGTCAGAGTCCAATTCTCACATCCGTAGAGCAAGACTGGAAACACCAAGGACCTGAAGACTCGGACTTTCGTCCTCTTGCGTAGGTACAAACAGCACCACACCTCATGGTTCAGCGAATCCATGACTCCCCAGGCCCTACCCAGACGTCTATTAACCTTGGCTCACAGCCAGCGGAGACATGAATATCACAACCGAGGTAAGTGAATCACTCCTGACCTCAACATCCTCGCCACAAACAGGTACAGACAAGATAGCAGCATTCAAGATGTCATTGAAAGCCTGGAGCTTAGTTTTGGCTGAAGAAACCATAATTCCAGTGGTTCCAACTCTCATTCAGTGCATTGAGGGCTCCCGAAAGGATATCCAGAGTTTCCACAAGATGACTGCATCATCTGCGAAATCAAGGTAAGAGATCTTGACATTCCCAACGATGCACCGCAGCTTGATCTCTCTGACATTCTCCACAGAATCCAGTCCATACAAGCACTGAAAATGGTGGGGGCCAGTGTCGCTCCCCTGACGAACTCCAGTCACAACTGGAAATAAGTCAGAGATGGAACCACCAACCCCACAGCACTGCACTCTGAGTACCAGAGTATAGTTCACACATCAGATTGATCAGTTTTGGTGGCACCCCATGAAGACCGAGAATCTTCCAGAGGGCATCCCGATTCACTGAATCAAATGCTTTGCAGAGATCAACATAGGCTGCAAGCAGCCCCTGCCAGAACTCTCACCTGCATTCGTGCGAGGACCTGAAGAGCAAGGATACCAGTCGTGGAGGACAGTCAATCATTGACCTCTTTGGTGTAAAACCTGATTGCTCTGGTCACTGGTGCTCAAGCCGATGGTGGCGAACCCTATCAATAATTATCCGAGCAATTACCTTGCCCGGCACTGAGGCAGCGTCACCCCTTGGTAGTTTGTTGCAGTCCTGGCGATCACCTTTCCTTTCAAAGAACAACAAGGCCCTTTTCCAGTCAGCTGGGATGTTGCCTGTATTCCAAACAGAGCACATAACTGCATGCAACAATACGAGTACAGCATTTCTACCAGCCTTGAGAAGTTCAGCATGGATGCCACAGATCCCAAGAGCTTTACCCCATTTCAACAGGTTCTCCACAGCCTGTTTCTCCACAAACGAAGGTGGTTCACAGTTGATTGGAGAGTCAGCAATAGGAATAGTCACACCCCTGATATCCAACTCAGCAGCTGGTGGGTGAGCTTGGTACAGCCGCTCAAAGTAACCGCTCAGCGGGCCTTCACTTTGGACTCCTCTGTCAAGAGCCCTCCAACGTCCGCTTTAACTGTAGTACACCAAGGGACGGGCTTGGAGGAACGCAATGGGCGAATTCCCCTGTAAGCAGGATGATAATTACTTGACCACAGGTGATGCTCTACCCCATCACAGATTTCTCGCACATAGGCCTCCTTGTCTGCCCTCAGTGCACGTAGTTTTACACCTCAACTCCCTGAACAGTGTCGGTGTGCAAATCCTGCCACCGACTTTCTGGGGAAAGAGTAACCCAAATGCAGGAGGATATCTTGCAGATACAGTTTGGCACTAGATATCAATGGCTGTTGGTTCACAAGGAGTTCTTATGCTCACCAAAATCCCTCCTCCTCCCAAATTTCCCTCCCCTCCCAAACCTCCTCCCCCTCCTGCCCTTTGACAGGTTTTGTTTTTAATCCTGCTGGGTGTCCATATCCATAAACCCTCCTCACCAGGAAACCTGGTGGGAGAGACTGTTTAGTCACGCAACCCGATCATGAAAAGGTTAGTACAGGTTTATATGGTACCTCTTGCAAGTCACTGAAGATCTAATCTGGCCTGACCTTCAAAGACAGATAGACAGGAGTGAAAACATAACCTCCATCCACCTGCGTTGGTGGAGGTAACTATAGACATAGGAGAAGGCCATTCGGCCCATCATGGGTGCGCAACACCAACACCAGACCAACTTCATCCGTCAAAACAATGCAGTATCATTGGGGGAATGAGTCGAGGAATTTGGATAAGACAATGTGATGCCCCAGGACTATCCCAAGTGTGCCAAAATGAAAAGGGGAAATATATTTGGAGTATTCAAAGAATGAAAATGGCCAAAATAAATTTGTGTTTTTTTCCCAAGGTCGGGGTGGGTATCGAGAGGTCCTTGGACAATCAATGGATGTCGGAGCATTGGGAGGCAAGAGAGGATGCACGGGGTGGACAAGATAGATACAGAAGGAAACTTCAAGGTGGGAAAACAAGAATTTGGGAGGGCGAGGAATTTTGGTGGAGTTAATGAGGGTAGAAAGTTCATGGTTTTGGATTGGGGCGAACTGAGATGGTGGTGAACAGTTGTCTTGAAGACTAGGGGGAAGAATGAGATTGAAAAGGATGTGTAAGTTGGTTCCCCAAAGGGAAAAAGAAGGAAAAATGAGTGGAGGTGAGCAGTGCTCCTGGATTTAGGTAGTTTCACTTGAAGGGGGTTGACAGTGGACCGTGTGAGCCCTGCAGAAACATGGTGGGCAGAGGGTAAAGTACGGAAATTGCAGAGGGTGCAAGACCAGAAAGGAGGCAGAAGAAGACAAAGAGACCACCGACATCTCTGCGATGGCGAAGTGGTAGGCTCATAGACTCAGCTTCAGCATGGGAAATCCAACAATATTAAAGGCCATGGTTTCCACGGCATCATTCTGATCAAGATGTTTCACTCAAAGCCTCCTCCCCTCCCTCTTCATTAACAGTGTGGACCTCAAATATACGGGGCCTTCGCTGAAACCTTACAGCTCTTTCCACACAGTTGCCACTGACAAACCAGACATCTTCCTAACAGAAACTTTCCTCTCTCAAGACATCTCTGACTCCCAAGTATCTCTCCCTGGTTACTCCCTCCTCCGGTATGTCAGACCTGAGCCTCGTAGTGGTGGAGGAGTTGCTCTCTTCATCAAAGACTCTATTCCTCACTCTCCATGCACTGCCCTCACTGCCCCACACTCCCAGGAATACCTCTGGCTACGGCTTCCCCTCCACTCCCATCTCATGTTTATATGTGTACTGGACCGTCCACCAAACAGTGATTACTCCATTTACACCTCACTGTCCGAAAACATGGACCAACTTCTATCTTCTCATCCAAACTCTCTCTTCCTCAAATTGGTGACTTAAACTGGCATCATGCCAGTTGGCTAGGTGTGGATACCTATCTCACCTGTCATGGCACTTCAGCAAAATATTTCTGCGACTCATTGGGACTGACTCGATCAGTCAATTTCCCGACCCGGATCTCCACCAATGGTACGCCATCTCTTCTGGATCTGATTTTGACAAATTTCCCTGAAAATATCTGCTGCTCTTCCTCCGCTCCAATCGGTTCTTCTGACCAGGTGCTTGTCAAAGTGGACATCTCTCTGGCTGTTATCAGAGAACAACCTCAGCGCCGTCGAGTCTGGAATTTCACTCAAGCCGACCGGCAGGGTCTCCAAGCAGCCATCAAACTTCCAGACTGGTCTCCCATTGCTACTTTCTCCAACATCAACTCATCCTGGGAATTATTTCAAAGAAACTTGCTCTCCCTCATGCACAGATTTATCCCATCTTGTCTTCGGTTGTCCTACCCTTCCTCCGACCATGGTTCACTGAAGCTTGTGGTGAGGCAGTTGTCTGAAACAACTTGCCTTTGTCTCATGGAAAGCAAACCCAACTGAGGGTAATCTCAGTTCCTTCCATAAAGCTCCAAACAAATGTGTGTCTACCCTCAGGAGAACCAGAAAATAACATCCTTCTAAGCTCAAGTCTGAACTCTCAAGCCTTTTCTCCTCCTCCAAATCCTGGTGGTGTCTCATCAAATCTGTTTCTGGTGTATGTTCCCCCTCCATCCCTTCCCTGACCTCAAATGGCCGCACTGCTGACACCGCACGTGAAAAGGCTGAGTGCCTTAACTCGGTGTTTGCATCTAAATCTTGTGTCCAATACGCATCACTTTGTGCCCACCTTACTCAGTCACACCCGACTGTCCCTGGACTCTGTGTCCTTTTCCCCTGACAAAGTGGAGAGTTTGCTGTCAAACCTCGACTCAGATTCTGCATTCGGTCCAGACAGCATCAGCCCACGTGTCTTAAAAAACCTGCTCCTCTACTCTTGCTCACCCTCTCTCTGTTCTATTCGCCCTCTCATTTGCTCAAGGTCATCTGCCATCTACTTGGAAATCAGCAAACATTACTGCCCTGCACAAAAAAGGTGCTAAAACAGATCCCTGCAACTACAGACCAATCAGCCTTCTCCATTCATCAGCAAGGTTATGGAATCCATCATCGCTTCAGATATAAAATCCTTCTTCTTCTCCAATGGCTTGATTTCCGATCATCAATTTGGTTTCAGACCAGGTCACTCTACCCTGGATATGCTGCTGCTGCTCTCCCAACAATGGATGGAGGTCCTCAATGCCAGACATGAAATCAGAGTCATATTCCGAGACGTATCGCGCGCTTTTGACACGGTCTGGCACCCTGCCCCTCACCAAACTCTCTTCCGATGGTATCCAAGGCCATCTCCACTCATGGCTCGCAGACTTCCTCTCCTGTCCAGTCAACGTGTGGCCCTAAATGGAGGTCTTACATCCCCTCTTCCTGCCCAGGCTGGAGTTCCTCAAGGCAGTGTTCTGGGCCCTGTTCTTTTTCTGGTTTTCATCAATAATCTCTCCGACTCTCTGAAAAATCCTCCTTATCTCTTTGCTGATGACTCCACCCTCTGCCGTCCCTTCTGTCATCCCTCAGACCGGCGAGCAGCAGCTTCTTCTTTCTCTGCAGATCTGGGTAAAATCACAATCCTGTCCAACACGTGGAACATGTCTTTCAATCCTGACAAATCTCACACTCTCACTATGTCTCTCCGAAAAGACTGTTTGGAACCCCCCCCCCCCCCATCCACTTTCTCAACAATCCTCTGAAGAAGTCCTTTCTTTCAAGCTTCTGGGTCTCACTATCTGCCATGATCTTTCCTGGAAAGCCACATTTCCAAATTGCCTCCAAAGCCAGTCGCCGACTGGGAATCCTCCATCGTGCAAAGTCCTTCCTCGGCCCTCTTGAGCTCCTGACTACATACAAAGGTTTCGTCTGCAGCCTAATGGAGTACTGCTCTCCCCTTTGGGCTGGTGCTCCTGCCTCTCACCTTTCTCGGCTACGCTGTGGAAACCAAAGCATTTCGGATCATTGGTATCTCCCGCGATGAGGCTGAGTCTCTGGGCCTCTCACTCTCTCACACACAGGCAGGTTGTGGTTTTCTGTCTTCTACCATCTCCTCTCCAGTCTCGCCCCCCTGCTCTGTCTGCGATTTGTCCCCACCATATTTCCACAGGGCACTCAAGGTCCGCAAACCCCTTCTGGTAAAAACTACTAAATCACGAATCACTGCTCACCTTCACTCTTTCATTCCTCTTTTTCCCACCTTTGGAACAAACTCCCTCACTCTGTTCAATCCCATTCTTCCCTCCAGGCCTTCAAAACAGCTGTTCACCACCAGCTCTTATTGTCAGGTCAGGTATGGGAGCATGCACCAGCGCAGCGCGGTCGCTACATCCACTTTCCGCGGTACTCCAGGGGCCTCCATCTGGCCATCCCCAGGCAGATCCCTGGCCCATCCCCATCTCCTTGAGATGCCGATCAACTTGCTGCAACCACGAGGCACGTGGTCAGCACATTGGCCTCCTCCACTCACGAGACTCCATCGCAGGAGACTCCCTGAGAGAATCTTGTGAGCAGGGTCAGCGTCAGGAAAACGAGCCACATCAGCTGCAGCTGATGCTCACGGACTATGCAGGTAACAAATCTCATTTGAGTCACTCTCTCAGGAACCGCTCGTTGGACACAAAGTCCGACCAGCGATAGCTAATGATTCTCCGAAGAGACCTGGTACCAAAGGAATTAAGTATTCGTCTCAGATCCTTGGTCAGAGTCCAAGTCTCACATCCATAGAGCAAGAACGGAAGCACCAAGGACCTGAAGACTCGGACTTTCATCCTCCCGCACAGGTACCAGCAGCGCCACACCCATTATCCAGTGAGTCCTTGACTCCCCAGGCCCGACCCACACGTCTATTGACCTCTGACTCACAGCCAGTAGAGACATGAATATCACTGCCAAGGTAAGTGAATCTCTCCACGACTTCAACGTCCTCACCACAAACAGGCACAGACAGGACAGCAGCATCCAATATGTCATTGAAAGCCTGCATCTTAGTTTTGACCCAGGAAACCCATAATCCCAGCGGCTCCGACTCCCATTCAGCACCTTGAGGGCCCCAAAAGGATATCTAAAGTCTCCGCAAAGATGACTGCATCATCTGCGAAATCAAGGTCAGAGATCTTGACATTCCAAACGATGCACCGCAACTTGATCTCTCCGACATCCTCCCTAAGAATCCAGTCCATACAAGTGCTGAAAAGTGTGGGGGCCAGTAGACACCCCTGACGAATTCCAGTAACAACTGGAAATAAGTCAGAGATGGTACCACCACATCTCACAGCACTCACAGTACCAGAGTAGAGTTCAGACATCAGATCGATCAGATTTGGTGGCACTTCACGAAGACCAAGAATCCTCCAGAGGGCATCCCGATTCACTGAATCGAACACTTTACAGAGATCAACAAATGCTGCAAGCAGCCCCTGCTGAAACTCGTCTGCGTTCGGTGAGGACCCGAAGAGCAAGGATACGGTCAATTGTTGACCTCTGATGTAAAGCCTGACTGCTCTGGACGCTGGTGCTCAAGCAGATGTGGCGAACCCTATCAATAATTATCCGAGCAAAGACCTTGCCCGGCACTGAGAGCAGCGTCACCCCTCCGCAGTTGTTGCAGTCTTGGTGATCACCCTTCCCTTTCCAAAGAGGGACAAACAACAAGGCCCTCTTCCAGTCAGTTTGGATGATGCCTGTGTAGGACACAGAACTGCATGCAATGACATGAGTGCAGCATTTCCACCAGCCTTGAGAAGTTCAGCATGCATGCCACAGATCCCTGGACCTTTACCCCATTTCAACCGGTCACCGCAGCCTGTATTTCCACAAGCGAAGGTGGACCACAGTTAATTGGAGGGTCAGCAACAGTTATTGTAACACCCCTGACGTCCAACTCGACAGCTGGTGGATCAGCCTGGTACATCCTCTCAAAGTAACCGGCCTAGCGGGCCTTCACTTCGGACTCCTCTGTCAAGAGCCTACCACCCTCTGCTCCAACTGCAGTACACCGAGGGATGGCTTGGATAAACGCAATGCGCGAATTCCCCTGTAAGCAGGACGAGAATCACTTGACCACAGGTGATGCTCTACCCCCTCACAGATTCCTCGCACATAGGCCTCCTTGTCTACCCTGAGCGCACATACAGTTTTACGCCTCAGCTCCAGGAACAGCTCAGCTCTGCCATTCAGCCTGGCCCTGCGACTCTGGTCAATGGTATCCAGTGTCCCTTGAGAGACAAAATTCTTCTTTGCCCTGCGGTTAGTTCCAAGACATCAACCGGAAACATCAAGGACGGTGGTCTTGAAGACACTCCACAACTCTTCAGGACCTCCCAAAGTACCCAGACTCCCCAAATCTCTCACTCAGCTTGTTCGCAAACTCCTCAGCTACCCTCTCATCCTTGAGCTTGCCAACATCCAGCCTAGGCTGGGATGGTACCATTCTCCTGGATTTAAGGTGCAACTTAAGAGTTGCTACAACAAGCTAGTGGTCAGTATTGAGGAACTGAGCACTCCGGTAGACCCTGCCGTTCTGGATCATCCTCCAGCGACCATCAACGAGGACATGGTCAATCTCCTTTGCCATACCTCCAGCGTTGGAATACCAAGTCCAGCGATGAGTTTGTGGGCGCTGAAACCATGAACGGCCACCTAAGTCCATGACTTCTTGCAAAGTCAAGGAACTTGGTGCTATTCAGATTCACCATCCCTATCAGTAGGGTTGGGCATACACCATACTTTTTTGAAGGAGTGTTTTTTATGGCCAAATTTCACGCTGATCACGAATCCGTTGAACTTTTTGACATAGGATGATGTCTTAGGTTGGTAAGATGCAAAAATTCAAAATGGCTGCCAAATTTACCCACTTTTCAGGTAAAATTTGATAATTATGGCTTACTAGGGCATATAATATTAGGGTTGGGCACACATTGACTTTTTCTCTGTTGTCCCGTTAAAAGGAGTGTTTTTTTTTGGCCATTTTTCACGCTGATCACGAATCCGTTGAAATTTTTGACCTAGGATGATGTCTTACTAAGACATCATCCACCGCGTCTTACTAAGGAAACCATCCACTAAGGAAGAATCAAAAACATCATCCACTAAAAGACATCATCCACTAAGGAAACCACCGCGTCTTACTAAGACATCATCCTAGGTCAAAAATTTCAACGGATTCGTGATCAGCGTGGA
>CM068958.1:108106637-108120368 GCA_035128595.1 Eptatretus atami | reverse complement strand
GATCCGATAAATTGCATTTATGGTGGGTTTCCCGAAGCCGATAAAAAGGCTGGAGCGCAGTGAGTTGAGCAGTCAATCGAGCAGGTGTCGGCTGGGACAGCAGATCGGTTGAGAAGTCAGTTGAGCAGCTGTCGTGTTTGGAGCAGCAGATCGTTGAGAGATAGTAGCCAGTCGTGAGATGTCGCTGGAGATCGCTGTTGGAACGGAGCTCGAGGAGACGGGTGAAGGCGATCGTGGGAGACGGTCTGAGCAAACGGCTGAGGGGACCTCGAGGCGCGCGTCGCGTGATTCGCAGCAAGCCAGCCATACTCCCTCCCAGAGCATCACAATTCCCCCCTTCTCCCCCGCTGAGATAGAGCGAAAGGGGCCCCGTTCCCACCCACACCAGCAGTGCCACGAAACGCGTGCAAGCGAATTCTGGCGCTCGCCACGGGGCGCGGTTAGACCCTTCGGTCTCGTGGGCTTGGCCGCTCATCCAGGTTTCCACGCGCATAGGCCCAACGGCCCAGTCTACTCCCCTTGCCTTTGAGGGGATCTTTTCTTTGCTGTCGTGTGATCGTGTTGTGGCCCTGTTCTTGTAAGGTAGTAACTTATAAGGGTCGTGGTGTCGTGTAGTCGGTTTTAAACTCCTTATATGTGCTTTTCTTTGTCTATTGATATATGTGCAATCGTTAATTGTGGCTGTAAATACGTGTGCTATATGTGTGCTCCGCGTTGCCGCCCGGAATAAATGTGCATTGTGTGAACTGTTTTCCCGTTTCGCTTGTCTTTTCTTTAATTAACCTCCATCTTGCTTCACGTAAAGGGTTCGTAGTGGTGCAAAACGCCCGGTAAATAATCTGAACCGTCGAGGTCGACGATAACCACCGCTCGGTATCCGATAGTACGGAACGGCCCGCCCAAGCGGCTCGTGTCCGGAGTCGACCTGCGGCGAGTACGATCGCCGGTTTACCATCCGCGTGGGTACTTAGGTAGGTCGAGTTTTTGGCGAACAACCCTATCCTACGCGGGTGGCCGATTGGCACGATCGTCGGTGAGGTCGAAGCCCACCCGTGACTGGATCCCGCGTTAGCCGGGAGGTCACGACTGAATTGTCCGTCCGGTGGGCGAGGCGTCGCGGTGGGAGTCGCGTGGCCGTCGCACGACGGGCGCAATTCGCAAACAATATATATATATATATATATATATATATATATATATTATATATATATATATATATATTGTTGCGAATTCGCGCCCGCCGGCGTGCGACGGCCACGTGACTCGAATCGCGGCACGTCACCCACCGGACGGACAATTCTGTCGTGACCCTCTCGGACTAACGCCGGGAGCTAGTCACGGGTGGGCCTTTCGGCCTCACCACGATCGTGCCAATCGGCCACCCGCGTGGGTAGGTTGTTCACCAAACTCGACCTACCTAAGTACCCACGCGGATGGTAAACCGGGCGATCGCACCTCGCGCAGGTCGACTCCGGACGCGAGCCGCTTGGGCGACCCGTTCCGTCTATCTGGATAACCGAGCGGTGTTATCGTCGGCCTCGACGGTTCCGATTAATTATCGGGCGTATTAAGCCCACTACGAACCCCTTACGTGAAGCAAGATGGAGGGTCAATTAAAGAAAAGACGAAGCAAAACGGGAAAACAGTTCAACACAAGCACATTTATTTCGCGACACACGGAAAGCACACATATACAGCCAACAAGTCAAAATGCACCTATAGCAGTGAAACAAAGAAACAATGACGCAGATTACTATCGAATACGCGTACACACGGCAACACTTACACAGTTTTACTTCACAGACGGCGCCAACACACATTTACTCAAAAGCAAAGGAAAGAAGCCACCCTCATAGACAAGGGCAGACGGGCCTGTAGGCCAATATGTGCGCGGACCTGAAGGAGCGGCCAGGTCCGCGAGACCGGGTGGGTCCTACCCACGTCCTCGTGACAGCCGCAAATGGCTGCGCGGCGGTGCCCCGACTTCGTGCTCCTTCGCGGGTTTCGTTGACACCGCTTGGAGTGGGGTGGGAACGGGGCCCCCTTTTTGCACTTTCTCAGCGCGGGGGAAAGGGGAATTGTTGATGCTGGGGGAGGAGAATGGCTGGCTTGCGTGGGTCCCGCGACGAGCGATCCCACCGCGACCTCGTCGCCGACTGCCGTCTTCCCTGCCTCGGAACCGAGCTCCTTGGCCTCTTCCCACAATTCTCCTCAGCCGACTGCAGAACCCAACTCGATGCCTTCGCCACCCGACTCGACTCCGCTTTCCCACCAAAAACTGACTCTTTTTTTTTTCGCCTTGCGCTCGCCGTTTTATAGGCCGGCAGGAGAAAACAGTATGCAAATTTCCGGATCAGGATCACCTCGGGGGCGGAGCCACGCTTGCCAATTGGACGGAGGAAAAGTGGGCGTGAACCTCCCCTGATCCTAGAATTTGCATATATGGATTTCACACAGACGCGCCTGGAGGCGGGCCAAGCCGCTCCGCGCTTGCTAATTGGACGGATCAGAAGTGGGCGTGTTGCGTTCCTGATCCGAATTCTCCCTCGGAAAGCCGCTATTTGCACTCGCGGCTCGGTGCGTATCGCTGAACGAGCCCAAGACAGCCCGACACTCAGTGTTCACAGTGGTGCGGGAATGGCCGTAGAAGGAGAGAGGTGAGGGTAGTGGAGGGTTTTTGGTGGTGGTTTGATGGTCATGGTGCCGTTTGGAATGGCATGATGCGATGATGTGGGAGCGAGTTGTGAAGGTAAAGGCGTGGGCTGTTGGCGTTTGTTTGTTGTCTGAGGGTTGGAGCGTGGTTGCAGTTGGTGACGATGGCTGGCGTGGTGGTTAAGGTGGTCGCGCGTTGAGACGTGGTTGGTTCAAAATAAAGATAGAACAGAAAAACGGCTATCTCGAAGCGTCGCAGCCCGAATGAATCACATAAATTCCCTCTAAACAACGGGTTTGGGGCTAACTACACATGTACTTAGAGATATCTCACCTACGGGCCCTTTAGGTGGTTTGCGAATTTCCACCGCCGTAACAATTATATATATATATATATATATATATGTGTGTGTTGCTATACTGCACACGGAAGTGCATGCTGCTCTGGAAGGACAATTGTTGACGGACGGACGGACACACATGCAGGGATGCCCACAGGCACTCCAAGACCGAGCTCCTTTTATATTATAGATAGATACTAGCAGGGGTCCCCACCGTTTCCCGGTGCTCTTCTAATCCTGTTGTTCTTGTGTAATTATTGAACCACAATAGTTCTAATATTCCTTTATTCATGATTGTTCGTTGTTTGCATTTTGAAGAGAGAATTTCGGGACACAATTCATGAACAAAAGGAATTAAACAATCGTGAGTACAATTTAAATTAATAAACGTATTTTTTCATGTTACATGAATGTAATCTTTGAATTTTTTGAAATCATTGAATAAAACAATAAAACCTCGCAGCTTTGTATGAATATACATTTAATTATTGTTGTTAATGTTGGATTATACTGTGGGCACCAATGTGTAATTACATTATAAAGTTGACTGGGTGTATAAAAGTAACATCGTGACTTTGATCAGGTTATTCCATGTCGCCAACACCCGTGATTGAAATTGTGGTTGGCATAACTGCCTTCATAGTCACAATAATTACATGTTCTTGCTGTTCAAACTGCTGCAAAACAACAAACACTCAGAGGTAAGAATCCAAAAGTTGCAATAAAAACTCTTTTGAATTGTTTTAATTTTTTTCATTTTACTCCCACTGGCTTCTTTGATATGTACATGACCATTTGGCTTGAACATGACAAAACTATACATTTGATTTTGAAGAATAAATTATTGATGAAATTTTTTTTTTAATCAAAAATACATTGAACTGGAGGGATGCTGAAGAGGGGGACATGTCGGAAGGGTGGGGTTGGAAGGACATGGGGTTTGTAGATGTGGTGAACTAGCATCCTGACACGGAGGGGTTTGAGACGATAAAATAACGTGAAGGAGGTTTGATTGTATTGTGCAGACAACCACTGCAAACTGGACTTATTAAGACACCCATATTTAACATTCTGAGATAAAGATCATGGGATGGGTGGAAGGAGTTGTTGAAGGCATGGATGAAATTGGGCTGAAGGATCCAGAGGATGGATGACAGACCAAACGCTTTGGTGAGAGATAGGTTTGCAAAATATGCCTTGTGAAGAGGAAGAAGAGGAATTAGCATTTTACAAACATTAAATTGTGAGAGCCAAGAAAGGGAAACTGTGTTTGGACATTCCCTCTCATCTTACAGCTATTTTTGGCTGATTACCCGAGTTACCTCCGCCGCCAAAGGTGGAAGGAGGATATGTTTTCACCCCTGTCTGTCTGTTTGTTTGTTTGTGTACAGTATATATCAAAAAGTTGTGGACGGATTCGGATGAAATTTGTGGTCACGTTGGATGTGTGACAATGAAGAATTGATTAAATTTTGATAAAGATCCGAATCTGGATCCGCATTCGACAATATTATAATTATCACCATTGAGAGCTAGGGCTAAACTGATGCATATATATATATATATATCTATATAGTATATGTGTATATATATATATATATATATATATATATATATATATATATATATATATTATATATTGTTACGGCTGTGGAAATTCGCAAACCACTATTCAGGGCCCGTAGGTGAGATATCTCTAAGTACATGTGTATTAGCCCAAACCCATTGTATAGAGAAAAATTTATGTGATCCATTCGGGCTGCGACACTTTGAGTTAGCCATATTTTCTGTTCTATCTTTATTTTGAACCAACCACGTCTCAACCGCCATCACACAACAACACCACGCCAGCCATCGTCACCAACTGCAACCACGCTCCAACCCTCGGACAACAACAACAACGCCAACAGCACGACCTTTACCTTCACAACTCGCTCCACATCATCGCATCACCGCCATTCCCAACGGCACCATAACCATCAAACCATCAAACCACCACCGAAAACCCTCCACCACCTTCACCTCTCTCCTTCTACGGCCATTCCCGCACCACCTGTGAACACTGAGCGTCGGGCTGTCTCGGGCCCGTTCGGCGATTGGTGCCGAACGCACCGAGCTGCGAGCGCAAATAGCGGCCTTTCCGAGGGAAAAATCGGATCAAGAACGCTACACGCCCACTTTTGCTCCGTCCAATTAGCAAGCGCGGGGCGGCTTGGCCCCGCCTCCAGGCGCGTCTGTGTGAAATCAATATATGCAATTCTAGGATCAGGGGAGGTTCACGCCCACTTTTCCTCCGTCCAATTGGCAAACGTGGCTCTGCCCCCGAGGTCATCCTGATCCGAATATTTGCATATTAGCTGCTCCTGCGGCCTATAAGAAGGCGAGTGCAAGGCGAATGAAGAAAGTGGAGTCGGTGGCGAAGTCATCGGTGTGGCAAAGAGTTGGGTTCTGGAGTCGGCTGAGAAGAGTTGCGGGAAGAGGCAAAGGAGCTCGGGTCCGAGGAGAGAAGGACGCGGTCGGCGACGAGGTCGCGGTGTGGGATCGCTCGTCGCGGGACCCAAGCCAGCCAGCCATTCTCCTCCCCTAGGGCATCAACAATTCCCCCTTTTCCCCGCGCTGAGATAGTGCAAAAAGGGGGCCCCGTTCCACCCCACTCCAAACGTCGTGCCAACGAAACCCGCCAAGGGACGGGAGTCGGGGCACAGCCGCGCAGCCACATCTGCGGCTTGTCCGCCAACGCGTCACGGAGACGCGGGTAGGCCCCCCCCGGTCTCGCGGGCCTGGCCGCTCCTCTAGGTCCCGCGCACATTTGGCCTACGGGCCTGTCTGCCTCCTTGTCTTTGAGGTGCTTCTTTCCTTTGCTTTTGTGTAAATGTGTGTTGGCGCCGTCTGTAAAGTAAAACTTTATAAGTGTTGCCGTGTGTGCGCATAGTGGTAGTAACTCTGCGTCGTTGTTGCTTTTGTTTTGGTTGCTATATGTGCATTTTGACTGTATGGCTGTATATGTGTGCTTTCCGTGTGCCGGAAATAAATGTGCTTTTTGTGAACTGTTTTCCCGTTTCGCTTCGTCTTTTCTCTATTGACCCTCCATCTTGCTTCACGTAAAGGGTTCGTAGCGGGTGCAAGATCCCGGTAATTAATCTGAACCGTCCGGGTCGACGATAACACCGCTCGGTTATCCCGATAGTTCGGAACGGGCCGCCCAAGCGGCTCATGTCCGGAGTCGACCTGCGGCGAGGTACGATCGCCCGGTTTACCATCCGCGTGGTACTTAGGTAGGTCGAGTTTGGCGAACAACCTATCCTACGCGGGTGGCCGATTGGCACGATGTGGTGAGGTCGAAAGGACGAGCTCCCGCATTGGTCCGAGAGGGTCACGACAGAATTGTCCGTCCGTGTGGGCGACGTGCCGCGATTCGAGTCACGTGGCCGTTCGCACGCCAGGGCACGAATTCGCAACAATTATATATTATATATATATATATATATTATATTATATTATATATTGTATATATACAGTGGGGAGAACAAGTATTTGATACACTGCCTATTTTGCAGGTTTTCCCACTTACAAAGCACGTAGAGGTCTGTAATTTTTATCATAGGTACACTTCAACTGTGAAAGACGGAATCTAAAACAAAATCCTGAAAATCACATTGTATGATTTTTAAAATAATTAATTTGCATTTTATTGCATGAAATAAGTATTTGATCACCTACCAACCAGTAAGAATTCCGGCTCTCACAGACCTGTTAGTTTTGTCTTTAAGAAGCCCTCCCATTCTCCACTCATTACCTGTATTAACTGCACCTGTTTGAACTCGTTATCTGCATAAAAGACAGCTGTCCACACTCAATCAATCAGACTCCAACCTCTCCACAATGGGCAAGACCAGAGAGCTGTCTAAGGACATCAGCGACAAAATTGTAGACTTGCACAAGGCTGGGATGGGCTACAGGACAATAGGCAAGCAGCTTTTGTGTGAAGGCAACAACTGTTGGCGCAATTATTAGAAAATGGAAGAAGTTTAAGATAACAGTCAATTCCCTCGCGTCTGGGGCTCCATGCAAGATCTCACCTCGTGGGCCTCAATGATCATGAGAAAGGTGAGGGATCAGCCCAGAACTACACGGCAGGACCTGGTCAATGACCTGAAGAGAGCTGGGACCACAGTATCAAAGAAAACCATAAGTAACACACTACGCCGTCATGGATTAAAAATCCTGCAGTGCACGCAAGGTCCCTCTGCTCAAGCCAGCGCATGTCCAGGCCCGTCTGAAGTTTGCCAATGACCGTCTGGATGATCCAGAGGAGGAATGGGAGGTCAAGTGGTCTGATGAGACCAAAATAGAGCTTTTTGGCTTAAACTCCACTCGCCGTGTTTGGAGGAAGAAGAAGGATGAGTACAACCCAAGAACACCATCCCAACCGTGAAGCATGGAGGTGGAAACATCATTCTTTGGGATGCTTTTCTGCAAAGGGGACAGGACGACTGCACCGTATTGAGGGAGGATGGATGGGGCCATGTATCGCGAGATCTTGGCCAACAACCTCCTTCCCTCAACAAGAGCATTGAAGATGGGGCGTGGCTGGGTCTTCCAGCATGACAACGACCCAAAACACACAGCCAGGGCAACTAAGGAGTGGCTCCGTAAGAAGCATCTCAAGGTCCTGGAGTGGCTAGCCAGTCTCCAGACCTGAACCCAATAGAAAATCTTTGGAGGGAGCTGAAAGTCTGTGTTGCCCAGCGACAGCCCCAAAATCTGAAGGATCTGGAGAAGATCTGTATGGAGGAGTGGGCCAAAATCCCTGCTCAGTCTGTGCAAACCTGGTTAAGAACTACAGGAAACGTCTGATCTCGGTAATTGCAAACAAAGGTTTCTGTACCAAATATTAAGTTCTGTTTTTCTGATGTATCAAATACTTATTTCATGCAATAAAATGCAATTAATTATTTAAAATCATACAATGTGATTTTCAGATTTTTGTTTTAGATTCGCTCTTCACAGTTGAAGTGTACCTATGATAAAAAATTACAGACCTCTACGTGCTTTGTAAGTGGGAAATCTGCAAAATCGGCAGTGTATCAAATACTTGCTCTCCCCAAATATATATATATATATATAATATTATATATATATATATATTATATATTATATATATATATATATACAGTAATCCCCCATTTCTCGCGGGGGTTACGTTCCAACCTCCCCGCACTAAGTGAAATCCACGATGAATGGACGCCTCCCAAAAAATCGACTCGTCTGGTCTGGTCGGTTTGGGAGTGATCGGTTTGAGGTGCCTGAGATTGACTCGTCTGGTCTGGTCGGTTTGGCAGTGATTGGGTTTGAGTGCCGGAGATCGATCGTCTGGTTGGTCGGTTTGGCAGGATTGGGTTTGAGGTGCTGGAGATGGATCGTCTGGTCTGGTCGGTTTGGCAGTGATTGGGTTGAGGTGCGGGATCGACTCGTCTGGTCTGGTCGGTTTGGCAGTGATTGGTTTGAGTGCCGGAGATCGACTCGTCTGATCTGGTCGTTTGGCAGTGATTGGGTTTGAGTGCCGGAGAACGACTCGTCTGTCTGGTCGGTTTTGAGTGTGGGTTCGAGCAGTTGCTCGTCCAACGGCGGCAAACCTTTTTCCTTCCCGAAAGCAAATATCGAGCACCTTAACCTTCTCCTGGAGCGTCAGGACCTTCTCTGGCGCTTCGGTTCCTTGCCAGAAGTTCTTAGAAGGTGCAGGGCGTTTGGGCGGCATCATAGGGCTTGGATAAAAAAAACGTAGAAAATATTCGAAGTTCACAAGCGAAACTTTGTCTCGTGCGTTGTGTGACTGGTCGAGCACCACGCGTTATAATTTATTGCTTAAGTAATTTATATTTATATATTATTACCGCGATGTACCGGGGGAATCCGAGAAAAAATTAGTTACGTTCCAAGGGAAACCCGCGATGAACCGGGGCGCGTTAGGTGAACCGCGATAAAGCGGGGGTTGACTGTATATATACGTCGTATATATATATTGTTACGAATTTGGAATTCATGCACACAACATACAGGTTCCCTTAGTCAGCTATGTCGATAAGTTGGAGTTCTTGATAGCTCACCTTCCATTTTTAAATGATTTTTGAAATCGATTAGATCGCTGCGGATCGAACTTAATAGTTATGGGAGGCGAAACTGATGGAAGACGTCCCTCCCCCTCTTCTGCAAAGAGGAAGAAGAACCTGCGGTGACGTCGAACAACTCCCTCCCCCGTGTTTGAGCGGGGGGTGGATCCGGGGAGTAGTCACGCCGGTGCGGGGGAGGGGTGCAAGGATAAAGAGGACATCTTTCTTTGTTCAAAAGAGTTCGTGGATCCCTGTGGTAGGGCTGAGTTGTGGCTGAGTTCGTAAAAATCCCGTGTAAAGTTCGTGAAGAGTCCCGTTTGAGTCTGTGTGCAGAGTTCGTGTGCTGAGTCCCATGGGAGGAGTAAGCTTTTTGCTTCGGAGCAGAGCAGTCGTTCAGCAGGCATCGGGTTCCTGCTTGCTTGCTTGGCTTGAGGCTTCGGAAGCTTTTTGCTTTCGGCTGGCTCAATGAGCTTCGGCTGCTGCTTGTTTTTGGAAGGAACTTGAGCCAGTTGTTCGGCGTCGAGCTGCGAGTGGGAGGCTTCTTCCTTTTTCTTCTCTTCTTCTTGGTTCGTGGAGTTTTCTGCTTCTCCACTTGTTTCCCGGCTTTGGTGCGACGCATTCGGCCTCTTCTTGGAGTTGGATCCTCGCGGGAAGCGACAATGACAGGAAGGATCGGCGCCTCGTCTCAACCGGACATGTTTGAGAAAGCGCCGAGGATTCGCTGGAGCTCGGAAGGATCCGCGGCGATTGGATCCAGCTCGCTCTGCGCTGGAGCCAGGTCAGACAAGTTGAAAGACACAACGAGGTGGAAAGGTTCGAGTAAGTTCTGAGTTTTCAGCTCACCTGTTCGAGCTGGAGCTCGTGATTAAGGCTTAAGCCACGTTTCGTGATGTGTGAATGTGTGTGGTGTCGTTGATTTGGTGTGTGGTGTGTGTAGTGTTCCGTGGGGCCGTCTAATAAGTAGGAACTGTGTTAAGTGAAATGATGTACATATAAGTAGACGGTTGTAGTTTTTTGATCAATGCTTTTGTTGCTTGTATAATTGCATACTGTATTTGCCCTTATTTTAATTGCATACAGTGTATTCTATACAATTAAATTGTCCTTGTGTGAATGGTAACCTGCTCGTTTGTGTCCATTCCCTCATTGTTCTGAACATTTTCGTGTGTTGGGAGTAGAAAGCTGTTGGTCTTGCTGTAATAGGGAACATTTGGACCGACGGTCTCGGCGATTACGCCGCTCGGAATCGCGCCGGACAGGCTCGCTCGGCGGTTTGTTTCCGTTACGAGTTTCCGGCGGGGTGGGAATACCCCGGTAGTTGGATCACGTGGGGTATTTAGGTAATGAAGATGGCAATCGACTACCCCATGTGATCTGCCGATTGCGTATTCGGTTCTTGTACAAGGACCCTCGCTCGGAGTTATCGGGCGGCGATCTTATTCCGGGCGACGGTCGGCCGACTCGACTTGCGCTCCGTTCAGAGCGGTCGCGTCGGCGACCGACCACTCCGGCCAGTAACAATGGTTGTCAGGACTGCGATTGGCCCCCCGTCCTGTAGAAAATCGACGGAGTCGGATCAGGGTTTATACGAGCAACCCCCCCCGCGTGTTCCCCAAATTACGAGCGTATAAATTTTGATTCCAGCACGTAAAATGTTAGCCAAGGGAGAGGGCAGGAGGCATTAGGAATGGATTTGGAAATGTTTAGAATCTTGGCTCAGGACGAAATGACCATGCAGGGATCCATTATGCCGGTTGACTTTCCCCGCAAATAATGCAGAGTCGCACATGGGGCGCGGCGGTGCGCATGTAGAACCCCTCTCCTCCGGTCATCTCTCATCCCGGTGTGCGCAGTAATGGAAACGACTGCCGTGGTTATGATTGCCGTAAGAGACATGCTCGGGCGTTTGATTGGAAAAGTGGATACGATGGATCGCAACAAATGGATGGAATGCGAACCTGTGGCCGTTGGTCGAGATGCAGAGCACTGGGGTTAGGCTGCAGAAGCTTAAAGTGAAAAATCGAAAGAAGGAGTCGGCACGATACGAGCAGGTGAACGAGTTAAAGGAATGTAAAAGAGGTGGTTGGACGCAGGAAAGGCGAGCGTGCAGGAAGGAAATGACAACAGCAATTAAACGGTTAGACAGGAATGGAGAAAAGTAAAAGAGGACAAAACCAACTAAGGGGACATATCCGAGAAGAAAGCAGGCGGGCGAGTAGAACAATACAGAAAACCCAGTGGGAAAGGAGTAGGGAACGAATTTGAGGTGTTTAGAAAACAGATGTGCGAGAAGAGACATTGGAAGAGATGACGAACAATGGTTAAAGAAGTGTGGGACGGGAAGGAATACGCAGATAAAAGGAGAACGAAGGAGGGAATGGGAGGTGCGACTGGATAGGAACATATGTAAAGGAGACAGAAGAAGAAGTTAAATTGGTAAAAGGGTGGATGGTAGAGACTCAAGGGAGGGTAGAGAAGGTCAGGACGACTTTGAAAAGCAAAAGACATGCAAGCACGAATGGAGGGAAGGGTTAGAGGATATGAAGGTAGAGTTGGTGACTGTGTTTGAGACCGGTGTAGAGGCAGGATGGCCTCCTTATGGAACAGGGGGAGAGAATACGCTCCCTCGAGGCAGATTCGTAACAGGTGGGCCGGTTGTCCACCTGAACAACGCGTAAGGGGGTTGCACAACGCGGGGGTGTGCATGCCGAGTTTGGGGAGGGCAGAGGCACGGGGTCTCTTGGCCTAATGCGGGCCCCAGTAATGACTGTTCCTGCGAGTATGCAGAATGCGAGTCTGATGGCATAGGGGAGTAAGCAGGACAGTGCGGAGTGTGCACCGACGCAGACGGGGGTAGTAAACTCCCCGGGCGAATGGCTCGGGCTCTGCGGGGGTAGGGCACCATTGGAATCTGGGAGGTCCGTCCTCCATGTGTTCCCTCAGGACTGGGAGGTGGGGTTCGGACCCGAAAGGCCAGAAGGTGCCACTGCCTCCGTATGATGGAAGACGGACCTGAGGGCGTATTTGGCCCAGTTTCACTGCGTGGCCAGAGGCAACGGCTGGACCAGGTGCAGGGCATGGCACAGCTCACGGCGGCACTGCGGGGTGCGGCATTCGAGGTTTGACCACGATACCTTGGAAGGGCAAACACTGGAGACCTCTATTCGGCCCTAAATAACCGGTTTGGTATGGAACAGCAGAGCGAGCTTGTTAAAGCTCAGCTCAGTGGGGCAAACGACACCCCATGAGACGATGGGGGATTGGCGACGATATTCGCCGCGCGGTGGGGATCGCACACGCGAATATGGCGCCGGAGTACCGGGAGGAGCTCGCCCTGGACATTTTGTCCGGGCGCTTGCGGGCACCGATATCCGTCAATACTGAGCCACATGGCGCGCGGAGACCTCCAGAAGGCGGCTGACACTGCAGCCCGTTGGGGAGGCATCAAGGTTGCCGGCTGAGGGGCTGGGCGACATGCAGTGGCAATCCAGTAGGTGGGCCGTGAAAAACGGTGCGCTGGGAGCCGGGGATACCCTTGGCGACAGGCACAGTTGGAGAAGATGGTCCAGGGCATGATCGACCGTCACAGTGGCTGAGATCTGGGCCGAAGCGGTCGGGCCGCCAGGAGGGGTGGGGGATGGGCCATCAGGGGTACCCCAATTTCGGAACGAGAGGGGGTATAATTCAGAGTACCGGAGGCGCACACCTTACCAGGCAAAGTGTTTTAAACTGTGGCAAGGAGGGCCACCTGCAGTGGCATTGTAAAGCCCCATGCAGGGGAAGAGCCACGGCCCCCAGATCACCAACTCCGCACCGGGCAGACGGAATAGCCAGCCCAAACATCACCCCCCCCCCCACCAGTCCCAGGGAAACTAGAAAGTGCCGAACATACAGGGCCGTGTTCGACAGACCCAGATGGAGAAGAGCCCTCAGAGCTGTGACAGGTCATCATTGTGGCCAAATTGCAATGGTTATGTTCTGACAATTTGTGCAGAAGTGCCGCGTTAGGGGTAAGAATGCTGTTGTGGAACAGGCGAGCAGAGCGCCACGATTCATCGCCCTGTGGTCCTTAATTCGAGTGTGGACGCGGTGGGGATGAGATCAACCGTCTGCAAAATATAGTTGCAGCTTAAGCTACCGGGGGGCAAGGCCCCCATCATAGGGCTGGTTTTGTGACTTTAAATTGGGCATCTGTTTAAAAGAAAAATAAGGTTTGGTGTGCTGAAGGTGGTGCGACCCATGTTCTAATAGGGTTGGATGTTGCTGAACGCGCCGTGCGTTGCAAAATCGACTTAGGCCAGGAGTCATGCAGTTTGAGGTGGTGAGGAATTGCCCATTGGGGGCCTGCAACGGATGAGAGGGTGGAGCTGAAGCTCCCGACTCCGTGGTCACAATTCCCCGGGTGCCGAGGCTATGGTGCCCGCCCGGTGGGGGCACACGCCAACCTGGCAGGGCTCCTGTCGGCCTGGCGAACTACTTGCGGGGCAAATAAACGCCCGGGTCTAGTCGTGGCCCGCACCCTAGTAAACACCGACAGGCTCCTATCGTGCCTCGTCCGGGTAATAAATGTTAGCACAACCACGCACTATTAACACGGGGCACGAAGGTGGGCAGATTATCTCTCTCTG
>CM068958.1:108050765-108062490 GCA_035128595.1 Eptatretus atami | reverse complement strand
AGATTATAAAAAGATCAAAGGTATTACAGAAAATAAATCAATCTCAACGCACCGAGGAGGAAAACAAAGATTTGGCAAGTCAATTAGAAATATTTGCGTCAAGACTATTAACATCGGTTTCAGGGAGAAGATTTAAACGGGAAAGTGGAGATGAAGAAGAGAAAGAAGGAAAAGATTATATTATTGATGATGTTGGTGTAATTGACTGATTAAAGTTTTACATCCATTTTTTTTCTTAAAATAAATGGAGGAGAGAGTGAAAGACATTTCTAAGGATTCTATATGTTTTAAAAATTAAGATGTAAATGTGGCGTGTTGGAAACTAAAAAGGTTTTGCACTCTGGCAGGAATTTTTCTCATAAATAATGAGTTATTGTCTAAAAGTAAAAAAAAACAAGAGTAAGAAGTAATTCGGTCTGTTAAAGTAAATAATAGGGTTTACACAAGAAGCGAATACTTCGATATCGCGCGGCTGGGAGGCAGTAAGGTTAAGAATGGAACAATTTTGGCAGTTATACAAATTAAATGTTAGAAGGTGATTAGCATGCATGATGGGAAGAGTTGGTGACGTTGACAAATTTATATTTCATAGCCTAGATTCAAAGGGCGTACGGGCAATAGAGTGTTGACAGAAGACGTGAAGAAGACAACAGTGACAGAATAGCCAATTATATAAACAGCGCGATGTGCCTGCGCTGTATAACATTTCTGTCCCAAAAAAAGAGGAGAAATCACCTCCACAAGACGTTTTGAAAAAACACTTCTGGTGAAAAACAATGAAGAAACGAGAGTTACGAACGACTGCGGCGTCAACAACTAACGGAACAGGAAAGATTATCATTCTGCTTCAGAAAACAACTTCCGGCGTAAAGGAAAAACCCGATGTCCAGACAAAAAACGGTCGCTCTCCCGCAATATAACCCTGCCCACATCCACTCGGCAATTCGCCCAAGAATCACCCGGCAATTCCGCCCACAATACAACCGGCAATCTTCCGCCCCATCCACGCGGAATGCTCCGCCCACATTCAAACCAACAATAAGTGTGACAGAAGACAACAGGACAGAATACCAATTATATAACAGCAGGATGTCGCTGCGGCTGTAAAAAGGTACATGTTCGGTGTGTGGGCTCAGAAAAAGAGTGAATTCAGTCACGCAAAACAAAACAGAGGGGGAGATATAAAACAGTTCTTTATCAGGAGTAAATTTTACATACAACAACTGGAATAACCAGGGGATTTACATCTACCAGGGTTTCTTTCTATGTGGTCCAGGAACAAACTTGAATAAAAGATTAGATGAAGGCAGCCAACTAAACATGGAGTAAACGCCATCAAATAGGGTTGGTGAAGTCGTGCATGGGGCACGATAATTGATTATGGAAATAGACACAAACGTTGGAAGAAAAGCATGGAAGCCGATAGAGATAATGTGTGTATAATTTTGTCTCTGATATCAGAAATCCAACCTTGAGAGAAAAATCGTTTGATAGGATTCATCGTGAAGAGGATGATACAGTGCTAAATTGAAACTTGGGCTTGGAAAAATTCAAAACTATAGGCTCTAATGAATGGTTCAATTAGATTGAGAGAGCAATTAGCTGATGAGCATACATAGGATCAATAATCACAGAAGTTTCATAGAAGGAAGGTTTAGATTCAGAGAGGAAGTTGATTATAGGTCTGGGTCCGCTGGATTTATATTGAACTCAATTATGATAAGGGGTAGCAACGTATGCTTTAAGCCGTTAATTAATTATAGAGATTAGAATTATGCGTGGGTTGTCCTTATTTAAAAACAGAACAGGTAATACTCTTTATGTTAGCTTTGCACAACATATATTCAATAAGAAGCACAGAGAACCTAAAAAAATTGTGGACTGATTGAGTGGTAAAGAAGTTACTAGACAATACGAAAACATATTATAATTTTTCTTTAAAGAATTAAACGAGACGATTAAACATTAATAGCACCAGCACCTTGTAAAAGGTGAGGAAAAGCGGTTGTGTTTGAGCGTGTTTATCACACTAAAAGAAGAGACTAAATAAAAAATTTTCCTCAAACTCGGTTCTCAACAAGTGGTTTTACTTATTCAAGGACATGTAGATAAGTACAACGACACGATTCATACTCAACCGAAACTAAGCATAGAAACATTTGCAAAATTAAATATGGAAAGGAGATTAATGTCAGAAAGCTAAGTTCAAAGTTGGTGATTTACGTAGTAAGAGAATTAAACAAGTGGAAATCTCTTTTGAAAAAGGTTATACCTAAGCGACGGACAAATGAAACTTTTTTTAAATTGTTGATTGTTGTCAGTCACCAGTTTCTTGGATTACAAATTATGTGATTTAAAGGGGGAAGAGATTTGTTAGGTTCATTTTTCACATGACATTACAAAAGACAAAAACTAAGCGCATAAACTTCATGGAGCAATAGGTTGGCGCTTCACTCCCCTCCACTATACACTTTATGGACATACAAGGACAAGTTCCGAGGTGTTATAACAGGTGGCATCTGCGAGGGTTGAATTAATATATATAAATATTATATATACTATATATATATAATATATATATATATATATATTATATAGTATAATATATATAATATCATGTGTGTCCAAGGGGGACGTTCTTAGATTCTGTGAACCCGAAACACAGAATCTCATATGAATAGTCAGGTCAAGGCTTTAACTTTTGTTTGTTGGGTGTGTGCAAATGGGGGGACCTATTCTTAGATCTGTGAACCCAAAAGAATCTCAACTCATAGTCCAACGGCAATGTGTGGTGTGTGTGTGTGTGTGTGTGTGTGTGTGTGTGTGGTGTGTGTGTGTGTGTGTGGTGTGTGTGTGTGTGATAGATATAACAGGGAGCATAATAACCAAACCCACCCTAACCGACCCCACCCTAACCTCCATTCAAACCCCAACCCAAACCCTAACTCAACCTAACCTCACAATTCAAAAATCACAACCCACAGCTTGACGCAACCCTAACCACACATTCAAATCTCAACTGCCAAACCCTAAACCAAAACTCAAACCAACCCTAACCTCGATAATTTAAAATCCCAACCCCAAACCAACTCAGCCTCACATTTAAAATCCATCCACCACACCCTAACCCACCCCTAACCTTCACTTCAAAATCCAACTATGCCCAACCAGTATCACCTAAAGACAACAGCGATCAGAAAACAATCATCCTACAACGAATCGGCGCTGCGACTCAAGTAGATCATGACGAGCGTGATAGAACTCAATACACCTAAGCTAGATGTATACAATCAATCCAACCCAGATCGCTAAAGAGCATATGATGCACACCTACAGGGAGCTGAACGAGATAGCGCACGATTAAGACGATATAGAACCCCAGATGCCCCCTCAGAGCATAACCTCCACATTAAAGTGAATCTGGACCTAACACATTCACACATTAAGACGACAACGACATAGGACCACACTGTTCTAGTATGCAGCTAAACTCATCTACCGCATCACATTCAAAATCCCACACCCAGCTCAATACTCTAAACGACAACCCTAACCCTCACATTCAGAGATCCCAATCCAAACCGAATACCAGAACCAACCCCTAACGCCTCACAATTTAAATCCCAACCGCGCAAAACCCACCCCCAAACCTCACATTCAATCCAACCAAACCTACAACCAACTGCACTAACCTACATATTAAAATACCCAACCAACCCCTCACCACCCTAACCCTCACATTCAAAATCTCAACCCAACCAACCCAACATAATATTTTTTTTTTTAATGACAAGTTTTCACATATATATTTTTTATGTTGTTTTTCGCTTTCTTTCAATTCTGTTTTTAAGGCTTTAGTTTGTTGATGAGTACAAGGGGGAGTAAGAAATTTCCTCCAGAACTTTCTGATATTGGCTCCATCAAGCACCATCCAACAAAGAACCCATCGATAGGTTTAGATCCCCAGAGTTTCTTGGTGTGAAACCACATTTCAAGTTCCAATCCAACTTTCCAAGTTGCCAAGGTGATAACCACATTCTGTTTGGAGTTTCCAAGAATATGTATCAGCATTGTGAGTTAATCAAGGCCAGAACCACATTTCAGAAGTCTCCAAAATAAAAAACAACTACACAGTTCAAGGATAGACTCATTCCCTGATTTTTTCAAAATTTGTGTCTCAAGGTAGGTTCTATATTTAGAAATTTGGCGAAACCCCTTTTCCCGAGTCTCCAAGGTAGTTATTTAAACTCAGCAGAACTGTCATTTACTGATTTTTTTCCAAAATTTTGTGAGGGTCTCCGAGGTAGGTTTCATAAAATTAAAACCACCAAGGGATAACTCTTTACTGATTTTTCAAAAATTTTTGTGATTCTCGAGGTAAAACTTTATTGCTGGTTCATCAAGGTATAACATGTTTCAGGTTGGGTATTGTCTTGATAACTCACAATGAGTACGCATCGATTGTTATAAACTCTTTTTCAGGTTTAAATTTTTGCGGGTCTCGAAGGTATTTCCTCCCTTTTTTTTGGTGGGGTCATCAAGGTCGAGCTCGTTCTGTGGGGTCTTGGTCGCTCACAAGGTTTCAACCCAAACCACACAATTTTTCGCACAAGTTGTGGCACAAGCAGTATTTTCAATTTTTGTATTTCTGACTACACAAATGTTGCTGTGAGACGGAAAATATAATGTATTAATTAAGTGATTTAATTTTAAAATGAATTATATGCTTAAATCAAACTCTTGTAATAGAAAGAAAATCTTACGTCAATTAGATAAGCGAGTTTGATCCATTCATCACTTAAGTTTTGTTCCATACAAGTAGTAGTACTCCAAGGAACTCCAAAGTCATCCCACTCGAAGTTTCAGCACAGCATCATTCTCACTAAAAAGTAAAAATATGTTTAAAGATTAAGTCTGTCAAGCTTTTATAAATATAGAAAAGCTAATGATTGAATATTAATGTATTAATATTTTTACGGCGTGTGGAATTCGAATACAGCCAGATAAGAAGGGTCTTGGAGATCAGTTGATGAGCTAAGTTTCATGTGTAGTTAGTACAACGTGTTGATTTTAAATCGGGGGAATAAGATGTGTGATGACATAGGCGGGGCTGCGACGTTTGAGTTAGTCATTTTGACTTTTCTTGTCTCTATCGTTATTTTGGATCCAACAACCTCAACCCAACCACGACAACGGAAAAGAAACCTGTCGCTAGTGCGCGGGTTTGTGCGCACCCCTCTGCGGTGACCTAGGCTGGCACGGGAGGGGGGTTCAGGCAGCTCCTCTTTAATATAGGGTGTGCGATGAGTTAGTGGAAGATCCTCATATGGGGATGGCCGGGCGTAGGAGGCGTCGGGTGTTTAGTGTGGGGCGATAGCGCCTCGCCATTTTGAAGCTTGTCTGGAACGCGCTCGAAGGAGCGGGCGTGAGCGAGCCGGGCCGCGAGATGGCGTATGTGTAGGGTGTAGCCGCTTACAAACGGAGAAGATAAAGCGGACGCGAGGACGTGCGAGAAATTAGGTACCATAGTGAAGCGATGAGGAGCTGGAGTTAATCGGGGCTGATAGGCATCACTATCGAGTTATATTTGATAGGTGTATCAGAGTCTCGCTCTCTCTCCAAAAGACCCGATCTCTCTCTCTCTCATCCAAAAAGGCTCGATACTCTCTCGCTCGTTCTCTCCATAATAAAGGCTCGATATCTCTCGACTCTCGTTCTCCCAAAAAGGTTCGGTCTGCTCTCCTTGGGTCTCGGCTCTCCAGATAGCAAAAGCGCTTCCCTTGCCTCCTCTCGTCGTGGGTCCCGGCTCGTACGGCCCGGCGCGGCCTGTTGGTGGAGACGCGGACGGGAGAGCCGCAGTGCGGCTGTGGTGATCCTGCGGCGCCGGCACGACGGGTGCGGAGAGGGTTCGCGGCCGCGTGGGAGGCGGACCAGGACGCGAGGCAGACGCGCCTGGACGGTAGTACGAGGAGCAGGAGGCGACTCGGACTGCGTCCATAGAGTGGAAGAACTTCCCCTTTTCTTATTCATTCGGGGTTTTGTATGTGATGTTTGTTGGACGCAAGTGCCGAAAGTAAAACCTGTATAAGTGACTGTGCTGTAAATAATTGCCTTTTATTCGGTCGTAGTGCTTTCCTTTTGTTCCTTTTTTAGCGCTAGCTTACGTGTGTGAAATAGTGTATGCTTGTTCGAGCTGTGCCGCGTGACGCGGTCGTTTCGCTTCGTCCTTTGTACCTTGTGATGTTGAGAATCTCCATCTTGCATCACGTAGGGATTGATATGGGTTTAAAACACCGCGGTAACAAACCAATCTGAAACCGTCAAGGTCGCGATACTTCGCTCGGTTATCCTGTAGCACGGAACGAGCCGCTTAAGCGGATTCGTTCCAGAAGTCGACCTGTGGCTGGGTCAGACCATCAGTAGTTATCGTTGGCGAGTACTTAGGTATAGTCGACGCTTTCGGCGATCTCACCCTATTTTCGCACGGGTAGAATGTCGGACTAGGGTTGTGGTGTGAGGTTAAACGCTCCCCGCAGCACGTGACTAGCTCATTGGGCGATAGTTCTAGGAAGGGTCATATGGATTGTCGTTCGGTGGGCGAGACGCGTGCGATTCGAGTTGTACGTGGCCGACTCGGGCACGGCGGGGTGGGCGGCGAAATTCGTAACATATTAACAGCTATATTATAGAAAGAACTGGTGGGTGTGGTTTTCCTTTGGAAATTCCCTGGGCAAGCCCAGGCCAAGCCTTGGTGAGTCAGCAAGATTAATGAAAGTGGATGTAGAGTAGGTGGTCCTCACAAACAGAGGGTGGGGCTTGAGGAATAAAGGTGGCTGATGGCTTATGAATATAATGTATAGTGGCTCAGGATGGTGGTTCAAATTAAGAGCGAGTGTAAGGGAACGTTTACTCATTGTCATTGCTAGTGCAGACAAAGTACTTAACAAGAGTGCCACAAGTTCCAGAGTTATTATTCTTTCGGTGGATCTATTGGATGATATAGATGAGATGTTGAGCTATTACGCTGCGCTAACAGACAAGATGAAGTTATTCTGAATTGAGAGGACATTGTGTAGGGGCAGACTCTGTTTGTAGTGCATATGAAAAATGATCGCAAGAGGAAAGAAGTGCTATTAAATCAAAGTAGAGTTCTGATCTTTCATAGGTTCTCAATTTTATCTTGCTTGTAGTGGAGGGAAGAGATGAGAGTTGCGAGCAAAATGAGTCTCCTTATTTTGAGCTTTGTGCGGGGCTTGGGTCAGAAAGTTGTTTGGGTCAGAGAAGAAAGTCAACAAAACAATCAATGAGATAATGCAAGCAGAGATAGGGGAAGAAATGTGTGGTGTGGATCATAAACAAGCAACTTATGAGCGGACGCAGAGCAGTACCTCACCCGAATATAACAATAATAATGAATATGATATACCTATCATGCTTTCTGTACAAGGCTTAACTTGTATATGACAGGCCATCAGGACACACCACACACACACACAAACAAACACAACACACAGACACTACTTGCAAAGGCACATCCTATGCACAGCAACATCACAAACGCCGATTTGAAGAGAGGAGGCTACTTTGGCAGCAGAGACAGCGAGTAGGGTTGGAGCTACGGTATCTCAGTACTTTGTATAATTGATTGCCCGACGTTGCCACCGAATACGATTCAGGGGGAATGCCTCCCGTGAGTGTGGTACAGCCCTGACAGCTGGCACGTGATGCTCTGCTTCGGTGCAGTCTCGCAATGCAGACCGGTTGGGCGCGTGAAGAGAGGGGGCTGAGTTCGGGAGGCGTGCGGCAGTCAGAGCGAGTGCAGCGGAGTGGTAGGGCGGGAGCCCGAGGGTGGGTGGGTGGAAGTCGCGTTGTGTGGGCGGGGAAGAGGAGCGAGTCGAGAGTGATGACGACAGGTAGTCGGAGTCGAAGTGATGACGACGGTAGGGGCCGGAGTCAAAGTCAGCTTGAAGCGGGAGGGCGAGGCAGGACGACGAGGATAGCTGGTCCGCGGTCATCCGCACTTTTATAAGGCCTCGCGGCGCGGGAGCGGGAGCACCGTACCGAAGCGAGGTGTGTCACCGAATCGGGCGCTCTGAATGCTGGCCCCGCCGAGTCTGGACCGTGCTGCGCAGGTAGCCTGGGCCGCGATTGCCAGAGCACGCATTCATATGCCACTTCCGGTTCAGGTGACCCCTGTAGCTATAAAGACCTCGTGAAAGGCTGAAGTATACATCAGTAGAGCCATCAAAGACGGATAGATTGTCTAAGAATGATTTGGCGCCACGGTCTGAAAAGTCCGCGCGCATGAATTTCCCTGCAAGAACCCCCAGAGCAATGAGCACGAGGACCAGCGAGGTAGTCCGCATGCCTGCTCGGGTGCCCGGACCAGCGCGGTAGATGCCTGCTTTCCGTTTGTGGCCATGCGGCTGAGCTGGTACAAACATGCCTCCGCCCGATCGCAGCTTCGGCTGGCCGTAGAGGGCAAGAGAGACTCGCCGCTCCCGTAGAGATAGTGAAGCGATATAGGAGGAGAGGATGACCAGTGAGGACCGAAGGTAACGCTGTTATGGCGAACTATCAGTGGAGAGAGAACGTAGGGGACCCATAAGAGAAGGTGTCACGAAGCGATAAGGAGGCGCTAGTGCAGTTTGGGTGTGAGATCCGAGGTCACGTCTAGAGGTGCCAGAGCAACAAATGTTCCATGTGTGGCGCCGCGAGCGCAGAGAAGGGAATTGTCGCCCGATTCTGCGATCATGTGCGCTGGGCCAACACCGATATGTGTCAGATATTGAGGGAAATGCTCGAATATAATAATTATATTGGAGGTTTAGAATGAAAAAAGGATTTTAGATATAAGTGGTCGAATGGAGAAATGGGGGAAAAAAAGTGCCGAAATAGTGTAAAGCATGGGGTGAAAGGAACGCGTTATGTGGGCCCAACGTGGCGTGGGGTTGCCTTTACATATTATCGGCCCTCAGTACGCATTCCGTGCAGCGTGAGCGTCGTGGCTGGGTGTGTTTTCCCTGTCCATTGGGTGGAAATTACTGCTGCGTGTGGTTTGGCGGGCCTGTGTTATTATACGGAGCGCGTCAGTGTAATTCCCTGCTTGGCCCTTATACTGGACCTCTCACAGACGAAGGCTTTCAGGTATTTACCTCAGGAATAGATCAAGAAAGAAGATTGGAACGGAGTTAGGAAATGAGAATAAGAAGAATTATGTAAGCCGGCAAACCTAGCTCGAGATCTCACAAGCTATGCCCTGTTTGTCGCGGATAAAAGGGAAAGGGACTATCTACAGCGTATAGTTAATGGAAACTGTTCTTGGTGAACTATCTGTTGGATGCCATGCGGTTCCGAGAATGCATACAATATTGTTACGTGTGAACGGGTGCGGAGAGCACCACGCTTGGTCACTTCAGGGGGATTATAGAGATATATATAGAAATCGCCGGGACCCTGGGGCACGGCTCACAATCTAACGTTTGGTGGTAGGTGGGTTGTTTTTAAAACCTACGCAAGCACCGAGAGCGCAGTCAACCACGAGTTCCAGTGGTCCCGTCCTAATATTCGTTTAACTAGAGGTTACGTGGTCTCTTGCGCGGGGAGCAGCCCTCTGGCAAGGCATCATATTATCTGATTAGATCTATTAATCGTAGGACTGGCCGAATGTTTTTAACCGCTGGTGCGTGCGCTCGAACGATTTTTTTGATGGTAAATCGTAGTGGTAATTACCTTCCCGGTCTAGTCTCGCGCTTCAAACAATGCGTAGACCAATGGAGGAAAGACAACATGGGCATTGGTTGTTTGAAATCGACAAATAATTGATATTAATAATAAAATAAAAGAACTTTTTATTTGCTGAGTGAAATAAAGAATGAAATTTCCAAAGCAAAATCAATCAAAATGCAGAAAGAAGACAAAGAGCAGATGCTTATCGGGGGTGAAAACTTACTTACGCTAAACCAGACAAGTCCACACAAGATCATTCGGGGAAGGGGAGGGGGGGGAATTCCGGTCTCGCTCACAGAAGGTCGTCCGTTGAAGCGAAATACGTCCTGAATGCGTGTGTGCGTGTACGCTGTGCCGTAGCGCAGCTTACCTGAGCTTGCGGTGCACCACTCCTCGCGGGGCAGCTTGAAGACAGTCGCGCGTCTGGAGGGGCAACCGAGATCGTAGCCTCGTGGGTTTAGACTGGTGTTGTTGGTTGACCGACCCGTGCTCACTTGATTGATGCGCTGCTCACAGTGGTAAGTATCGTACGACACGTGCACCAACACGCTCACTTTGTCCCGAAGCAACTGGAAGGGCGCAATTCGGCGGCTGGTCGGACACCCACTTTCTTGGGTCCGCTTCTGCTCGCCCTTTGCTTTTTCTCTCTCCTTTCGCTTTCTCGTCCTCATTTTTTCTCCTCAGAACGAATCTCGCTTTCTCTTCAGAACGTCTCTCTCCTCTCAAAACGTCCCTCTTTCGGCTTTTTCCTCACTTTTTTAGAGGCGACGGGCTCGTAGAGAGCTCGGCATTCTTATTCTTCATCTTTTCTCTTCTTCTTCTTCTTCTCTTGCTTCTTACAAACTTTAAGGACTCGCTCTTTTATATACAGGATCCAGATCTCCTTAACTACAAACACTGTACACATCCTCGCATTGAGGTGCCTTTTTGAGGCGTCTATCATGAACTTTTACATATATTCGGACATTTGCTTTTAAAGTTTTCGAAAGTTCCACGTTACTATTGTAAGATTAATTTCATTTAAATGGTGTTTGTAATTTCGGTAATCACTATTTTTCTCGGTCATGAACGGACGATCGTCCAGGACGGGTCCTTCGCTATTGGCTTCGTCAGGCAGTGACGAAATATCGGAAGTTGTTGTGATGTTGTTTTTTCTTCTTCTTGCTTCTTGTTCTTGTTCTTCTTCTTTGGTGAAGACAAACCTTTAGGACGCGGCTCTTGACACATTTGTCCCTTGTTATATCTCAGAGCGCTGCTCTCCTACAGAAACGTACCCTTTTTTCGGCTTTTCTATTTTTATATCTCGAAAGTGTGCTCTCCTCACAGAAACGTACGATCTTTCGCTTTTGCTCACGATTTTTTTATCTCAGAACGCTCTTCCTCAAGAAGTACCGTACGCTATTCTCTCGGCTCGTTTTTATATTCCCCCGGGCGTCTCGCAGGGTGCCGTCCGCATGAAGCTCACCCCGCTCCACTGGGGCATGGTCCATGAGAACGCCATGCGCTCTCACAACAAAATGCGGCTGCTCGGAGCTCGCGCAGCAATGTTGCTGAGGAAGAAATGAGGGCGGGCTCAGAGCTTGGTGAAAGAATGATTGCTTGAGGAAAATGAGACGGGCTTCAGAGCTCGTGAAAGAATGTTGCTGAGGGAAAATGAAGGCGGGCTTCAGAAGCTCGTGAAAAGAATGTGTGTGACCGTGTCTGTCAGTACAGAAAAAAGCTTCCATAAGAGAGGGGATCGAGTCGCGCTGTAGAGCCTTCTCACGAATCAACATTTAAGATCCCATTACACATGGGGATGCGGCTTAATCTGACATGCATTCAACGGGAAAATAACTGTCTGATGACCTGATGTGTGGATGCATTCATCAGACCGGGATTTCTGAAATCCATAACAATAATATATTATTTTTGATGTGTTATATGTATGTATATACGTATTATAGTATAAATATATAGCTGGTACTATTATCATATATTATATATTATATATATA
>CM068958.1:108018267-108030736 GCA_035128595.1 Eptatretus atami | reverse complement strand
CTACGAGGATTGCCACTTTATAACTGCCGGCAGTGATGACCGGGTACCAAGACGTCCCGCTTTGATCGGACACTTGACCTTGACCCATGACGTTTATTATTATCCAATTGAATTTAGAACGGGATTAAAATGAACTCAATTCAAATCAAATGGAAAACCAAATAGGAACAGTGTAAATAAGAACATTTGAGTAATCAGAAGGAACCCAAACAGGCAAAAAGAAAAGATAAAGTCATTAGGAGTAATATAATGTGCATTTCAGCTGCTACTCCTCAACCCTCAAACCCATCCAGGCACAGCCAAGTGAACCTGATTCAAAATAAAGAAATAAATAAATAACAACTCAAAAAATTAAATAATTCTGGCTGCCAGACCATGCGCCCGATCAACTTGTAATTTAAAACGTATATTCCCCATCATGACTGGATCATGATTGTGAATTTTCACATCGATCGGTTAAGCAGTTCAAGAGAAACAAGGATAAATGTGTCCAAGAGCAGCGTCCTAAAGATTTTGTCTTCACCAGAAGAAGAAGAACAAGAAGAGGAAAAAAAAACAACAACAACAACTTCCGATATTTCGTCACGTGCAGTCACGTCACGTCCGTCATGGACAATCTTCGTTCATGACGAGAAAATAGTGTATTTACGAAATTACAACACATTAAATGGAATAATCTTTAAATAGTAACGTGAACTTTTCGAAACATAAAAGCAAATGTCCGAATATATTTAAAAGTTCATGATAGACGCTCTCAAAAGGCACCGTCTATGTGAGGATGTGTACATGTGCTCAGTATTTAAGGAGATCCGGATCCTGTGTATAAAAGAGCCGAGTCCAAAAGTTTTGTCTTCACAAGAAGAAGAAGAACAACGCCGAGCGTTCTTAGAGCAGCGTTCGCTACGCGAGACGCTGCTAAGAACTTAAAGATTTTCGCTCAATCCAATTTGGCTGGCAGACCATGTGACATCAATTATTCGTGAATACCCTGGTATCCCCAAAGCTTGGAGAACATTTGTGTGAAGTTTCCCCTCAATCTGTTCAGCCATTCTGGAGAAGATATTTTTTGTAGGTTTTAGGGGAAATCCAATATGGCTGCCAAACCATGTGACCTATGATGTCATGTGTGAATCTTTTGCTCCTCATGTATCGGGGTCATACGTCTAAAGTTTCACCTCGATCTGTTCAGCCACTTCAGAAAAGTAGATTTTTGACGGTTTAAAAAAAAACAAAAAAAAACCCCAACAATATGACTACTGAATCAAGTAACCGATGTCATCACATTTTTTTTTTTTGGTGGACCATTTTATCCCTAGATGACGCTCGAAAATTTTCATGACAAGATGTAGCGTTCTACATATGCAATTATGACGTCATTAAAAAAAGAAAATTACAATTATTCCCCATTAGGAGTACTTGCCATGTGCCAAGTTTCAATTTATTTTCCTCGGTGTAGTTTCAAAGATAGAGGTAAAAAATGTTTTTCCATTTTTCTAACATAGCCACCACACCACGTGACCTATGACGTCATAATTATCAATATAACACAATCTACATGAGAAGTCACACTTATGGTGAAAATTTCGTCTCAATCTGACAAATGGTTGCGGAGAAAAACACTAAAGTTCTGTGTGGACAAAAACAAAGACGGATGGACGGATGGACGGACGGACCCATATGCAATACCCTCCTCTTCGGTGAGAGTAAATATGAAAGTTTAAGTGGAATTACATAAACTCAGGTCCTTCATTTTGCTATCCAGTAATTATTCAGCAAGCTGTTGCATTTTTTAAAAATTGAGATCCAGCAAGATTACACATTCTTAAAAGTATCACCCAGACTGGTTTAACCATTCCTAAAATACACTTTAAAAAGTTTTACTCATTAAAAAAAAGTTTGGGAGTTTCAATTAAATGAATGCAAAAGTATCAATAATCATTTAAAGTGCTCGAGTTGTGGCCTCTCTAGTATTCTCATCTGAACCCATAGTCGATGATGCTGGGACCCCAGGCTCAAATACCATATACGATGTGGATTTATTGATTTATTGTCTAAAAACATCCTTGCAATTCTCGTAAGAGCACATTGATGTCTAATACCTTTGTCCAACATGCGATTTATGTACAAGCACCTGCATGAATCCGAGATTATGATACTTTTTACAAAATAGCAATAAGACCCAATTCGTGTAAACAAAAAGAACATCCGTGCCGTTGTTTCACAACTGTGGATGTGTGGATGTAACGTACAAATGAGGTGGAGGCTCAAATACAAGTAGTGTGGTGTGCACCCTCTCTTCACCTGTGGTCATGCGTTTTTTGAGCAGAGAGAGTCGATAACCAGAACCGAGGAGCTCCAGCTCGACCCCAGACAAAGAGCAGCCATCACAGGTGAACTGCACAGCCAGAGTGGCAGGACAACTTGGCCCAGTAGTGAGTGCAAACTGTGCTTGGATGCTCCCACACCCTGTGTCACAATACATACAAGGTCCAGCCAACAATATAAGTATGCATATATGTATGCATGTATGTATGCATGTATGTACGTATGGTGTGTGTGTGTGTGTGTGTGTGTTCACAGGTGGTTTGTCTGCTTTAATGGAAAATCCACTACATTGTTGCTTGTATATTCATAAAGCATTCAAATAAATGTGAAAACATTTTCAGTGGTTACTAGAGGGGCACAGTAGAGCATTTGGGCAATCTAGTAAAATGAAAGTCTTTGTATTTGAATAGCAGATCGATTCAGTGATAAACAAAATGGACGTGATGGGTAACGTACGTATAATGTGCAACGTCAGGTGTGTATGTATTCACAGGTAATCTGAAGTAGCATATTGTTGTTATATAATGGAATGTGCAATAAGAATGAGGAGTAATGTATTGTGTATGATCATACATGAAAGCTTTTAGCAAGGAAGGTAAACATCTACAGGTAAAGCTATATGCTTTGGAGAGATATTTAGAAAGTGAGGTTGCATTTCTGCGTTGACCAATTATGGGCAGTTGAGGCCGTTGATCAACTGAGGTGTGAACCAATGGTGGGTGCACAAAAGCTCTGGGTTTAAAGGGTCAAAACCATCAAAGAATGAAGTCCAGATGGTAATCCAGCCAGTCAGAGAAATAAATAAATAAATAAATAAACAAACAAATAACCAGTCACTCGCTGACAAATTACTAAAGTTCCAGACCAGTAACCCACAGCAAAGCTACCAGTAACCTTCTGGTGAAACTTCCAAAATCCAGACTAGCTGATAAACTTCACTCATTTATTTCTACTTTCACTCAACTGTGGAACCAACTTGTTCAATTTCATTCTTTACTTCAGGGTTTCAACCTCATCCCTCCATCCTTAGTCCCAATCTTCCGACCCTCACGAACCCCCAAAAGCCCACCCCTTCCTGACTAGCTTGTGTTTCCTCCCAATCTCCTTCCACACACCTTTACCTTTTTTGTTCTAATGAAGTTTCATCACCAACTTTCCCTTCCTGTTCTTTCAGCCTCCTTCTTGCTGCGTTTGAGCTTCAATCCAGCTTGTTCACCATGTGCGTCATCCCACCCCCAGCCCCCTTTCCTTGCTCTCATTCTTCCTGCAAGTACCTTTACCTCTGTCACTGAAGGTGGAAAGAGGTTATGTTTTCACCCCTGTCTGTCTGTTTGTTTGTGACTTGTGAAAATCGAAGATTTTTCAAGTATATTGGTTGGTTGCGTATTGGATATCTCAAAAAGTTGTGGACGGATTCGGATGAAATTTGGTGAGCAGGTTGGGTGTGTGACAAGGACAAATTGATTAGATTTTGGTGAAGATCTGGATCCAACTACTGGGATTTTAAAAATGATTCTTCACCATTGAGAGATGGGGCTAAAAACGATATATCGCACGATATCTCAAAAAGTTGTGGATGGATTCGGACGAAACTTGGTGGACACGTTGGGTGTGTAACAAGGAAGAATCGACTCAATTTTGGTGAGGATCCGACAATTTTTATTATTATTATTTTTTAAGTGATTCTTCACCATTGACCTTCACCATTGACCTGAGGTCATCTCCAAAAACTATATATAGCACGATATCTCAAAAATGTACTGGGCCCAATATGTTCTTGTGGATCAGGCATTGCACGGTGGAGGTATGTACTCAACTGAGTACCCTTCTGATTTTACCCTGCTGTTGCGTTAACCCACTTTCCACTGCAGGGATACCTCGATTTCCGTCGAGAATGCGTTGTTGAAAAGTGCGACAAATCGAAACGATGGAAATCGAATCAATTTTTCCCATAAGAAATACAAGAAATACAGTAATGGAATCAGGCTAGGTGGAGGTTAGCGGAGGGTGGTTGGGGGGGGGGGGGGGTGGGGGACGTCGTAATTTTCACCTTCAAATTTACCTTTTTGGCTTTGACAGATAATTAAAAACCTAATTCGAACACATTTTTACAGTAAAAAAAGTGAAATGAAACAATTTTAGTAAAGTACAGGTTGGGCACAATGTCCGGTCACCCCTTCTGAAAATTGTGACATTGCCTTTTGTCATTTTGGATGACAACACTGATGGATTCTCCAAGTTGTACCACGTACATTTGCACGACTCGTACTTTATTACACATTTTACAGCACACGACACAAACCTGAAGTGCCCAGTGGATCCGTTTGTGCTCCATCATTGTCATTACAGAGAATAATTTTGCGCCATGTTCTGGGGGTCATTTTCCGGACCATTTGTGGGGTGACACCATTAAAAGCAATTCTCACTGCTTGTTTAAGGTCATCAATGGTTTTGCAGCACTGCTGTGCAACAATCTCTCATCAAGCCCCCAAGGGAATGTCACAATTTTTATAAGGGGGTGACAAAACATTGTGACAATGCTGTACAGTGCAGTAAAACTGTGCAAACTATGCTGTGGTGGTAGTAGAGAAAGGGAGGTGAGGGAGAATGGATAGATGGAGAGGGAGAGACACAGAGACGCAATCAGATGGAGGAGGATGGAAGGAAAGCGTCACACACGTCGTTCATCACACACACAGGAGGTTCGTCACACGTCGTTCTCAACATCCACATGCCCAGCATCCGTTCTATCTTTTCTATGCAAGAGCTCCTTTACTTCATCATCAACTTGGATGTTAAAGTCGTGGCCTGTCTAGCACTTTCACGAATTTGTTCTGCATTTTCATAAATTGTACGTATGGTTGTTGGAGGCAAACCTAAGTGCCGACCAACATCAACAGCACGATCACCACTCGCCATTCTGTGTATAACATCCAATTTCATCTCCAAATTTACACTTTTACGCACTTTCCTAGCCATAGGTTCATTCTCATCACCACGAGCATGTTTAGGACTCATGAATAAAATCAGTGATATTTAACGACACAAATCACATCAGTGTATGCAAAGATTTTGGAAGGTACAGTATGTCTGAACAGTGCAAAGGCAGATTAAAGTACAATACACTTTACATCGAAGTTACATCATTCAAGTCACGTGCTTCGTCTTTTCCATCACCAATTTTCCTGAGCCACCCAGTCGATTGAATTTGAATTGAATTGAATTTGCAGTGGAAGAAAAATTTCCATGTTTCATGGTGGAGAATAATAAAGAATTTGAATATGAACAGCAGCCATGGTGGCATAGTGTCTGACTGCGGTGCTGTCCAATCGGTCTAAATTTACATTCCGTTACTGGAATATTACGTATAGGACTACAGGTACAGCCAGACAAGGGCACGGTGCACAGATTGCAGGAACGTTCTTCCGTTCATGAAGCTTGCCCTTGCCAGCATGCACACAGCACAGCCACGCACAGTTTGTCATTGACACATCGTCATTGAAGTGTGACCGTGGTTAAATAAAATTGGTGAATAAAATGTTGTTTTCATTATGCAAACATTTGACAATGTATTAAAATTTTATTGAAAATATGATAACTTTGAGCTTCCAATAGGATGCTTGCACTTTTCAGATCTAGCAACGCTGTACAAAGGTTACCGACCTGCACACAGCAGCACGGTTTGCCGTGCCGTCATTGAAGTGCGACGTAGCACTGCACAAAAGCTCCATCGCACTTCAATGCCGACACGTCTTGAAACGGCAAACCATGTGTGGCTGTGTACATGCCTTCAAGCTTCATAACATTAACGATTTCAACTTCTCGGCGTGAGACTGGACGGCTCATGTAAATTGGCGACGGACAAAGCCAAAGCACGCGGCTTGAATGACGTAACTTCGATGTAAAGAGACGTAATTCAAAGCCTGAACACCTATTGACAATGCAACTTCAAATCTACGTAAATGAGGCAACATGAATCACAGTATCCCTGTATATTCTATATGGTGTTCCATTCTATTTCTGTGTTCTTGCTCTTCCACAAGCTTTGACTTTGCATACAAACAAGAGGTTCTTACTTCAAGCATAAATATTTTAGCCATTACTGTTCAATAAATGACTACAATTGCACTGAAGAACAGCTTTAACTGAACGGAGGGGGCGGGTGGAATACAACTATCCGAGCAAGAACCCAAAAATCTTTTAGTCCAAAACGAAAATCTCCCATTTTCCTTCATCTCATATATCCACCTTTAAGCTTCCCTGCACTGTTTCTGTTCTCCTTCTAACTACCATACGAGTCAATTAAGCGACCGCTTTACTTGGTCTCTGGAAGTGCGCTTGTGGGAATATGTATCACAAAAACAGACGAAACTAGAGTGACATCGATGGCACGCCATCGCAAATCCCCATGCTTCCCACCGAAAGCAAAGTTGAAAGATGGCAAAACATTCCACCAGGAATGATCCAATATCACATTTGGAGTTAAAAAAAAAATTTCACATCTTAATCCCTGTGACTGTGACCAAGTCCCCCTGGGGCATGAACTGGAGGTTAAATTCACAAAATTATCGATTTCATGCAGCCCCCCAATGGTGATTGCACAAACTTGTATTAAAAAAAAAAAAATGTTGAAAAATGTACCGGTAATTGCATTTTTGGAGATTTGACCTTTTGACACTGACCCCAGAAGGGAGGGAGGCAAAAATGATACTGCTCTTGTACCTTTGTGCCATGTGGTCGTCATAACTCTGAAGATTAGGGGAATTATGCACAACCGTTTAGAAGGAGATAGCACAACAGACAGAGCTAATTAAAAATTACAATACCCACCCACCCACACCCTCCTCCCCCATTTTTTTCAAAAAGCATGGGGATAATAAATTAAATGACGAACAAAATATCTAAATAGAAACAATGACTTATCAGCTTTAAGATGTCAACCAGAAAGTCATCCGATGTGCCAAATATAACGTGTAAGCAACAAATGAATATGAGAGACACACACAGGGACTTTAGGTTTAACCACAACATCTATGATAACGACTGTGATCTACATTGTGACATTTATTGAAGGACGTGGTGAAAGTAATTTGAGACAGACAAGTGGAGGCCAAACCTGAACAACTCACCAGCATTTTCAGACTTTTCTGATATCTCAGTTATTTTCCAGAGTGCTCTCTTCTGCTCCGCATTCCTGAAGTAAAATTTACCGAATCACTCGCAGAGAAAAACAGTGTGCTGACACCCATTCAAGCGAGCGCTTTTCCTAGCTAGTCTGCAAAATTGGCACTTTTTAGAACTAAATAAAATGAGGCAATCAATCATAGCAAAACTATTGATGGGATAATGAAATATACAGGACTTGCTCCAGACAGGTGGTCCCACATGAAGGTAAACGAATAACGTTTTGTATTAAACTTGGTGCAAGCACTGAAAATATAGCTCACCAGAGGCCATTGGGGACTGCCTGCATGCTGCTGACACCGCCGTCCACAGGAATGGCCACCTGCACATTGCTGAGCGTTGGAGGGCTGCATGCCTCTCTATGGTATTGATAGTCAAGGCGCACATTGGTAGTGGTCTCCTCACAGCGCCAAACTACAGACAGGTGCAGTGGCACCGACTGAGCACCCTGGGTAGTCACCTGTAGGGTTTATTGGGAGAGAATTCCTCAGAACAACATTGTTATAGAAGAAAATTTTCACCCCTGGACCGAGAGTGTGGAAAGTTTTGCCATAGTTACCAAATATAAACAGAACCGATCCTCATATCGAAGAGTGAGTGTGCAATTTTCAATTCCCTTTTCTCTAAATTAGCAGGCACACTCACCCCCCCCCCCCATCTCATTTTGGGGGGGAGTTCTCATGTCGGCCCACGAACATGGATTGCCACTGAGTGTCCGGGGAGTCAAGAAATGAAGCACTCTCACCGCAGGCAGTCGGTGGGTCTTTCTGTCTTCTTCAGTCTCCTCTCCGGCCTCGCCCCTCCTGCTGTGTCTGTCATCTGTTCCCCTATATTTCCACAGGGCTCAAGGTCCGCCAAAAGCTCCCTTCTGGTAAAACTACCAAAATCAAGAATCACTGCTCACCTTCACCCTTTCATTCCTATTTTTTCCCCACCTCTGGACCAAACTCCCACACTCTCTTCAATCCCACTCTTCCCTCCAGGTCTTCAAAACAGCTGTCCAAACCATGATCTTTTCTACCCCCGTTAATCCACCCCAAACTCACCTCCTTCAAATTCCCTGCTTTCCTTCCTGAAAGTCCCGATAGTGTCCATCTTGCTTACCCTGGGTACCCTGCCCCATCCCTTTCCTTCCACACATCTCCTAATGTCTCTGCTCCCTCCTGTTTTGTGCTTCCCTCTCCCGCCCCTCTCGTCTCCTGCTCCCTTTGTTATACGTTCTTTGTGTTAGCTCTTATATGAGCCTCAACGATGTATACAAAAAAAAAAAATCCAAAATTGTCAAGGATAGCACCACGATCAAGTAATCACCAGGATGAGTCACGAGGTGAGGAAAGCGTGTGAAAAAGATGCCACACCGCAACCACCAATTGCAACCACGTGTGAGAGATGAGGTAACACGAGGTAATGAATTTCTCAAACCTCTTGAATTTCACAAACCAGCCCTTGCTGGCGTGGAACGTGTGGGCAGCCATGGTTGAACTGGAGCCTTCGGATTGGTTACCACATTTCAGGAAGCACCTCTTTTGATCCGATTTGACTGGGACGCTGTAACAGTGAAGAACCATGACCATTACAACGCTAAAGTGGCAATTATTCGGTCGAAACACTGGTGAGACGATATGGTTTGAGAATGTAGCATGACAACGGGGGTTTGAGCCCAGGTGTCAGAAAATAAGGGTTCGAGAATGAGTGTTTGTTCTTTTCTTCATTCCCAAACATTCATTTTACATCAAACCTCATTCCCAAACCTTTCCTGCACCAATACTCGAACAACCATTCTCAAATACAATAATTGACACCGTAATGGCGGCCCACAGATTCCGCATTTTCATCGCGAGCCAACCCATCTAACAACTTGATCTTTTTGCCAATCATAACCTTTCTCTGCCTTTTGGCACAACCAATTGTACACACACAGGACAGATGCAAACGATGACTCATCACAGCTCAAAAACTGCAATTGGTCAAGATAAAATCCTGCAATAACGAAATCAGAATAGGTTGCCGCCGATTGGTAGAAACTCGCGATATTTGAGGGTTTACTGTATTGTAAAATCACCATTGTGAGAGGTGAGGAAACACGAGATGAGTAAAGCGTATGATAAAGATGCCACACTGTCATCACCAATATTGTAATCACCGCTGTGAGAAAACATGATATGAGGAAAGCGTGGGATAAAGATGCCGCACCATAATCACCCACATTGCAATGACTGCTGTGATAGGGGAGGAAGCACAAGGTGAGGAAGGCATGTGATAAAGATGCCACGCCGTCGCGTAATCACTAATATTGTAACCACCGTCGGAGAGGTGAGGTGAGGTGAGTGAGTAAAGTGAGTGATTTGCCACATCGCCTTGATGGACCATTGTTTGCCGACACGGATACACGCGATAACAATAAACACGAATAATGATGCTGGGAAAAACGGGCACACCCAATTGGTCAGTGCCATGACCAATCAATGAGTGAATATTGCTGGCACAGCCAAACAACCTCGATTTATTATAGTTGGTGTCATGAAAAGAAAACTGCAAAAAAAAAAAAGGCATTCAACTGACATGCAAGGTGGGCTGCGAGGGATAGCTCAGAGGTATCTCATTCGCATCAGTCATTTCCTCTGGGTTCGCTTCCCAACCACAGTACAAATTGTCACCGGAGTGTTTTGCCGACCAGTGTAGAAGGGACATCGGGGAGTGGTCGGAATTTCAACAATATTGGAAAAATAAACACCGTATTTTCTGGTGTATAAACCGTGGCCGTGTAATAACCGCACCCCTGTTTTTCACCCTCAAAATAAATGAATATATTGATCATTTTATTTTCTGATCTAGATCTAAATACGTTTGTATATTAACCTTGTATGGAACAAAGTGACGAAGGTGTCAACATGCTAACTCCCATGTCCACTTAATTTCATCTAACAGTCTTATTCTCATTTTCAAGAATAGTTGAAGAGAGAGGAAAGGATACCAAGAAGTTTTTATTTTTCTTTCTAAAATTTTAATATTACTAGTGCGTGGCCGTACGTGCGTGGCCGTGCGTGCGTGGCCGTACGGCAAAAAAAAAAAACTTTCAACGCGTGCCAGAACAACCACACAGGCCGTTCCTTCGCTCTCGCATGCCCGGTACGTGCTGGCCATACGTGCAAAAAAAAAAAACTTTCAAACCGCGTGCCAGAAACACAACCACCAGGCCGTTCCTTCGCTCTCGCATGCCCGTACGTGCGTGGCCATACGTGCAAAAAAAAAAACTTTCAAACCGCGTGCAGAAAACACAACCACACAGGCCGTTCCTTCGCTCTCGCATGCCCGTACGTGCGTGCCTACGTGCAAAAAAAAAAACTTTCAAACCGCGTGCCAGAAACAACAACACACAGGCCGTTCCTTCACTCTCGCGTGCCGTACGTGCGTGGCCGTACGTGCAAAAAAAAAAAACTTTCAAACCGCGTGCCAGAACAACAACCACACAGCCGTTCCTTCGCTCTCGCGTCTGTATGTGCGTGGCCATACGTGCAAAAAAAAAAAACTTTCAACCGCGTGCCAGAAACACGACCACACAGGCCGTTCCTTCGCTCTCGCTGCCTGTATGTGCGCTGCTGTACGTGCAAAAAAAAAAAAACTTTCAAACCGCGTGCCAGAAACAACAACCACACAGGCCGTTCCTTCGCTCTCGCGTGCCCGTACGTGCGTGGCTGTACGTGCGTGGCCGTACGTGCAAAAAAAAACAAAAAAAAAAACTTTCAACCGGTGCCAGAAACAACAACCACACAGGCCGTTCCTTCGCTCTTGCGTGCCCGTACGTGCGTGGCCGTATGACAAAAAAAAAACATTTTTTTCAAACAAACACAGGCCATTCCTTTGCTCTCGTAAACGACGACTGGATTGGGGCATTGTGTTTATCAAAAAATGCGCATAAGAAATCGAGAAATTATTATAATACAGTAAGTCATCACTATCTGGAAGTCCGTATGTTGTCACCCGTAATGGGGAACGCGCTCAAACTTGGCCATAACTTGGGAACCACTTGTCCGATTAATTTCAAACTTTTTGAAAGGCAAACAAACAGAGATTGCTGGAATTATAGATATAAGATAGATACTGTGGGTGCAAAACGCAAGCAACGTGTCCTGTCTTGGTAACTAGGGCCTTCCCCATACCGCCACGCCTACGCAAGCAACGTGTCCTGTCATTGGTTGGTAAATAAATGGCCATAACTTGGGAACCACTTGTCCGATTAATATAAACTTGAAAAGGCACATACTCAGGTCCCAGCAATATACCTGGCAAGTTTCAATTAGATCGACCAGTGGTTGCGAGAACAGCAGTCACCGAGAGAGGACAGACAGACACACAGAGATTGCTGGAATTCAAGAGGATTTTTTTTTGTTCTTAGAAAAACGGAAGAAAAGGATTCATACCGGAATGAAACATATTTCTTGTGGATTTTTGGCCCTGAAAAGGGCCGTTTGGGTTTGATGAAGCTTTTCAGCTAAACCTGAGGAAATCCTCATCGATGCTTTCCTTGTCAAAGACGACACGTAACTCCTTGTCCGAATCAGGGTAAAGCAAGTCCCCGTCGCTGTCTCCGTCATTTGCAGCCTCCTCCTCCCAAAATGATGTCGTACTCTGTGCCATCCATGTTGTTGGAGATGCAGCATTCCAGAAATGCTCACTTGATGATGTCCAACGATATCTCCTCCCACACCTTGACGATCCAGCAGCAGATCGGTAGGTCGACCTTTCTCATCCTCCCGCTCTTGGTGTAGGTCTTCTACCCACTCATTATCCAGTCGGACCAGCAGTGACGTAGCCCGTCCTTGAACTACTTAATGGACACATTGAGGGGGCTGCAGGAGTGATGTCATCCCACCTGGGGTGACAAGATCGGTGTTGGTCCGACGGAGCAGCGCTTTGGTGTCGTCGGTCTTGTGACAACTGAACGCATCCAGGACTAGCA
>CM068958.1:107983931-108006509 GCA_035128595.1 Eptatretus atami | reverse complement strand
CAAGACGTCTCGGACTCCCTCGTATCTCTCCTGGTTACTCCCTCCTCCGGTATGACAGAGCTGAGCCTCGTCCTGGTGGCGGATTTGCTCTTTTCATCAAAGACTATTCCTCACTCATCATGCCCTGCCCTCTCTCCCCAGGAATTGATCTGGAATACCTCTGGAATATATCCCCAGGAATACCTCTGGCTACGGCTTCCCCTCCACTCCCACCTCCTGTTTATATTGTGTTGTACCATCCACCAAACAGTGATGACTCCATTTACATATTGTTCTCCAAAAACCTGGACCAACTTCTATCCTCTCATCCCAACTCTCTCTTCCACATATGTGGTAACTTCAACTGTCATCATGCCAGTTGGCTGCATGTGGGTACCTCTCTCACCTGCCATGGCACTTCAGCAAAAGACTTCTGTGACTCATTGGGACTGACTCAATCTGTAAAATTCCTGACCCGGATCTCAAGCAACGGTACTCCATCTCTTCTGGATCTGATTTTGACCAATTTCCCTGAAAATATCTGCTGTTCTTCCTCCGCTCCAATCAGTTCATCTGACCACATGCTTATCAAAGTAGACATCTCTAGCTGTTAGAGAACCTCCTCAGCACGGTCGAGTATGGCATTTCACTCAGGCCGACTGGCAGGGTATTCAAGCAGCCATCAAACTTCGAGACTGGTCTCCCATGTCTACTTCCTCCAACATAAACTCATCCTAGGAATATTATTTAGAGAAATTTGCTCTCTCTTGTACACAGATTTATCCCATCTCGTCTTCAGTTGTCCTACCCTTCCTCCCGCCCACAGTACACTGAAGCTTGTGGCGAGGCAGTTGTCCTGAAACAACTTGCCTTCGCCTTCCCCTCATGGAAGGCTAATTGAACTGAAGGCAATCTCAGTTCTTTCCACAAAGCTCATAACAAGTGTGCGTCTACCCTCAGGAGAGCCAGAAAACAACATCTTTCTAATCTCAAGTCTGAACTCTCAAACCTGTCCCCTCCTTCAAATCCTGGTGGCATCTAGTCAAGTCTGTTTCTGGTGTATGTTTCCCCTCCATTCCCGCCCTTACCTCAAATGACCGCACAGCTGATACCGCGCGTGAAAAGGCTGAATAACTAAACTCAGTGTTTGCCTTGAAATCTTGTGTCCCAAACCAATCGCTTTCTGTACCCACCTTACCCAGTCGTACCCAGCTGTTCCTGGACTCTGTGCCCTTTTCTCCTGGCAAGATGGAGAGTTTGCTGTCAAACCTCGACTCAGATTCTGCAACAAGTCCAGACGGTATCAGCCAACGTGTCCTAAAAACCTGCTCTGCTGCTCTTGCTCACTCTCTCTCTGTCCTATTTACCCACTCATTTCCTCAAGGTCATCTGCTACCTGCTTGGAAATCAGCAAACGTTACCGCTCTGCATAAAAAAGGTGCAAAAATAGATCCGTGCAACGACAGACCAATCAGCCTTCTAGCAATCATCAGCAAGGTTATGGAATCCATCACTTCAGAAAATAAATCCTTCCTCTTCTCCAATGGCTTGATTTCTGATCAATTTGGATTCAGACTAGATCACTCTTCCCTGGATATGCTGCTTCTGCTCTCCCAACAATGGATGAAGATCCTCAATGCCAGACATGAAATCAGAGCCATCTCCCGAGACATATACGCCCTACATACATGCATACACACATATATACATAGACATAGCCTTCAATATGGTCTGGCACCCTGCCGTGCTCACCAAACTTTCTTCCTCTGGTATCCAAGGACATCTCCACTCATGGCCTGCAGACTTCCTCTCCTCTCGCAACAAATTTGTGGCCCTGACTGGAGTTCTCTCATCCCCTCTTCCTGTCCAGGCTGGAGTTCCACAAGGCAGTGTTCTGGGCCTTGTTATTTTTCTGGTTTTCATCAATGATCTCTCCGACTCTGGAAAATCATCTTTATCTCTTTGCTGATGACTCCACCTCTGCCTTACCCTGAATATGCTGCCTCCCTCAGATCGGCAAGCAGCAGCCTCTTTGCTCTGCAAATCTGGATAAAATCACAAACTGGTCCAAACACGTGGAACATGTCTTTCAACCCTGACAAATCTCACACTCTCACCAAGTGTCTCTGAAAGGACCATCCGGAACCCCCTCCCCCCCTCTACTTTCTCAACAATCCTCTTGAAGAAATACTTTCATTCAAGCTTCTGGGTCTCACCATTTGCCATGATCTTTCCTGGAAAGCCACATTTCCAAGCTGGCCTCCAAAGCCGTGACTGGTCATCCTCCATCGCGCAAAGTCCTTCCTTGGCACACCTGAGCTCCTACCACAAACAAAGCTTTCGTCCACAGCCTGATGGAGTACTGCTCTCCCCTCTGGGCTGGTGCTCCCGCCTCTCACCTTTCTCGGCTTCATGCTGGGGAAACCAAGGCATTTAGGATCATTGGTATTCCCATGATGAGGCTGAATTTTTGGGTCTCTCTCTCTCACCGCATGCAGGTCGGTGGTGTATTCGACAGTCTCCTCTCCAGCTCACCCTCCCCCCCCGCTCTGTTCTGAGATATGTCCCCCCCCCATATTTCCGCAGGGTGCTCAAAGTCCACCAGCAACTCCTCTTGGTAAAACTACCAAAATCTAGAATCACTGCTCACTTTCATTCCTCTTTTTTTCCCCCACCTCCAAGGTCTTCAAAACAGCTGTTCACCACCATCCATCTTCTCCCATCCAAAACCATGACCTTTTGTACCTTGCTAATCCACCTCCTTCAAATTCCCTGCTTTCCTTCCTGAAAGACCGTCGTGTAAGGACCTGAAAGTCCCTGTAGTGTCCATCTTGTTTACCCTGTGTATCTCGCCCCATCCCTCTCCCTTCCACAGATTCCTCATGTCTCTGTTACCCAATGTTTTTCTTCCTTCCTCTCCCACCCCTCTTGTCTCCTGCTCCATTGTTGGCATTTCTGTGTGTTAGCTCTCATAGAGCCTGACAGCGTATACAAAAAAAAAGTTCAGTCTGCCAAATATTTCAGCTTTAAAGCCATAATCGATCTTGGGCAAACCACATATCTAAGGTTCCAAGGTCAGACACTGATTGGGCATCCTCTGTCGTGTGTCTTTCCTCGGCAAATCTGAACTTCTAACTACCTACAGGTTTCATCTGGTCGCTCGGGAGTCATGCTCTTCCCTTTCGGCTGCCCCCCCCCCCCCCACCCACACATTTTAATGCCATGGACACAAACAAAGCTCCTCAAAATCAATGGCAGCTCCTTTCATCATTAGTTTCATCCCCAGTTTCCCCTTCTTTCAGTGCTTGAACTTTTATACAGCTTGTTCGCCACCTGTGTCCTCCCCCACCCCCCCTCTTTGCTCTTTTTCCACTTACCCACTGGAGAGATAAACCAATGGACCCATTCACTGATAAACGTTACAATGGTGCCTCAACAACCTTCCATCGCACAATATATTGTTGCATCCAAATGGATAAAGTTTTGGAAATGCTTCAAAATTGAAAGGTCCAGGCACCCCATCTAAGACACACTACAGGACATATCAAATGACCTGAAATGAATGCAATATGGTAGAGATAGGTGATAATATGGTCGAGAATAGGTAATAGCCTCACCACATTTCACCTAAACATCTCGTATAGATACTGCATCTTCTCATTACTGTTGGCACCTTTTGTCTGCTCATTGGTGAAAAGCATTGTTCCAACAATGAAAGTTGTCAGAAAATTTAATTGGACAAAAAATGACTGTGTGATTAATGCGCGCACACACACGCACGCACGCACGCACGCAGCACGACGCACGCACGCACGCACACACACACACACACACCACACAACACACACACACACACACACACACGGGGTCGGGGCAGTTTAATTCTGGAGTTAAAGATTGGTTTATGGAAAGTGAAAGAAGAGCAAGCCATACTTGCTCTGCTCGCTGCCCTTGAAGTAAGCACTGATGGACTCTGTGAAGGCAGCTGCAATTGGAACTGCATCCTGGGTGCTCAAGGTCAAGGGACTTGGACCACGGGACGTGTCTGTCGGTGAGGAAAGGAACCATGGTTAGAAACCATCAAAAGGAAAAATGGCTTTGCCCTCCTGGCTTAAACAATTTCACTCCTGAGCCAGTGTTTTTAATTTTCCAGTCAAAGTTTTTTTGTTTTTTGTTTATTAAAGCTAGAATTTGACACTCTTGACAGACCATATGTAAACAATCATGTGCATTTATGAAATCAACACCGAGCATTTGTAGAAAGGACAAAGGAAAAGTAGAACGTACTGAAGGTTGGCGTTGTTGCTGCACTCAATGAAGCCGATGACATAGAAGATGAGCTCTCTGCTCGAGCTAGGGGAGCCAATGGGGGACTAAATTGTCTTGGCTAAGCAAAGTGGAAGGACAGATGGAATAGGGCAACATAAGATTGGTGTCAGTAGATCCAAAATGCATTCTACATTTAAAATTTCATTCGTATTAAAAAAATATATATACAATTTAAAAAGCACCACAAATATGAGGGCACACATCCATTTATGAAAAGATGCCAAAGTTGCAATAATTAATATAAAAAAATTTAAACAGTCATCATACGATTCATGATGAAAAGGTCAACGTTTTAGATTAACATTTCGGATAACTACATAATATATATTCGTTTTTAGCAAGCTTTCAAATGTCTCATATTCTCGACCAAATGGATAATTTGAGTGCAATTGCTTCAGACTTTTGAAATTGATCCATAAAACCATTGCAGGCATTGAAAGCCAAACCAGAATCCAAATGAAAAACCTGATGTCATGAACTCAAAACCCATTGTGGATTGGAATAAGTGAATTATTAGTTTGTTTATGAAATGGTGCTGGACGATGAAATTGAAGTCGTTAATGTCTGGTAAAGCAATACACTGAGTTTCATGTCTCGTGCACACCAGAAATGTAGTTTCACTGAAATTGATGGCACCTTTCAGTATTGTTAATCACTTTTTCAAAGTCAAAGTCTTGGAAAAAGGTGGGTTATTACTTTACAATTAATGTGGATAAGTAGCAATGATGCAAGGAAATTTGCCTTCATCAAATAAACATGCCTGGCCTGTTTATGCCATCAACAGATGACAAACCACCACAAAAAATAATTAAAACAAAATACCCAGAACAAACCATGCCTCAAATCCATTTTGTTTTTATTCCTCCAGGAATTCAAGACCAATCACAAAGGACTAATACAATCACACACCATACGCACACAGTAGTTATCCAGACTCCCAAACTCACCACCTCTTCAATCCCTCCAAGTTTGGCAGATTTGGGGCGAGATGGTGGGCGGAGAGGTGGCACCAGGGAGCCCTGGACATTGGTCCCAGTGCTTGAAGCCAAAGACCAACCCTGAGATGCCTGAGAAACCAAGACTAGGGGAGGGCAGAATGGCAGATGAAAAAGAACATGCATGGCATTTTGGAATAATTTGCTGTTGGACTGTTCTATTGCACAATATTCTTTGCTAGGTTTGATAAAGTTGTGGTAAGCTGCTGGATAAAAGGACGAGTTGGTCAATTTGTTAAATAAAAGTATGACATGCACCGATTCAAGGGTTTAAATTTTTAAAGTTAATGAAACAAATGCATACATAAACTTAAAGATTCATTATAACAACTTAAGGTGCAATACAGAAATAAAACTCAATATGGCAAAGCAGGAAACACCAATAGCATGCAAAGGAAAGTCTGATCATGAAGGCAGGAGCACTGCCAAAGAAAACGTCAAGACAGATAGGGGTTGATGAAATAAGCTTGATTTGTGTATAAAGATTAGGTCACATGTGTGGATGCAGATCTGTGTAACAAAGTGCATCAAGCCACGATTTTGGTGACCAGGCCCAGGACTGTACAATTACATTTTCTGAAAATGCTGTACTGGGCACGCAGCCCCAATGACCACATACCCTCATTTGCTGCCCTAGCAGAGCAGTCATTGAGGTTTGTGGAAGTGTCTCCTGGATCAGGACCGTCAGGAGCACGAGTGGACTCAGCTGTAAGATTTGATGTTGGTGGAGAGCTGCACAGTTTTGCTGGCTGCAAAGTTTTTTCTGCTTGACAATTGGGCGATGCATGTGCAGGAGAGGATGAAGGGGGCGTTGACAGGGAAGACCGTGGTGACTGCATTTCAGGAGGAGGCTCAGCAGGAAGGCGAGGTGGAGGCGTTGAAGGTGGAGTAAACGATTGTAGCCAGGGAGGTGGTGTCGACGGTGGTGTATGACTGGATACAGAAGGGGATGGAGTTGATGGAAGAGAAGCTGACATTGCATCATGTGCTACAGCTGCAAGAGGTGGTGGAACGGAGGATGGGAGTGGAGGAGCTTTAATGAGCTGTGGGCAGGAGCTTTTCGGTGGTGGGGTGCTGGGAAGAACTGGCCGAGGTGGTAATGGTGGAGGTGGTGGTGGTGAAGCAGGTGGTGTAGGACCAACACTGGGTGAATGCAATCCATCAAATGGTAAGTCGGTATCAAAAAGAGAATCATGAGTTGGTTCTGAGATCCAAGGTTCGGGGAGTGAGGGACGTCGAGGTGAGGTTTTTCCTGGACTATCAGGAGGTTCTGGAAAGGGTACGAATGCTACATCTGCTGGGAGACAAGCAGGCAGGGAGCTACGTCGCTCCAATTTTATAGCAACACCATGGACTGGAGACTCATCATCAAATGAGACCCAGTGGTTTTGGTTTGAACGAACTGAGGGAGGCAGAACCTGTGCCACATCAAGGGTGCGCTCGTCAGCTAGGCAGGTTCGCCCATCTGTGTTAGGTTGGTGAGGGCTGGCAGCTGGGGAATGGCGTTCTGGTTCTGCAGTTCTTGTCCTAGCAGATTGAGTAGAATGAGCAGCTTGGCAAAGAAGACACAAAAGAATGGGGAAGTGGGGAGGGATGAAGGGAAGACCAAAGACAGACAGAGTATGGATAGGATAACAGGTGAGCAAAGAGTGAAGGACCACCATCATAGGAAGATAATGGATGAAAGTAAATAATTTGAGGCAGCCAGACAAAATATAACAAAGACAGATACACAGTGAAGATGAGCCATCAGAGATGAAGAAGTTATCAGGATGCAAGCAAAGAGGAAAAGACATGAAGGATGGATTCAGTAAATGGATTTTTTTGTGGAGAATAGAAAAACAAAAATCAGTAAAAATGAAGACACGTTCATGAAGGGGAAAACAAGTACAATATGGTGAGAGGCATCCATTGAGGAATGAGGAGGGAAGGAGGGAGACAATACATAAGTAGTGGTGAAATCAAGTTAAGTGAGGCAAGTGCGTGTGATTGAGAGGGGTTTGGCAAGAGAGAAAAGAAGGGGGGTGAGAAAGGAAAGAAAGTCAGTTTGCATGCCACCCCATGCGCAAAGTCAACCAGAAAAAAAAAACCCAAAGTAGAAAAGGGAAAACCATTTATTCTATTAATACTGCATTATTCAGTGAAAGCAGATCAAAACCACCAAAGAAACGTTTAGATCAATATGGACAATTGTGCAAACAAAAGAGGTACAAAAGGGCACCAGCCAAAGATAACAAGCACAGCAAGCATCATCACCATCTTCCATTAAGTAAACCATAGGCTGTATTTTTTTTACATGTTACAAAGCAAAATGTCAGGTTCGAGCTTGTTGAAAAGGTGCATCAAGAAAATCTAAAGTTATCCACACATACAAGACTGATCATTAGCTCTATACTTTAAAGGTGATACAATAGACGGTGAGAACAAAAAATGCTTTTATAAAACACCACAATCATAATTCTGTATTCCAGCAAATACAATTATCAAACTAATATCAATGCTAATGACCGACCAAGTTTATTTCAATGGCAGTCATAAGATGAGATATGCAAACGAGATGGTACAAAACAAATGAAGCAAAGGCAATCCTTTTTCCCTTTTTTGCAGTTAAAAAGTGGTCAAGTTTACAAAAAGATACAAAGTGAAAGTGAACCTTGAACAGATCCCAATGAAAACATTTCAATACTCCCCCGATGTGCAACTAGATGGAATAACTTGCTTTGTGGGGGAAAAAAAAACAAGAAGCAAATCAAGCTGGATCAAATGCTGCCTTCTCAACGTGCTGTTTGCCAACTCTGTTCACGTGCAAGTTCTGGATGCTTGTTGGTTGGAACCCTCAAATTGCGATGCAAAGAGAAAGGGAATCCCAAGGCGGAAAAAGTCAATCGCGTGAGACGGAAGGATGGTGATGCTTTCCGAGATCTACCTTTGGAGGCAGCGCCATCGCACGAGCCTGCGTAAAGCGGATCGAGAGATGCCAGCAGATCACTGTTGCTCTTTGTGCTATGAAAAGAAGAATTGGGGTGGGGGGGGGGGGGGGGGGGGGGAGGGAGTTACACGTTTCAACATTTCCATGAGCAATATCAATGTTTAAAAAGTGCATTCTACATTTCAGGTTTTTACACTATTTTGAAGACTTTATAAAAGATCAACCTCTGATGTGGTTTGGAAGCATCAATGTCCACCAAAGCCAAAGACTGCATCAGAGGTGGTTTGGTAATTGCTTGCGAGTTGAAATATGTCAACAATGTTCGAGCAAGGATTTCTCTTTAAAATAAACCACGAACATGAAACATGAAGGACTTTTGATGGAAGTTCACCATTTGTCATAGTCACATTACTTCTTGAAAAAGTGCAATATACTCAATAAAGGCAGCTCCAACAATGACACACAGATACCTTCTTTCACAGCCTGAATTATTCCCACCTCTTTGTTGGATTGGCAAGGGAAAAATTTTGGTCCAAGTCTTTAACAAACCAGCTAAGCGGCAGGGATCAGCCTGACACTCGACTGAAGGTGGCAATAATGTGGAAATTGTTCAGGGTGCACACGACAAGCTCACCCACTCTTCACAAAAAACACTGGGTATTCAACGTCCTGCTAGCAGACAGGACACAGCTTAACGATAGTCAAGCCGAGACTCCAAAATCAGGCGAGACACCTCAAAGACAGGTGTGCAGACATACGTACACATCTGACAGGATGGGTAGTGCTATCAATTTACACTTCAACCCTAAACAACTTGTAAGAAAAAATAAATTATAATATAGTAAATATATATTTTAATAAAATATCTAAGATATAGAAATGTCAGATTAATGATTTCAATAAAATGTAATTATATACTGTACTTCAATGAATGTATTTTATCCCAAACGGGGCACTGTAAAGAATAACGCTGTCAACATGGTGAATTGATGCAACCTAAACACAGAAGAAATGCTGGGATTTTGGACATCAAAATTTCAGTAAGTTCAAATAAATAACTTTTCCACACAAGTGTTGAAATTGTATCAACGACGATGACGTGTTTTACTGCAAAGTCATAATACATTTTCTGGAAAAATTTCCGAGACTTCCGGCTTGGCCACACGAACTGATTTATTCCAAATGGATGGTTTTATTGAAATTTGGTTGGTGTGGATGGCTGGTCATATAAATTTTCGCGTCTTGCCGAGTTGGACGTTCGACTTTGGTTGATCAGTTGCCATTCATTAGTTGGTATGGACGCCCTCATTATGCGAATGGACGAATGTGCTCCTGCTGAGCCTGAGTGAGCAACACTGTCTCTCACTTTCTTCCCAAATAAAAATGGAGAATTTCTGGAGTAAAGAATGTGAGGATGAGCCAATTCAGCTGTGGCAGGAAACAAAACTCACTTTGTACGATATACGTCCAAATGCTATTCTAGTCGTATTTCTAAAAATAAGGACCCAAGTGAAAACAATGGTACATCTTTCGCCTCCAATTCTCAGCATAAATTATCGAAAGCCCATTGGAGTTTCATGTTGCAGAAGCCAAGGCCAGATCCACAGCTTCCCCCTTATAACAGATGTCATCACCTCTGTCTGAGTAACACTCAGGCAAAAATAGCATTTTTTCCTGTAGTAATTATCTGCAGACGACTGTAGTAAGACCTGTTACCAACTATAGTATACGAGTACAATACTCATATACTATAGTTCTAACTGTAGCATTTTTGCCTGGGAAAACCATCAAAATAGTAAGACAATTGTTACAGTGAGACTTCAACTGTGCCACCTTGCTGTTGTCTTGTTACTGTACTGTACTTTTGGTGGGTATCAAAGGGACCAATCCTTGTTTGCCTTTGCATATGATTATCCCACAACCGTCCAGTTGAGTCGCGCTGGAGGAAATTGGTTGGTGTCGCCTCGGCCTTGCATGTTCTCTGAAATTTTTAAAGGATTTTCAATCAAAATGGATTGGTAAATCTTATGCATGTGAAAATTAAAGTATGACCAGGCAACAGTAAAACTTTGATCAAAGTGCAGCGAGTGTAAACAAAGCCAGTGGTGCACATGGGGACATCATCGAAACAGTGGAGGGATAGTTCGTACATCAAGAATGTAGACGCTTGCACATCAACCCCATCAGAACTACAGGTAACAAGAGGCAAATTGAAGGTGCTGACTTTGTCACATACCCAGACAGGGAATGTGATTTCTGGTGAAAATGAACTTTGACCAAAATAAGCAATCTGATGCAAAGTCAGTCAGGAAAGTGGAACTGGAAAACCCAAAGAATCAATGTCATACATGTAAGAAGGGATTAAGGAATTCCAATACATCATAAGGAAAGTATGCAAATAAAGGAAAGATGGATGAATGGTATCTGCAAATTGGAGCAAAATTAGAAGATGTAAGGGACTGCTTTGCTCTCGATTCAGTTTATCACATGTCATATCGAGTAAACTTTCAGACGCATAAGAAAGTTCCATGCTCTGCTCATCATGAAGAAAGAAGTACCACTCCATGAAAAGCTTGAAAGTTTGGCTGGACTTTGGATTCTCAAAGGAACTGAGCTTTTGTGCAAGCTGTTCAATATCTGAAAGAAAATGATGATGAACAAGTTACAATTTCTGATTCTGTAAACAAAATGCATTGGTATCTGGGAGGTGCAAAAGCTTATAGTGTTCCCCACATGAAGACAAAGCTAAAAGAGCAGTATGGGAATTAAATAATAATTGCTGAACATCATGGGAAGGCAGATGTCACTTTTCAACACAGCAGTATTGAGTCTTCAATAATTTTGGCATGCACCAAAGCCAAATCATACAGACAGGAACAGAGAAACAGCACAGAATTGTAGAAGCTGCAGCTGATGTTATCAAAAGTGACATCAAAGCAGTTCACACTAACAAGGATTCATGAGATCTCCTTACTGGAACAGAAGATTAATTTCTTACCACAAACCCTTCAGTTGCTTCTTGGAAACTTCATTGGACCGACCGTACAGATATTCAACCAAAGATCGCATCCATTGGACAGTCAATAATGCAAGCAATTGGACCAAGAATAACACTTTCCCCTACAGATAGGTCTAAGAATCTAAATGCACCATCATTTTGCTTCAGTTTTTAATGGACACCAAATTGCCATGGGTATTGCTATTGCTCAAGTCAAGAATTTTAAAATGAATGCAACACTCTCTCAAGGAACAGGCATACCAGGCTTCAATTAAGGGTGAACGTGAAATATCCCACGGCGTTCTTCGTGAAGAGTAGGCGAGCTATCTCAGGAACCCTGGCCAAATTACAAATTGCTGCTCTAACCAACAAAAGGGCCATGCATCAACAGCACAGTCATGCCTCCAGCAAATGTTACCCACAGCTATGTGCTTCATACAAAAATAGATGAAGAAGAAGTATCTGCGTAATACCACTCTATGGAAGTGTATGATAAAGTCCAGGAATGAAAAGAAGAGCTACTAGGTGACATGATTCCACAAGACTGAGGACTGTAGCAAAGTGAATGTCATCTTGTCCAACCTTGCCAAACACCCAACAGCACAAGCTGTGTGACAGAGCTATCTGCTGCAAGTGTAAAACTGACTTTCATCAAGGTGCAGCTGTAGAAAGCATGGCCTGGACTGTACATACAAGTGTGGTGAGTGCAGCAGAGTAAGCTGTATCAACTCTCAGAGGATAGACTTCATGAGCCACAAAATAGTTGGTTCGCAGGCGCCAGCAGTGACCACTATTTTCGTTGTGTCTGTGTGTCTGTCTGTTTGTGACTCTCTCCAGAGCATAGCTCTGTGACGTTTCATGCGATCTTGATGAAACTGGGACACAAGCTAGATATCATGGTCTAGTTGTGTCTTTTTGTATGAGGGGCGTCCCACGCCCATTGTGGGTGGAGCCACGCCTACTTGAACTTTTTATTTATTTATTATTATTATTTTCTCGATTTTTTTCTCGCAATTTCATTTCCTGGAAGCTGTGCGTAATGTCCATAAGTACAACAAATAAAAAATCCGATTTTATTTGGTCAATTTTGACGGAAGAGATAGGTTTTTACGGTCGGGCTTCCTCAAAAGCTTCCACTAACTCAATTGTACCTGTCGTGGCATTGTTCAATAATGCCCACGAACCATCGTCGCCTCCCGGCGAGTTTACATCTGTATTGCAATTTGTTTAAAGGTCCCCTGACATGCAAAAGTACTGAAATTTCATTTATATATGTCCTAGAGGAGTTTTTCGTGATTTCAGATCTGACAATATTTTTTCACAATACTCATTCTGTAAAATGTAAAATTGAAAAAACAAACCTCTTCGGGAACGCCCCTAAAAATTCTCGTGAAAGGGGCGTAACCCACATGACGTCAACTACAGGATTACAAAGGCTGCACGTTAATTACTTGGGTGGGTGGTCTACGTGATTGTATTGGCTTTCTGTGTGTTTCCACATTTGATTGGTCGACTCAATCGCTTCGTTCATTTCTGCTTTAAAAAAATCGAACATTTGGTTTTGAATAATGGATGGCATGGACTTTCACTTGTCTGGTAACGACAGTGAGTGTGAGAGAAATGAAGGATTTTGGACTGAATCACATGGAGAATTGTCGGATAACGTAGTCGCGGGAGGTGAAGTTCAGGCAGCTGGAAATGAAATACGGCCTTACCAGTTCGAGCCCGAAGCAGGACAAGCAGAGAAAAATGGCGATTAAATTCCCGGAGTTCATGATGATCGGGAGGACATCGAAGGAAGACTTGGCAATAACAACTGGTTAGACTAAATCCTATTCGTAATTCAATAATGTAAATTCAACTTGCATACTGCTCGATATCAGAAATATTTTAGTGAGGTGACGTGAACAGCACAGCGGACATGTTGCTCCACGGCGAATTAATCACAAGCAAGGCCGGCGCATGTCATCGGCCGTATCTCTCCGCGCATAAAACGAAGCAATCTCGCTGTCCGGATACGATGAAAACTTGTGGCAGAACACACCTTGTGACACAATTGTCTCGAGTAGTCCGATAAATCTGACGTTCTGTTGCATTTTTATTTATTTTATTCCTACTGTCATCATGTAGCACCAGTAGAAACAATGAAAAAAAAGAGAATAATAAATAAAAGCTACAGCACGTCAGATTTATCGGCCTAGTCGGGCAGACGACGATTTATCGGCCGAGTCGGACGGACGACGGATTTATCGGCCTAGTCGACGGACGACGGATTTATCGGACTAGTCTAGACCAGGTGTTCTCAACCGGGTTCCCCGGAACCGTAGATTCCGCCGGAGAAACAGTAATAAATAGGCTAATGTATTTTTGAGTAGTTTTTGTTTGATTTAATATTCGTAATTTTTCTATACACGTACGGCATATTGTTGGAAACTCCTTGGTTATTATAATAGAGGCTTCAACCTCTTATATTATTTACAATTATAACAACCATAGGGAATGTATTTAACGATGTCTATATGGCGCCAGTGTGAAACCGCCTTCACTGGTTAGTGGACGTGCTGTACGCGGCGGATTCGTGTATCATTGACTTAAGTACGGGACGCATGCATCTTCTCTGTGCTTCCTAGCGCGAAGTCTCTCTCTCTCAAGGTTAGTTCTTCTGTTTACCTTTATTGCTTCAGCTTTATTTGTAAGTTTTGTTTATCAAGTTAATGAGGTGTGTGTGTTTTTTTTTGATTTAAAAAAGTTTTTTTTTGTGAATTAAAACCTCGTTGTGAGGTCTCATAAACGAGCAGTACGTTTTTTTTTTCATTGCCAATAAATTTGACAAAAAGGGGGTCATTTTTTCCTTAAACCAGGTATCCGAAAAAAAATATTATATTTACCACGTGAACTACGATAAAAATATAAAAGAGCTAGATATTAATAATGGTATATAATAATTTTTATGCAGGGGTTCCCTGAGACATGAAAACTATTTCAAGGTTTCCACAAGGGTGAAAAGGTTGAGAAACGCTGGTCTAGACTCTAGAGATCTCGAGTCAATCCACTCTGTGCGAGTTTCTTTCTGTATGTGACGTCAACGCTGCGATTTGCTGAAGTCAACTTTTTTTAGGGGCGGGGCATAGTAAGTTGTGAAAAGCACAATAAATGATCGAAATATTGCTCTAATTATCCCATTTTAGATTAAAAAAAAAAAAACATTGGTGATTTCTTCACTAGGAAGGTCAAGTTAATATATAAATAAATAAACAGAAAGTTTTGCATGTCAGGGGACCTTTAAGGTTGGGCCAAATTTGAGCGAAATTAATTGAAATTATCTCGGGGTGGTGAAAGTGCACTTATCTTTGAGCTGTCTAGCCTGGCACCATAAACTCCATCCGAAGGACGGTACACTTTGCAATGCATTATTTTTACCCTCGCCGAAGGAGAGGGGAATGCATTTGCATCCGGCTGTCTGACTGACCGACTAACTGTCTGTCTGTCCGCGAACAACTTTTGTGTTTTTCTCCGCAACTGCTTGTCGGATTGAGACGAAATTTTCATCATTGGTGCGACTACTCATGTAGAATATTTTAATGATAATTATGCCATCACAGGTCACGTGGTGTGGCAGCCATGTTGGAAAAGCAGGAAAAACTTTGGACCTAGTTTTGTCATAACTCGTGCATAACTTTTTGAGATATTGTGATACATATCGTTTTTGGCCCCATCTCTCAATGGTGAAGAATCACTTAAAGAAATAAAAAAAATATTCTTGTATCCGGATCCAGATCTTCACCAAAATCTAACCAATTCATCATTGTCACCCAACCTGTCCACCCACATTGTCACCCAACCTGTCCACCAAATTTCGTCCGAATCCGTCCATAACTTTTTGAGATATCCTGCTCACGGAGAAATCCAGACAGGCAGACAGGCAAACGTGAAAACAACCTCCATACACCTTCGGTGGCAGAGGTAACAAGGCACAACCAGTGAACAGAATCCAGAGGACAATGTGCGACTTGCTAAATGCAGGCTCTGCCATGCAACAACTTCAAATGTGGCAAGCTAGTTGGCAAATGAAGGTCTTCTTAAAATTCACATAAAACAGGAATTTGTATTGTAGTTAACAAAATGCCTTCAATGAGTAATAGACATGAGACAGTATTTTTGGAGTGCACTGTTCTTTGTGGAGGACATCAACACAGCTGTCAAATCTGCATTCTCTTGTCAATTAAATATCCCACATCTTTTGAAAAACCATGTACAAGGCTATGCAAGCATTTAAAGAAACTCAAAAGGCTATTTGGGCCAATCGTGCCCGTGTCGTATCACACCCAATTAAATTACCATACTCCTCTCAATGTACATATTTTCGATGTACTGTACCAAACTTTATTCTTACTTTTTTAACATGATCAAATTAAATATCTACTGCACATTGCTTTCACAATGATGGCACGAGTACGAAAATGATGACCTCCTCCAGAATACCATGGGAAGCAAATCTTAAATGTTAATCTAAATGCAGGAAGCACCCCCGATTTCAATACGGCATGCAAGGGTCCCCTGCAAGCACAGCATCAGAATGGCAGCCCCTCTTTTTTTCATTTTGTTGATTCTGTCAGGGGTTAAACTCAGATAAGACAGCTCAATGGCAATTACGTTATCAACAGAGCTACCCTGAACTTGCTTGTATTTTACGAAATTTTCCTGAAAGGGTTTATATTGTACTTAACACCTATGAACCAAGAAATGTGCTTAATTCATCGACCACAGCCATATTAAAAGAGTGAATTACAATAGGGTAACCGATCAGTGAGAAACATTTCATTGCTACATGCTCGGTACATACTCGCATATGGGAGTCGTTATGGAAGATATGTAGATGATGGAAGTGTGGCACTTCCTTTTTAAAGCACATGATCTTAAAACATCAGACAATAAAAACAAAAAGAGCCACAGCTCGAAATGCAGCTCGATTCACACACAAATTGGCATAGTAGTACCAAATCGGGCTGCCATATGGGAAAACACAGGCCGAAATGGTGGGGGTAGAGGGGGCAGCAGAAGAAATTAACTTGAGGAAAGGTTGATGTTTGTCATAAGTAATCAAAAGGTAAATGTGCCATCAACACTTTTCAACATGTTTTGTGGTAAGTATAGGCCAATATCTTTTCCATCATTGACTCTGTCATGCAGTGAAGCCAACAGAACCTGTTGCTGGAGGCCAAAAGACAAAACATTTCTCACATTTGCACAAGTGTGCAATTTGCTAAAAAGGAACATGAAAAGAAATTAAAACAGGGTTTAATTCAAGGAACAAAAATATCCCTAGCGGCCCTCACAGCAAGGAATGTTGGCCACTGCAGGTGGTGTGATCGCATGGAAACATTTGTCAGTTGACGACAGAAACCAATCCCAATTTAATGAGCCTGCGGCAGATTTCTTCTGGCACAAAGATCACGATTAATCCTTCACATCTCGCATAAACCTACCTACCCTGCAGCTGCAACATCCCATTTTATGGACCACCAACCATCAATGTAAGTGGAAGAGTAGTCAGAGACTTGTAATTTCAGGGAAGTGTGCACATTTTGGAGTAAAGACATCACAAAAAAAAACAAAAGATAATTTTTTTGTAAGAATTGCAACATTTGGATTAAGAAATACTTTTCAGAGAATCGATGAAAAGGACGATGATATGGAGATAAAGCGAGAGTTGGTGACGACCGCCATATGCTGAGAGCAAAAGAAGCCAAGTATCAAAATAATATTGCAGCAAGTACATTTTTCAGGAAAAAAAATGTGCAATATACGGATAAAATGGGACCTTTGAATAACTTGTCACGAATATACAACCTAAATTTGTTAAAATAAAAACAATGGGCATGGACAATCTGCCGAGTCTATACCACAAGGTACTAAAATATTATGTATTCAAAGAAACACCATCAAGATTCACGAGACAACACCAGAAGATGAAACTGGAGTCCTGTCACAACGACCTTGTACAAATCCATTATGTGGGATACAACAAAGCATATTTGGTGCTATCCGCTTCCGCATCTCCAGGATGTTTAAAAACACAACGCGGACATGAAATATATTCTGGCAGCTAAACAAGCAATCGTAAACGTTAGAGTGAAATGTAATGACAACTCGACATCTCCACGAGTTATTTTTTTCATGCAACTCTGCTGTATTCAGCCATCAGGTCATGTGAAGGAATTGAGTGCCAACCCAGGCAGATATCTCAGACAAAAATGTAGAAAAACTCCTCCACAATGACATGTACAACTTTGTGCTCTGAACCTGGCCACCAATCCAGCAGAAGCAATAGAACCTACACATTAAAAAAAGAAAAAGAAAAAAAAAGAGAAACCCAATATGAACACATCTTGTCACTTGGTCAGCACTTCCTCCACATATCATCCAAAGACTGCTGCAGAACAGCTAAATATATTGGATAAGGTTAAAGTCAAGATCAGATAAAGTTAGATGTGGTCAAACTTGTTGATATAATGAAGATCACTGCATTAGCTGTGATCAAGTTTGCAGAATTGCCACACTTGGTCAAAGAACAAAACACCAATTAATTTGTGCTTATTACTGAGGCCACTGGAAAAGTAACCCATGCAGCTGGAGAATTAGAACAGAGCCACTAACTGCAGGATGCTCATCAGGATGTTGAAAACATCGCTCTTTACAAGGCAGCTACTCGAGATAACAAAATCACACAATGGTTTGGTGAATTCCACAACGTTCAGACCAGAAGTGGTCTTCAAGACAGTGATGGGCACAGAACCATTTCAGTGTCCAAACACAAAGGGGGAAAACAACCATATCCACAACATCTGTTGAATGCAAAGATCGAGTGGTTTCTACACTGTTCAGAGCATGAGAAAATGAAGGCACTGGACGAACAGTGAACACCCAGACATGACTTAAGATTTGAAAGATCTTTGGAACAGTGCATTTCAGGTATAGATAAATAGGCAGGCTGTCACTGGTGTTTAATGCACTGTGGAAAGAAGCAAGGTACCACCAGATACTGACTGCATTGTTACAAATTGTTTGCCAAGATAAAAAAAATTTTTGTATACACCGTCGACGCTCGTAGGAGAGCTAACACACAGAACGTACAAGGGGAGCAGGAGACAAGAGGGGTGGGAGAGGAAAGGAAAAAACAGGGGGGAACAGAGACATGAAGAGATCTGTGGAAGGGAGAGGGATGGGGCTGGGTACACAGGGAAAACAAGATGGACACTACCTGGACTTTCAGGTCCTTACATGACAGGGACTTTCACGAAAGAAAGCAGGGAATTTGAAGGAGGTGGGTTTGGGGTGGATTAACGGGGGTAGAAAAAAATTGAGGCTTTGAATGAGGGAAGATAAGAGGTGGTGGTGAACGGCTGTTTTGAAGGCCTGGGGGGAAGAGTGCGATTGAAGAGTGTGTGGGAGTTTGTTCCAAAGGCAGGAAAAAAGAGGAATGAAAGAGTGAGGGTGAGCAGTTATTCTTGATTTTGGTAGTTTTCCAGAAGGGGGTTGCTGGTGGACTTTGAGTGCCCTGCGGAAAAATGTAGGGGACAGATCGCAGAGAGAGCAGGGGGGGGAGCGAGGACAGAGAAGAGATGGTGGAAGACAGAAAGACCACTGACCTGCCTGCGGTGAGAGTGAGAGACCCAAAGACTTAGCCTCATCGCGGGAGATACCAATGATCCTAAATGCCTTGGTTTCCACAGCATGAAGCCGAGAAAGGTGAGAGGCGGGAGCACCAGCCCATAGAGGAGAGCAGTACAAAACACATGAGAAACTGTCACCAGATGGATTCTTTAAGGCAGCACCTGTAGCATGAAAATGATCAGTCATGTGTGTACACTACTGCAACAGTTTCAGATCATTCCCCCTCTCCATGAGCAATGCATGACCGATACATAATGTATCGGTCCTGAGTGGGAGTCGTTAACCTGGGGAGTTCACTTCTTTGCATATCACTCGTTGATTCAGTGGCTTGATAATGTCTGAGGTACACAAGTTGCTCTTCATGTTAAAGAGCCTTGCAACATGGCTAATGGAAGACTGCTTGAAGTTTTCTCATGATTTGATTCCTCCTATTTTATGACAGATGTGACATTACAATGGATTGGTAAATATTGTAATCAGTGTGATTTTTGAATGACCCACAGACTAGTATCACGGACTTTAAAATTTGCTCAGGGAGACCGTTGCTTTTTTGTTTCTTTAATAGCAGAGCGTGTATGTACTGCATACATATATATTTTCCCGTCATTGGAGACGGGTTCTGAAAGAAGCTCAGTGGGCTGTTGCCGTGTAAGCGATGAGGTCCTTTGGTTTGAGTCCCGGGCTGAGAAGAATTATGTATACATTTATATACCTTGGAGTTCCAATTTGTTTTCCACGACGTATAAAGGTCGGGGACAAAAAAAAAATGGGAACACCTAAGTAAATGAAAGATAAGTAGATTGAAAGCAATGACTTCCACACAGGTGCAGCCCATGTGTGAATGAAGCAAACAACATCCCAGCATGCTTAAGGTGATGTATAAAATGATGCACAGGTCTGGTTGCATATAATTATGGCCACCATGGCTGCAAGAGGTTTGAAAGAGGGGCGATTGTTGGGGCGTGTTTGGCAGGAGCTTCAGTGACAGTCAGCTCAACTTTCTGATGTTTTACGAGTAATGGCATCTTAGGTAATGTCAGCATGGAACTCCAAAGGAACGACATCATCAGCAAAGGGCACCAGTGGGTGGAAGCGCATACTCCAGGATCGTGATATCCCTACATTAATTTGAAGTGCAAGGCAAAGCAGTATATCATGTAATCTTTGTCTTTGACAAAGTCGCTGGGCTGAGGCCTCCGGATTGGCGATGACGCTTTGGTGCAGGACATTATTTATGCCCATTGGAGATCGGGGGAGTGCTCATCACATCCACCACATAGTTCAATTTACCCACTGATCGCACCACGTGCCTTCTGGTTCAGGTCAGGTCAGGTCAGGTCAGGTCAGGTATGGTCAGGTATGGGAGCATGTGCCGGAGCAGCACGTCGCTGCGTCCACTTTCCGCCGGTACTCCAGGGGCCTCCATCTGGCCATCCCCATCTCCTTGAGATGCTGATCAACCTGCTGCAACCAGGAGGCACGGGGTCGGCCCATTGGCCTCCTCCACTCACGAGGCTCCCTCGCTGAGAGAATCTGGTGAGCAGGATCAGCACCAGGAAAACGAGCCACGTGTCCATAGAACCGCAGCTGACACTCATAGACTATGCAGGTAACAAATCTCATTTGAGTCTCTCTCAGCAACTGCTCGTTGGACACAAAGTCCAACCAGAAAGAGCCAAGGCTTCTCCAAAGAGACATGGTACCAAAGGAATTAAGTCTCTGTCTCAGATTCCTGGTCAGAGTCCAAGCCTCACAACCACAGAGCAAGACTGGAAGCACCAAGGACCTGACGACTCGGACTTTCGTCCTCCCGCACAGGTACCGGCAGCGCCACACCACATGATCCAATGAATCCATGACTCCCCAGGCCCGACACAGAGGTCTGTTGACCTCTGGCTCACAGTCAGCAGAGACATAAATATCACTGCCAAGGTAAGTGAATCTCTCCGTAACCTCAACATCCTTGCCACAAGCAGGAACAGACAGGATAGCAGCATCCAAGATGTCATTGAAAGCCTGGATCTTAGTTTTGATGCAGGAAACTCGTAATCCCAGCGGCTCTGACTCCTCATTCAGAACCTCGAGGGCCCCCAAAAGGATATCTAGAGTCTCCGCAAAGATGACCATCATCTGGAAATCAAGGTCAGAGATCTTGACATTCTCAAATTATGCATCGCAGCTTGACCTCTCCGACATTCTCCCCAAAATCCAGTCCATACAAGTGTTGAAAAGTGTGGGGGCCAGTGCACACAACTGACAAACTCCAGCAACAACTGGAAATAAGTCCGAGATGGTATGACCACATCTCACACCACTCTCAGTACCAGAGTATAGTATGTTCAGACATCAGATCGATCAGTTTTGGTAGCACCCCACGAAGACCAAGAATCCTCCAGAGGACATTCCCAATTCACTGAATCAAACGCTTTACAGAGATCAACAAATACGACAAGCAGCCCCTACGAAACTCGTCTGCGCTCGGTGAGGACCCGAAGAACAAGGATATGGTCAATCGTTGAGCTCTTTCGTGTAAAGCCTGACTGCTCTGGATGCTGGTGCTCAAGCAGATGGTGGCAAACCCTATCAAGAATTCTCCGAGCAAAGACCTTGCCCGGTACTGAGAGCAGCATCTCCCCTCGGTTGTTGTTGCAGTCTTGGCGATCACCCTTCCCTTTTCAGAGAGGAACAACAAGGCCCTGCTTCCAGTCAGTTGTGATGATGCCTGTGTTCCAGGCAGAGCACAGAACTGCATGCAACGTCACGAGTACAGCATTTCCACCATCCTTGAGAAGTTCAGCATGGACACCACAGATCCCAGGAGCTTTACCCCATTTCAACCGGTTCACCGCAGCCTGTGTTTCCACAAACGAAGGTGGACCACAGTTGATTGGAGGGTCAGCAATAGGGATTTAACACCCCCGACATCCAACTCAACAGCTGGTGGATCAGCCTGGTATAGCCGCTCAAAATAACTGGCCCAGCGGACCTTCACTTCGGACTCCTCTGTCAAGAGGCCTACCACCCTCTGCTCTAACTGCAGTACACCGAGGGATGGACTTGGAGGAGCGCAATGCGCGAATTCTCCTGTAAGCAGGACGAGAATCACTTGACCACAGGTGATGCTCTACCCCCTCCCCCCCCACAATTCCTCACACATAGGCCTCCTTGCCACCCTCAGTGCACATACAGTTTTATGCCCTGAACAGCTCAGCTCTGCCATTTAGCATGGCCCTGCGACTCTGGTCAATGGTATCCAGTGTCCCTTGCGAGACAAAATTCTTCTTCACCCGACAGCGAGCTCTCAGACATCCACCGGCAACATCAAGGACGGTGATCTTGAAGGCACTCCACAACTCTTCAGGATCCCCAAAAGCACCCAGACCCCCCAAATATCCACTCAGCCTTTTCGCAAACTCCTCAGCTGCCTTCTCCTCCTTGAGCTTGCCAACGTCTAGCCTAGGCTGGGATGGTACCATTCTCCTGGATTTAAGCTGCAACTTCAGACTTGCGACAACAAGCTTGTGGTCAGGATTGAGGAACTGAGCACTCCGGTCAACCCTGCAGTTCTGGATCATCCTCCAGCGATCATCAACGAGCACATAACATGGTCAATCTCCTTTGCCACACCACCAGCGTTGGAATATCAAGTCCAGCAATGAGCCATCTCTCTTTTT
>CM068958.1:107964541-107969885 GCA_035128595.1 Eptatretus atami | reverse complement strand
ACCAGAGCCGCGCCGGTCCAAATGAACACTTACGGCACAAACGCCTTACTCCTTCTCAAGCCCGCACCGTGCTGGTCAATGGTAGAAAGCAGACAACGAGCTGGTACATTTAACAATTGGGGTTTCTTTTTAATGGGGAGGGGGGGGGGTGACAAAGAGCAGAGTTATCCGAATAAAAGAAATGCAATTTACAATGAACACAGGCACTTAAGTCTACTACAGGATGGCGCCACAGACACACACACACCCTAAAGAAATGGGGCTGGTGGCCTTTATTTGACCGTTCAGCTCGGAGGGAAGGCGAGCTGAGGTAAGAGTTCGGTCGGGCCCTTTCCGCCTCGTGTGGTCTGGTCGAGACGAGCTGGTTCTAGGGGGGGGAAGGGGGGGGGGACTCGAACCTTCTTCGTCGCCGCACAAGCCCACGGACCCGGAATGACGCAACGGACGCCAGCCAGCACGAGAACGGACCAGACGAGACGAGCACTTGCAGGCAAGACGAGAATGCAGCAGGCAAGACGAGAACGCCAGCAGGCAAGGCGAGAATGCCAGCAGGCAAAGCGAGACGATCCCAGCAGACAAAACGAGGGCACAAGGCACGAGGTTCTTCTTCTTTTGTCAGCCGGATCACCCCCACTATTATTCATTCTCACATGAGGTGGGGGGTCCGTCTGAGGTAACGCCTCATTGGAAGGGGGCGTGCGGGGGTGTGTCAGGCGTCTCGGTGCCCACCCCCCCCCCCCCCCGAGAGCTCTGTAGTAGTTTCTGGGATTCTGGCTTCCATTGGCTGAAGGAAACGCTCCATGCCTTCTTCGGCGCGAGCCTTGATCTGAGGCGATGGAGGCTCAGCCACGCCTTCAGCCAAAAACACGTGGGCATGGAGTCGATGGTGCGGAGAGGTGAGGATTGATTGGTTTGGGAGGAAGATTCAAAGATGTAAAAACCTGACTATAAAAGAAACCCGCAGCGCACACATGAAATTCCATTAGACAATAAGGGACGGGACCCTAACTATAAACACATACTTATCGAGTAACTGAGCTACGGGACCGCTGACTGTCTCGTGTACAAAGCTTCCAGATTCGTAAATACAGTCATGCCACTTAACGACGTTCCGGGCAACGACGGATCGCATATACGACGGATCTGCCAGGTCTGAAAAAAAAAAAAATGAAAAAAAAATGTAGCTGAAAATTCCTATCGCCGAGTGAATAGCCGACGTAGGCTGCCAGTCGTATAAAAATAGCACATACAATTATGTACGCTGTACATACATAATACTCATAATGATAATAAACGACAGTGTGGCCCTGTTATAATGCGATCGTTGAGGTCCATAAAATGTCATCGCGAAAAAAGCAGGTCGTGCTAAATCTGGATTCAAGGAAATCGGCTTTCAAACTGAACCAATGTTTGCATGTTTACCTTCCAGCAGTAAATTCCTTTGAATTGAAGAATTCCGCGAATAAATAGTTGTTACAGTCGAAATTAAAACACAAATTTCTTTTGGTGAAGCTTTTCATGTTGTTTAAACAATCGCACCGTTCCAAAAATATATATCACAATTGACAGGACTCGTTTCTTCATTTATAATTATAACATCGATGCAATGATTAGTATTTATAAATCCAAACAAAACCGAAAAAAATGATGTTCGCACAACGACGACGTCGCTTAACGACGATTTCTCAGAACGTACCCCGTCGTTAAGTGGCGCATGACTGTATATCAAAACTTGTCCAGATTGGAAGTAGTCAAGTATATAAATCAAAGCATAAATCATATCCTTGAAAAAGATGTCTAAATATCTTTAGATCTCAACAAAGACTTGATAAACATTTAAAGTATTGGTCTAATCATAAAGCAGCAGTTGTTGAGGTGCCAAACCAGGAGAGAAAGTTGCATTTAATAAAACAAATAAATGTATAAAACACCCATTGCAATATATGCTGATCTGAAAGCATATTCTTTGTAGGTTTTGTTACTCTGCCATCAAGGTGAAGGAGGTTATGTTTTTTTTGATTTTTTGTATACCTTGTCGAGGCTCGTGTGAGAGCTAACACACAACGCATAGCAAGGGGGCTTGGACAAGAGGGTGGGAGTGGGAAGGACAAAACAGTGGGGACAGAGACATGAGGAGATCTGTGGAAGGGAGAGGATGGGACGGGGAACATGGGGAATACAGAATGGACATTTCAGGACTTTCAGGAAGGAAGAGGGAATTTGACAGGTGGTCTTGCTGGATTATCGTAGGTAGAAGATCAGATCTTCTCCCACGGGGAAATATGGAGGAGCAGCTCATAATAATTGTTATCTTAAATTATCGAATCCCGACATTCATACCTGTATTTATTCATAATAATTGTCATGATGATATGCATCTCTTTATCAAAGAACTAAGTAAGACTCCTGGAAAGAAAAAAGCAATTCTGACTACAGAATCAAAATTACATCTCATTTACAAAACAGATTTATACTCGTGAAATGGGTGTAAATACAAATATTTGATTTCTTGATTCTTATAAATTTATGGCAAGCTCTCCAAGTTATTTGGGTTTCAAACATCTCCTCTTTTCCTATACTTTCTCGTCAATTTAGGACTGAAGCCAACTTGAGTAAAGACATTTCTCTTCTTACTAAAAAGGGCATTTACCCACATGATTATATGAATTCCTTTGAAAGATATTGTTACGGTTCTTGGAACCGTATGCATTCAAACATACAGGTGCCCCGAAGTTAGTTATGCCGGTTAAAGTATGTGTGTAGACAGAACCCCTCCTCGTGTTTCGTGGGAAATCGAAGGGTGCGTTGCGATGTTTTTTTAGTTAGGTTAATAAATCATTTTATTTCCCTCTTATGGAACCACGGTACCTTCCTAGCGCTTGCAGCCTCGGTTCGCTGGCCCACAGTAACACTGTCCACCCGCTGTCGACAGAGACTCGTTTTTCCGAGGCAAAAATCTCCACGTTCGCCGTTCCAGTTCCTTCTCGGCTTCTCCAAACGTACGCAGTGTGGCTGCACCATCATTCAGCTTCCCCAAACATGGGTGGAGTAGGCGGGCCTCGCCGGTGCCTGGCCGAGGCCCCCCCCCCCCCAGAAAGGGCGGACCCATGGGAGCCCCATCCAATCAGGGCGGACAGTGACGTCAGTTTTGACCAAGGCCCCGCCCGCTGAGAGAGGTCAATGGACTACGAAGGGACCCTCTGAGACACGCGTTCGTTGGAGTTCAGTCAAAAGGCTCAGTTCAGTTCTGCATTCGTTGGAGTTTTGCTGGAGTCTTGAGTTCGGTGTACGAGGAGGATTGACAGACTGAGAGCTTCTTCACGAGTATGTGGGTGGTGGTGCATGGCCGTTCTTCGTTGGTGGAGTGATTCGTTGATCTGGTCAATTCCGATAACGACCGAGGACACCCGACTCGACCAGGTCTCTCGCTGGGTCCTGTCCGCGACCCTGATCCCCGCCTTGGACTCCGTTCTGCTCGGGTTCCTCTGCGGACACGAGCCCACGACCATTGGCAGTGCCGCACCACAGAGCACCCCTCCCTCCAATGTGCAGGTACCCAGCCGAGCCGCGACCCCAGCTCGTCTCACTCCCTGGCTGCGAGGTTCCTGGGAATTCACCTGGGTTTTATTTTCGTCTGTGTGTGTTGTGTCTGTGTGTGTGTGCGCGCGTCTACCAAGTACAACTGCATAAGTGTTTTCGATCATAGTAAATCTCCTTTATATCCACGATAAGCTTACTCTGTGTCCTTCTTGCTGTAAATAAAACAATTGTAGAAATGTTCCCAGTTCGTTTCCGTCCTTTCTTTCATTGGTCCAGCATGGTTCGGATCTGAGTTTTAGCCGGGTCTTTGTCCCCGTTAATCTGCTCATCCTAGCCGTGAGGTGGTTTTATTTCCTTTTTTTTATCGAATCTTTGGCAGTTCCGCTCGACTGCACCCGAACCGGAGTTGGTAGTTGGAACTCTACCGCAGTCGGTAGAGTGACCCGGTTCGAGCAAGATGTGCCGAGGGCATCATTCCCCGGTAGACGACACCGCGTGGTTAATTAGGTAAATTGGTTCTAGACAAAAAGACCCTACGCTACGCGGTGGAGGTATTTGCGTCCACGGTCGGTTAAGCGACCCGCGCCTCACGGAGTTATCCGTGAGCGACGGCCTACAATTCCGGGAGTCTGGTGGGAGACGACATAACTTCCCCACCTAGCAGTCGTTCTCACCACCTGTTCCCGGCCCACAACAATAATAAGAAACAAGACTTCCACCTCAAAAGCGTTTTTATAACAAGTTAGGAAGATGTCAAATTACGGGTGAAGAATATGAAAGAGCAAAACAAGTTTGGAAGAGTTTCAGATAAAAATATGGGTGAGTATCATGACCTTTATTTAATAACTGATGTTTTATTACTCACTGATGTGTTTGAGACATTTGGAGAAGTTTGTTATAATTAAGATTCATATGGACTTGATCCTGTCCATTATTATACATCTCCTGAACTAGCCTGGAGTGCTATGTTAAAAATCACTTAACAACCCCTTGATCTTCTAAGTGATGTAGATATGCTCTGGATGATTGTCTGGTGAGATTCCAACTCTTTGATGTGTTGGAGAAGTGTAGAGAAAAGGTTCCCTAACTTTCCTAGGGGATAACCTTTTCCTCTTTATGACACGTTCATGACGTATGGTTTTTTGTCAGCTTTCATTTCTGCATGAGCAATATTCACCGTTCGTTCATGCGAAAAGACAGCCATCAGCCAAACGGATACTCGTTCTATTCCCTTTCCATCAAGACACATTGGCTTGGAAATGCATGATTTATTTACACATTTTATTTTGGTTATCTTTTCACATTGGACTTACAGGACATTTGAGTCATAATCACACAGCAATCTTTTTCCGAACAGTTCGTTCTGACAATCAAACATGGCTGTGGTCTCGGATCGTTTATCTCAGGCACCCACCTTCTTTCATCAACGATCAACACCCACCTTTTTCTATTGACATTCGATACCAACCTTTTTCCATCAGATGCCATATTTTCTCCTCGAACCAACCTATTAACAACTCGATCTTTTCGCACAATGTCATAACCTTTCTCTGCTTTTTGGCACAATTTTGTCCATCGCTTCACATTTGGGCTCATTAAAAATGGTACGCGAGAAACACCACACGGCTCATACTGGGAGATAATCGTTCACGCACTGGAAGAGAGGTAAATTTTCCCTGCTTGGAGAGCAAGGTATGAGATGACCATCTTCCAGAATAATCCGTCTCGGCAGTGTTAAAAACCTGTTCTATAACGAATCCCTTCGCCTTAATTTGTTTCATGAGCTACGCCTGAGAATATGTTC
>CM068958.1:107949541-107959541 GCA_035128595.1 Eptatretus atami | reverse complement strand
CTTTCTCTTCTCTGACTCTCTGACTATCTTCTCTCTCTGACTCTCTGACTATCTTCTCTCTCTTGACTCTCTGACTATCTTTCTCTCTCTGACTCTCTGACTATCTTTCTTCTCTCTGACTCTCTTGACTATCTTCTCTCTCTTGACTCTCTTTATCTCTCTGACTCACTCTCACTCTCTCTCCTCGACTCTCTTCTCTCTCTCTCTCGACTCTGACTCTCTCTCTGACCTCTGACTCTCTCTTTCTCTCTGACTCTCTCTCTCTCTGACTCTAACCTCTGACACTTTCTCTGATGCTCTTTCTCTCTCTGACTCACTCCCTCTCTCTCTCTGACACTCTTTCTCTCTCTGACTTTCTCTCTCTCTCTGACTCTCTCTCTCTGACTCTCTCTCCATCCGTCCATCTCTGACTCTCTCTCTGTCCATCCGTCCGTGTCCGTCTCCATCCGTCTCTGACTCTCTCTTACCCTCAGAACAAGCAATCTCTTCTATGATCCGTGAGTACAGTGCTGAACTCATTTCCTTTTCTTCTATTTTGATGTATTTATGGTGGTATTCATTTAATTATACATTTTAGTGATGTTCTGCATTGATTTACCGAGTTATCTTTATAATTAGTTAAGTTAGGTTTGATTATGCAAGGCATCCGAACCTCAGCCCCTCAGGAACGCATCTTCGATTCATAACACAATGTGTATGGGAATTTTTTTTTGCTGTGCGCATTTTTGCTATTACACACTACTTTTGTGGAATGCATCTAGTTCATTTTGCGAGGAGTGGCCGTACTGGGACAAGAACTAGTTGCATGGATTTTACATGACCACATGGCAAAATAATAGAGGTAGAGCCAATACTTAAAAAACAACAAAAGGTTACCTAAAAATAGAAAATTGAGAAAGAATATGAAGAAAAAGATTGAGGGAGTATTTGCAGATGTCAGAACAAGTCGATGACAGGAAATACTTACTCGAGGAATTTCTCTTCAGCATTCCCTGTAAAACAATAACGAAATAAAACGAACGAACATATACATTACATAAATTGTAAACTTGCAGTTTCAATCACTGGATAAACCTTGACGCATGCATAATCGCAAAGTGCAGATAATTCAAGTCACCATGCATGGAGATGTAATACTGGGGAGAACACACCCAATCCAAGCAGGAATTGAAATGGAAATGTAATCTTTGCACACAGCATGCTTTAATCATTCAACTGATTGGAAATTGAAAATTTTTTTTAATTAAAAATGGCACAACTTCAAATTGAAAGAAGCCTTTCATGCAGAGCCTCAATTCAGAAATGAGGAACTATTGATCATTCCCAAATAAAAGATTAAAAAAAAAAATTAAGGTGGCAAAATGCAAGTGTCTCCTTTTGTTGCCAAATAATGAATTAAAGATGGAAGACAACCACTCACCGGGCTACGACGCTGCAACACAAGAAAACGGAAGGGGAAGGAGAGGGGCATTACTTTGTGTGTGCAGGGGGGGAAAGGTGAGGGAGAATGCAAGATGGAGACAACCACGAAGGGGAAGTTTGCAAGGACTTCTTATTCTATGTGCAGGATTACAAGTATGTATACGACTAAAGCAAAGTTGATGGCGCGCAATTGAAAATCACCACAATTCCCACCTAAATCAAAGTTGAAAGACTGCAAACATATCAAATTTTGAGTCCATCCTATGTTACACCATCTAATCCAAAAAAAATTGTGCAGAAATTCACTGAACTTGGTAGTGGATCACACCACATGGCACGAATGTGCAAGAGCAGCATCATTTTTGGCCCCACCCACCTGAGGCAGGTTAACAGTTGACATACCAATGAATGCGATTACGGACACATTTTAAACATTTTTTAATGAAAATATATTTCTGCAGTTAACATTGGGGGACGCATGAAATATGTAATGATGTTTTTGATTTGACCTCCTGTTCATGCCCCAGAGGGTGAGGACTTCGAGTCACAGGGGTCAAAACAGAAAAAAAACAAAGTTTAACTCAAAATTGGATATTGGGTCATTCCTCATGGAACTTTATGCCATCTTTCAACTTTACTCGAGGTAGGTAGCATGGGGATTTGCAATGGCACGCCATCGACTTTGCTACAGTTGAACATACTTTTCAATTTACACTTTTTTGCCAAATAAATTTCATTTTTAATGGTGTGTATAAACTGGGAGGATAGGCAACTTGGTGCATTGGCATCTTAGCAGGAAGAGGATATTAGGAGTGAGTTTCTTTGAGCTCTCTGACTTCATCTTGAACTGGCCAAGACACTTTTCAAATTGATACCAGGACAACTTTGCCGATACAAAAGTTAGGGTACTACCTCCATCCCAAATTAAAATGCACGTTTTGGCAGTGACAATTACCACAATCGGTATTTTTAATCACCTCCAGCTAAACAGCCCCTTTGCTTTTATCGAGGACGTCCTGTTTTTAATTACCGTTTTCATGAAGAAAAAAAATTAAACATTGCTTTTGACATCATCACCCTGTTAATTTTGTGACTTTCACCAATGGTATTTAACAAATAATCTTTCAGAAACCCTGATTCCTCCTGTTTTGGAAACAGAAAGAATCTATTTTGAAAAGAAAGTTTGTTGCCGATTTACAAGGCCTTACCGAGACATCACAATCGTCAAATGATGCATGAATGCCAGCCTGACCAACACCACTAAGTAAGTATGCCAGCACTACCAAGATTGGCTATCATTGTTTGTCAAAATGAGCTTCTCGTTAGCCTGCCAGAATATTAATCATCATAGCACACCGCCAGCAATAGAGCCAGATGGACCAGCATCGAGCTGCCATTGTTATTCTCATAGACATACTTCAAAAGTGATATGAACATAGCCATTCTGTTCCTGGTCAAAAACCAGATTGAATAAATACACAAAGGCATGCCATCATTTTAGTACAGATTTACATGAAAGCACATATTAAAGGATTAAAGAGTTGTGGAATGATTCTTTGACAAATACAAAAGCCAACTTAATATACATAATGAATCAACACTTAGTGAGAAAGTGAAGAAGGGAGTGTGTGGTGTGATTAGTGTGTCATGTATGGTGTATATACCGCCGTTGCAGGTGATGATATAACGATGCTGCCAACCGAGGCTTTGAGTTGTTCGATGGCAGCGAGTGAGTTGTGGTTTGTGTCCTGTGGCTGTACCGGCTTGATCTGTATTTGAAACCTCTTTTTATCATCGTCCGAATCAGAGTCACTGGATGAAAAGAAGTTGTTGTTCTCACGAGACTGTGCACGATTGTCAAGGAAAAGAGTATGGTGGCACGACAAAACACAAAGGCACAAATAACTAAATACATACATACACACAATCCAAGTCGCATCCCATCATTGTCGCACTACGACTGCGTACCAAAAAATAAAATATACAAAATACATATTCAGAAAAGGTGTTTCAACACACACACGCACGCACACGCGCGTGCGCACACACACACACACACACACACACACACACACACACACACACACACACACAACAGTTTCTTGTGGCGAGAGTTGCTATAAAGCAGCTTGCTATCTTTTCAAGGCAGGCTAACCTGACTAGAACAAACATCAAATCATTTGACACAGACTACAAGCAAGCCGAAAAACATACATAAATGTATTCTGCCATGAACTGCATCCAACTCCAGGGCTCATGTACCCAACCTTTCAGCTTCCACATTACCCCTATGTACCCAATGCCTCCCGGACAGACCTTTTTCATACAAGATGCTGGAGAGCGTTTTGACTAGACTCCACTCTACCTCAACAATGGGCACACAGTTCCTCTCTTGTCAAATGCAACTCTTGCTTCTCCTCTAATTACCTCCGCCATCGAAGGTGGACGGAGGTTGTGTATTCACCCCTTTGTTTGTCTGTGAGCAGCATATCTCAAAAAAGTTCGACAGATTTGGACAAAACTTGGTGGACAGGTTTGGTGCGTGATGAGGACAAATTGACAATTGATTTGATTTTGGTGAAGATCCAGATGTGAATCGGAGGATTATTAAAGTGATTCTTCACTATTCCAAAAAGTAGATGGCACGATATATCAAAAAGTTGTGGATGAGTTGGGTAGATGACAAGAACAAGCAGATTTAATTTTGTTTCAGGTCCAGAAGCAGATATGGCCTATCAGTGGGATACAAAACGTACACTGTTCAGCCTGGTGGAGGTATGTGCACTGAGTGCCATTCTAGAAGTCCTTTATCTTGATCTGCCTTGCATATATACCTGGAATTCAACAAACATCACTCCGAGATAAAATAAGGATGAAAAAGCAGATAACCTAAACTGCAGGCCAGTAAAGTGCAGTGTTCAACTAAACTAAGGTGCAGCGTTCTCCAACAACTTGGTTTCTATCACAGTTAATAAATTTTGGATATGTTGCTGTTTTAAATGGATGGAGGCCTAAAATTGGAAATAGGAATGTCTAACACCCTCCCAATGGGGGCCACACTACTGGACATACCAAACGTTTTTGACACACTACCCTCCACTTAGAGTTGTTTCTGCCTATGGTATACAATGCCACTTCATCTGTCTCATCAATTTCCTCCACCGATTCATAATGTAGCTCTCAACAGAACAATTTCATCTCTCCCACTGGAGGCTAAATTGCTTCAAAGGCCTCATTTTGGGCAATTTTGCTCCTCATATACCACTCTGTTGCCCTCGAAAACCATCTTTGCAGGCAATTTAACATTATACTGAATGGTACCCCTATCCCAAAGATAGAAAGCTATTGGAATCTCCCGCGATGAGGTCGAAGCACAAGGTCTGTTGCTTTCACACTAAAAGGCAGGTTGGTGATCTCTCTATCCTTTGACTCTCCCCACAAGCTCCAGATACCCACGTTGCCAAAATATTGGCTGATTGAATATGTCACACCTTCTTTGTTCTTCGCTTGTGCTTATGGCTTCAAGTGGGCAATGTACCGCCGCCTCATGTTATCCCCCATCCTGACTCGTTATCTTCATTAACTTTTTCTAACCAACCCCTCATACTTATTAATTTCAATGTTTCTTCTCCCCCTCCCTCCTTACCTCCCTCTTTTTCCCTGTTTGTTTCTTTTATTTGACAACCTGGTGTTGGCGCAGTGGTTAGGCAGCGGCTTGGGACCAAAAGGTCCTGAGTTCAAGCCCCGTTGGGCCACTGAATTCATATATATATAATATATATATATATATGTATGTATATATATATATATACTGCATATATGTATGTATATATATGCATATATATATATATGTGTATATATATTTGTGCGAATTCGCGCCCGTCGGCGTGCGAACGGCCACGTAACTCGGATCGCGGGCACGTCGCCCACCGGACGGACAATTCAGTCGTGACCCTCCGGGAACTATCGCCCGGAGCCAGTCACGGGTGGGCCTTTCGACCTCACCACAATCGTGCCAATCGGCACCCGCGTAGGATAGGGTTGTTGGCCAAACTCGACCTACCTAAGTACCCACGCGGATGGTAACGGGCGATCGTACCTCGCCGCAGGTCGACTCCGGACACGAGCCGCTTGGGCGGCCCGTTCCGTACTATCGGGATAACCGAGCGTGTTATCGTCGACCTCGACGGTTCAGATTATTTACCGGGCGTTTTGCACCCACTACGAACCCTTTACGTGAAGCAGGATGGAGGGTCAATGAAGAAAAGACGAAGCGAAACGGGAAAACAGTTCACACAATGCACATTTATTCCGCGGCACACGGAGCACACATATAGCACGTATTTACAGCCACAATTAGCAAATGCACATATATCAATTTAAGACAAAAACAATAATGCAAGCAACGCAGAGCTACGACCGACTAAACGCGAACACTCGGCAACACTTATACAGTTTCTACCTTACAAGACACGCGCCACAACACGCATTCACACCTAAGCAAAGAAAAGACCCCTCAAAGGCAGGGAGTCAGACTGGGCCCGTGGGCCTAATGCGCGTGGAACCTGATGAGCGGCCAGGTCCACGAGAACGCAAGGGTCCTACCCGCGCCCTCGTGGCGAGCCGCAAAATGTCCTGCACGGCGGTTTCGTGGGCACCTGCTGGTGTAAAGTGGGAACGGGGCCCCCTTGTCGCACTCTTCAGCGCGGGGGAAAGGGGGAATTGTTGATGCTCTGGGGAGGGAGTATGGCTGGCTTGCTCGAGTCCCGCGATGCGCGATTCAACGCGACCTCGTCGCTGACTTCCTCGTCCCGGACCCGAGCCTCCAGGTTCTCCTCAGCCGATCCCCTCCGCAGCCGTTCGCCTCCGTAGCCGTCTGCCCCACTTCTGCTTCGAGCTCCGTCTCCCGACTTGCCCCCCGATACTGCCGATTCGCCCTTGCGCTCGTCTTTTTATCGGCTCCAGGAACCCACCATATGCAAATTCTCGGATCAAACGACCTCAGGGGCGGAGCCACGCTCGCCGATTGGATGGAGAAAAGGGGCGTGACTCTTTCCTGATCCTCAAATTTGCATATGCCGATTTTCGTCAGGCGCGTCTGGAGGCGGGGCCAAGCCGCCCCCGCGCTTCCTAATTGGATGGATCAGATGTGGGCGTGTAGCATTCCTGATCGAATTCTCCTCGGAAAAACCGCCATCTGCACTCGCGTGTATCGCTGCAGATAGCCCGACGCTCGGTGTCCACAGGTGGTGCGGGAGTGGCCGTAGGAGAAGGTGGTGGAGGGTTTTCGGCGGTGTCCGATGGCCATGGCGCTGTTTGGAATGGCGGTGATGTGAGTTTGCGGTAGCGAGTGGTGAAGGTAGGTTGTGGCTGCTGGCGTTGTTGTTGTTGTTGTTTGTAGTGGTTGGCTCAAAACAAAGGTAGAACAGAAAAAACGCCTAACTCAAGGATCGCAGCCCGATGAATCACATTAATTCCTCTAAACAATGGGTTTGGGCTAACTACACATGTACTTAAGAAATATATCTCACCTACGGACCTTTATGGTGTAATGCGAATTTCCACAGCCGTAACAATATGTATATATACCAAGTCGTATAACACAGGGAGTTGACTCAGGCTCATCCTTCGAGGTCGCGCGAATGAGTACCAGTGTACTGGGCCCGGTGTATCCCCGGTTAGAATAGGTGTACCATATCCCTGTGTGTCGTAAGAGGCGATCAGGGTTGCGTCAGGAGGGCATCCGGCGTAAAGACCTATGCAAATCATTATCGGACAACAAAACGAATTTCCATACCGGATCGGTTGAGGCCCGGGTTACCAACGACCGCCACCGGTACCGGTGGTCAGCAGGGTACCAGTGGAAATTGTGCTACTGCTGGGCGAAGGAGGAGAAGGAGACGGGAAGGCGAGTCCGGAGGCAGTGGGAGAGGGGGAAGAGTAGAGATGTGGAGGTGAGAGTTGGAACTCTGAATGTTGGGACGATGACTGGCAAAGGGCGAGAGTTGGCTGATATGATGGAGAGAAGAAAGGTGGACATACTGTGTGTACAAGAGACCAAGTGGATGGGGAGCAAGGCAGGAGCATTGGAGGTGGTTTCAAACTGTTCTTCCATGGTGTGGATGGGAGGAGAAATGGTGGCGGGGTAATCCTGAAGGAAGATTATGTCAAGAGGGTATTGGAGGTGAGGAGAGTGTCTGACCGAGTGATGAGTGTGAATGTGATGAATTGAAGGGGTGATGATGAATGTCATCAGTGCATATGCCCCGCATATGGGGTGTGAGATGGAGTATAAAGAAGATTTCTGGAGTGAGTTAGATGAAGTGGTGGAGAGTGTATCCAAGGATGAAAGAGTGTGATTGGAGCAGATTTCAATGGGCATGTGGGGAAGGGAATAAAGAGGATGAGGAGTGGATGGGTAGGTACGGTCTCAACAAGAGAAATGTGGAGGGCAAATGGTGGTGGTAAATACGTATTTCAAGAAGAAGGAGGAACACAGGGTGACATACAAGAGTGGAGGAAAGTGCACACAGGTGGATTACATCTTAAGCAGGAGATGCAACCTGAAAGAGATTAGAGGCTGTAAGGTGTGGCAGGGGAGAGTGTGTTCGACAGCATCGATTGGTGGTCTGTAGGATGATTTTGGAGGTGAGGTTGAGGAAGAGAGTGAGGGTAACACAAGGACCAGATGGTGGAAGCTGAAGGAGGAAGACTGTTGCGTGGAATTTAGGGAGGAGGGAGACAGGTTTGGATGGTGGTAAAGATGGGTGGGATGATTGGGCAACTACAGCAGAAGTGGTGAGGGAGATAGCTAGGAAGGTACTTGGTGTGACATCTGGACAGAGGAAGGAAGATAAGGAGACTTGGTGGTGGAACGAGGAAGTACAGGAAAGTATAAGGAAGAAGGGGTTGGCGAAAAAGAAGTGGGATAGTCAGAAGATGAAGAAAGTAGGCAGGAGTACAAGGAGTGGCGGCGAAAGGCAAAGAGAGAGGTGGCAAAGGCTAAGAAAAAGGCATATGACGAGCTGTATGAGAAGTTGGAACAAAGGAAGGGGAAAAGGATTTATACTGATTGGCAAGACAGAGGGACCGAGCTGGGAAGGATGTGCTGCAGGTGAGGGTGATAAAGGACGTAAAAGGGAATGTGCTGACGAGCGAGGAGAGTGTGTTGAGGTGGATGGAGTACTTTGAGGAGCTGATGAATGAAGAAAATGAGAGAGAGAGAAGGTTGGAAGAGGTGGAGATAGTGAATCAGGAAGTGGGGTGGATCAGTAAGACACAAGTGAGGACTGCTATGAAGAGGATGAAAAGTGGAAAGGCGGTTGGCCCAGATGATATACCAGTGGAGGCATGAAGTGCTTAGGAGAGATGGCAGTGGGTTGTTAACCAGATTGTTTAATAAAATCTTGAAAGTAAGAGAATGCCGGAGGTGTGGAGATTAAGTGTACTGGTTCCGATTTTCAAGAACAAGGGTGATGTGCAGAGCTGTGGAAATTACAGAGGGATAAAGTTGTTAAGCCACACCATGAAGTTGTGGAAGAGGTAGTGGAAGCTTGGTTGAGGAGAGAGGTGACGATTTGTGAGCAGCAATATGGGTTTATCCAGGAAAGAACACCACTGATGCGATGTTTGCTTTGAGAATGTTGATGGAGAAGTATAGGGAAGGCCAGAAGGAGTTACATTGTGTGTTTGTGGATTTAGAGAAAGCTTTATGATAGGGTGCCAAGAGAGGAGTTGTGGCATTGTATGAGGAAGTCGAGTGGTGAGAAGTATGTGAGGATCGGGCAGGATATGTATGAGGACAGTGTGACACGGTGAGGTGTGTGGTAGGTGGGACCGGTTTAGGTTAAAGTGGGATTGCACCAAGGATCAACTCTGAGCCCTTTCCTGTTTGCAATGGTGATGGACAGGTTGACGGACGAGATCAGACTGGAGTCTCCATGGACTATGATGTTCGTGGATGACATCATGATCTGTAGAGAGAGTAGGGAGCAGGCTGAGGCGAGCCTCAGACGCACTGGAGAGAAGGGGAATGATAGTCAGTAGGAGTAAGATGGAGTACATGTGCGTGTGGTATGGTGCGGTTGCAAGGAGTTGAGGTGGAAGGTGGATGGGTTTAAATACTTGGGATCAACTGTCCAAAGTAACAGAGTGTGGTAGAGAAGTGAAAAAGAGAGTGCAGGCAGGATGGAGTGTGTGGAGAAGAGTTGCAGGAGTGATTGTGACAGAAGGGTAGCTGCAAGAGTGAAGGGAAGTTATAAGACGTAGTGAGACCAGCTATGTTGTATGGTTTGGAGGCGGTGGCGCTAACAAAAAGACAGGAAGCGGAGCTGGAAGTGGCAGAGTTAAAGATGCTTCTCGTTGGAGTGACGGTGGACGGATGGATGGAGGTATATTAGAGGGACTGCGCAGGTAGGACGAGAGTAGAGAGGCGAGATTGAGATGGTTTGGACATGTGACGGGAAGCGGAGTATATCGGGAGAAGGACGCTGAGGATGGAGCCGCCAGGCAGGAGAAGAGGAAGGAGAAGAGGACAACAACAGAGTAATTTCTTATGCCTCTACAATTAAATCTCTTC
>CM068958.1:107938348-107948542 GCA_035128595.1 Eptatretus atami | reverse complement strand
CCATCACATATAGTCAATGAAGTTCAAACCACATAACAGGAAAAGGTTGACTCAGCCTTGATATCCCAGCTATGGTGGTGAAGACATGTGCTCCAGAACTGGATGTCACCTCTGGCACAGCGATAACACAAGCATACAATGGCCTGCAAAAGTATTCACCCCCTAGCAATAATGCCACATTTAGATGAATTACAAATCCAAAGTTTTCACATTTTGATGCCACCTGAGCTTATTTAATGATGCTTTCAAATCAAACATATATATGCATGTATATAATAAATATATATATATATGTATATATATATATATATTGTTGCGGGTCTCGGAACCGCATGCATACAACAGATAGGTGTCCCAAGACAGTTATCCATTATTATACGCGTAGATAGTCCCTTTCCTTTTGTTTATCGGGACAACAAGGGAGTGCGTTGCGATGATCTAATAGCTAGGGTTGCAAGGACTTCTTATTATCTAATGTGCAGGATTACAAGTATGTATAACGACTAAAAAAATATGTACGCACTGGAATGGCAAATTGAAAAGAATTCACCAACAATTCCCACCTAAATCAAAGTTTTGAAAGACTGCCAAAGGCATATCCAAACTTTGGAAGTCAAAAATCCCATATGTGGTGCAAACACTGATCCACCGGAGACCTCTTAATCAAAAAAAATTGTGCAGAAATTCATGAACTTGGTAAGTGGACTCACGGCGACTACTTTCGGATTTTAGGATCTTTGGGCTATGTATACTGATCGCCAAGAGCAGTCAATTTTTGGGACGCCAGCCACCCTGAGGCAGGCGTTAACAGTTTGACATACCAATGAAACGATTTACCGACACAGAAGTCATCTGACCATTTCCGTTATACAATGCACAACTATATTTCGTACTGCAGTATACATGAAGTGGTGGGGAGTGACGCATTTCACATGGATTTCAAATGATCTTTTTTGATTTGACCCTCGGCTCGTAACTATTTTTTTCTAAACTTATATTGCCCTACAAATGTACAAGATGTAGGGGAGACTTTCGAGTCAGGGTCAAGGGCCGTCAGAAAGCGAGGAAAGAGTATATAAAGCTTTTATACTCACAACAGGTAAGCTATATTGGATATTGGGATCATTCACTTCGAGTAGATACATGTATAATCTATCTTCATAGGCGTATTTTCTCACGAGGTAGGTGAGCAGGACCCTAGACATTCACATGGGCTTAAACCGGGATCAAAGACTTGCTACAGTTGAACATACTTTTCCAATTTACACTTTTTGCCAAATAATTTCTATTGTAATGGTGTGTATAAACTGTGAGGATAGGCAACTTGGTGCATTGGCATCTTAGCGGCCAAGAGGAAATATTAGGAGTGAGTTTTCTTTAGAGCATCTCTGACTTCAAATCTTGAACTGGCCGCAAGAAGCACTTTTTTCAAAATTGAACCGAAGGACAACTTGCCGATACAAAGTTAGGGTACTACCTCCATGCCAATTAAAATGCAACGTTTTGGCAGTGACATTATTACCAACAATCGGTATTTTTTAATCACCTCCAGCTAATACAGCCCCTTTGCTTGTTAATCGAGGACTCCTGTTTTTAATGCATTACCGTTTTCATGAAGAAAAAAAAAATTTAAACTTGCTTTTTGACATCATCACCCTGGTTAATTTTGTGACTTCACCAGTGGTAATTGTAACAAATAATCTTTCAGAAACCCTGATTCCTCCTGTTTTGGGAAAAAGAATAGAATTATTTTGAAAAGAAAGTTGTTGCCGATTTACGAAGGCCTTACCGATGACATCAAAATCGTCAAATGAATGCTGAATGCCAGCCTGACCAAACACACTAAGTAAGTCATGCCAGCACTACCAAATTGGCTACATTGGTTTGTTTCAAAATGAGCTCTCGGTTAGCCTGCAGAATAATTAATCATCATAGCACATCCGCAGCAATAAGAAGCCAGATTGACCACATCAGAGCTGCCATTGTTATTCTCATAGAGCATACTTCCAAAAGTGATATGAAAGCATAGCCATTTCTGTTCGCTGGTCGAAAAACCAGATTGAATTAAGATACACAAAGGCATGCCATCATTTTAAGTACAGATTTACTTGAAAGACACATATTAAAGGATTAAAGAGTTGTGAATGATTGCCTTTGCAAATACAAAAGCCAACTTAATATACATAATGAATCAACACTTAGTGAGCAAGTGATAGAAAGGGAGTAGTGTGGGTGTGATTAGTTGTGTCATGTATGGTGTATTATACCGCCGGTTGCCAGGTGGATGATATAACGATGCCTGCCAACCGGAGGCTTTGGAGTTGTTCGATGGCAGCGAGTGAGTTGTGGTTTTGTTGTCCTGTGCTGTACCAGGCTTGAATCTGTATTTGAGAACCTGCTATCTTTTCATCGTCACCGAATTCACAGTACTGGATGAAAAGAAGTTGTTTGTTCTCATACGAGACTGTGCACATTGCTCCAAAGAGAAAAGAGTAGATTGTGGCCGAACAAAACACAAAGGCAACAAATAACTAAATACAATCGATACATGGCACACGAAATCCAATGAGTCGCTCCCATCATTGTCGCACTAAAAACCGACTAGCATATCCAAAAATAAAATATACATAAATATCTTATTCAGAAAAAGTGTTTCAACACCACACACACACGCAATGCACGCGCGCAGCGCAGCACGCACGCAACGCACGCACGCACGCGACGGCATCGCACGCACGCACGCACGGCACGCACTGCACAACACACACACACACACACTCACACACACACACACACACACACGACACAGCACACAACAGTTTTCTTGTGGCGAGAGTTGCTATTAAAGCAGCTTTGCTATCGTTTTCAAGGCAGCTAACCTGACTAGAACAAACAGTCACAATGCATTTGACAGCAGACAACAAGCAAGCCGAAAACATACATAAATGGTATTACTGCCATGACCTGCATCCAACCCAGGCTCATGTAACCAACCTTTCCAGCTTCCACATTACCCTATGTACCCAAATGCCTCCCGACAGGACCTTTTTCATACAAGATGCTGGAGAGCGTTTTGACACTAGACTCCACTCTACCTCAAAATGGGGTCCACAGTTCCCTCTGTCAAATGCAACTCTTGCTTCTCCCTAATAACCGTACCGCCATGAGGGGAGCGGAGGTTGGTATACTACCCTTTGTGTTGTCTGTGAGCAGCATATCTCAAAAAAGTTTTCGACAGATTTGGACAAAACTTGGGTGGACAGGTTTGGGTGCGTGATTGAGTGCACAAATTGACCAAATTGAGTCTTGATTGTTGGTGAAGATCCAGATGTGAATAACGGAAGGATTATATAAAGTGATTCTTCCATTCCAAAAAGTAGGTTGCAGATATACTCAAAAAGTTGTGGATCGGAGTTGGGGTAGATGACAAGAACAAGCGATTTAATTTTGTTTCAGGTCCAGAAACAGAAATATGGCATCAGTGGATACAAAACGTACACTGTTCAGGCTGGTGGAGGTATGTGCACTGAGTGCCATTCTAGAAGTCCTTTATCTTGATCTGCCTTGCATGATATAACCTGGAATTCAACAAACATCACTCCAGATAAAAATAAGGATGAAAAAAGCAGTAACCTAAACTGCAGGCCAAGTAAAGTGCAGTGTTCAAAGACTACTAAGGTGCAGCGTTCTCCAACAACTTGGTTTCGTATCAGCATGTTAATAAATTTTGGATATGTTGCTGTTTTAAAATGGAGTGAGGCCTAAAATTGAGAAATAGGCATGTCTAACACCCCCCAAATGGGGGCACACTACTCTGACATACCAAACGTTTTTGACACACTACACCTCCACCTAGAGTTGTTTCTGCCCTATGGTATTCAATGCATCTTCATCTGTCTCTATCAATTTCTCCACGATTCATAATGTAGCCTCTCAACAGAACAAATTTCAATCTCTCCCACTGGAGGCTAACTTGCTTCAACAGGCCTCATTTTGGCAATTTGCCTCCTCAATATACCACTCTGGTGGCCTCAAACCATCTTGCAGGTCAATTTAACATTATAACGAATGTACGATGGCTCAGGCGCTATCCCAAAGATAGAAAGCTATTGGAATTCACCGCGATGAGGGTCGACAGCAACAAGGTCTGTTTTGCTTTCACACTAAAGGCAGGTTGGTGAGTCTCTCTATTCCTTTGACTCTCCCCACAAGCTCCAGATACCCGTTGCCAAAAATATTGGCTGAATTGAATATGTCACACCTTCTTGTTCTTCGCGTTGTGCTTATGCGCTTCAAGTGGGCAATGTAACCCGCCTGCCATCATGTTATCCCCCATCCTGACATCGTTACTTCAATTAAACTTTAATTTCTAACCAACCCTCATACTTATTAATTTCAATGTTCTTCGTAACCCTCCCTCCTTACCCTCCCTGCTTTTTCCCTGTTTGGTTTCTTTTTATTTGACAACCCTGGTGTTGGCGCAGTGGTTAGGGCAAGGGTTGGGATCAAAGGTCCTGGTTCAACACCGTTGGGCCACTGAATTCATATTAATATATATATATATATATGGTATGTTATATATATATATATAATATATATATATTATCTGCATATATGTATGTAAATATATGCATATATATATATATATATGTGTAATATATATATGTATATATCCAGTCCGTATAACACCAGGGGTTGATCAGCCTGTCATCTCTCCGAGGTCGGCGAAATGAGTACCAGTGTACTGGGGACGTGTATGCCCCGGTTAGAATAGGTAGTTACCATGATCCTGTGTGTCGTAAGAGGCCGATCAGGGTTGGCGTCAGGAGAGGCAATCCGGCGTAAAGACTATGCCAAATCATTATGCGGACAACAATACCCGAATTTACCATATACCGGTATATCGGTTGAGGCCCGGGTTACCAACGACCCCGTCACCGCCCGTACCGCTATTTTACGGTGGTCTAGGCAGGGTACCAGTGGAATTGTGCTACTCGCTAGGGCGAAGGAGGAGAAGGAGGACGGGGAGAGCGAGTCCAAGGAGGCAGTGGAGAGGGGAAAGAGTAGAAGTGGGAGGGTGAGAGTGGATACTGAACTCCTGAATATGTTGGGACGATGACTGGCAAGGGGAGAGTTCGGCTGATATGTGGGAGAAGAAAGGTGGACATACTGTGTGTAACAAGAGACCAACGTGGCAATGGGGAGCAAGGATAGGAGCATTGGAGGTGTTTCAAAACTGTTCTTTACCATGGTGTGGATGGGAGGAGAAATGGTGCGGGGTAATCTGAGGAAGATTTGTCAAGAGGGTATTGGAGGTGATGGAGAGTGTCCCCGACCGAAGTGATGAGTGTGAAGTTGAATTGAAGGGGTGATGATGAATGTCATCAGTGCCATAACTGCCCCGCAATATGGGGTGTGAGATGGAAAGTTATAAAGAGAATTTCGTGGAGTGAGTTAGATAAGTGGGTGGAGAGTGTATCCAAGGATGAAAGAGTGGTGACTTGAAGCAGATTTTCAATCGGGCATGTTGGGGAAGGGATATAAAGAGGAGTGAGAGAGGCATGATGGAGTTAGGTACGGTCCCTCAAAGAGAAATGTGGAAGGGCAAATGGTGGTGGTCAATACGTATTTCAAGAAGAGGAGGAACACATTCGGGTGACATACAAGAAGTGGGAGGAAGTGCCACACGGTGGTTCATCTAAGCAGGGATGCAACCTGAAGAGATAGAGCGTTAGGTGGTGGCAGGGATGAGTGTCCGTTCGACAGCATCGATTGGGTGGGTCTTGTAGGATGATTTTGGCGTATGTTTAGTAATTACCAGCGCGAGTATGGTATATAGCGACGACACTCGAGCAGCTCGCTACAGGAAACACCATTTATTGGAGTACCAGATGTGGAAGCTGAAGGAGGAAGAACTGTTGCGTGGAATTTGAGGGAGGAGGCGAAGACAGGTGTTGGATGTGGTAAAGATGGGTGGGATGATTTGGGCAACTACGCAGGAAGTGGTGAGGGAGATAGCTAGGAAGGTACTTGGTGTGGACAATCTGGAAAGAGGAAGGAAGATAAGGAGACTTGGTGGTGGAACGATGGAATACAGGAAAGTATAGAAGAAGGGGTTGGCGAAAAAGAAGTGGGATAGTCCCAGATAGATGAAAGAAAGTAGGCAGGAGTACAAGGAGTGGCGGCGAAAGGCAAAGAGAGAGGTGCAAAGGCCAAAGAAAAAGGCATAGACGAGCTGTATGAGAGTTTGGACAGAAGGAAAGGGGAAAAGGACGTTATACCTGATTGGCAAGACAGAGGAACCGAGCTGGGAAGGATGTGCTGCAGGTGAAGGGTGATAAAGGACGTAAAGGGAATGTGCTGACGAGCGAGGAGAGTGTGTTGAGAATGGAGGAGTACTTTGAGGAGCTGTGAATGAATGAAGAAAATGAGAGAGAGAGAAGTTGGAAGAGGTGGAGATAGTGAATCAAGGAAGTGGGGTGGATCAGTTAAGGACGAAGTGAGGACTGCTAATGAAGAGGATGAAAAAGGGAAAGGGCGGTTGGCGCCAGATGATTATAAACCAGTGGAGGCCATTGGGAAGTGCTTACGGAGAGAATGGCAAGTGGGTTGTTAACCAGAATTGGTTTTAATAAATCTTGGAAATGTAAGAGAATGCCGGAGTGTGGAGAATTAAGTGTACTGGTTCCTGTTTTCAAGAAAAGGAGTGATGTGCAGAGTGTGAAATTTACAGAGGGAATAAAGTTGTTAGCCACAACAATGAAGTTGTGGTAAACTGAGTATCGGAAGCTTGGTTGAAAGAGGAGGTGACGATTTGTGAGCAGCAATATGGGTTTATGGCCAGAAAGAACCCACTGATGCAGATGTTTGCTTTGAGAATGTTGAATGGGAGAAGTAAGGGAAGGCGAAGGAGTTACATTGTGTGTTTGTGGATTTAGAGAAAGCTTATGATAGGGGTTGCCAAGAGAGGAGTTGTGGCATTGTAATGAGGAAGTCGGGAGTGGTGGAGAAGTATGTGCAGGATCGGGCAGGATATGTATGAGGACAGTGTGGACAGCGGTGAGGTGTGCGGTAGGAATGACGGAGCCGGTTTAAGGTTAAAAGTGGGATTGCAGCCAAGGATCAACTCTGAGGCCTTTCCTTGTTTGCAATGGTGATTGGAAGGTTGACGGACGAGATCAGACTGGAGGTCTCCCATGGCACTATACTGATGTTCGTGGATGACATCATGATCTGTAGAGAGAGTAGGGAAGCGAGGCTGGAGGCGAGCCTCAGAGCAGCACTGGAGAGAAGGGGAATGATAAGTCAGGTAGGAGTAAGATGGAGTAATCGTGCAGTAAATGAGGGGGAGGTGGTTGGTATGGTGCGGTTGCAAGGAGTTGAGGTGGGGAAGGGATGGGTTAAATACTTGGATCAAACTGTCCAAAAGTAACAGAGTGTGGTAGAGAAGTGAAAAAGAGAGTGCAGGCAGGGATGGAGTGCTGTGGAGAAAGAAGTTGACAGGAGTGATTTTGTGACAGAAGAGGTAGCTGGCAAGAGTGAGGGGAAAGTATATATGAGACGGTAGTGAGAACCAGCTAATGTTGATGTTTGGAGGCGGTGGCGGCTAACAAAAAAGTCAGGAAGCGGAGCTGGAGGTGGCAGAGTTTTAAAGATGCTGGCGATCTCGTTGGGATAGTGACGAGGATGGACAGGATAAGGATGAGTATATAGAGGGACTGCGCAGAGTAGGACGGTTTGGAGACAAAGTGAGAGAGGCGAGCTGAGATGGTTTGGATCATGTGCAGCAGTGAGGGAAAGCGGGTATATCGGGAGATAGGATGTGAGGATTTGGAGCCCGCCAGGCAGGAGGAGAAGAGGAAGGACCAAAGAAGAGGTTCATGGAATGGCGGTGAGGGCAGACATGTGGTGGTTGGAGTGTCCAATAGAAGATGTGGAAGAAGAGTGAAATGGAGAACGGTTTGATCGGCTGTGTGACCACTAACGGAGACAGCCGAAAGAAGAAAGAAGAATGAAGAAGTCTCTTTTAATTGAACATTAATGTTACATGTTTCTCGAAGGGCAGTTGGTCAAGGTGAGGGGGTGATGGGGTTCAAACCTTCCCAACTGCTTCTTTACAGCAAGAATAAACCATCCAACAAATTTGCCAACACCAAATATGATATGATGTTTGTCTTAACATCCTCAAGAATGCAAAAATTACTTTTTAACCTACAACAACAGAGTAATTCTCTTCTTGAAAAAACGTGTGAACCCTAAGCCTACACAATAAGAAAGAATGTATGTTTTGATGGGTTAAGAAAGGAGGAAAAGGAAATTGGCCAATGTGTTCATCGATTTTTTTTTGTGCCACCATTTGCATGCACAGGACAGGAGGAGAGGAGTCGTGTGCAGTTATAGGACAAACCAAAGCAATCCAATATACGACGCCAGAATGACATACAGATGCATGAACATTTGTTAAGCAGAGCAATCCAACAATCCAAAAATGATAAGCTTCCGAATACACGTGGCTAAAACAACTGAACCGAGCTTTCGTCTTTGGAAAAAATAAAGAACAGACAGCTTCTACTATTCATCCACCCAACCCCAAAGACAAGAGAACCTCACTTGTATCCTCTTTATATAATTATGGGTGTACACTTTCAAAATAAGAAATAAATATACCATCAGAATGCGGGATCCCCCGCCATTGAATTGAAAAAGGTCATACATATATCCAGATAATGAGGGAGGTAATTTGGAAACGACACCAGTTTTGGGTCATCATCTCGAAAAAGTTCCCCAGGGGTGAGGAACATAGGCCAAATAATTCGAAATCAGATAACGGTTTTCCATTCTATTACAAAAAAACATTTTTTATCAGATGGCCGCCCCAGTCGGCCATCTGGATGCCGCGCCACGCCCAAAATCAATAGGTTCTTCCTTTTCAGTGGTACAACAGTGTACCTCAAATTTCAAATATCTTTATGGCAAACATTTTATGAGTTATCGCACTCACAGCTATAATGTGACGCCCGACGACGGCACGGACAGTCCGAGCCCCGTACGGGTGGACAACAATATCCCCCCTTCCGCCACGACGGTGGGGGAAAATAAACAATAGCAATATTCTGTCCTTGACTGATTCTAGATGATAACTAAACTTGTTACTTAAAACACCAAAAAATAAAAAAGTACCGAGCTTCTCATCTGAAGACATCTCCTCGACACCTAATAGACTCATGAAGTATCAAACCAACATAACAGGAAAAGGTTGACTCAGTCCTTGATATCCCAAGCTATGGGTGAAGAACATGTCTACCAGAACTGGATGCCAGCTCTGGCACATGCGATAACACAAAGCATAAATGGCCTGCAAAGTATATCACCCCTAGCAAGTAATGCCACATTTAGATGAAATTACAATCCAAGTTTACACATTTTGAGGCCACCTGAGGCTATTAATGATGCCTTCAGATCAAACATATATATTGTATAATAATAAATATATATATATATGTATTAATATATATATATATTATTGTGCGGGTCTTCGGAACCGCATGGCATACAACAGATAGTGTCCCAGAACATTATCCATTATTATCGCGTAGTAGCGCCCTTCCTATTGTTTACAGGACAAACAGGAGTGCGTTGCGATTAGATCTAATAGTAGGCGTTTGCTTAAATCATTTTCTTCTTCATTCGTCCTCAACTCTCTTTTCGTGTGATTATTCCTTCATTGAGGCCAGCACAGTGCGGCGCCAGGGTGAGGAAAACTGCTGGCACATGAGATCCTCGTTCCCAGGGTGAAGCCCTAAACCCGGCGTGCTGTCTAGCGAGTCAATGTCGCTTGGCAGTGCGGGTTGTCGACTCCGAGCTTCCGATGGTCTGCGGAGTTGCCGGTTGCAATTGAAAAAGGCATGCGAATGAGTACCCTTAAAGAGACGCACGAATGGTGTTTTTCACAACACAGGAAAACACGCCAGCATGAACCCACACGCCGCACGAAACGCAAGTCGAGGCATGATAAAGAAACCCACGCCATGTTGGGCGGATACGAAGGTGTGCGGAGTGAAGCGCTTGTTCCTTTTCAACCTCAATAGCCGACACCATATTGTGTTCGCCCCGCCGACATGCTAGCGGAGTCGTGTCAACGCGAGCGCTGGCCACGGTGTGTAATGGCCAAATTGCGCCTCAACTGTAATGGAA
>CM068958.1:107912335-107924007 GCA_035128595.1 Eptatretus atami | reverse complement strand
TGTGGCTAATCATTCTAAACCTGGATTAGCCACAGTGGCTAATTCCTTTTGAAAACCAGAGCACACCCAGGTTATGGGTAAGTTTTGTATACGTTAAGAGCATGCTGGCATACGTCGTAGTACGCCGAGAAATTTTCAGCATGTTGAAAATTTCTCGACATACTCGGCGTATGACACACGTTCCGCATAACGCTGGCCATAAGTTGTAGGCACGTTACGCGATCGTTGACACACGTCGACACACGTTACTTTAAGTTACTCATAAGTCGAAACACATCGAGGTAATGGTTAGCGTCAGTGTTCCAGACTCCTGTTTTTTTTTTTCTTCGGTATGACGGTGATGTTGACACTTCGATTTCTAGTGCGGTTATGATTTAAATGTTGAGCGGCAGCCTATTAATTATATTATATTATAACCGCACTAGAAATCGAAGTGTCAACATCACCGTCATAACGAAGGAAAAAAAAAACAAAAAAAAAACAGGGAGTATGGAACACTGACGCTAACCATTACCTTGACGTGTTTCGACTTATGAGTAACTTACAAGTAACGTGTGTCAACGATCGCGTAACGTGCCTACAACACGTTACTCATAGGTTAGAAATAACTTTCGGGTACGCTAAACATTACCTCGATGTGTTTCGACTTATGAGTAACTTACAAGTAACGTGTGTCGACGTGTGTCAACGATCGCGTAACGTGCCTACAACTTATGGCCAGCGTTATGCGGAACGTGTGAGTCATACGCTGGCATATGTCGAAAAATTTCAAGCATGGAAAATTTGTCTAACAGCTCGGCGTACTACGACGTATGCCAGCGTACTACGACGTATGCCAGCGTGCTCTTAACGTATACAAACTTACCCATAACGTATTCGACGTGTGCCAGCGTTTTAGCCAAATTTTTCATAAGTCAGGCATACGCTGACTAAATCGTCAAGGTGTGACAGGGCCTTAAGTACTGACTTCAGGTGTTGAATACTTTTTCAACCAGTGACTTTTGATTTGTACATGTTTTTTGCAGGTATTCCTGGCATGTAACCTCCTTCAACTGTAACTGTTTCGTTTGATCTCTTCAGTTATGAATAAACATGTTCATTTGGAAAAAATTGTTTCTACATAATTCGCAATTCATCCAAATGTGGCATTATTGGTATGGGGTGAATACTTTTGCAGGACACTGTATAACAAAACCAACTAGCGTAACCCACGCTCTGCGCGACATGTTGGGGTGGGTGTGTTTGAGAAAGGAACTGATGCAGAGATATCAGTATAGTATTTTACTTTAATGCAGTAAGTGGAATACAATGTTCAAGTACTTCTTGATACCAATGTTTTGGGTTATAGCATTGTCATGTGGGAACCCTTGTTTTGTAGTTGGTATAATTTGCACCGTAATGTCCGAGAACCAGCGTGATCGTGAGAAGGCAACATATAGCTGACCATGGCTGAACACCGGCTGTGAAGATATACCCAACTTTATCAAAGGTTTGGCCTTGCGCTTTGTTTATAGTCATGCAGTAGCTGACTCTTACTGGAAACTGTGTTCTTTCAAGAATGAATGGCAAGTTCACATCTGATGGGGCCAGTTTGATTCGTGGTATCAACACATAGTCACCTTTGTTTGCCCCAGTTAGGATCTCGATCTAGAACATGGTGTGGAGATTCCTAACAATCAGTCGTGTACCATTCACTAACCCTCTTTTTATATCTAGGTTACGTAGAAACATGATAATGACACCAGGCTTCAAGAGTAGTCTGTGCGGAGGCATGCCAGTTGGGGTAATGGAGTTAAGAAATTCTAAAGGATATTGCTCAGCTCTCGTGGATCTTCGCATGACTTGGTCTGCACTTAAGTATACTTTGATAGTGCCTGGTATATTTGTGTGTGATGTCATCATTCATTCTAAGGGCATACTGATTTGTGGGTGTCAGGATGACAGTGTTTGACAGGAGTCGAGGGTTTTGTAGGTTGATGAACATTCAGTTTCCAAATGTCTTGACGACTTCACAATCAGGTGGAATCTGAATGCAGTGGGAATATCGGGATGGTTGTAGCGCAATTGCCCATTGCCTAAGCGAAGTAACCACTGTGCGAAGTCCTGTAGGACAGAAAGCCAAATGCAGTAACCGTTTTTGGCACTATTTCACTGTTTCAGAACCATTTTATTTACTTTTTTTGTACCATGCACCTCATATGGTCTTTGAGATAATGTAAGCCGATATCAGCGTTACTCGAGCGCAGAACAAAGTCGAAGATAGCGTGACACGAAACCACAAACTCGGAAATAATATATAAGAAGATAGCAACAAGTATAGTCTGAAGACTGCCCAGCTATGTATAGCCAAAGCACAATAAAATAAATTCTAAATTCTGATCTGGCCAATTATCCAATTAGCATCACAGCCAATTAAGGAATTAGTGATGACATCTAAAAACAAATGAAATGCTCAGATACTAAATTAAATTCCATAAAAATAATTCCTCACAATCAGTAATCTCAGTGGAAAATGGATGAATGCCTTCAAAATCAAGGCGACATTCAATAAAACCTGACTCGTTTAAAACCATTGCCAATGGGAAATTCAAATGGAATGCCAATGGGGAAATTCAAAGGAAATGCCAATGGGGAAATTCAAATGGAATGCCAATGGGAAATTCAAATGGAATGCCAATGGGAAATTCAAATGGAAATGCTAATGGGAAATTCAAATGGAATTCTCCAAGATGAACAGGCCAATCATCACAAACCCCTTAATAAATAGCTGCAAGCATTTTGTTGGGGCGTGTCTTCAGCCCAATCATCTTGAGTTAATTCATCAATGATCTCTACTCTATTAAAGATTTGGAGTTTGGTTGTGTTTTTTTGAGGATCTTGGTGATAATCGCCATTCATAATACCTCTGATAATGGAGCAGATGTGTCCATCCATCCATTGGGACCATACTCTGTGAAGAGCGTTGGTGCTGCCAAAGCAGTCTCTTGGCTATTGGACATAATCCTGGACGGGTCGTCGCTCCGACACAGGATACCAGCAAGCTGGCACTCATTTTGACGACCTCAGAAGGATGACAGGCAGAGTCAACCCACCTGGTATTAATTCAACAGCCAAGTGGGATTTGAACTTAGGATCCTAGGATCCCAAGTACACCACCCTAACCATTAAGCCAACAACCAGGCATGAGCAGATGTATGCCTGCCTGCAACAAAACCTTGACACCATCCATAACGAGTGGCAATGTACATTAACGCCAAGAAGAATTGACAAAGGACGATTAATCCCAGAGGGAGCAAATTAGGCTGCCCTGGCTTTGCATTGCATTGCATAATCATCCCTCACAAATTACCAAAAGGTCAACTGGGTTCGCTGCATCAGTAACAGCAAAAATATCAGGAGAGCAGATAAATACTGAAATAAGCAGCTCACCTCCTGACCCTTCAAAAATTAACCAGGTTCATGTCAGGAGTGTGATATAATACTCACCACTCAACTAGATCGGATCATTCAGAACAATACTTGGGAACCTCAACTTTCCAGTACAGATCTGCTGCTCGATTTTGTTCCTGCTCCCCATGTCAAAGGCATTGTGGCTTATGTGCCTTATCTGCAGAATGCAATAGAGTAAATAATCTACCCCATTTCAACATCTCTCACTCTTTGGCCAAATTAAGTGCAATGCAAGTGCAGAAATGTGTAATGGGTTTGAAGTCCATTCAAATAAATTTAATCAAACAGATAAAAGGATATCATTTTGGCTAACTTCAGGTCGGATGCTGAAGCCCTCATCATCTACCTCTGGAGAATTCTGCAAAAAGAAAAGTTTTTTGAAAAAATAATAAAAATAAAAGGTGATTAAAAATACCAGTGAAGGCATAAAAGCAAGATGTATTTGTCGTTGGAAGGCGGACATTTTAACTCCAAGCAAATGAAATATTAGGTTGAAGTTGACACATGAAAGCAGCAAGACAGTAACAAAGGAAATAAATGAGGTTTCTGGAAGCATCATTGTCAAACAAAATTACAAAAATTATCGGAGGAATAACAACCTGGAGTGGAAAGTCAGAATATGGCCAAACATGAATGAAAGTAAAAGGAAAAAGCAAGCGTGCTAATGGCACGATTCAGTGGAGTGGCACCAGGTTGGAATAAACTCGGTCAGATCCTGAATCAGACTGCAGAGAAGCATCTCACGAACAAAAATGGCAACAAGCATGCCATGAAGATTGCAAACGAGAGAGTAGCACCCGACGTCTCCCTCCATGAAGTCATGGCCATGTACAAGTCCAAGTCAACCCAGTCTGGACAAACACCATACTTACGTATCTCTGCCACTCAATGTCTCCACAATAGCCATTAGGAGCGCCGTTAGGCAGCTTCTGGGGCTAGCTCAAGCGGAAATTGGAGGCAGCAACGGAAGGGCAGGTACAGAAAGAATTGCGAATTAAAGGAGGTAAGAAAAAAAAGAGAAGAAGAAAAGGTTGGGATAGAGCTGCGACAGTGCAAAGTTAACTTGAATAGGGGGAAAGAGCAGATATTTCAGAAAAAGGTGCAAGGTATCAAATACCATACAACGCAGCAACTTGCAAACAAACCTAGTTCCTTTGACATAAGAACAATTATCTCAAAATGTGCAGAAAACACAAGGTACCCACATACCAGACGAAGTTGGGCACCAAGTCACACACAAAGGTTAAGACGAGGACAGGTAATAGCAATTTGCACACAAAATTTTAAATGTCTAATTCAACACTGGTACTTACAAGCGACTCGGCATCGGGCGGCTCTCTATGGGACAGGGAAAGGAAGCACACGGCAGTGATGAATTGTAAAATGGTGACAACAATTCAAATCTCCAAGGAAAACAGCTCCTACCTATCCTAACACAATCATCAGTATTAGACCTGTTAGGAGCACAGTTTTCGAATTTCAGTCATTTGCTGACATCATTGTGCAATTAATCATCTTCTTTCTGAGAGTATATGCACCATGGCTTCACTTCTCCAACTTCCAGAACTGACCTTTACAAAAGGTGAAATTTTAAAAACCACGGCACGACGAGTAACAATATTTTCGGCTGCCCACTAATTAATTTATAAATATACAAAGTTTTAACAACTGATGCTGAGGATTATCTTTTCTTACTGAAAGATTTTATATTCTTTTAATAACTAAATACTCACCAAATTCCAGAATAGACCTCTACAGATGTGCAGTTCTGCTTACTATAACACCACAAGCATGACAACTGGTGTTTCATCCACCTTGCAAGTATTTTCACTGCAAAACCTACGTTGTTGTTGTTGTTGTTGTTATTATTTTACCCCTGAAGTAAAGTTATCCTGATTTTACCACTTACTGTAAAAACCCAAATTCAACGAATTTCTTAAAACATTCAATGTTTTTTTTTTCCAACTTCTTGGGCTTCTCCATACCTCTCAAAATTTTTCAGCAGGATTTGCCCCAAAATTACAGACAATGCACAAAGATAACCAAGTCAGTTGCTCGATGATTACATATTAGGCATAATAAGTTAAGTTTCACAGCTGGAATAAAAAATGATTACATTTCATTCCAGATGTTAGAATGCAAAGTATTCAAATGTCAGAATAAAAGTACACTAGTCATGTATACAACAGGAAGAGGGAGAAGAAACCTTGCAATGGTTGCATTTGTGAACATCTGCATACCATATATTAAAATGGGGAAGAATAAACGGAGAAAATGAAGGGAAGGGAGGAGCATTCAGTGCCTTCAGAAAGTATTCACGTTTCATTGTGTTACAGCCTGAATTGAAAATGGATTAAATTGACATTTTTTTTGTCGCAGATCAACACAAAATACACCACAATGGCAAAGTGAAAATACGTTTTCAGAAATTTTTACAAGTTAATTCAAAACGAAAAGCTGAAATGTCTCGAGTCAATAAGTATTCAACCCCTTTTCTATAACACTCCAAATTGAGCTCAGGTGCATCCATTTCCTTTGATCATTCTTGAGATGTCTACAACTTGATTGGAGTCCACCTGTGGCCAATTCAATTGATTGGACATGATTTAGAAAGAAACACCTTTCTCGAATAAGGTTCCACACTTGACAGTGCAAGTCAGAGCAGAAACTCTCCCATGAAGTCCAAGGAACTGTTCGTAGAACTTCGAGATAGAATTGTGAGGATGCATATGAGGTCCATCTAAAAAGTAACGGGACTGACTTCACAGAAATTTTCTTCCAAAAAATATATTGAAATCACAGCTTGTCCCCATCAAAATAGTTTCCCTCCAGTCTCACACACTTGTCCATCTATTCTTCCACCCTTCGATGCACCCACGGAAGGTTTCTTCTGGAATCCTCCGGAGCTCCCTTGTCACGGCCCTTTTGATGGCCTCCCTTCAGAAAATCGGGTCCCCTTGATCACCCCCTAAGCTTGGGGAATAGGAAAAAATCACAAGAGGCCAAGTCTGGCGAATACGGAGGTTGCTCCAGAGTTGGCATGTTCCTCTCCGCCAGAAACTGTCGGATGCTCAGGGCACTGGCGTTGTTCTCCCACAGATCCCTCCTTTGTCCCGGACTGATCTCATAAGGTACCGGAGGATCTCCTTGTACACGTATTGATTCACTGTTTGACCCTGTGGTAGAAACTCGAAGTGGACGATGCCCTTGATGTCAAAAAACACGATGAGCATCACCTTGACCTTCGACTTTGACATCCTTGCTTTATTTGGTCTAGGTGATGCCGGACTTTTCCACTGACGACTCTGCCGTTTGGTCTCTGGATCGTATTTGAATATCCACGATTCATCGCCAGTAATGACTCTCCCGAGCAGGTCTGGATCGTCCTCGAGGCGCTCGATAATGTCTTGACAGACAGCGACTCTTTGCTGTTTCTGGTCCTCGGACAACAGCTTGGGGACCATCTTTGCGCACACCTTGCGCATTTCGAGATTTTCAGTGATGATGCTCCAGACAGTGTCCTTATTGATGGAAAGTTCCTCAGCAATCGGCGAGTCGACGATCGGCGCGCACCATCGACTTCACACACTCGATATTGTCCGCCGTTCTGCTCGTTGAAGGTCTTCCAGACCGTGGATCGTCTTCAACCTCCTCCCGTGCAAAGCGCTAAGTCTGGCGGAAACTGAGCACAGCATCATGCTGTGGGGTTGTTTTTCAGTGGCGGGGACTGGGAGACTTGTAAGGATGGAAGGAACAATGAATGGAGCCAAATACCGGCAAATCCTTGAGGAAAACCTGCTTTAGAGTCCAAAGGACTTTTGACTGCAGCAAAGATTTCCACCCCAACAGGACAATGACCCCAATCATCCAGCCAAAGCAGCATTGGAATGACTTCAGAACAAGAACGTGAAAATCCTTGGGTGGCCCAACCAAAGCCCAGACTTGACTGCCATTGAGAATCTGTGGAAAGACTTGAAGACTGTTGTTCACTGACACTCCCCATCCAACTTAAGAACTTGAACAAATCTGAAGGGAAGAATGGGAGAAAAAAAAATCACAAAATCCAGATGTGCTAATCTGATACAGACATACCCGTGAACACTCGAAGCTGTAATCACTGGCAAAGGCACTTCTATAAAGTATTGACTCAGGGGACTGAATACTTATGTAAATTAAATATTTCTATATTTCATTTTCAATAAGTTTGTAAACGTTTCTAAAAATATGTTTACATTTTGTCATTGTGTGGTATTTTGTGTGGATAGGTGACAAAAAAAAAATCGAATCCATTTTAAGTTCAGGTTGGAATAACAAAATGTGAAAAAGTGAAGGGGTGTGAATACTTTTTGAAGGCACTGTATGTAATTAGTTAGTCTGTTTGTATTCCTATCTGAACAGCAGGCTCCAGATTCCCATATAATGTCAACTTCTCTTCCAATTACATTGTGAATCACGTAAAAGTACATTGATGTCTACCAATGCCTGTCGTCCTTTCGTATGGGGCACATGGTTGTGGGTAGCATCATTTTCTGTGGGGTGTGACTGCCGATGATGCAGTGCACACCTGTAATTTAGAGCAGAAATCTGGAGTTTGCTTAGGGTGCCGGCAACAGCTTGCCTATTCTCTGCGAAGTACACAGTGGGATCTTTAACATCCACAAACTAATGTTGACAGATGAGACTCCCAGTTTAACATCCATCCGAGGGACGGCACACAGAGGTGTCGCCCAGCCTGTGAAACACCAGGACGACAGTTTATAGCCTGCCAACCATTCTTTGTCCTGCATGTGTTTACCTGCAACACTGAAGGTGGACGAGGTTGTTTTCACCCTGTCTATCTGTTTGTGAGCAGGATATCTCAAAAAGTTGTGGACAGATTCGTTCGAAATTTGGTGGACAGATTGGGTGTGACGAGGAACAGTTTATTCATTTTTGGTGAAGATCCAAATCCAGATATGAGATTTTTTAAAGTGTTTCTTCACCATTGAGAGATGAGGCTAAAAACAATATATACAGTCGTGGCCAAAAATATTGGCACTCTTGCACTGTTTTCAAATAATGCACCATTTCTTCCAGAAAATTGTTGAAATAAAAAAAACATCTTTTGACATCCACAAATGTGACCCTCCAGTACAAAACCAGTCGGAAGTCGCAAAAATTCAATATTGAGTTATTGGGGGGTTTTTTAATTTTTTTTTATTTTGAATTTTTGCGACTTCCGACTGGTTTTGTACTGGAGGGTCACAAATGTATTTCTTTGGTTTGCAGTGGAACAAAACAAACCAAAACAACAAACAAACTGAAAACATGACTAAATCTTAGCTAATTCCACACAGAAATCCTAAAATGGCCTGGACAATATCATTGGCACCTTTTAGAAGTTGTTTGAAATAATTAGATTTCAAGCAGGTGATTCTCCTTTACTTTGGAATTGAACTCACCTGTGGTGAGTTGCAGGTGCCTGCAATATAAAAATCACTCATTCAACCAGTTTGAATAGAGAAAAGGAGTCGTTCTGCTGTTTTGTGTCACTGTGTGTCCCACAATGAGCATGGAGGAAAAAAAAGAAAACGAGAGAATTGTCTGAGGAGGTCAGACACGAGATTGCAGCCAAGCATGGACAATCTCAAGAGTACATCTCCAGAGACCTCAATGTTCCTGCGTCCACCGTATGCAATGTTATCAGGAAATTTAAGGCCTATGGCACTGCAGCCAACCTCCCTGGACGTGGCCACAAGAGAAAATTTGATCGAACATTGCAGCAAAGGATTGTTTAAATGGTGGAGAAAGCACCTCGATCAACTGCCAAACAGATTCAAGAAGACCTTCAGACACAAGGTATGACAGTTTCAACTCATACCATCTGTCACCAACTCAATGAAAGGGGGTTCTATGGTAGGAGACCGAGGAGGACCCCATCGGTGAGAGAGAGAGAGAGACAAAAGAAAGCCTGACTGCAGTTTGTCAAAACACACCTGAACAAGCCAAAATCGTTCTGGGAGAATGTCCTGTGGACAGGTGAGACCAAATTAGACCTTTTAAGGAAAGCACATCATCTCCATGTTTACAGAAAACAAAATGAAGCCTTCAAAGAAAAGAACACCTTCCCCACAGTCAAACATGGAGGAGGTTCAGTGAATGTGTGCACAGCATCATGAAATCAGGAGATTACCAAGGCATTTTGGAGTAGAATGTTGAACCCAGTGTCAGAAAGCTGGGTCTCCGTCAAAGGTCATGGGCCTTGCAGCAGGACAACGACCCCAAACACACTTCAAAAAGCACCCAGGAAAGGTTCAAGACAAAACGCTGGACTGTTCTGAAGTGGCAAGCAATGAACCCAGATCTAAATCCCATTGAACACCTGTGGGGAGATCTGAAAACAGCAGTTGGGAGATGGCACCCTTCAAATCTGGGAGAACTGGAGCAGTTTGCACAAGAAGAGTGAGCCAAACTGCCAGTAGAGAGGTGTAGGAAGCTCACTCATGTCCAAAGGCTGTGCTACCAAATATTAAGTCTAGGGTGTCAATGTCAATAGTTTTGTCAATGACATTTCTTTTTATTTTCTGATTTAAAAGGATATATTAAGTTCTGAATCAAAAACAAAGGTTCTGTAATATTAACAGTGAAATAAAGAATTGTGGAAACAAAATACTTTTGTCAATTTCAAATTATTTTTGGAGAAAATTGTGAGTTATTTGAAAAAACTGCAAGGGTGCCAATATTTTTGGCCACGACTGATGACAAAATTAGGTGGGTGAGTTGGTTAGGTGACAAAAACAAGTCAATTTGGTTTTAGTTCAGATCCGGATCCAGATCCGGCCTCATCAGTGGGATACAAAATGTAAACTGTTCAGCATGGCGGAGGTATGTGCTCTACCGAGTGCCGTTGTAGTTTATGTAAAGCTGCACTATAAACCTCAGATTATTGGAGAGAAGTGAAAGAAAAAGTAAAAGAAGAGGAATTTTAAAAGGGAAGAAAACTTAAAAAAAAAAATTTTTTTTTAAAGAAAGTATGTTGGAAAATTGGAGTGAAAGGAAAGGAAGGAAGGGGGTGTTAATGCAAGGAGAAGGGAAAGGGAAATTGTACTATTTTTGTGTGCAATATGTAGATTGCCCATTGGCACAACAATTGATGGCCATCCAATCACAAGGAGCTCATGAATCCCACCAAAACACAAGTGAAAATCCACATTATGTCACCACTGGAACTGCTGCGTTAAATTGCAGAGAAGAGAAAAAAAAATGATAAAACTCATGAAAAGAGATCCACACGAGCAAAGCACCGTGGACCACAGGGCAGAAATAATCGGAAGATGTTTGGCCCATTTACAGGAAAGAAATGGCTTGCGAAGGGGAAGGAAGTTGGCACATACGTTGAGTCTGCATCTTTTTCTTTTTTCTTGCGTGCAAATGCAATGCGTGATCGCCTCTTCTGCCCTGCTGCACAAAAGGCAACAGCATTCACATGTTTTACCCATTAGGACTAGTGATTTACAAGAGGGTTATGCTTAGGCTCCTGGGAATTGTTCAGCTGTATAAAGAGTGCAAAATGCCGAAGCAATTTTGAAATATTAAAGTTGGTTCGGTGATGCCTGAGATTAACATCTCAATTTAGTATTGGCATTACAGGTAACCAAGAGTCAATGTTAGAAGTACATCAGAGAAAAGGTAACAACAAGTACAGAGTCTACCATTGCATGCTCCATCATGTTTCAGCATTATGCATGCTACACCATTTCACCATCATTCATGCAAACAACTCTGAAAGATGACCTAACTTGAGATGAAGACTGAAGGTGTAATGGTGAAACATGAGATAACAAGCAATGTATAAAGATATGTGAAATGGTGCAGCAACAAAATTAATAAATGGGTTGAATGAACAAGACATTTTGCTCTTTCTTATAATTGCAGAAAAGGGTGAGCTTCAGAATTGCCTTAAACTGCTGCCCATATGATTGTGCCATTGGTCCATGATTCAGGGTTAAAAACAATTCTCCAAAATTTAAATATTTTCAGTTTAAAATGCCTATTTTGGGGAATTTTGGGGGAGGGGTTAGGGAAAATGTAGTCCCAACCCATCCCATCAGCTGAAACGCACATGCCAATTCACTACTAAAAAGCTCACACCAAAGGAAGGGGAGAGGCTTTCATTCGTAGTGCCTTGAAGTGAACTCCCTCTGGTCTCTCAGCCCTCCAAACACACTCAACACCCCCCCCCC
>CM068958.1:107885205-107912319 GCA_035128595.1 Eptatretus atami | reverse complement strand
GAACCCCCTCCCCTATCCCCAAATATCTAGAATGTGTGCACTCTTCCAGTAAGCCTCACCTAGTTAGATGCCAAAATGTAGGCTTACTGCCCACCATCACTATTTTTCCTCTTTGCTCCCATTTGCAGAACTTCCTTCCAAAGGCTGCAATTTAAGCAAGCATCACACTCAACCCCAGGGCTAAAATTCAAGCAAGCATCACACCAATTTCACTATCTCCAATCACTACCTGTGATCTTTTCTATCCCCATCATCCATACCTCACTCTACCCTGTTACTTTCAGGTTACGACAATTCCTCGCATCCCTTCCCTCCAGCTGGTTATGACCAACTGTGGCCCAAATTTCAGCATGTTGCCTTTTAACTCTGTCACCTCATTCTTACATCAACCAAGGAAACAAAAAAAATTCCAATCTGTGGGCTGTTAACACTTAATGTCATCTTGCTCCCATGATGGCAGTGAAGCAATCAGGAGCCCTAAGGGTAATTGGTGTCACTCAATCAGACAAAGAGGTCCACAGCCTGTTTTTCTCTGAAAGAGAAAAGGGTTGCCAAGTAGTTTTCTACTGCCTCATTTCTAGTCTTGACGATGCCCACCCTCTCAGACCCTTTGTCCCATCCCAAAAACCCCACCATGTCATACACACTCATCCAGCATCCAAACATCGATACCTTCACCAAATCCAAGCTAACTTGTCATCTCCACTATTGTACTTTGTTCCACTCTTCTCGAGGAAGCGAAATCACCCCTCCCCCCCCCTCCCCCAAAAAAACAACTCTCCAGTCATATTCTTATCTACATTCATTTAAGATCGCAAGGTAGACATCATATCATGCGATACTACTTTACACTCGTCGTGCTTATTCTGGCAGACACTTCTCTCCAGTCCACATACGACACGTAGACTGGTTTTTCAGCATTTTCTGCCTTGGTTTCTTTATCTAACTTTTTTCAGTTCTCCTGCCTATGTTCTTATCTACTTCATCAATTGTTTTGACCTCTCAACGCCACACCATAATACAGATTTCAAGTATTGATGTCTTGTATGAAAAAGGGGGCTAACTGAACCAGCACCTTTGATTTTGCAATGCAATACAACATTCTACAATCAGGCCAAAACAATTTAAATGAATGAATGTCATGGAATTACCTTCTTGTGTGGACACGTGTTGCTGCACTCTTCAAACTCGATCAATCCTGTGGGTGGGGGGGGAGTGAAGGATAGGACCTAATAAAACACTGAAGAGTAGCTTTAAAAAGGACATCGCCTTGCACCAAATAAAAAAATAAAAAATTACCCCCGTGTGGGGTGACGGTCATCTCTATAATACACAGTTCTCAATGTTCAGTTATGACCGAAGACTACAGCTCGAAACTGCGCGGTTGGTTAAAGATGACTCGGCATTTGGCGCACGCGCACGAAATTATATTTTGAAAATAAATGCCGCGTTTACATTTCGGTTTGAAACTTTTGCACTTCGTGGAAAATGTATAAATATAAAAGGCTAAAAATGTGTTTTATATTATATTTCATTTCTCCTTCCTTCCTTCTTTGCGAATTGCATCGGCGTTTTTGGCCATCTTCCAGATCACGTGATGATCAAACGGAAGGAAATTCAAAAATCTGTCCGGTTAGATAAAGATAATATTTTTTACTATCATAATCAATAAACAGTTGCCGAATATCTTGTAGAATGGCAGATTAGATAGGTTTTGAAAATGGCGATTTTATAACTTACGTGACCTCGTGACCTTGACCCTGACCTTGAACCCGGACAAAAGTTATATTGTTGTGTAACACTCATCGACCTCTACCCACATACTAAGTTTCATCAGATCGGAAGAAAAAATTGTTGACGGACGACATTTGGTCCCGGCTTTATTAGGTCATCTCGGTAGAGATGACCTAAAAATAGGATTGCATGGCCAAATAGACAAATTGGTCAGTAAGTCGAGTTTTATTTATTTTTTGGAGGGGAAGGGGAGGTTATGCATTTAAATGGTAGTTTCCTAATGCAAATCAATCTTAACCTCCATCCACCTTTGGTGGCAGAGGTAATCTTTTCACCCCTGTTTGTGAGCAGGATATCTCAAAAAGTTGTGGACGTATTCAAACAAAACTTGTTGGACAGGTTGGGTGTGTGACGAGGACAAATTGATTTGATTTTTGTGAAAATCCAGATCCGGATACAAAAATTTTCATTTTTTTTTTTTTTGAAACGATTCTTCACCATTGAGAGACGGGGCCAAAAACGGTATTTCGCATGATATTTCAAAAAGTTGTGGATGAGTTATGACAAAACTTTGGAGATGAGTTGGGTCGGTGACAAGAACAAGCTGATCAAATTTTGGTTAAGTCCGGTTGCAGATCCAGCCTATCAGTGGGATACAAAATGTAAACTGTTCAGCCTGGTGGAGGTATGCACTTGACCAAGTCCTGTTGTAGTTATTTTTTTCATGCAACACCTGTATCAAAACAGTACCTTATTCCAATCATCATCCTTCCATACATTGAATATTGGGCACTGTGTTAGTGCTGCTGAAGTAGTCTGATGGCAAAATATGCACTTGTTGGTTTGCCATTGCCTCTCAGCAGTAGCTAGATTAAGGATTGAGAATTTGTTCAGGATACAAGCAGTGAAATCCTTCAACATCTACCAAATGCAGAAAAATGGGTCATTGGCAGACTATTGGCTAGCCATAAAATTGGCAGAACATTCATGACCAGAGTTTGCATGCAGCAAGCACAGTGTGAAATTCAAATTTTTCACACGATTCAAGGATCAGCTTCCTCGATACCTTCATCCAGAAGACAGACTTCAGATATCTGGCTTCTTGCTGCTCTCGCAGTCAAGCTTTATCGTCACTGGCCAAACCGATTTCTCGTAATTTATACAAATAATCTTTTCTTCTTCTTGTCAATGCAGATGGGCCTTCTCTCCAACGATCACAAGCAAAAAATGGCCACTTTCACTACCGTTTGCAGCCAACTGTATCCTCTTGAGGACACTGGTAAAACCACTCTCGGCTATCCAATTGCTGTACTATCATGCTTTACATTTCGCACATCGAACATCTGGAAACATACATCAAAAAGCCTTTTTGGCACGTGATGTCAAAGCTATATGGTCCCGACCAAATTCCTGATATAGTTTTGAAGCAATATGCGCCAGAAGTAGCTCCTGTGCTTGTCAAGTTAAAAGCAATCCTTCATCTCCTCAATCCAGAGATATGAGCTAGTGAACAGCAATTTGAAGGGTCCTGAGGCACCCTGTACTGAAAGGAGGATTTCTGGACGGACCCTTCAAATTACCATCCAATAGCTCATATTTCCATGATCTCAAAGGTCAGAAAATATTAACAATCAGCTCCTTTCTTATCTGAAGGCTTTTTTACTCGGTGAACACCAATGTAGGCTCCACCTGACCAGATCCACTGGTGAGATACTGTCCTACGTTACCCACTTGAGGTCTTACAAGATGGAGTCTTATGGCGAAAGCAAAGTAGATTGCATTGACAGGCAAACATACAAACAGGCAATGGAGGATGCAAACAGAGAAGGTAAGAGGAAGGCATGGAATTTTTTATTTATTTAAAAAGCCATAGCTCCACAATTACATGCTCTATCCTTTACTTGTTCTCCACAAATGTATGCTGAAGGGACATTCAGGATGTGTCTGGTACTAAGCAGGTTGAACGATAATATTTTAAGCAATAATAATAATAATAATAATAATAATAACGATTTCACTGTGAACTCCCTTTTCCAAAGTTAAATCCAATGCTCATAATCATATTGATTTTATTGGATGAGAGGTCAGAAACCACAAGTAGAGGACTGGAGTTATAAAATCCTTCTCACCATGCAAGCATAAAATAAAGAAATAAAGACACCAATAAACTAGTAGACGGCAGTGGAGAGATTAAAATTGAGATTTCCCAGACCACTGAGAGCTGCACAACAGAGCAGGCTGAGTCTAAGTGATGTGCAGCGATTAAATTTTGTCTCATCCGTGGTAAACAGTTAATTGAAAGGGTTAATCGCTTAGCAATTTTTGTGATCAAATCACAACGAGAAGACCGTTTGGACCACTGGGAGTGTGGCACAATACATTTGAGATAGTCAATTTTACCCATTGGGACTGGACTGAGGCCTGGCTCAAGACAAAACCCAAACTCTTATACTGGGAGAACACTTGTTGAATACTGAATTGAAAAGATCAGATATATTGCTGCATTTGTCAAGTGAGATGTCATATTTATTACTTTGCATGTGGAGGGAACAAAGCCAAATAAAAGAAGAAACTTGAGAAGAATGTAGGCTTTTAACCAATGCATTTAAATAATAACTCAAGGGTGTGGGACATTCAATACACATCCCACACTTCCCTCTCTACTTCAACCAACTACTGTGGCATTTCCAAAACATTTATAATCTTCATTAAAATAAATAAACCATGTTTTCCCACAAAAACAAAAATACATGCAATGCTGTGGCCGATTTCAAATTTCCGGTTTTTCACTCCTCAGTGTTTGTTTTGTACCCATCTTGTCCACCCCATGCGTCTTACTCGACCCCTCATTCTTAACCACATCCCTAATTTTTCCAAGTCTCCACCAATTTTGGCCTCCAACCCTGCTCTTGGCCTTCCCCCCGACCTTTCCACTGCTTCTTTTGTTTTGTTGTGTTGTGTGCTAATCCATACTGTGTTCTCGCTCTTCCACGAACCTAGAGGCTTTGTATACCAAAATAAATAAATAAGAATTGTTTTCAGCAAGGGTGAGCTAAACACAACTACACTCACACATTTACTAAATTCAACAACAAAGAAAATGGCAAGAATGTAACACAAGAATAAAACACACATTGCAAGTGTTACAAAATGGTTAATTTGAAATATTTAAATTACTACAAAAACCACAGCTTTTATTGCTCTCAACTCTCCAACTAGCAGCACAGCCTTCCTGGTTGGCAATGTTAGTTTCATTCAAAGGGGGGATTCCCCCCACCCAAAATACGTACATATCTCACTTTGTGCAACATGACAATTGCATCTCACAAAAAGCAGTGCACAGCTGAACACCAAGTAAGACAGCCAAAAATACAAACACCCCTGGGCAATATTGACGCAAGTTGCAAATTATGTGGTTCATCTTGTATAATGCAGACAAAGTGAGAGATCCAAAAAAAACCCCCAAAAAACAAACTACAGTACAGTATTGTATTGTCAAATACAACTCAACAGCCAATGCTATAAACTATACCAAAATGGAAAATGGTCCACGTTGTTAATTACATAGGAAAGGCATTGTCTCAGCCAATCGAGGAAGCAACAACAGGGTGACTATGGTTTGTCAAATTCAGCAACTGTACAAGGGGCTTTTCCCTTTTCAAAGTGTTTGAGACCAAAACACTACTTTTATTCAAATTGCATCAGGAAATGCACCCACCGCCAGGAAAAGATTTGTGACACGAGCTGTAAACTACAGAAAATGACAAATATATGTGCTGAGAGCTTCAGGATCGTTCCTTCATGAATGGAGAGATGAGGAGGAAATCATTTGATTCCCATTGGAAACCAGCAACCTTTAAATGGAACAATAACGAGAGTGAAGTCGATTCACTGTCCTACTCGCTCAATCCTCAACAATGGCCGCATGGTGAGAAGCATGATATTTTAATACAGAGCTAAACTCACATCAACATATTTTCGCAATGCATGGTGTGAGACCGAAAAACCACAATGCCGAAGTCGAGAATGTAAAAATAAAGATGCCAAGTGCATTGAAAAAAAACAAAAAACAAAGCCTCACCTGGCTTGTCTTTCCCTGTTCCCTTGTTCTCAACGTACTTCCAAATAAGGTTCTCCACCGTTACGTCCTTCACCTGTTGTCGAAACTCAGTATGCACCTAGACGAAACAGATTAACCATGACAGTCTTAGATGCTCATGACGTAAGGTAGCTCGATCCAAGAAAACCGGAGCACCAAGCTACAATCAAAAACATACTGCAATATGGAAGGGGGGTGGCGGGGATGGTGGGGAGAGGATGGGGTGTGCACGACAGTTGGAACTGGACTTTTATAGGCAGCATCCCTTTCATAGCCATACCTCTCTTCATAGCCAGCCAACAACCCTGTGCCACACCAACCTGCTCAGGCCATATTGGACCCAAAACCAGATCGTGCCTTGCCTAGGCCCTCGCTCGTTCCCCATTGTTGTGCGAGTCACGGTATATATATTTTGATGCCAAAGTGGGTTTGTTCTCTCCCTGTATAAATTTTTCCTTGCCACCTCTTCCTACTTGTGTGTCGACTGGTTGGTTCATCCGTTTTATCGATAGCGTCTTGTCTACCATTGTCTCATCATATGGAGACAATGGTAGACAAGACTATCGATAAAACGGATGTATTTTTGCAATTAATTACAAGAGACATTTTTCAGACTTTTGCTTCCCATCAGTTGCACTGCGAGGTTTAGTTGCCATTTAGGTGATCCTTGAGGGGTAGTAATTGTAAGATTGAATGCAATAAACGAAAACAGCATTTCGGAATCCGTGGGGTATGACACCCACCCCTCCCACCTCCCCCCCCCCCCTCACCCACACAGATGGACCATGTTAACGGACACCTCTGATAAGGCAATACTTTGCTGTCTGTAGTGATTACACATGCCATAATTACCTTCACCAATGAAGGTGGAGGAAGGTTATGTTTTCATAACCTAACCCTAACCCTAACAGCTCAGTTATGTACAGATTTAGACAAAACTTATTGGACAAGTTGGGTGTGTGACGAGGACCAATTGTTTCGATTTTGATGAGATCTGGATATGAGAATAAAAAAAAAATTTTTTAAGCGATTCTTCACAATTGAGAGATCGGGCCAAAAATAATATACAGTAAGCCCTCAAATATTGCGGTTTCTGTCGAATTAAAAAAAAAAGAAAAAAAAAGGTTTTCGATACCAAGGAACCCAAACACCCTATTTTTCCTGAAGCCCAGGAGCCCAAACCCTCTTTTCCCATTGCACTTGGTTTCCACTATAGTGGTATTAACCATCACAGAATTTTCCAGGGACCGAACCCCCGTGATATTTGAGGGTTTACTGTATGGCATTAAATTTCAAAACATTGTGGACAAGTTTTGCCAAAACTTGGCGGATGAGTTGGGTAGGTGACAAGAATGACAAATGGCTACAAAACCGAACTTAAAAACAAAGACCAAGTCAGTGACGAGTTTACATTAGCATAAAATTGTCGAGATAACGGCAGTCTTACCTTGCCGACCTGCAGATGAGTGTCCTCCATTGCTTGGAGAATGAGCCAATAAAAGCGTGCAGTGTTTGCAAATGAGATTCCTCAATTGTCTGGAACTTCTATTTGTGTCAGAATAAATGGGAAGGAGGGGGGAGAATGAAAGGGGGGGGGGGAAGGTTTTAACAAAAATTATATTTTACGTCGAAGGTCCTAAAGTTGCCTTCAATTAAGTGAAGTAATAAGCATGAATATTTAAGAAACTTGAGAAAGTCGAATGAAACCACAATCAGAAAAGTCATAAAGCTGAGAATGATGAGATTGTGGTGTCTGATGTTAAGTTTCTGCATTGCCAGTCGTCATGCAGTTTCCATCTGCAGTCAAATTTACCATGTGAAAAGAGGAATGACAGATACTGAGGCCTAACTGTGATTATATTCAAAAGGTTAACTAAGGGGGATAAATTCTAAACTCTGTGGTTTCTTGAAATGAGCAAAGAACAGAACATTACCAGTTACCACAGTAAACAAATGGAACTGAACTAATCTGAAGTGAACCAATTTTAACCAGCCTCAGTGGCATAATGGTTATAGCGTCCATTTTGATTCTGAGACATCAATTGGCGGTTTGAATCCTGACATACCAAAGACTAAAAATAGTCCATGCTGCTTCTTTACTTAACGCTCAGCATTTAAAAGGATAGACAAGGACAAACAACCATAGGTCGGTAATAATAGCCCAGGCTTTTATGGGTCAAATGGCCTCCTTCTGCATCAGCATTCCTTGCAAAGGAACTTATCTATACTATAAGATAGTCGTTTGTCTCTGTGTGTGTCTGTCTGTCTGTCTGTCTGTGTGGCTGTTGCCATTTTTCTCAGATGGCTGAATGGATCTTTGTTAAATTTTCAGAGGTTCATCAGTATGAGCGTCAGGGTGTGTTTTAGACAAAAACAAATTTGAAAATTTTGAAGAAAAAGAATAAGAAAAAAAGAAAGACAAAGTTTGGGGTTTTAATTATGTATTTTAATTGCTCTATAGTGCCTAAGCCTTTGTAGCTTTATGTAAGGGAATATAAAATGATCCCCAACCCATTTCCTTAATGGGTATAGGGATGTGTTTTAGGCCACCACAAAAAAAAATAGACCAGGCAATACCGGGTACGCCGACTAGTATTATTATAATCCACCAGTAAGAATGCAACAATGCGAGTCCCCATAAGAGTTCCAAAATGATTACCTGAGCAGTTTCAGTCATCTTCGTCTCAAAGTCAGCCCGCACACTGCTGTACTTTTCTGTGTACATTTTATATACCTCCATGGCCTTGCGAGATTTTGCCTGGGTCTGCACATGCAGCACAAGGAAAGTGGGGAGTGTGGAGTGTGGAGAAGAAACAAGATTTGAAACAAGTCCACATGCAATAAATCGCAGCACCAACACAGAAATAAATAAAAAATTGAAAGCAGCACGTGCCACTTTTGCCCTCTCCTCGAGACAGCCATCTGGTTCAAATAATTTAAGAATTCGGATACATGTTTAAAAATGGTACATATATCTTTTTAATATTTTCAAGGGTTTGTGTGTTTGCACCGAGAGGCCCCAACTTTTGGATGTCGGTACTTCAGAATCTGGGCAAGCTTTCAAGCAGTCTCACACATTGACCTTGACGTCCGTTATGAGGCCAAAGGCCGCTATAAATTGTAAATTGGGATGGGTCAGGCAGTGCAGCTGCCGGCCCGCAATCAAAAGGAAGCCACCATGTGGCTACATTTACGCCATAGCTTTTCAACGACCAACACATCCCGAATCCCCCTCCGGGTAAAACTCCAACAGATGGTCAAATTTGGAAAGAAAATTGAATGGAAGCATTTCATGTGAATGGTGGGCACTCATTCTTACCAGACATGTTTTGGTATGTTGAATCTGAATAAAGTGTTTATCAGACTCGATGTTGAATTTTTAAATCTTTAATGGCTGACTCAAAATAACGGCCACTTTTCAGCACATCAATTTGACTCATGTAATGGAATTTTGATATTGTCAATAAAAATAAACAAATAAAACTACCACAAATCATTGGTTATTCATGATAATTGGATATTCTGTGCGGCAATGGCCATGAATACATGGTAAAATGTGTATGAGGAGTTAAAATAAAGAGTGGGTTTACAGATGTGTGAAAATTCTGCCGATTTGACAATCGGGTTGCAATGCAACCAAACTATTTCATGTTTTGTGAATTTGTTTACCTATATGAGCCAGTCAAAAGTGTGTATGATGTTTGAAGATTCCATGATGCTGCAGAGAGTAACAAGAAAAAATTTATCTCGGGTCCCAAAACACCCCATACGCTCAGATTCATTATTTTGCTGATTATATTTTGTGCTTAGTTTGCATGCCATTTTAACCAGGCAGTACCAAGCAATGTATGTGTATAAGCATCCTAACTCGTATATTTACACGTGTATTCAGAGCATCATAACCACAGAATCAGCGGTCATTCTCTTTGTCTTTTACACATCACTCTTTACTTCTCACAAAGCATGCCCGCAGGGAAATTCCTTTCCCTACCTTTGTTGTGCACTTTCCACTCATTTTCATGTGCATACAGAGAATCATAAATATAATGCAAGAGTCCGGTTTGTGCGAGTAATGGGAAGAATGTGATATTCTGGGTGTTAATGCTACTCAGTGAGTTATAGCTGGCAAAGGATACACTCATGCTCCAAGGGTCCACAAACTCTCACTTCAGGCTATATGGAGGCCATTGCTTCCACAACTACAATTATTTGGATGGCGTTGATCCTGATCTGAGAGCAGAGCTTAGTTCAGTCGGGCCGTACCAAGAACCAGAAGGTAGAGCTGGATTAGTAGAAACGCTATCAAGTAAGGAATTTAAGCAACACTGGTGTTGTATGTGATCTAGCATTGCATGGTGGGGGTGAGTGGGTGAGTGGGTGAGTGTGCTTCTTGTTGTGTTTGTATTTCCAGGGCATGGACATGGCTGGTTGTGTGTCCAGATTTGATGTGGTGGCATGTGGGTTGCATGATCGGTGGTGTTTCTGTTGGGTGCTGTGCATGCGTGGGTGTGATGTTGGGGAACGAGCGTGTCTTTTGCTCACCTTATCCAATTCCTTGCACCATCCGGTTTTTCCAATTATATCAGAGATGTTTATCATGTGGTTATGTCAGCAGTCTCCCCAGTTAGACCACCCTCTCGGCACTTGACGTGCCATGCTTCCAGTATCAATCTGTGTTGTTTGTTGGACTTCGTGTCTAGCAAACGGGTGCCATAAAATTCAAATTTGTGGCCAGATTGTAGGCAATGACACGCCATGGCTGACAGAATTAGCTTTCCAAGCCAAACTGCTCTCGCATGTTCATCCAGCATTTGTTTCAAATTCCTTCTAGTTTCACACAAGTATAATTGGTCACAATCTCAACATGACTAATGCTAAACTATTCCAGATTTGTCAACCGTTGATATTGTGTCCTTTAGTTTTGAAATGACATTACGGTGCTGCACCACGCAGTGTAGCACGGGCATGGACTGTAATCTTCCAAAGCCAATGCAATTAAAGAAATTAGATTAGTTAGAGGAGTCCTGCTCAAAAATGAGTAGACCAAATGGATACTCCCTACCCTGAAAGAACTAAAACAGACAGAACGGAAGGAGCCAGACAAGTTTGGTCACTGTGTGGTGCCGTACTACCTGGGCTTTCCAAAAGGATTAGCAAGACAGTACGAAGCAAACAGATTGATGTAGCCTACAAGCCTCTACACACCATCTGCAATATATTAACAAGTCTGGAGACGGCGATGGTTCACGAGCAATGTACACGGTTCGCCTTTTTTATTTTTTTGACCTTCGAGGGGACGCCACGGGCAAATTGGCAGGAATCGGGAAAAACGTAAATGAGGAAAGTTGTAGTACTCGAAGAGCACTACAAATCGACCACGAATTGCGAAATCTAAACGTAGTTCGCCTTTTATATTTTTTTATGGTGGAATCGGGAAAAACGTAAATGATGAAAGTTGTAGTACTCGAAGAGCACTACTTGCATACCAACTTTCATTCGAAACAGTTGAAAACCCAAGGAGCTCGATGCCCAATTTATTGATTTTTTTGACATTTTCTAAGTTCGTGACTTGTGACGAAAATGAAAAATCGAGCTCCGTGGGGCTATGCAGGTGCCATTGGGCTAACCAAATACCGAAACCCCTGCCAGATTCGACAAACCCCTCGGAGAAGATGCAACTTGAAACGCTAAAAACACGTTTTTTGGGCGTGGCTCCGCCCATAATGGGGCACCACGCCCATTCTCAGGAAAACACAACTAGATCATGATATAAACCTCCCACCCAAATTTTATCAGGATCGGATCAAAACCCACGAAGCTATGGTCGGGACAGACAGACAGACAAACAGACAGACAGACAACACACCCATAACGAATATAGTGGTCACTTACTGACTCGTGAACCAAAAGTTGTAGTACTCGAAGAGCACTACTTGCATACCAACTTTCATTCAAAACAGTTGAAAACCCAGGAGCTCGATGCCCTATTTATTGATTTTTTTGACATTTTTAAAGTTCGTGACCTTGTGACGAAAATGAAAAATCGAGCTCAGTGGGGCTATGCAGGTGCCATTGGGCTAACCAAATACCGAAACCCCTGCCAGATTTGACAAACCCCTCGGAGAAGATGTAACTTGAAACCGGCTACCCCTAAAAACACGTTTTTTGGGTGGCTCCGCCCATAATGGGCGCAGCACCGCCATTCTCAGGAAAACACAACTAGATCATGATACAACCCTCGCACCCTAATTTTATCAAGATCGGATCAAAACCCATTTGGAGCTATGCTCGGGACAGACAGACAGACAGACACACACCCATAACGAATATAGTGGTCACTTACCGATTCGTGAACCAAAAATGGAGATGGGCCATAATTGAATGAGGCTTTTTTTTTTAATTAGTTTTTATTTTTTAAGCCCCGTTTTATTCCTTCATTGTTCTTTCTAAATCTCTTGTTTCCTGTTCCGTTTCATTGCAAAGAAAAAATTTACCTCTCCATATTTTTCTGAAGGGGTTGGCAGGATGACCTCGCAGTACACACAGTCTCTTCGCTGTTTAGCCCAAGTTTCAATCTCAGCCCAGCTAGAAACCGTCATCCTGGTGTTTCACATGCAGGGTTATTCATCAATATGTGTGTGCCAACCCTCAAATAGATGTTAAACTAGGTGCCCTGTCTGCTAGCATCAGTTGGTTTATGTTAAAGATCCCACAGAGTTCTTCGCCAAAAGTAGGCAAGCTACCTCAGGCACCATGGACAAATTACAAATTCCTGCCCTGAGTAACTGCTCGGAAAGAAATGGCAAACCACCCAGGATCACCCTTGCCAGCATCCGTGGACCCAACTTCAGACAGAGCACACAATTAATCAATCTTCCCAAGGTCTTTCTCTTTTTATGCCTCTGCTGGCAAAGTCGCCAGAGGCATTATATGCTTTTGGGTTGTCCGTCCGTCTGTCCAGGCTAATTTTCTCTGTTTACTCTGCAACCGTTTATCCGATTGACAAGAAATTTTCACCAAAGGTGCGACTACTCGTGAATAATGTTTCGATGATAATGACGTCATAAGTCACGTGGTGTGGCAGCCATGTCGAAAATAAAGGAAAAACCTTGGATCTCTGTATATCCGAAAATGCTCCATGGAAAAAAATGAAGGCACGTGCCAAGTACTCCCATGGGAAATGTGTGATTTTGTTTTGATGTCATAGGTGGCTTCGTTATGACATAATTGCATGCATCGAACGCTTTATCCGATCAGTATGAAAATTTTTGAGGGTCATCTTGGGCGAGCGAGATTGTATGGGTTGGGGGGGGGGGGGAATTGATGACATCAGCGGTCACATGGTTCAGCACCTTCAGAAATCTTCTTCCCCGAAACTGCTGAACAGATCGAGGCGAAACTTTACAGGTATGATCGCCAATCCATGCGGAAAACAAAAAGTTATCCACCTATGATGTCATAGGTCACATGGTTTGGCAGCTATGATTTTTTCTGAAGAATAAACTTTTTAAAATCTTCTTCTCCAGAACAGCTTGACAGATCAAGGAGGCACTTCATCCACATGTTACCCAAACACTGGGGATACCAGGGTGTTCACGAATAATTAATAGGTCACATGGTCTGGCAGCCATGTTGGATTGAACGAGAATCTTAAAAAAAATTTTCACTTGAACCGCTTCATCAATTGGCGTGAACCTTCACGATTACGATATAGTAGTCATGGGGAATATATGTTTTAAATTTCAACATGATCAGACACATGGTCTGGCAGCCAGAATTATTTAATGTTTTGAATCTGGGCTGGGTTCAGGGATTTAAATCAATCTTGGTACAAGTACGGAAAATGATGGGATAATGGTGGTGGAGGCACATCTGTTGACGTCGTGACGTGGAAGAGTGCCGTTCTAGTTTTACTCATAATTACCTCTGCCACCAAATGTGGAGGATGGAGGTTGTGTTTTCACCCGTCTGTCTGTGTGTGAGCAGGATACCTCAAAAAGTTACGGATGGATTCGGACGAAACTTGGAGTGGTTGGTGCGTGATGAGGACGAATGGATTAGACTGGTGCAAATCGAGATCTGGATACCAGAATTTTTAATGATTCTTCACATTTGAGAGGTAGGACCAAAAACGATATGGAGCACGATATTTCAACGGATTATGACAAAACTTGGTGGATGAGTTGGTTGGTGACAAGAACGATTAAGCTGATTTTGGTTCATGTTCGGATGCAAATCTGGCCTACCATCGGGATACAAAACCAAAAATGTTCAGCCTGGCGGAGGTACGCACTCTACCGAGTGCCGTTCTAGTTGTTATCTTTTCTCTCCCTCCATTTCTGTTTTTCACTTTTCTTCTTCCACTTCTTTGAAATTTCTGCATTCTGTCACTACATACGCTGATGTGTTTCTTCTACACGCTCTATACACCTCCAATTAGTCAATCAGTGTGAACCTTTACTTGTGCGTTACAGTTAATTCTGAAACATTTTCTGTGACATGTTTTAAGGTGAAATCGATCCTGTCAAATTGTATGTTTATTCTGACAGGTTGGAAGAATGAAAAAAAATAAGAAAAAAAAAGCACCAAGTAATATAATCTTCCTTTTAGATGCAGAGAAAGACAACTGTGGTGTCTTCAGTACAATGATGAGGATACACGGACAGATTCAAGCACCATTTATTCCATCAAATCGGACCTCACTCAGCCGAGCCAACAGCGGCCTCACTCACCCCCAACTTAAGTCACAAAGTAACCCAAATACGCGGGTCATACTGCACAACACGTCTGGAAGACATGCAACACGCGGACATTGAGCCGCATACATGACCGGCGACGATGGGACAATGGAAACAGGTGACGGCTCCCTACCAGACACCAAACCAGAGGAACATCTCTGCGACTATCACTACTCTGAACATCCAGATACACAGATAGAGGGACAGGTGGTCAAAACGTGGTCACAGGCATCTCAATGGATGAGGACACATCGGATGGCAGAACGGAATCGGCAGCGTATGAATGATCAGACCAACGAGCCAATAATCGATTCACATGACGTTTCCAGGTAAGACCAGCCGAAGTAAAAACACAAAGTACAGTAGTTAGCCGGTTCGAAAACCCGGATCACAGCAGCCGGTACCCATTTCTGTCAGTGCAAAGAGACTCGTGCCAAAACTGGCTGGTCCACCGTGAACGAACAAACATTGGTCGCCGTAACAAATGCCGGGGTGCAAGTTCGAAGCAAATCCAGCCGCGACCGCAGCTGTCGGCTATATTTGTGGAATGTAGGTGTTTCTTGCACAGTAGAATGCACCAAATGATCATAGGCATGCAAAAACACAGCAACCCTACTCTACACAAATCATACCACTTGGCCCCTACGTAAGGCATGTTTCAAAGCTTTGACAAATGACTCGGCCTGGCCATTTGTAGCTGGGTGGTAAGAGGCCGACCTCAGGTGTTTGCTACCATTACCACACAAGAACACAGCAAACACCTCCTATACAAACTGTGGACCATTGTCGGAAAGTAAATTCTCCAGAACACCTTAATTTGCAAAAAAAATTCCGCAGACACTACCATGCTCTCTGCCAAGATGGACTGCGTGATGGCCACTTGGAGTAAGCGTCGATCACCACCAGAAACATACGGCCCATGACCAGCCACACAAAATCTACATGATCGTACTGCCACGACGACGAGACCTGTGAGGGATTATCAGCATCAGTTTAACACATAGCACATGATTTTACTGTCTGCTCGATGTCCGCATCAAGCCCGGGCCAACGCAACAAACTCCGGGCTAAACTTTTCATTTTGACCACACCTAAATGATCCTTGTGCAACTCATTAAGACAGCACTGACGTAATGAAGCAGGAATGACCGCTCTCATGCCCCACACAACACAACCTTGAGCTAAAGACAGGTTAGACACATGCGGCACATATGGAGCATATACTGACGTCAAGAGCAACTCATGGAAACAATCAGACAATACAGCATGCACAACACGCAGCAAAACGGGATTGCGACAAATGGCAGTGGCCACATCCGCAGCGATTACTGGACCAGACTATATCTGTTCGAACATGTACACCGAGACAGGCCATCACAGTTAGCGTGTCATTCAGAAGCACGGAATTTGTACTAGATGATCATATGCACTGAGGAAGAGATGCCATCTCTCTAGCCGAGCAGCGGAAGTGACTGGAATGCCTTTCAGAGGATTGAACAAGAACTGAAGCAGCTGCTGATCAGTTTGTAGAAGGAAATGTCGACCTATCAAGTTCTGATGAAACTTCCAACATGCCCAAACCAGACTCAACACTTCACGCTCAATTTGAGCATAATTCTGCTCTGCGGCAGTCAGAGCACATGACACAAAGCACACCCGACACTCAGTACAATCACTCATTACGTGAGACAAGACGACACCGATGCCGTACGACGAGCTGTCAGACACAAGAATGAGGGGACGTGAAGGTTCGTAATGTGCGAGAACTGTCTGCAGTCAGACAAGATTTGACCCGTTTGAATGCTGCTTGTTCCGTCGAACTCCACCTCCAACTCACATCTCAACACAGCATGCTTAGTGCTTAGGTTGCTGACATACCTCTGGTAATACTGAGCGAGCCCAATGAAGGAACGAAGCTGAACTTTGTCTCTTGGGCTGGGCATGTCGGCTACAGCGTCGACTTTGAGGAGCTTTCGACAGCCCATCCGGTGTGATGAAGTGGCCCAGGTACTCCACTCGCTTCTGAATTAATAAACATTTGTCTTTGTTGAGGTGGAGACCCTGAGTAGCTAACTTAGACATCGTGTTATCAATGGTCTCAAGATACTGTTCGGCTGTGGGCCTGCTTTGAGGACGTCATCCAAGTAGCATTGCGCCGGGAAGTTGGCACAAAGACGGTCCATAGCTTTCTGCCACACTGCTGGAGCTGAAGCGATACTAAAACAAAGACAGATATACTGGTACATACCCTGACATGTGTGGACGCGAAGGAGGTGACGATCCTCTGGTGGGATTTCAAGATGGAAGTAGGCATCGCGCAAGTCCAACTTCGTGAAATACCGACTCCCCGCAAACTTTGAATATATCTCTTCAATGGATTGCATTGGATACTGCCCCACGTAGAGGTTGAGGAAAACAGACACATTACACTTCATGCACAATGGGCACAGGTCAAGCCTGGTGTTGGCTTTGCGGATAGGGTGGCTGGCTTGGGATCTTAGGGTTTGAGTTTGATCCCCTGTCAGCCATTGAATTAATACAGGGGGGTTGACTCAGCCTGTCATCCTTTTGAGGTCAGCAAAATGAATACCAGTGTACAGGTAATAGGGGCATTGCATCAGCAGTACAGCCACAACCCCAGCCAATGATGCTACCCATGGCCTTGTGCTGCAAACGAAGGAGGAGGAGGTGGAGGAGGAGGAGGGACAGGTTGATCGAAACACAACGTGCTGTGCTAAATGGAAACAAAATGGTGTCAAATTGCAAGTTGTCACGAGTCCTAGTATATAGGGACAATGTTAAACTGTACAAACACCCTCCCAGAGGCATAATGACATGATTCAACCAAATGATGCATTAAAAAGAAGAACCCAAGAACCCATATATGCTTTCTCAGACCTTCATAATCACTAAATACTGACATGCACGAGTCAGAATTTCATATTTACAACCATAACATCATTCATTGTTTTGCTTTTTTTTAATATGAAGTGACCAAAGTGAAAAATTAAAACTGGTCTGAAAATTTGGTGGCAGTGCGCAAGGAATTGTCAAGTGGGCATAGCAATCACCAGCTTGCATTTTTAGGGACTCAAGAAATGAACTGTTTGAAAATGGCGTTAGTCTACCAGAGGAATAATAATAATATTAATAATAATAATAATAATACTAAGAATGAGTTTTCATTCTTTAAGGTTTGTTTATGGCAGTACGAGGAAATGTTTACTGCAAACTGAAACAGCCCCCTCAGTGGAAAACAAACCAATGTACCATGAGGTGAAGGTGGGGGTGGAGGGGAGCGAGGAGGTGGAGGTTTTGGCAAGTTTTTTTTGGACGAGTCGTTTGTTGCATCCTATCTAAGCTGTTTCTAAAAATGAGGACTATACCATTTGAGCTACATTGACACCAGTTCCCAATTCAACCAGCATTTGCCATGACAATAAGGCCCAAGGACAAACAATACACAGAGTTAGCCTTCACCTTGAAAAACTTGTGTTTGCCCATGTACAACTACATGTCGCTTTATCATGTGCAACAGGATTTCATGGGATCAGTTAGTGCAGTGGTCCACAACATCGCACATTTGCCAAAAACATCTTTCTCGTCGCAGCATTCCTGTAGTAAGCGAACAATTAAAACAATCGCAGCTTCAAAGTCTACAATATCATCCAAAGGAAATGATCACATCCAACAATGATCTCATCACAACATGAATAAACCTAAACTTCCATCTTCACAATGAGGCACAAGAGGGTCAAGTAATGTCAACACCAAAAACCTGGTGTGTATCAACAAATAATCACATTCACTCTTTGCCATTTCACCAGGTGCCTTCACTCGATCCTTTATAAAGTGTATTTGCTTGTTATAATCTTTGTGGATGTGGATTACTCTAAAATGACAACTTGTGCAAAGTTATTCCTTTACATCGTCTGACATCAATGATCCCAAAAGAAAGGGCTCAATAAAACAAACAAAGCAAGAAGTACGTTTCAAAACATCCAACATTAAAATAACACCAAAGGATACAATGACTCGGTCGAGCACGTACCTCCGCCAGGTTGAACAGTTTAAGTTTTGTATCCCACTGGTAGGCCGGATCTGAATCTGGATCTTCACCAAAGTCTAATCAATTTGTTCTTTTCAAACACCCACACTGTCCACCAAATGTTGGTCGAATCCGTCCATAACTTTGTGAGAGATTTTGCTCACAGAAAAACAAACAGACAGGGTGGAAAACCAAACCTCTGTCCACCTTTCCTGGCAGAGGTATTTATGGTACACAGTTAAAAAATTATTATTATTTACAAGATCGAGGCTCATGGAAGAGCAAGGTGACAAAGTATGAATTGACAGTGGAGCAGGGATGAACGAACGGGAAAAGAGAACAGAGAGGATGGCAGGAACAGCAACTGCTGATAATGTTGGATTAGGTACGGTCAATGAGGACAAAATAACTTGTGGGTAAGGATGGTGAGTGACATCAGATTGTGGTACACTGCCTGCTTGAAGCACTGAAGAGAAGAACGAGATACAACAAACCCAGGAAGGTGTTTCAACAGAAGGGAAAAGCAAGGAACAAAAGAGCAGCATTGTGCAGTAAGCCTGGATGTTGGGAATATTAACCAGGAGAGGTTTAGTGGAAGAACACAAATACTGAAGTTGCTGGGAACATATCCTGGTGTTGTTATTTTATTTTCAGCCTCTCCTCTTGTTTCATTTTCTTAGGGTTGGAGGGCTGAGACAAGTGAAAGCAGAGGAAAGGCAGTAATAAAATAAATAAAAATTGGAAGAAAAAAAATTCAGATTTTTAGGTAAGCAGCACAAAGCACACCACGTTCCAAATAAGGTCACCTACATGTTTCATTAAGAAATAAAAGCACAATTCTTGACCATGCACCCACCCCCTTCTCTTCCATCCCCTCCGACTCCCTGCGCCCCTCTCCCCTCCACCAACATCATTGTTTAACACTGCATACAAAATATATGACAAGACAAAAAAAAAGCCGAATACTGTTCATCATCTAAAAGCTATGACATGAGATGAGGTGACGAGATGAAGCAAGATGTAACTAGAGGGGAGCACTCGGTAGAGTGCAAAACTCCGCCGCCAATACTGCTAGGTCACTCAAGTGAACCTGATATCCTATTCATTCAATTTGACGTCAACAGTGCTCACAGAGTTATAGTTTTCAACTTTCCCTTTTACTTTTAACTTTTACATAGTCAATTCATTCGTCATAACTAGATTCCTTGAGACAGAAATTGATTTTACGTGGGTATATCCACCTGAAGTTCCAAAATCACCGCAATTATAATTTTGGCATGTTTTTTTGTAGGAATCACTTATAACATGTAGAAATGCAAAAAAAAAATAGAAATTTTTTGAAAAAAAAGTTGCAAAAATTTTTTTTCTCTAACAATTTTTTTTTGGGGGGCGGGGGGGGGGTTGGAAATCACTGATAACATGTAGAAATGCAAAAAAAAAAAATTTCAAATATTTTTTCAAAATGGCCGCCATTGCGGCCATATTGGATTTTGGACCAAGTCCAAAATCTAATGGCATGATCCTTGGACCAGCCTAATCCCCCACCAAGTTTCATCGAAATCCGTCGAGGAGTTTTTCCGTAATACTGTTCACAAACAAACAAAAAACAAACAGAAAGGGGTGAAAACAGTAACTCCGATCTTCGATGGCGGGGTTACCAAGAAGGACACTCGGTGGAGCGCATAACGGCCGCCACGTAATGCCTGATCCACGACAACATATCGGGCCCAATTCATTTTTGAAATATCATGCTATACAGCACTTCAACTGTTTTGGCCCTAATCTCTCAATGGTGAAGACTCACTTTCAAAATTTAATAATTCTCGTATCCAGATCTGGATTCGGATCTCACCAAAATTGAATCAATTCGTCCTTGCGACATACCCAACGTGTCCACAACTTTTTGAGATATCGTGCTATATATATCATCTTCAGCCCTATCCCTCAATGGTGAAGAATCACTAAAAAAATTCTCGTAATCGGATCCGGATCTTTCCCAAAATCTAATCAATTCGTCCTTGCGACACACCCGTGGTGTCCACCAAGTTTCATCCGAATCCATCCACAACTTTTTGAGATATCGTGCTATATATCGTTTTTAGCCCCATCTCTCAATGGTGAAGAATCACTAAAAATTATAGTTGTCGGATCCGGATCTTCACAAAAATCTAATCATTTCGTCCTTGTCACACACCAAAGCTGTCCACAAAATTTCATCCAGATCTGTCCACAACCTTTTGAGATATCCTATACACATACAGACAAACAGACAGAAAGGGGTGAAAACATAATCACCTTCACCTTCACTGGCAGAGGTAAATATTGGTGTGACAGCGGGTAGACTTTGAAATTTTGGAATCAACTTCACTTGCAACTTTCCATATTCTTCCAGCATGCAAAGGGCAGCAGAACCTTCAGCAATAATTACCAAACCAAAAAAATAAAAAAAGAAAGGGGGGGAAGGACAATGCTCGATGCAATCTTTGACATGTTGAATTTCTTGCCATAAAAGCTATTTTTTTTGCAAGGACAGTTTGTTGGCCTGTTTGGAATTCCCATCTGAGCGGATAGCGAGTAAGGCTGGAATCGCATCCAGTTTCCTAATGTCTGTAAATTAATTAAAAACTACACTTTTTTATGTCCTTGCCCTGCATGCAATGTATATTCAGCTGGAGAGTTCAGAGAACACAATACCCTTTGCAGCGTTTCAAGTGTATACAGTACTGCACTTCAATTTTTATAACATGATTTTAACGATCGTTTAAAAAAAAAAAAAAAAATCTGGAAGTTTAGTGCTGTTGAAGCAGTCCTGAATACCACTCTTATACACCACCCCATTAAACCTTTAAGTTGAAGTACTGCAAAACTGGAGGTTCTTGGAATTATCATGGCAGGTGATTTATGTTCTAGTGTTCAAGCATATAATTAAATTAAAAGTAAAATAAAGATTGTCAAAGTCTTATAAATAAATAAATTCCAGAATTCACCACCATTTTATCCAGTGTCTATGACACCACCCGATCTAGCACGTTACTTACAAAAGTTCTTCATGCCTGTTTGTGTCCTTTATGACGTCCTTAAAAACAGTATGCTTCCTGGTTGTAATGATTTTCAATTTTGTTTGACTGACAGGAAGGCAGACAAAAACATTACATCACGGTATCTCGCTTCTCTCTGCGCATGTGTGATCATGACAAATTCAGAGGCAAAGTCGGGTAAAATGAAAGACTAGTCTTCCTAATCATGTTCCGATTCGTGTTCACAACATAACATTCACTTTAAATAAGTTGTTCCTCCATCATAAACTGACAATCACAAACTGATGGGATGGACGGACGGACGGACATGAACCAATTGCTCAATTCCGCTTTACACTCTGCGTGCGCGGGGTCATAAAACCGTTTTTTAAGAGTGACCATGAGGCAATGTATTGTGCTTTGTGCAATGTTAACACTTGTAGAAGTTGTAATTCAACACGGAACAAATTATTTATCATGCCTGGTGTTGGCTTAATGGTTAGGGTGGTGGGCTTGGGATCCTGGGATCCTGAGTTCAAATCCTGCTTGACTGTCAAATTAATACAAGGTGGGGTTGACTCAGCCTGTCATCCTTCCGAGGTCGGCAAAATGAGTACCAGCTTGCTGGTATCCTGTGTCAGAGTGGCGACCCGTCCAGGATTGTGTCCAATAGCCAAGGAGACTGCTTAGGCAGCACCAATGCTCTGCACAGAGTATGGTCCCAATGGATGGATTGAAATTATTTGTTATAGTCAGGCATTAAAATGTTAGTTGAGGCACTAACTAATTGAAAATGTATCGCAGAGAAAAAGGTGACAGATTGTCAACATGAAAATTTTCTTTGTACAATGCCATCCCACTGTGTTTATCCTGAGAAAAAAAAAGTTTGGACTATGCCCGACTGGTGGTTGGGCATCAATCGATCAAATAACTTTTGCCTTTGTGACATACTAGTTTCTAAATGAGCCTTTCAAAGATCAGTCTAAAATGGGAGCCACACCTTCTCCAACTCCTTCACGTTTCCCTCTTTCTTGAGTCGCTCCTGCTCGCTATGTTTGGTAACATAGGCCTCGCGAGCTTTCTGCAGAGCATGCGTAGTACTCTGGATTACTTGCGTCGCCTCCAAAGTGCTGGCCACTTCTTCCTTTATCTTTGGAAAAAGGCAAAATTAGTCACCAAAATCTGATCGACAGAATGAAAAGTTCACAACACTGAGCAAAAGCATTATTCTAATGATACGTCACAATGAAGTAAACACACCATACACAATGGTGGATCCAGGGGAAGGGGGTGGGTTCACCGGGTGCACGTGAGCGTCCCCTCTCCTCCGCCCTTACAATTACGTCACATGATCGTCGTGCAAGATATCACTGGACAATCGACAATCACATGTCTTTTGCTTCCACTCAGCAATTAATCCAAGCCGCAATACTTTTCACCGCTGGTGCTGCATTAATCCCTGCAACTCAATGTTTAGTTACGGCTCCCGAAGAGAAAGGCAACATTTTTGGATCGTGTCCTACAGCAAAGTGCAGTGGACAAGCCTGAACTATTTCACCAGGTAATTCAAGGTTTCAGTGGCTACATCATCCATTATTATAATTAATGATCTGATCCGCAATGGCTAGTTTAGGTTTCGTGCTCGGGGTCATTTCACCGCATTTTGTGCTTACCCGTTCAATATTTTCATTGATTTGTAATGGAAACATTTTGTGTATTTACATTGTTGTTGTAAAAATCCATCACAAAGATTCCAAAATCTTCAGCTTTTCTTTAGAATCAGTTAGTGACAGGAGTGAGGCTTTTTCGTCAAGTAGCTCGATATTCCCAAATTTTCCTGTGGAGAAAGTAAACTTATGGTCGGACACTGCTAGCTCTGGATCGATTAACCGGTTTTTCGACGATGACATTGACTTGAATCAGGATTGGTGGTATATTTCACAACACGAGAACATCTTAACATTTAGTGAACCCGACCCCCTAAATAATTTCTGGATCTGCCCCAATACAATTTCCTCGTATCCAACCTTAATGTATGAAGAATAAACCAAGTGAAAAATTCATAAATTATCACGCTTTAATAAACGGTGAATAATTGAAGAAACATTCCAAAGAAACCTTTTTGTGCACTCGAAGTTGATCCTCACTGTACTTGTGCACATCACGGATCAGCTCCTGCAGTCTACGCCCCAGGTCACTATGGCAACTTGCTAGCTGCTCGGATAAGGTGCGGAAGGAGTCCCATAAGGGTGCAAATGTCCTGGAGGGGGAAAAAAAATTAAACAGTTGACAATCTTGAGAAGGAACGATCAATATAAAAGATTAACTTGATGGGACTTTCCAACCTGCAAAAAGGATTCTAGGTTGATTGTTTATAGCTGCACCCTTAACATCTCACAAATGGCTGTTTGCTTATGCAGTGAAGCTTCACAAAAAGGTCATTCCAACAACATCTGGTTCAAGACGTGAAAAGCTTAATCACAATCAAAATGCAAATTCCACCATGTCCACAGTGGGGAACTGCCATATTTAACCTCAATGAAACACATCACTCCTGGGTGGGATTCCAAACCAGACATACCCGACCTGTGTGCTGTTGCTTGCCACCTTGGCTAACTTTGTTAGCGACTTGGAGTAAGTTTCTTCCACAGCCGTCCTGCGTGCAATTTCCATAGCCGTAAATACTTTGTCAGATTTGCAAGTAAAATTTAGAAGCCTATTAGCACCAGCTTCAGGCACAGCACATTTTACCACTCAAAATCGCACCTTCATCCATATTTATCCCACATTACAAATGCAGAACAGTACGAAACAGCTACAACGGTGATGTACCTTTCCCTGAGGAAGTCCACCAACTCTTTCGTGGAGGTCTGGCCATGCTTCATGTTGTGATACAGCACATCAAAGCCATTGTTTTTCTCTCCCTGTGGGATGTAAAAACAAAATAACTCAACAAGAAATACTGCGAACAACTTTGCAAAAAGACCTTTTTGACAGCCCAACAACACTCAAATACACTCAAGGGACTTTAAAAAAAAATTTCATCTCAAAAACCTTTTCCTCAATGGCATAAAGCATTTACCAGCCAAACCCTGTTCATCCCATCCTGCTGTCATTCCGTAGGTCTCTTATTTTCCCTTGTTCACAAGGTTCAATTTGATTACCGAATACTGCCCCCGACACCGCCCCACCCAACCCAACCCACCTTCACACCCACAAAATGCCTTCAATGAATCCGACAAGTCAACAATTAATCCATTACAGCAGAATATGTTTAAAGTTATCACTTTGACATGTCAACAAAGAAGGCATTATGAACAAAACAAGAAAATCTTGACCATACCTCAATAAGAATTTAGAATTCGCAAACAGCATGATGTGGCATTTCATATTCACCTGACAAAGTAGAATCTCCTCGCCAACTTGATCAAGTTAATTCACTAACAGGCAAGGTCAGACATGCTGGCAGAGATGTGAAAATAAAGGATAATTCCGTGGACATTCAAAGTTGTACCTGAAGCTCAACTAGTACTTTTTGAACAAGCTATATGAATACCTTTGGCATTCCCGATGAAGCCTTGGGCAGAAACGTAAGACTAGAACGGCACTCAGTGGAGCGCATACCTCTGCTAGGCTGAACAGTTTACAAATTTGTATCCCACTGACGTACTGGATCAATACCTGAACCAAAATTTAATTGGCTCGCTCTTGTCACCCAACAAACTCATCCACCTAGTTTTGTCACAACTTTTTGAGATATCGTGCTATATATTGTTACGGCTGTGGAAATTCGCAACCACCATTCAGGTCCCGTAGGTGAGATATCTTTTAAGTACATGTATAGTTAGCCCCAAACCCGTTGTTTAGAGGGAATTAATGTGATTCATTCGGGCTGCGATCCTTTGAGTCAGTCGTTTTTCTGTTCTTTCTTTATTTTTCGAACCAACCACGCTCCAACCCTCAGACCATTACAACAACGCCGACCACGCCGCCACTACAACAACGCCAACCACGCCACCACTACAACAACGCCAACCACGCCACCACTACAACAACCACCGCGTTCCGACTCGGCACACGGTTGCCAGAGGCCTGGCCTTCGAGGGAAAGCAGGCGGCCCCCATTCCCCCCCCCCTCCCCCGAACGAATGGCGCCGTCGCGGTGGATTACACCCTGCGAGGGAAGAATAAGAATCCCACGGCGGTGCGAGCGTCAGCGATTGGACGGAGGACCACGCCCCTTCTGGAAGTTCCAGCATGTTCTGGAAGGAGGGGTGGAGCCGAAAACGGGGGCGGAGCGGAGGGCGGGGCCCCGGCGATAAAAGGGACGGTAAAGGCGACGGAGGAAGAAAAAGATCTCGCGCCCGCGATAGAAGGACGGAGGAGAAAGTGGCGCAGAAAGTGGCGCTCGTAGAGGAGGATCTCGCGTCTGTGTGGAGAAGAGGATCTCACGCCCGCGATATGAGGACGGACGAGAAAGTGGCGCAAAAAGTGGCGCTCGTCGAGTGAAGCAGAGGATCTCGCGTCGTGTGGAGCTGCAGAGGACTCGCGCGGTCTTTCTCCACCACGGGTCGATGGAGCTGAGAGGAGTTACGGTCGCCAGGACTCGACACGACCAGGGAAGTCGCGACTTCCATTTCTTTTGGGTTTTGTGTGAACGTGTGTGTGTGGCGCTGAGTCTTGAGAAGTAAAATTGTATAAGTGTTGCCGAGTGTTCGCGTTGGTCGGTTGTAGAGCTGCGTCATTGTTTCTTTTCTTGCCAATGTGCATATGTGCATCTGTGTTTATGTGTGCTTTGTGTCCGTGTGCGTGTAAATAAATGCTTGCTTGTTGAATTGTTCCCGTGTTTCGTGCGTCCTTTCTTTGTTGGGTCTCATCTTGCTTCCGTAAAGGGTTCGAGTGGGCGAACGCCCGATAAATTAATTGAACCGTCAAGGTGACGATAACTCCGCTCGGTTATCCCTGTAGCACGGAACGAGCCGCTTAAGCGGTTCGTGTCCGAAGTCGACCTGTGGCGTGGTAAACCCCTCGGTAGGTTACCCGTGCGAGTACTTAGGTATATCGACTTTCGGCGATTCACCTACCTCGCACGGGTGGAATGCGGACTGGGTTGTGGTGAGGTTAAACCCCCACCCGTGCTGGCTCCCGGCGTTAGTCCGAGAGGGTCACGACTGAATTGTCGTCCGGTGGGCGAGGGCGTGTCGCGATTCGAGTCACGTGGCCGATCGCACGCCGGCGGGCGCGAATTCGCAACAATATCGTTTTGGCCCCATCTCTCAATGGTGAAGAATCACTTTCAAAATTAAATAATTCTCATATCCAGATCTGGATTCTGATCTTTACCAAAATCAAATCAATTCGTCCTTGTCACACACCCAACCAGTCCACTAAGTTTCATCCAAATCCGTTCAGAACTTTTAGAGATAGTGTTATTGGTTCACGAAAAAATATTTTCACGAAAAATATAAGTGACCACTAT
>CM068958.1:107838806-107849794 GCA_035128595.1 Eptatretus atami | reverse complement strand
TATACCCGTGATTGCATTTTTTGGAATGTGACCTTTTGACCCCACCTCAGGGCCCCAGGAGGCAGGACCAAAAATGATACTGCTCTCACACCTTCTTCCAAAGTTTGGTGAATTTCTGCACAACTGTTGAGGAGGACATAGTGTTGCAGACAAAAAGGACAAACGGACGGGGCCAATTACAATATTGCCCCCACTATTTTTTCCCCCGTCCCAAACAATGTAGGTATAATAAAAACTGTACACAGTCATCAAAGATTAATGCACCAGACAAAAACAAACTTTTCCCTCATGTCATTGCATCTTCCTTAAACTATCAGACTTGAACTATGCATGTAATCCATACATACATGGGGGGGGAGGTGTAGGCCAGCACAGTGAACGTGGTAAATAAGTGGGTGTGTGGGTCGGGAAGTGGGGTAGAGGGAGTAGGTAAAAAAATTCTACATTCCTACATAAATAAATAGATATGGCTGAATTGGCCTGTTAAATCAACTGAGATTGATTAAAGAATGGTTGTGTGAGGTAAGTTTTGATAGACAAGTTTGCCAAAGCTCCTTACTATATTACGGCTATGTCGTCCTGTTTGTCGCACTACTTCTCAAAAGTTCGGGCTGATTCATCCGATTACTCATAGGATTCAGTACGATCGTTTGTGATTCTTTGCCGGTGGTCTTTAGGGGGGGGGGGGTGCGCAATTCTCATGTCATGTGTACGCGTGAATGTCGCCGCCTCTAGGTTTGCGTGGAAGGGTATAATCATTAAGGTCCAGTCTCCACCATTTTAAAGTAGTATAAATCATGTCAGTACGAGTGAGTGTGTTTTGAATTATAAACAGTAGGTATGTTTTTGCTAAATGCACATAACCTGGGATTTTTTTTTGTCTGTACACCGCCCAAATAAAGGTATGCGTCAGAAGAACGTGTTGCATGGTTGGAACAAGATCGCACATAGGGTGGGTATTCTGCTCGTAGTTTATATTAAAAAAATAATAATAATAAAAGTTAAACTTATTGGTTTTTCATTGTAATCAAAAGTGATACACAGGCAAAAGATGTCACAGCAACAATCCAATGAAAAATGGAAACAAAGAAAACTAAAACTCCAATGCTCGTTGCAAAGGTGTATAGAAAATATACACATCGAAACCTGCATCAATACCAGCAGAGCCTACCCGTCACTTTGCTGACAGACCCATTAGTCATTGTATTTGCCAAAAAATTTGGGTGAGAAAGAAAGAAAGGAAGACAAATTTACCCATGCAGAGAGCATTTTAACCCCTCACTCCACCGCCTCAACCCTGTCACCATGTCCCACTACTCCTCCCTTTGCCCCCCGTTCGTCCCGATGTCCCCTTCCTGTTAGAAATGTCTCACACGATGGCAGGGTTTGACAGGCCCCTCTGATTTTTTTGCTCGTTTCTTATTTAGTTTTATGTGGGGGGGGGGGGGGGGTGGGGGGGGAGGAGAAGGAAGGACGACAAATTTACCCATGCAAAGAGTGCTTTAACCTCAGCGTTGCCCAGGTAAGAAAGGAAATTGTAATACCCCCTGCCACCACCTCCAGGTGGTGCTACACGGTACACATTTACAAGAGAATTTACACACACACCCCCACCCCGTGAGGCTGCAGCCACATAGCCTATGTTACCCCCACACACAAAGTTGGATTTGTATTGTAAAAGATGTGGCAGTGCATAAGGAACAAAGAAAGCCACCAAGAGTGAGAGAGTGAAGGAGGAAGTGTGGAGAGGAGTGAGAAGAGAGAGTTGTGTGAGAGAGAAAGAGAGTGTGTGTGAGAGAGAAGAGAGTGTGTGTGAAAGAGAAAGAGATGCGAGAGAGAGAAAGAGAGTATTGTGTGCTGAGACAGTGAGAGTGTGAGAGAGCAAGAGTGCTGTTGTGAGATAAGAGGGAGAGAATGGAAAGAGGGAAAGTGTGAGAGGCAGAGGGGGGAGAGAGAAAAGTGCTGAGAGAGCAAGAGTGAGAGTGTGAGAGAGCAAGAGTGAGAGTGTGAGAGAGCAAGAGTGAGGTGAAGAAGCAAGAGTGAGAGTGGTGAAGAGCAAGGTGAGAGTGTGAGAGCAAGAGTGAGGTGAGTGAGAGCAAGAGTGAGTGTGAGAGAGAGAAAGAGAGAGTTGAGAGAGAGAAAGAGAGTATGGTGTGTGAGACAGTGAGAGTGTGAGAGAGCAAGAGTGAGAGTGTGAGAGAGCAAGAGTGAGAGTGTGAAGAGAGCAAGAGTGGGTTGGAGAAGGAGTGAGTGTGAGAGAGCAGAGTGATGTGTGAGAGAGCAAGAGTGAGAGTGTGAGAGGAAGAGTGAGTGTGAGAGAGCAAGAGTGAGTGTGAGAGAGCAAGAGTGAGTGTAGAGAGCAGAGTGAGTATGAAGACAGAGTGAGTGTGAGAGAGCAAAGAGTGAGTGTGAGAGAGCAAGAGTGAGTGTGAGAGAGCAAGAGTGAGTGTGAGAGAGCAAGAGTGGAGTGTGACAGTATGAGAGTGAGTGAATGGATATATATATATATATATATATAATTATTATATTAATACTGTTACGGATCTCCGCCCGCCGGCGTGCGGACGCCGCTTTAGCCGAATCATGGCCGTACGCCCACCGGATGAGCAATCCAGTCGCGGCTTTCCGGATCAACGCGAAAACCAGCCACGGGTGTTTTTTGAGCACACCACAACCTTTCCGTACTCTACCCGCACGTTACAGGGTCAATCGCCGAATTGTCGATATACCTAATTAATCGCGCGCGGTAGATTACCGAGAGATTGTACCTCAACGGGACCGCTTGGAAACGAGCCGCTTAAGCAGCTCGCTTCCTTTTGGGATAACCGAGCGGGGGGTATTATCGCGCAGTCCCGTTGAGATCACTTTACCGGCTATTTAAAAACCAACTATATTCCGAGTGCAAGATGGCAGCTCAATTAAGGAAAAGACGCAACGAACGGATACATTTAAACAAGCACATTTATTTGTACAGCACAGATGCAGGCATGCACATATGCAATCAATACAAAACACACATGCAATGCAAAGGAGAGAGCTAATACCTCTATTTATTATGTACAGTCACTTATCACAGTTCTACTTGCGGACATGGCGCCACAACTTTCATACAAAGAAAAGCAAGGAAAAACCCCCTCAAAGACAAAGGGGTAGACTGGACCCCCTGGGGTCTTTATACCACGGAGCCGTGTAGACCGCAAGGCTCCGCGAGACCGGGCTGGCTACCTTCACCTCGCTGGGGCGACCCGCGCCGTCCCGTCTCCACGACCCACGGTAAGGCACGACTGCGAGCGGCCACGACCTCCAGACCTCCAGACAGAGACCCTCTCGCGACCCTCTCGACCTCCAAAAAAGACCTCGAGAGAGACTCCCAACAACCCCAGACCTTCTCTTAGCTCGTCCTTTATACCCACGGTGCATCGCCCTCCCTACTTCCAGCACGCACGGGAAACTTCCAGAAGCTTGGGGTTGTCGCCGCCAAGGGATGTGGCGCCAGGGCCGTTATTCGCCCAAATCAGGCCCCTCCTTTACTTCAACTTTGAACCTGGCCCGATTCACCCCTCCCCTGTCCCGGCCGCGGGAAAGCAAGAAAAAAGGGGAGGGAAATCCCAGCTTATCGGAAGTTCTCTCCTCGGGCTGTGGTTCTGCCCGCACTCAGCGGGGCAACGGGTTTTCCTACCGTTGCCTTTGTTTCCTTTCTTGATGGGTATCCATGGCAGAGACGTTATTTGATGTGGAGAGGTTTGTGGTGTGGTTGTTGAAATGCGGGTGTGGAGAAGGTGGTGAGGCGTTGTGTGGAGATGGTTGATGCTGGCGTTCGTGGTGGTGTGGTTGGGCGGTTGACGAGAAGGTGGTGGTGGTGATCGTGGTTGTTGTGGGTTGTGGCTGTTCATTGTCTGTGGGGTTGTTGGCGTTGACGAGAAGGTGGTGCACGTGGTGGTGGGCACGTGGTTGTTGTGGTTGGTGGCGCTTTGTGGTGGTAGTAATGGCGGTTGGTCAAATAACGATAGTAAAAGAAAAACGGCTACCTCAAAGATCACAGCCGGGTGACACGAATAAATCCCTTTAGACAACGGTGGGGAAATCTATCTGAACACAGACTTATCGGCAAACTGATCTAAGGACTCTATTTGCTCTGCGAATTTCCACAGCCGTAAAAATACGTTAAGCCATATTTTGTGGACGTATCTCCTCCGAAACTGCCGGACGGATTGTCGCCACTTTCGGCATGCGGGTGGTCTGTGGTCTAATGTACAGCATCGCTATATGAGATCGCGCCAGACTACAGGTTTGGGAATTTTTGGAGATTTTCTAATTTTACATTCGTTTGCATGACGACGTGTGATGTCACCGCTGAGAGGCGTAATGATGTCATGACATCATCGCTCATTCGCTGACGTCAATACGTCTGTCGTCGACAGACCGTCACCGATGAGAGGCGTAATGCCACTCCTAGAAAACAGCGTCTGCAATGTAAAACCCTCTTCTGCACATGCTGACTACCTCAGAAGAGTGCATTTGACACAAAAAAATGTAACAAGAAACATTGTATATAAAGAAATTATAAATCACATTGTGAACACTGGATATATTGATCCTAACGAACCCTCCTTTAGAAACTTCGCGTGGAGCGCGGGTTTGGCTAGTATATATTACTCATGTATGAAAAACAAAGACCCACCCACATCTCACCTGTGAAGAGGGAATAACCAAATATCACCTAATCAATTAAACCCAGGTGGCTTGGATTATATAAATAAATCTACTCCTCCCATGCTCTTCTTGCCAAAGAAAGAGCTCATCACATCACATCCAACCCAGACATGAAACCAGCCATGTTCATGCTTCAGAAACACACACACAAAAAAAAACACACACAGACAACAGCAGATCATGTGAGAGTTAAACAAAAAAGGACATAAATAAATAAATAAATATTTTTTTAAAGAGCAGAGCGAGCAGCCCATCAATGGTGAGATTTGACATTTATTTGCTTAAGGTTTGCAAAATAAAAGGAAAAAGCACCCCTCCATTTGACATCACTAGAAACGAGTGGTCGTATAGGAAATAAAAACCAGTCACATGCCGAGGCTTAGGGTTGATTGGCTCGAGGAAGCCGGCTAGGAAGCGGGGAAAACGTCACCCGAGACCGGGTCTACTCTTGTTTGTTTCTCAAATTAGCGGAGTCGATCTACGTTTACTTTTGGTTTGAAGCGTCTTTCTTCTTTTAAAAATGTATAATCCCAACCAGCATATTATAACACACATACATCCCTTTGGCCCAAATAAAGACCAAAATTATTGCCCAAAATAACTGCACCGGTTTGGTTTACAATCGGTCAAGACCGGTTGGACTTTAAAGTAACAGCTTAAAGAATTAATCAATAGTACGATAAGCCAAGTTTTGCAACCATCAGAGCGGTTTCAAACAAACAATCATTTATGAGTTTCCAAGTAACTTGGGTGCTGCTGGAAACGCTCAAATTCCCCAGCGACTTTGGCTAACTTAAAGGTTAACGACTGACTCGTTAACCACGAGAATAAAACCATTACTTCATCTCAGTGTATGTTGATGGTCGCATGAAAACCACCATCGAAATGGTCAAGTACCATTCATTTAGTTAATGCTGATATTTTTTGCAGTGGAATTTCCACCCCCCAATCACTCATTTTAATGTGCAGTCACAGGTCAATTCCAGGTCCTCTCGAGATAATGTAGACTTGTAGGTGAAACCAGGAAATCATACAAAAAAAAATTGCAAAACATTTCCTTCATAAAAACGATGGTCATATTAAAGCAAGGTCTTTTATTAAACATGATCCAAGGATCATAGTGGAGATGAAACGCACGCACGCACACACAGCTTTGGGACAGTGCCATCACTTCCCACAGCATTCTGGGTCCCAGTAACGCCACACTAATTCATGTGACGAATCATTACTCATCTACCACTTGATACTTATCAATTAAGGAAAAATGTAGAACTGATGCCATGGGAAAATGCAATAATTCATTTATTTAATTTGCCCAAAGATGGACTTGACGAGAGAAAAAAAAAAGTAACATCAAAAGTGATATTTAGCCAGTTGACGCCGTGATGCCTAAAGAAGGGACAGGGGAAAGTGAAGACCTCACAAGGATGAAAGAGGGCTTAGAGTTCAAAATATCAAATATTAAACGACCAATATGAGCAATCTATCTGAAGATAGATTCTTCAGAAGATCGGTCCAAAGGAGGACCAAGAAAGACCATTCTAGTGTTACTGTGCACAAATGTACTGCCTAGAGCCACAAAGTGGGCACAAGTCTTCATGCCCAAAATCTCAACAAAGCTAGTTTCTAAAAACAAAATCGAGTGAGGATATCGTGACATGGAAAATAAAATAAAAAAAAGATGGTGGCAATCGTTTGTATTCTCAGCAAAGTTGAAGTTCAACTTATTCAGTGGCTCAGATGGTCAGCATTTCATTTGCTAACATGTGAAAAAATAATTCCACCCTGGCTAAATGAATAGTCCGATATCTGGAGGGCCAGAGGGTATTGGGATGCATTTCCAAACAGTGTGGGACCCCTTCACCATTTGGAGGGGGGAAAGAGATAGACCAAGAACCATGATAGAACTTCCGACCTCTTCAATGCAGATATGGATCAAAGAAAACACAACCGCCATAACTTGATCTCATCAATGTGGAGGAGATGCAAATCTACCCTCATTCCTTCAGGAGCTATTTCACAAACTATTCCTGACTGGCAAGGCTCATCGAATTGGTTCAAAAGCAAATAGGGTTTTAGGCTGTATTCGAAGGGGGATCATTTATAAATCAAAATAGGTAGTGTTAACATTGTACAGGAATTTCGTGAGGCCACATCCAGAATGTTGTGTGCAGTTTTGGTCACCACAGTTCAGGAAGGACATAGCTGCCATAGAGAGGGTTCAGCGCAGGACTACGAGATTGATTCCGGGCCTAGCTAGACTGAGCTATGAGGAGCGGCTGAAGGAGACAGGGCTTTATACACTAGAAAGGAGGCGGTTACGAGGAGATATGATGGAGATGTTTAAGATAATGAAAGGTAAAGATAAAATAAGTGCAGATGAATTATTCAACAGAGTAGACGGTGATAAGACCAGGGGATAAGATAAAGAAGAGGAGAGATAAGACGGTAGTTAGGCAGGGGACTTTTATTCAGAGAGTAGTTAGTGAATGGAACGGCCTCCCTGGAAAGGTAGTGGCAGCAGAAACAGTAGATAAGTATAAATTGGAATTAGATGGGTACCTGGAAGTTATGGAGATAGAGGGGTATGGGGATGTTGATAAGACTTTTCGGTAGTTTGAGCATTGATGGGTGATTGTGTGCATGTCTATGGAGTGCTGTTGGTGGGGGTCTCGTCAAGGGGTGTTGTGTGGTTGATGTGTTTTTAACCAAGCCCATGCCCCCTCCCCTGAGGAGAAAAAAAACGACAAAAGCTTTAAAATAAATAAAAAAACAAATAATTACAAAAACCCTTAAAAAATTTTTTTTTTTTTTTTGCATTTCTTCTTTGGATCTTGTATTGATAAATGTGTGGTGTTGATGTCACGCAGGCATGTGGGCTGAATGGCCTCCACCTGTGTATGATTTCCTTATAAAAAGTTTATCTAAGATGGATGGAGGTTACATTTTCACACCTGTTTGTTTGTGAGCAACATATCTCAAAAAGTTGTGGACTGATTTGGACAAAACTTGATAGACATGTTGGTTGTGTGACAAGGACGAATCGATTCGATTTTGGTGAAGATCTAAATACTGTATGAACATTTTTAAAGTGATTCTTAACCATTGAGAGGTGGGGCCAAAAATGACAGAGCACGACATTTCAAAAAGTTGTGGATGAGTTCACAAAACTTGGTGGGTGAATTGGGTAGCCATAGGTGACAAGAACAAGCAGATTCAATTTTGGTTTCGGTACGGATCTAGATCCGGCCCATCAATGGGATCCAAAATGTAAACTGTTCAGCCTGGCGTAGTAGGTATGCGATCTAATGAGTGCCATTCTAGTTTTTTCAATGTATGATGTTACAAACAAAAAATTACATACACACAAAAAAAGCTAAAAATGAAGCAAAATAATTTCTAAGAAAGCTTATTCATAAAAAATAATAATAAAAAAAATAAGATAATACAAGTCTGGAGATGGCAATGGTTCAAGAGGGGTATTTGACGATGTAGATTGTTTCAGAAGTCAAGGATGAGACAATTCACAATGTGATAATTTTTGACCAAGTTATCAAAATGATCAACATGATGTGGTACGGGTAACAGGTTATTAGCTGCAAAATGTCGAAAACCCGGTTTCGTTCAACAACTTTCAAAATTTGGCCTTTGCATACCTTTAAGGTCACAAACAACGTTGTGGACATTAAAATAGGAAAGGATACGTGCTATAGCTTATTGAGTTAGTTCGTCGAAGAAGGTCGAAACACCGGTTGATTCCCACACTTTGAGAATTGACCTTTGTGAACTTTAAAGGTCAAGGTCAAGGATTATGACCTTTGGTGCAAACTTCCTCTGGAACATCCAGAACAATATAAGTCATATAGGCATATGGCATTTCGCACTCCTCGGATTATCCTATACTTGATGTGAAATCAGCGTAAAAACAACTGAAGGGGCCGCACGGGCAAGGTGCGAGATAGAGCAAAATGGTTCAAGACTTTAGGTGAGAATGACCTCAAGATTATGCATAAAAAATTTGTCATCTAGCTCTTAAGTTTGGGCGGTCGTATGAATTTTATGTCAAAATTCGCAATTTCTAAGTTCTTGACCTTATGACTGATTGGACGAAAATGAAATCGAGCCTCCGTGGGCTATGCAGGATGCATGGCCAGGGGACAAAATACCGAAACCCCTGCCAGATTCGACAAACCCCTCGGAGAAATGGATTTTTATGTCAAAATTCTCAATTTTTTAAGTTCGTGACCTTGACCTTGGGACGAAATGAAAAATGAGCTCTGTTGGGCTATGCAGTGCACTGGGCTAACACAATACCGAAACCCTGCAGATTCGACAAACACCCTCGGAGAAGATGGATTTTTATGTCAAAATCACAATTTTCTAAGTTCGTGACCTTGTGACGAAAATGAAAATCGAGCTTGGTGGGCTCGGCAGGTGCATTGGGCTAACCAAATACCGAAACCCTGCCAGATTCGACAACCCTTGGAGAGAGAATTTTGTCAAATTCGCAATTTCTAAGTTCGTGACCTTGTGACCTTGACCTTGGGCCGAAATGAAAAATCGAGCTCCGTGGGGCTATGCAGTGCCATTGGGCTAACCAAATCCGAAACCCTGCAGATTCGACAACCCTCGGAGAGAAATGGATTTTTATGTCAAAATTCACAATTTTTTAAGTGCTGACCTTGACCTTGGGACGAAAATGAAAAATTGAGCTCTGTGGGCTATGCAGGTGCCACTGGCTAACCAAATACCGAAACCCTGCAGATTCGACAAACCCCCTCGGAGAAGATGGTTTTTATGTCAAATTCACAATTTTCTAAGTTCGTGACCTTGTGACGAAAATGAAAATCGAGCTTGGTGGGGCTCGGCAGGTGCCTTGGCTACACAATACGAACCCTGCAGATTCGACAACCCTTGGAGAGATGGATTTTGTCAAAATTCGCAATTTTCTAAGTTGTGACTTGTGACCTTGACCTTGGGCCGAAAATGAAAAATCGAGCTCCGTGGGCTATGCAGGTGCCATTGGCTAACCAATAAAAACCGACACCCCTGCCAGATCGGACACCCCGGAGAATGTAACTTGAAATCGGCCACCCCTAAAAACACGTTTTTGGCGTGGCTCCGCCCATAATGGGCGCAGCACGCCCATTCTCAGAAAACACAACTAGAATCATGATATAAACCTCCCACCAAATTTTATCAGGATCGGATCAAACCGACGGAGCTTGCGGGACAGACAGACAGACAGACAGAACACACACACACACAACGATAGTGTCACTCTGGCTGGCCTCGTGAACCAAAAGTTGTAGTACTCGAGAGCACTACTACTACCAACTTCATTCGAAACAGTTGAAAACCCTAGGAGCTGCCCAATTATTGATTTTTTTACATTTTCTAACTTCTGCACTTGACCTTGGACGAAAATGAAAATCGAGCTCTGGGGCTATGCAGTGCCATTTGGCTAACCAAGTACCGAAACACCCTGCCAGATTCGACAAACCCTCGAGAAGATGTAACTTGAATCGGCTACCCCTAAAAACACGTTTTTTGGGCGTGCTCCGCCATAATGGCGTAGCACGCCATTCTAGGAAACACCAACTAGATCATGATATAAACCTCCACCAAATTTTATCAGGATCGGATCAAAACCCGGAGCTATGCTCGGACAACGGGAAGACAGACACACACCCATAACGAATATAGTGGTCACTTACTGACTCGTGAACCAAAAAAATAAAAACACACACACACACAAGCATCATTAACAACGAGAATATAGCAGAAATTGTAGTATGTACAATTTAATGTAAATCGACAACAGACCTGGTAATTTGCAACGACATATGGATGGGCATCATGATCACCGAACCAGACTACACCAACTTGCCACCAGGCCACACCAACTCGCGACTAGGTCACTCTAACTTGTGACCAGGCCACACCAACTCACGACTAGGTCACACCAACTCGCGACTAGGTCACACCAACTTGCGACCAAGTCACACCAACTCGTGACCAGGCCACACCAACTCGCGACCAGGCCACACCAACTCTCACAGATTAGGTCACACCAACTCGCGACCAGTTCACACCAACTCGCGACCAGGCCACACCAACCCCAATACATGAGACCTGAACCCCAACACATGAGACCTGAAGCCACACCAACTCGCGACTAGGTTACACACAACTCACGACCAGGCCACACCAACTTGCGACTGGGTCACACCAACTCGGCAGACTGTCACACCAAACCTCCGCGATCTGGTCCA
>CM068958.1:107816649-107838781 GCA_035128595.1 Eptatretus atami | reverse complement strand
GATTCTGCCGGTGATAGGCCGACCAAACAACAGACAAAAAAGTAACAAGAAAGACAGAGGGGGTTGAAAACAACGCTCTTCACCTTCGGTGGAGAGGTCGGAGGTTAATAATTTTTTCCAATATTCATGATATATGAGTTCTATGGGATATGTTGTAGATTTGGGACACATTTTTCTTTATATTACCACTAACCATATTAACATTGAAGGTCAAAGTTGATATGGCAGTCCGAACAAATATGGCCTCTTGGATTGGGCCAAAGGGAAGCCGGGAAAGCTTACACCTGGCGATTGCTTTGTGATCACCAGATATATAGTTTATAGATAGTGCAATGGACAAACTGTAGCAGGCGGTACAAAGACTGGCCCACGGCATCATAACACGATGAAGAGGAATGAAAAGAGACAAAATATAAAGACCAGAGTTGCAGTCTGGACTAAACAGAAACAAGAGTGGACAACATGACACAACCGGACGATTTTGAATCAGTTTTCCATTGTGCAACGAGCGGTACACTGTTCCATACAAGTCCGCTGCTAGTCATCCCCAAAGCAGGGTTACTAACACCACCTGTGCCAGCACACCAGCAAGATGGAGATACATTTCTCACGCTGCTAGCTCTTCCCCGGCAATTGCAACCATCGTTCCTCTTCACATCCTTTGTGGTTGCCACGCTTGCAACATTATTGAGTTGAGAATATACATTCGATTTGTCTTTCGGGTTCCATCATGATTTGTACCCTTCATCGGCGATTGGTTGCCAGTATATAATAATACACTAGCAAATAAAAACACGTCACTTGTTTGACGGGATACCAATCTTTTCTGCGATGGCTAATCAATGGGGCAAAACAAACAAAAAAAAGGTTTTCTGGGAGATAACCAGCGTCACTGGTTGGCGTGTGCAGTGTGCCCACGTTACCCATGCACGCAAAACGACGTTTTGTTTTTTTGGTTTTTTTTACGTCACAAACATTCCCGGCAGTTTCCTGAATCCACCGTTGTGGATTCATTGAAATCCGTTAATCCGTTCTCAAGTTATAACACAACAAACAGAGACAGACAGACAGGGCTCTTTTTTATTATAGATGACAATTGGTATTGCTGTGCTTTGTTTCTATGACCAACACGCTTTGATTATGAAAGGAGCGGGTGGATTATTAAGGCATTATACTGAACTTAAGGAAATTAGAACATCAGCAGGCCTTCAGGGGAAAGCACAGGTTTTATTTCTGTTTGCCTATCTGTACCACCCTGGAAACATTAAACGCTCCTCGGGAGACAAAAATATCAAGTAAAAGTTGCTTACAAATTAATGCAAACCTTCCAGGGAAAAAATATATTTTTCAATCAACCAAAAAATGAAACTGGGCAGCATATAATCAACAGATCATGCATGGCAATTTCAACGGAGCGAAGTTGTGGCCACACCATCACAAAATCCTCACACTTTCCACCTAAAGCAAAGTTGAAAGATGGCAAAAATTCCACCAGGGTTTTTTTGACCAAATATCAAATTTTGAGTGAAAGAAAAATCTTGTTTGACCCAACCCCCCCCCCCCCCCATGACCTTGAGGTCCCACCCCCTGGGGCATGAAAGCATGGAGTTAAAAAAAAAAATCTACATTTATTGCATGCCCCAATTGTTGATTGCATAAACAAAGTTTCATTTGAAAAAGGTTTAAATATATACCCGTGATTGCATTTTTTGGAATGTGGACCTTTTGACCCCCACCTCAGGCCCAGGAGGCAGGACCAAAAATGATACTGCTCTCACACCTTCTTCCAAAGTTTGGTGAATTTCTGCACAAACGGTTGAGGAGGACATAGTGTGCAGACAAAAGGACAAACGGACGGGCCAATTACAATATTGCCCCCCTATTTTTTCCCCCGTCCAAACAATGTAGGTGTAATAAAACTGTACACAGTCATCAAGATTAATGCACCAGACAAAAACAAACTTTTCCCTCATGTCATTGCATCTTCCTTAAAACTATCAGACTTGAACTATGCATGTAATCCAACATACATGGGGGGAGGTGTAGGCCAGCACAGTGAACGTGGTAAATACAGTGGGTTGGGTGGGAAGGGGGTAGAGGGAGAGGTAAAAAAAATTCTACATTTCCTCCATAATAAAAGATATGGGCGAATTGGCGTTGCAAATCACTGAGGTTGCATATATAAGAACTTGGTGTTGTGAGATGTTGATAGACCAAGTTGCCAAAGCATCCTTACTATAATTCCACAGACTAGGTTTGTTTGTCGCACACTCCAAAAGTTCCGGGCTGATTCCATCTAGACTTACTCATAGGAATCAGTATGACCCGTTTTATCTTTGCCGGTGGTCTTGGGGGGGGGGGGGCGCAAATTTCTCAATGTACATGTGTACGGTGAAGCGCCACTCTAGGTAGGTGAGGGTATTACAACGTCCCACCATTTATAGTATGATTCCAGTACATGAGTGTTTTACATTATAAACGTAGTATGTTTTGCTAAATGCACATAACCTGGGATTTTTTTTTGTCTGTACACCGCCCAAATAAAGGTATGCGTCAGAAGAACGTCGATGTTGCGGGGAACAAGATCGCATATAGGGTGGGTATTCTGCTCGTTAGTTATATTTAAAAAATAATAATAATAAAAAGTAAACTATTGGTTTTTCATTGTAATCAAAAGTGATACACAGGCAAAAGATGTCACAGCAATCAATCCAATGAAAATGGAAACAAAGAAAACTAAAACTCCCATGCTCGTTGCAAAGGTGTATAGAAAATATACACAATCGAACCTGCATCAATACCAGCAGAGCTACCCGTCACTTTGCTGACAGACCCATTAGTCATTGTTTTGCCAAAAACTGGGTAGAGAAAAGAAAGAAAGGAAGACAATTTAACCCATGCAGAGAGCATTTTAACCCTCACTCCACCGCCTCAACCCTGTCACCATGTCCCACTCACTTCCTCCCTTTGCCCCCGTTCGTCCTGATATCCCCTTCTGTTAGCAATGTCTACACGATGGCAGGGTTGAACAGGGCCCTCCTGATTTTTTTGCCTTTCTTATTTAGCTTTTATGTGGGGGGGGGGGGGGGTGGGGGGGGAGGAGAAAGGAAGGACGACAAATTTACCCATGCCAAAGAGTGCTTTAACCTCAGCGTTGCCCAGGTAAGAAAGGAAATTGTAATACCCCTGCCCACCACCTCCAGGTGGTGCTACACGGTACACATTACAAGAGAATTTACACACACACCCCACCCCGTGAGGCTGCAGCACATAGCCTATGTTACCCAACACAAAGTTGGACTTGTATTGTAAAAGATGTGGCATGCATAAGGAACAAAAGAAGCCCAAGATGAGAGAGAGAAGAGAGAGTTTGGAATTGAGAGAGAAAAAGGTGTTAAAGAGAAAGAGAGTGCGAGAGAGAGAGAAAGAGAGAGTGTGAGAGAGAGAAAGAGAGTATGTGTGTGTGAGACAGCTGGAGTGTGAGAGAGCAAGAGTGAGAGTGTAGAGAGAAGAGTGAGAGTGTGAGAGAGCAAGATTGAGAAGAGAGCAAGAGGAGAGTGTGAGAGAGCAAGAGTGAGTGTGAGAGAGCAAGATGAGTGTGAGAGAGCACAGAGTGAGTGTGAGAGAGCAAGTGAGTGTGAAGACAAGTGTGGTGAGAGAGCAAGAGATGAGTGTGAGAGAGCAAGAGTGAGACCTTTGACAGTATGACATGAGTGAATGAATATGATATATATATATATATATTATATATATATATATATATATATATATATATATATAATTTATATATTAATACTGTTACGGATTCTCCGCCCGCCGGCGGCGGACAGCCGCTTTATCTGAATCATGGCCGTACGCCCACCGGATGAGCAATCAGTCGCGGCTTTCCGATCAACGCCAAAACAGCGAACAAACAAATTTCAAATTTTTTTTTATGGAGATGTGTAAAGTGATTAAGACTAATTTGGGTACGCTGATTTCAAAAATCATAAACCGTTTTTGCTGTATCACGTCAAGGATTTTCAGGAACAGAAATATTCCATTGCCTAGAATTCAGGATTTCAAATGAAATTTACATGTCTTTAACATGTCATTTCGTACAATTGTTGTTAATTGTGTTATATTTCTTTCTTTCAGATAAAGATGAGTAGGCGTTCCTGTACCATCATCCTGAAACTTCTGTTATGTCTGTGGTCGATCATACCAAAAAGATCAACAGCGAAGTTATATCTCAGCAGTGAAAATGAAGGCGCCTACTTTCACTACTCGGGTGAAGGTGGGGGACCAAGAACAGAGCTTGGCACCACACATCTGCTGCACAAGCTGTCACCCAACCTTGACTCAGTGGTGGTGGGCAAGCGCCGAGCATGCCATTGCGGTGCCATGATATGGCGTGAGCGCAGAATCATCATGATGATGTTATTTCTGCTGCACAAGCATCGCGCTTCAACAAGAAGAATAAAGGTCACATCAGTACGCTGCTGCGTCTCTGCCCGTAAACCTGTGCCTCATGATGACGAGAACCCCGTTCCAACACCTCCAGCTGATCAGAACATAAGCTGTAAGCGTGGTGAGAGGATGTGATGGATGAACCTTTTGAACCCGAATGAAACCTTTTTTAATTCCATTTCCTACACCCACCTGAATCTTCCTGACAAAACATTGGAGCAGTCTCGGATTAGACGGCGAACATTCCACCAGAGATTTCACTCAGAGACGCTCAAGGGCGCACAACCCGAACATGATGGGATTCTTGTGCTGTTCTGCATCGTGAAACTGACACAGAGCTAGCACAAACAGCAAATGCCAAATGCTCTTTAATTACATCAGTGGAGTTTTTCTTTAATTTTCTATAATTTTTGAAGTTCATGATGAAATACATGAATAAATGAATTTTGTAAATTTCATTGAAATTCCTGATTGAGCAATGGAATATTTCTGTTCTGAAAATCCTGGACTTGATACGAGCAAAAACGGTTATGATTTTTGAAATCAGCATACCCAATTATCTAAATCACTTTACACATCTCCAGTAAAAAATCTATTGTTGATGTTAGTGAAACCAGCCACAGGTGTTGTATTGAGCACACCACACCTTCCGTACTCTACCCGCACGTTACAGGTCAATCGCGAATTGTCGATATACCTAATTAATCCGCGGGTAGATACGAAATTGACCTCAACGGACGCTTGGAAACGAGCGCTTTAAGAGCTCGCTTCTTTTGGGATAACCGAGCGGGGGTATTATCGCGCAGTCGTTGAATGGATCACTTTACGGCTATTTAAAAACCAACTATATTCCGAGTGAAGATGGCAGCTCAATTAAGGAAAAGACGCAACGAACGGTGTACATTTAAAAAAGCAGATTTATTTGTACCACAGATGAGGCATGATATGCAATATACAAAACACACATTGCAATGCAAAGGAGAGAGCTAATACATCTATTTATTATGTTACAGCACTTAATCCAGTTCTACTTGCGACATGCGCGCCACAACTTTCATACAAAGAAAAGCAAGGAAAAACCCCTCAAGACCAAGGGGTAGACTGACCCCTTGGGGTCTTTATACCACGGAGCCGTGTAACGCAGAGCTCCGCGAACCGGGCTGGCTCCTTACCTCGCTGGGGCGACCCGCGCCGTCCGTCTTCCACGACCCACGGTAGGCACGACTTGCGAGCGGCCACGACCTCCAGACCTCCAGACGAGCAACCGTCGACCCTCTGACTCCAAAAGACTCCTTCCCTCAGCTCCAAAAAAGACCTCGAGAGAGACTCCCACAACCCCCAGACCTTCTCTAGCTCGTCCTTTATACCCACGTGTGCATCGCCCCTCCCTACTTCCAGCACGTAACGGGAAACTTCCAGAAGCTGGGTTGTCGCCGCCAAGGATTGGCCCAGGGCCGTTATTCGCCCAAATCAGCCCCTCCTTTACTTCAACTTTGAACCCTGGCCCGTTCACCCCTCCCCTGCCGGCGCGGGGGGAAAGCAAGAAAAAAGGGGAGGAAATCCAGCATTATCGGAATTCTCTCCTCGGGTGCTGTGGTTGCCGCACTCAGCGGGGCAACGGGTTTTCCTACGTTGCCTTTGTTTCCTTTCTTGATTGGTATCCATGGCAAGACTTATTTGACTGGGAGAGTTTGTGGGTGGTTTTGAATGCGGTGTGGAGAAGGGTGTGAGGCGTTTTGTGGAGATGGTTTGATGCTGGCGTTGTCGGTGGTTTGGGCGTTGACGAGAAGTGTGTGGTGATCGTGGTTGTTGGTGTTGTGGGCTGTTCATTTCTGTGGGGTTGTTGCAGTTGACGAGAAGGGGGTGGTGCGGTCGCACGTGGTGTTTGGTCGGTGCGCCTTTGTGTGGTGTAGTAATGGCGTTGGTCCAAAATAACGATAGCTAAAGAAAAACGGCTACCTCAAAGATCACAGCCCGGGTACACGAAATATCCCTTTAGACATCGGTGGGAAATCTATCTGAACACAGTTATCGCATACTGATCTAAGGACCTTATATGTGCTCTGCGAATTTCCACAGTCCGTAACAATACGTTAAGCCTATTTTGGTGGAATTCTCTCCGAAACTGCCGGACGGATTGTCGCCACTTCGGCATGCGGGTGGTCTGTGCTAATGTACAGCATCAGCTATGTGAGAATCGCGCCAGACTACAGGTTTCTTGGAATTTTTGGAGATTTTCTAATTTTTACATTCGTTTGCATGACGACGTGTGATTGTCACCGCTGAGAGCCGTAATTGTGTCATTGACTTCATCGCTCATTCGCTGATGTCAATCGTCTTGTCGTGACAGGACGTACCGATGTAGAGGCGTAATCCGACTCCTAGAAAAACAGCGTCTGCAATGTAAAACCTCTTCTGCACATGCCTGACTACCTCAGAAGGTGCTTTGACACAAAAAAATGTACAAGAAACGATGTTATAAAGAAATTCTATAATCACATTGTGAACACTGGATATATTAGTCTAACGAACCTCCTTTAGAAACTTCGCGTGGAGCGCGCGGTTTGGCTAGTATATATACTCATTTATGAAAACAAAGACCACCCACATCTACCTGAAGAGGGAATAACCAACATATTCACCTAATCAAATTAAACCCAGTGGCTTGGATTATATAAAATAAATCTACTCCTCCATGCTCTTTCTTGCCAAAGAAAGAGCTCCATCACATTCACATCCAACCCAGACATGAACCAGCCATGTTTCATGCTTCAGAAACACACACACAACAAAAAAACACACACAGACAACACCAGATCATGTGAGAGTTAAACAAAAAAGGACATAAATAAATAAATAAATATTTTTTAAAAGAGCAGAGCGAGCAGCCCATCAATGGTGAGATTTGACATTTATTTGCTTAAGGTTTGCAAAATAAAGGAAAAAGCACCCCTCCATTTGACATCACTAGAAAGCGAGTGGTCGTATAGAAATAAAACCAGTCACAGCGCGGAGGCTTAGGGTTGATTGGCTCGAGGAAGCCGGCTAGGAAGCGGGGAAAACGTCACCCGAGACGGGTCTACTCTTGTTTGTTTCTCAAATTAGCGGAGTCGATCTACGTTACTTTTTGGTTTGAAGCGTCTTTTTCTTTTAAAATGATATAATCCCAACCAGCATATTTATAACACACATACATCCTTTGGCCCAAATAAAGACCAAAATTATTGCCCAAAATAACTGCACCGGTTGGTTTACAATCGGTCAAGACCGGTTGACTTTAAAGTTAACAGCTTAAAGAATAATCAATAGTACGATAAGCCAAGTTTTGCAACCATCAGAGCGGTTTCAAACAAACAATAATTTATTGATTTCCAAGTAACTTGGGTGCTGCTGGAAACGCTCAAATTCCCCAGCGACTTGTGGCTAACTTAAAGGTTAACGACTGACTCGTTAACCACGAGATAAAAAACCATTACTTCATCTCAGTGTATTGTTTGATGGTTCGCATGAAAACCACCATCGAAATGGTCAAGTACCATCATTTAGTTAATGCTGATATTTTTGCAGTGGAATTTCCACCCCCAATCACTCATTTTAATGTGCAGTCACAGGTCAATTCCAGGTTCTCTCGAGATAATGTAGACTTGTAGGTGAAACCAGGAAATCATACAAAAAAAAATTGCAAACATTTCTTCTAAAAAACGATGGTCATATTAAAGCAGGTCTTTTATTAAACATGATCCAAGGATCATAGTGGAGATGAAACGCACGCACGCACACACAGCTTTGGACAGTGCCATCACTTCCCACAGCCATTCTGGGTCCAGTAACGCCACACTAATTCATGTGACGAATCATTACTCATCTACCACTTGATACTTATTCAATTAAGGAAAAATGTTAGAACTGATGCCATGGGAAAATGCAATAATTCATTTATTTTAATTTGCCCAAAGATGGACTTGCGAGAGAAAAAAAAGTAACATCAAAAGTGATATTTAGCCAGTTGACGCCGTGATGCCTCAAGAGGGACAGGGAAAGTAAGACCTCACAAGGATGAAAGAGGGCTCGAGTTCAAAATATCAATATTAAACTACCAATATGAGCAATCTATCTGAAGATAGATTCTTCAGAAGATCGCGTCCAAAGGAGGACCAAGAAAGCCATTCTAGTGTTACTGTGCACAAATGTACGCCTAGAGCCACAAAGTGGGCACAAGTCTTCATGCCCAAAATCTCAACAAAGCTAGTTCTAAAACAAAATCGAGTGAGGATATCGGACATGGAAAATAAAATAAAAAAAAGATGGTGGCAATCGTTTGATTCTCAGCAAAGTTGAAAGTTCAACTTATTCAGTGGCTAGATGGTCAGCATTTTTCATTTGCTAACATGTGAAAAAATAATTCCACCCTGGCTAATGATAGTCCGATATCTGGAGGGCCAGAGGTATTGGATGCATTTCAAACAGTGTGGACCCCTTCACCATTTGGAGGGGGAAAAGAGATAGACCAGAACCATGATAGAACTTCCGACCTCTTCAATGCAGATATGGATCAAAGAAAACACAACCGCCATAACTTAATCTCATCATGTGGAGGAGATGCAAATCTACCCTCATTCCTTCAGGAGTATTTCACAAACTATTCCTGACTGGCAAGGCTCATCGAATTGGTCAAAAGCAAATAGGTTTAGGCTGTATTCGAAGGGGGATCATTTATAATCAAAATAGGTAGTGTTTACATTGTACAGGAATTTCGTGAGGCCACATCCAAATGTTTGTGCAGTTTTGGTCACCACAGTCAGGAAGACATAGCTGCCATAGAGAGGGTTCAGCGCAGGACTACGAGATTGATTCCCGCCTAGCTAGACTGAGAGCTATGAGGAGCGGCTGAAGGAGACAGGGCTTTAACACTAGAAAGGACGGTTACGAGGAGATATGTGGATTGTTAAGATAATGAAAGGTAAAGTAAAATAAGTGCAATGAATTATTCAACAGAGTAGACGGTGATAAGACCAGGGATAGATAAAGAAGAGGAGAGATAAGACGGTAGTTAGGCAGGGGATTTTATTCAGAGATAGTTAGTGAAGGAAGGCCTCCCTGGAAGGTAGTGGCAGCAGAAACAGTAGATAAGTATAAATTGAATTAGATGGGTACCTGGAAGTTAGGGAGATAGAGGGTATGGGGATGTTGATAAGACTTTTCGGTAGTTTGAGCATTGATGGGTGATTGTGTGCATGTCTATGGAGTGCTGTTGGTGGGGGTCTCGTCACAGGGTGTGTGTGTTGTTGATGTTTTTTTAACCAAGCCCATGCCCCTCCCCTGAGGAGAAAAAAAACGACAAAAGCTTTAAAATAAATAAAAAAACAAATAATTACAAAAACCCTTAAAAATTTTTTTTTTTTTTTGCATTTCTTCTGGATCTTGTATTGATAAATGTGTGGTGTTGATGTCACGCAGGCATGTGGGCTGAATGGCCTCCACCTGTGTATGATTTCCTTATAAAAATTTATCTAAGATGGATGGAGGTTACATTTTCACACCTGTTTGTTTGTGAGCAACATATCTCAAAAAGTTGTGGACTGATTTGGACAAAACTTGATAGACATGTTGGTTGTTGACAAGGACGAATCGATTCGATTTTGGTGAAGATCTAAATACTGTATGAACATTTTTAAAGTGATCTTAACCATTGAGAGGTGGGGCCAAAAATGCAGAGCACGACATTTCAAAAAGTTGTGGATGAGTTCACAAAACTTGGTGGTGAATTGGGTAGCATAGGTGACAAGAACAAGCAAATTCAATTTTGGTTCGGTCCGGTCTAGATCCGCGCCATCAATGGGATCCAAAACGTAAACTGTTCAGCCTGGCGTAGTAGGTATGCGATCTAATGAGTGCCATTCTAGTTTTTTCAATGATGATGTTACAAACAAAAAAATTACATACACACAAAAAAAAGCTTAAATGAAGCAAAATAATTTCTAAGAAGCTTATTCATAAAAAAATAATTAAAAAAATAAGATAATACAAGTCTGGAGATGGCAAATGGTCAAGAGGGGTATTTGACGATGTAGATTGTTTCAGAAGTCAAGGATGAGACAATTCACAATGTGATAATTTTTGACCAAGTTATCAAAATGATCAACATGATGTGGTAGGTAACAGTTATTAGCTGCAAAATGTCGAAAACCCGGTTTCGTTCCAACAACTTTCAAATTTGGCCTTTGCATAACCTTTAAAGGTCACAAAACAACGTTGTGGACATTAAATAAGGAAACAGGATACGTGCTATAGCTTATTGGAGTAGTTCGTCGAAGAAGGTCGAAAACCCGGTTTGATTCCCACAACTTTGGAGAATTTGACCTTTGTGAACTTTTAAAGGTCAAAGGTCAAGGATTATGACTTTGGTGCAAAACTTCCTCTGGAACTTCCAGGAACAATATAACTCATATAGGCTATATGGCATTTCGCACTCCTCGGATTATCCTACTTGTGAAATCAGCGTAAAAACAAACGAAGGGCCGCCACGGGCAAGTGTTCGAGATAGAGCAAAATGGTTTCAAGACTTTAGGTGGAGAATGACCTCAAGATTATGCATAAAAATATTGTCATCCTAGTCTTAAAGTTTGGGCGGTCGTATGATTTTTATGTCAAAATTCGCAATTTTCTAATTCGTGACCTTATGACCTTACCTTGGGACGAAAATGAAAAATCGAGCTCCGTGGGGCTATGCAGGTGCCATTGGGCTAACCCAAACGAAACCCCTGCCAGATTCGACAAACCCCTCGGAGAAGATGGATTTTTATGTTCAAAATTCTCAATTTTTTAGTTCGTGACCTGACCTTGGGACGAAAATGAAAAATTGAGCTCTGTTGGGGCTATGCAGTGCCACTGGCTAACCAATACCGAAACCCCTGCCAGATTCGACAAACCCCCTCGAGAGATGGATTTTTATGTCAAAATTCACAATTTTCTAAGTTCGTGACCTTGTGACGAAAATGAAAAATCGAGCTTGGTGGGGCTCGGCAGGTGCCATTGGGCTACAAATACCGAAACCCCTGCCAGATTCGACAAACCCTTGGAGAAGATGATTTTGTCAAAATTCGCAATTTTTAATCGTGACCTTGTGACCTTGACCTTGGGCCGAAAATGAAAAATCGAGCTCCGTGGGCTATGCAGGTGCCATTGGGGCTAACCAAATACCGAAACCCCTGCCAGATTCGACAAACCCCTCGGAGAAGATGGATTTTATGTCAAAATTCTCAATTTTTTAAGTATCGTGACCTTGACCTTTGGGACGAAAATGAAAAATTGAGCTCTGTGGGCTATGCAGGGCCACTGGGCTAACCAAATTACCGAAACCCTGCAGATTCGACAAACCCCCTCGGAGAAGATGGATTTTTATGCAAAATTCACAATTTTCTAAGTTCGTGACCTTTGACGAAAATGAAAAATCGAGCTCGTGGGGCTCGGCAGGTGCCATTGGGCTAACCAAATACCGAAACCCCTGCCAGATTCGACAAACCCTTGGAGAGATGGATTTGTCAAAATTCGCAATTTTCTAAGTTCGTGACCTTGTGACCTTGACCTTGGGCCGAAAATAAAAATCGAGCTCCGTGGGGCTATGCAGTGCCATTGGGCTAACCAAATACCGAAACCCTGCCAGATTCGACAAACCCCCTCGGAGAAGATGTAACTTGAAATCGGCCACCCCTAAAAACACGTTTTTGGGCGTGGCTCGCCCATAATGGGCGCAGCACGCCCATTCTCAGGAAAACACAACTAGATCATGATATAACCTCCACCAAATTTTATCAGGATCGGATCAAAACGACGGAGCTATGCTCGGACAGACAGACAGACAGACAGACAGACAGACACACACACACAACGAATATAGTGGTCACTCTGGCTGGCGCTCGTGAACCAAAAGTTGTAGTACTCGAAGAGCACTACTTGCATACCAACTTTCATTCGAAACAGTTGAAACCCTAGGAGCTGCCCAATTTATTGATTTTTTGACATTTTCTAACTTCGTGACCTTGACCTTGGGACGAAAATGAAAACGAGCTCCGTGGGGCTATGCAGGTGCCATTGGGCTAACCAAGTACCGAAACCCTGCCAGATTCGACAAACCCCTCGGAGAAGATGTAACTTGAAATCGGCTACCCCTAAAAACACGTTTTTTGGGCGTGGCTCCGCCCATATGGGCGTAGCACGCCCATTCTCAGGAAAACACACTAGATCATGATATAAACCTCCCACCCAAATTTTATCAGGATCGAGTCAAAACCCACGGAGCTATGCTCGGGACAGACAGACAGACAGACAGACACACACCATAACGAATATAGTGGTCACTTACTGACTCGTGAACCAAAAAATAAAAACACACACACACACAAGCATCATTAACAACGAGAATTAGCAGAAATTGTAGTATGTACAATTTAATGTAAATCGACAACAGACCTGGTAATTTGCAACGACATATGGATGGGCATCATGATCACCGAACCAGACTACACCAACTTCCACCAGGCACACCAACTCGCGACTAGGTCACTCTAACTTGTGACCAGGCCACACCAACTCACGACTAGGTCACACCAACTCGCGACTAGGTCACACCAACTTGCGACCAAGTCAACCAACTCGTGACCAGGCCACACCAACTCGCGACCAGGCCACACCAACTCACGATTAGGTCACACCAACTCGCGACCAGGTCACACCAACTCGACGACCAGGCCACACCACCCAATACATGAGACCTGAACCCAACACATGAGACCTGAAGCCACACCAACTCGCGATAGGTTACACCAACTCACGACCAGCCACACCAACTTGCGACTGGGTCACACCAACTCGCGACTGTCACACCAACTCGCGACTGGTCACACCAACTCGCGACTAGACTACATCAACTCGCGACTGGGCTACAACAACTCGCGACTAGACTACACCAACTCACGACTAGGTCACCAATCACGACTAGCTACCAACTCACTATCAGGCTTCAAATACCTTCTGAAAGAAATACAATTATCATTGTCCTGTTGACCATTTCATCCAACTGACAAGCTTTGGATCCCAAATGTACTGATCCCCCAAACATTAGACCTGAACCCCAACACCATTAGACCTGAACCCCAACACATGAGACCTGAACCCCAACACATGAGACCTGACCCAACACATGAGACCTGAACCCACAACATGAGACCTGAAACCCCAATACATGAGAACCTGAAACCCAACACATGAGACCTGAACCCCAAACATGAGACTGAACCCCAACACATGAGACCTGAACCCCAACACATGAGACCTGAACCCCACACATGAGACCTGACCCCAACACATGAGCTGAACCCACACATGAGACCTGAACCCCAACACATGAGACCTGAAACCCCACACATGAGACCTGAAACCCCAACCACATGAGACCTGAAACCCCAACACATGAGACCTGACCCCAACATGAGACCTGAAACCAACCATGACCTTGAAACCCCAACACATGAGACCTGAAACCCCAAACATGAGACCTGACCCCAACACATGAGACCTGACCAACATAACTGAACCCCAACACATGAGACCTGAACCCCAACACATGAGACCTGAACCCCAACACATGAACCTGAACCCCAACACATGAGACCTGAACCCCAACACATGAGACCTGAACCCCAACACATGAGACCTGAAACCCCAACACATGGACCTAAACCCCAACACATGGAGACCTGAAACCCAACACACATGAGCTGAAACCCAACACATGAGACCTGAAACCCCCAACACATGAGACCTTGAAACCCCAACACATGAGACCTGAACCCCAATACATGAGACCTGAAACCCCAACACATGAGACCTGAACACCCAACACATGAGACCTGAAACCCCAACACATGAGACCTGAACCCCAACACATGAGACCTGAAACCCCAACACATGAGACCTGAAACCCCAACACATTAGACTTGAACCCCAACACATGAGACCTGAACCCCAACACATGAGACCTGAACCCCAACACATGAACCTGAACCCAACACATGAGACCTGAAAACCCCACACGAACCTGAAACCCAACACATGAGACCTGAACCCCAACACACGAGACCTGAAACCCCAACACATGAGACCTGAACCCCAACACACGGACCTGAAACCCCAACACATAGACCTGACCCCAACACATTAGACCTGAAACCCCAACACATAGACCTGAAACCCCAACACATGAGACCTGAACCCCCAACACATTAGACCTGAAACCCCAACACATAAGACCTGAACCCCAACACATGACACAGAAAAACATTCGGATGAGGGTAAAATTAATAACGTTCCTCCACAGAGGTGTTCAGTTTTGCGAGATATCACATCATGAGGTCCCGTTTCATGGTTCTCTCGAAGAAAATCGGATATTTTCATCTCCAAGAAGAGACGGGGGCCCTGCACTGCATCAAATGATAAACACGTCGTGGACCGATCACCTTGAAAGAATCGAGAAATCCCTGGAGTAACCTCACTCCCATCACATTGCTTCCCCGTCTCAATCTGCAGCTTGAGAACGACGATCAAGCTTGCCATTCAACGTCAACTCCACACATTTCTCCCTCCCAATATATCCATGTAGCCACCACAAATTCAGCCGTCTCGAACACCATCATATTAAACCATCAGCAAAGATAAATAATCCTGAGGCCGGACCTCACCCAGAAGTTCGCGGAGAACGCAGCCATCACGAGCAGATCGCGCGCGCCTAAGGACCGGCGCTGGTCAAATCTCGTGAGATCAGGATCAAAGGCAACAGCGGGGGCAATGTTCTCGCGAGACTTAATTTTTTTCCGTATAAGATTCTTCTTCTTCTTCTTCTTTTTTTTTTACATTCAAGAGGATCTTTCAAAGCCGTGAGGATCTATACATGCCACTTGCTTATTAACACCGGCTGGAGAAAACAAGTATGGGGGACTTCAAATGATTTGAACCGTTTGTTTCATCAATTTTGAACCCGATTTTCAGAATCATCGGTGCTTTTGGCTCAGTCGACATCGTGCATCCGGTACACGTGACCGGCTGATCCCAATCTCTTTGGCAGAGTGGAAAAGAGGCCGTTTGAGTTCCCTGTGCCGAGGATATTGTGTGAAGATGTGCTCCAAATCTTCGAGAACCTTCCACCGCTCGCAGAACTCCACAGAGTGACACCCTGTCCTTCGTAAATAGGAGTTTAGAGCACAATGTCTAGGCCTGGAGAGTGTAGAGCATTGGCTGCCTGGTCTGTTGGGGGAGAATCGAGAAAACAGACGCGGGGTTAAACCAAAGGGGGCATCTTCCAGCGCCATGTCCCCTTGGTGGAGGTCTCCCACTGAAATTACCATTTTCTGTTCATGTCATTCCTAATTAGATTAGAGAGTTCTGATGGACCCAGAAGGATTGGAGTTGAGAAATGTGAATTGAGTGCAGGTGTAGCTCCAATGCCCAGGTGGGCAGGGATCCAGCACAGGTCAATGGAGGACCTCAGTTAGCCGTGTTGAGGACCTCAGTTTTTAATGGGTTTTTTGTATTCCTTGTCGAGGCTCCACAGAAACGCACAACAAGCGGAGCAGGAGACAAGAGGGGTGGGAGAGGGAAGGACAAAACAGTGGGGAACAGAGACATTAGGAGATCTGTGGAAGGGAGAGGGATGGGGTTGAGTACATGGGGTAAAGAAGATGGACATTTCAGGGACTTTCAGGAAGGAAAGCAGGGAATTTGAAGGAGGTGGGTTTGGGGTGGATTAGCGTGGGTAGAAAAGATGGTGCTTTTGGATGGGGGAAGATAAGAGATGGCGGTGAACGGCTGTTTTGAATACCTGGAGGGAATAGTGGGATTGAAGAGAGTGTGGGAGTTTGTTCCAAAGGCAGGGGGGAAAAAAGAGAATGAAAGAGTGAGAGTGAGCAGTGATTCGTGATTTTGGTAGTTTTACCAGAAGGGGTTGTTGGCAGACCTTGAGCACCCTGTGGAAATGTGGTGGGGTAAATTGCAGAGAGAGCAGGGGGGGGGCGAAGATGGAGAGGAGACGGTAGAAGACAGAAAGACCACCGACCTGCTGCGGTGAGAGAGTGAGAGACTCAAAGACTCAGCCTCATTGCAGAGAATGCTAATGATCGAATGCCTTGGTTTCCACAGTGTGAAGCGAGAAAGGTGAGAGGCAGAGCACAGCGAGAGGGAGAGCAGTACTCCATCAGGCTGCGGACAAAAGCTTTGTAAGTGGTCAGGAGCTCAGGGGCCGAGGAAGGACTTTGCGCGAGGGAGGATTCCAATGGCGACTGCCTTTGGAGGCCAGCTTGGAAATGTGGTTTTCCCAGGAAGGTCATGGCAGATAGTGAGAGCAGAAGCTTGAAAGAAAGGACTTCATTAAGGATTGTCGAGAAAGTAGATGGAGGGGAGGGGGGGTTCCAAACGGTCCTTTCGGAGAGACATAGTGAGGGTGTGAGATTTGTCCGGATTGAAAAGACATGTTCCATGTTGGACCATTTGTGATTTTATCCAGATCTGCAGTGAGCGAAGAAGCTGCTGCTTGCGGTCTGAGGGATGACCGATGGTACGGCAGAGAGTGAAGTCATCAGCAAAGAGATATAATTTCAGAGAGTCGGAGAGATCATTGATGAAAACCAGAAAAGAACAGGGCCCAGACGCTGCCTTGAAGAACTCTAGCCTGGACAGGAAGAGGGGATGAAAGAACTCCATTTAGGGCCACACGTTGACTGCGACAGGAGAGGAAGTCTGCGAGCCATGAGTGGAGATGGCCTTGGATACCATGGGAAGAGGTTTGGTGAGAGGGCAGGGTGCCAGACTGTGTCAAAAACACGATATGTCAGGGTACGGCTCGATTTCCTGTCTGGCATTGAGGACTCCATCCATTGTTGGGAGAGTAGAAGCAGCATATCCAGGGTAGAGTGACCTGGTCTGAAACCAAGTTGATGATCGGAAATCAAGCATTGGAGAAGAGCATTAACTAAAGCATCTACATTAGTTGACCTCACAGTGTTTGCTAAAGGTCTACATTAGTTGACCTCACGAGTGTGAATAACTTTGTATTTTATGATATTAATGGTGTCGTATCAATTATCTCTGCCACCGAAGGTGAAGGAGGTTACGTTTTCACTCCTTTCTCTCTGTTTGTTATTTGCAAAATCGAAGATTTTTCAAGTTTATTAGTCAGTCGATTTTGTTAGTCTGTCTGTCTGTCTGTCTGTCTGTCTGTCTGTCTGTCTGTCTGTCTGTCTGTCACCTACAGGTCACAATTTTAAACGGATCTTCACGAAACTTCACCACATGGTACAGTTTGTCAAAAGGAGAAAGCCTATTGTTTTTGAGGTCAAATGGTCAAAATAGGCCAAAGGTCAACAACTAAGGTGAGATTTCTAAAATCCTCAATTTTCATCCGATTGACTTGAAATTTGAAGAGGATTTATATTTCAGGTCACTGAAGTCAACCACCAATTATTTTTGAGGTCAACATGGACCAAAAGCTCAACATCTTAGGTGGGATTTCTAAAACCCTCAATTTTCATCCGATTGACTTGAAATTTGAAGAAGAGTTGCATATTTGGTCATTGAATTCAACCAACAATTATTTTTGAGGTCAAAGTTGATTTATGGATTTTGCAAGTATCGTGCTCTGCACGATGTCTTCTTCTTGACTGTTGTTTGTTTGTCTGTCTGTGTGAAGGATATCTCAAAAAGTTGTGGACGGATTTGGAAGAAATTTGGAAGGCAGGTTGGGTGTGTGACAAGGACAAACTGATTGTATTTTGGTGATGATCCGGATCCGAATTCGAGTTATTTAATTTTTAAAGTGATTCTTCACAATTATGCCTGGAATTGGTTTAATGGTTCGGGTGGTGGGCTTTGGATCCTCGGGTCCTGAGTTCAAATCCCACTCAGTTGTTGAATTAATACCAGGTGGGGTTGACTCAGCCTGTCATCCTTCCGAGGTCGGCAAAATGAGTGCCAGCATGCTGGTCTCCTGTGTCGGAGTGGCGACCAGTCCAGGATTGTGCCAAATAGCCAAGGAGACTGCTTAGGCAGCACCAACGCTCTGCACAGAGTATGGTCCCAATCTCCTCCTCCTCCACAGCTATAAAGACGTTCACACAACTGAGGTGGTATTTCTAAAAAGCGTCGATATACGTTTACCCCATGAGTTACATGCTGGAAGCACCTTTGACATGTATGTGTGTGTATATATATATATATATATATATGTTTGTAGCCACTGTGCCGGAAGTCCGTCAAATGTTCCCGCAAGTAGAATGATTGCTTAATCTCCTCTTGGTCTTCCCAGCAAGTCCATGCGAAGTTGAACGGTCATTCAGTGCACAACGGCGTATGAAGATGTGGCTATGTAGTGCAATCACCCAGCAACGTTTCAACCATCTCATGATCTGTCATGTGTACCAAGATCGATTGACAGCACTTGACCATCAAGCCATTGCTCTGGAAATTTTTATCGATCGGCCAACACACGTGGTGGTATTTTTAGGTTAGGTTAGGTCCATATGGGAGCATGCACCAGAGCAGCGCGTTATAGTTTTTTGGCAAGTTTTAAAGTTAGTTTCTTGTGCAGTATCTTTTTGTGTCAATCTCATTTTTGGGTTTTGCATTTTGAATGAGTTCAAGGGTTATGAGAAAAAAAAAAGACAGTCAAACATTTGATTTGTTCTGTTTGATTTATTTGGCATGTTGAATTTATTTGTCCCCTACTGGTTTCACCAGAGGGGAATACATGTTTGCTCTCCGTCCATCCGTCCATTCTTCGATCCCACCTGTGGTTTTCCCGACTTTTTTTTCCCATACCCTTTAACATATTCAACTGAAACTTGGTACATGATTTTATTATGATAAGCTATAGAACTAGATCGAGTTTCAGGGCGTTTCATCAATTTTTCACAGAAGTATGCTCTTTTTGGACTTACAAAATATCATATCAGTCGGGGACATGTAATGTAAATCAAAATAAAGACCAATTACTGCACCGCAGTTCCAAGAACAACACACACACATACACACAAACACAGATGTATTATCAACTGGTAAGTACTTACAAAAGCTTTTTTATTTGAAGTTAGAACCTGAACTTATAAGCAATTTACTGATTTCCCAATTGCCCGGATCATCGGCGGGACACCGTTTTTCATCGAGGTTTCAATCCTTTCAGCCCAGAACCTCTCCAAACATCAGATCCACAACCCCGGTCGCAGGTCCACATCAGTAGATTACTCAACGTCAATGGACCCACAACCTCAAAGTTGTGTCCAGACAGTCAGTCAACACAGCAAGGCAATATCCTGATTCAAGCTTATTTAATTATTAGTTATATTTAAAGTATTACGACATTTGAATAACTTTAATCACACACCACTTTGTATGATGATATTGTTATGCTTGTGGGGTAGATGGAGGAATTTCATAGCAAAGGTAGGATTGTATAGGGTAGCATGGTCCGTGGACGAGCAGGAGACATCTCAATGTAATTGAAGTCGGGAAAACTGTCAGCTTAAGTTGTTACGTGTCACCACACGGGAGTGGTGGTGTGTTAATTAGGTAGGGTTAAGGCTAATTTCTCCCAATATGTGATTGCCCCCTGTGACCTTTTCCTATGATTTTGCATTCACAAAACTGGCAATAAAAGAACCACAATTTCAACAACGACAACAGACCCACAACATTTCCTAGCAGGCAAGAAACCCCACCTGCTCAGCTTTGTGCCAACAAGCCACACTCAGAGGCTTATGATTGGTCGATGTGACGGGAGAGGAAGGGGACATGATCAGAAAGGAGATAGTTGGGTGAGGTACGCGGTGGAGACAGAAGGCTCTCGCTCGCTGGCTTCTCCTCAACATGCTGAAGAAGGATGCATGATACTCGTGTTCATGCAATGTGAATTTGCCCCTGTGCTGGAGCAAGATGCTAGCCATTACTGTTCAGCTGAATCGTAAAGTGTGTACGTTTACGAAAGAGAAAGAAGAAGAGTGCACCTCTCAGCCATAATTTGGCGTTATCCCGTTGTTTGTTTGAGGAGGAAGGTGGGCCATCATTGTGAGCGGACCTGGTGTAAGAGGGGAGCAGGGTCAGCATATTTGTTCGTGAGAAGAAACTGTATGAAGGTTTGTGGGCCCTTAACAAAGGAGGACCACCCGCATGAATTACCATGTACGTTTCCCGCACAGAGAGCAGCCTGGCACCATTTTGGGTGTGGTATCCCGCACAGGATGACATGATTCAATCATCAAGCTCATAAAAAGACCATCTTTGGACACCCAGCTAAGTGCCAGGATAAAGGGAGGGATTTTCTTTTATTTTACCTTTCCCCTTGTCTGTATCTGAGTTTGTGTGGAGATGTTTTGAAATTAGCTTTAGTTCACCTCACATTTTTATTATCGCATTTTTATTTATTTCAATTACAAAAATATTTGATTTATGTCAATAAACCCTTATTTATTGAATATGCTTGTGTCTGTCTATTCATTGTGGGTTCGAGTATAAAACCTGGTGCTTCCATCTGGTACACGCCTTTGCCGCCCACTGTCCCGTGTGTGCTATATATTCTCCAAGGATCATGTGTTCACCTTGAAGGTAGAACTGTTCGGATATTCATCCAGATCAGTGTTAACCGCCCGCCCACGACAATTGGGTCAAGGGTGGGAATCAACTTAACTCCCTGGACATGACAATATATTAAGTGATGAACACTTCACCTTGTAGACATGTCCATTACACCGCACCTCCATCTAACCATTGACTCAAACTGTCATTAATAACCGATTTTAACATGCTGCACTGCATATCATAGCAACCACAAACAAATCAATTTAATACTTATTTATAATAGATTTTATAAATAATATTCATTCATTCTACCTTCATCTAAATACCTCCATTACTCAACACCATGTACAAACATACACACACACACAAATATATATGTTTAATTAAGAATACTAATTGAAGAATTTACCTCACTAAAATAATTAAATCAATATTATATCAAAAGCAATGCAATAGGAACTTATTTCCATGAAAACTAACCAAACTTAAATAAAAGGTGACGATGGAGTCTAATGACATTTTCACATGACCTGATCAAACAATCAGCCAAATATCCTCTGTTTAACATGATGGAAAAATCCTTCTCAGAACGTTCCACCAAATCATCCTTTACTGAACAAATTCTTACAAACCTAAGTATCTGAGATGAAAAGACTTTGTAACCAATTTTAATTGGTACATTGCGACATGGAAAAGTGTACAAGACCACAGGGAAACTGAAATCATCAACGTTATGATATACACTTGTACTAAAACTATTCTGTCTAACTCTAACTAACACATCCAGATATGCAGCAACTGTACAATCATTACCACTCCTGTTTGCAATCAGGTGATCTGGATAAATTTTGTGAAGCTGCCTATCAAAAAAAATTATGGTTAACCACACAAATATTATCTATATAACAACATATATGAGATAATATTTTTAGCCAATCCTAATTTTTTTCTGTATGAATGAAAATTCACAAAAGATAAGAAAAATGTCTGCTAGTTGGAAGCTGCAATTCCCACCCATGGGAATAGCCTTAACCTGTTGAAACATTATCCCACAAAAAGACACAAAAGT
>CM068958.1:107785195-107811946 GCA_035128595.1 Eptatretus atami | reverse complement strand
GAAAAATCGTCAATTTACATTCTATTAACTTGAAGGTTTAAAAGGATTTGCATAGTCCATCGCTGAATTGGGAAAGCAAGTATTTCTGAGGAAAAAGGTCAAAGGTCAAAGGTCAAGTCAAGGCCAAACTTCTAAAATCACCAAATTTCATCTGAAAAATCATCAATTTTCATCCGATTAACCTGAAAATTAAGCAGCATTTGCATAGTGCATCACTGAATTCGGAAACCAACTATTTTTGAGGTCAAAAGGTCAAAGGTCAGCTCAAGGTAAAACTTCTAAAATCAACAATTCCAATTTGAAAAAAAATCATACATTTATATATATATATATATATATATACATACATCCATAAATATATAACATATAATATATATATATATATACATGCATACATATATATATACACATCCATATATATATATATACATGCATACATATATATATATACATACATTCATATATAATATACATATATATGTATATATAGGGTGTCCCAAAAAAATATATAACTTTTAAAATGCTTCGTTTGATCCTAAAAAAGCAGTAATTTTGTCACTAATGCTTCATTTCTTGTTGCAGAGACCCTGAAGTTTATTTTGATACCAAGCAAGCGCCAGAAAAATGCCAAGACTGACCGTACAACAACGGACGAAAATTGTTGAACTTTGGCACCAGACGAAAAGTGTCATACAAGTGCAACGTCTTTACTCGAGACATTTCGGTATCCACTTGCGCCATGCACCAAACTTTCAGACAGTAAAGTGCACCATCGCAAAGTTTACCAATGTGGGAACCATCTGTGACCTTCACAAGGGTCACAGTGGTTGGAAGAGGACAGGTCGTAGTGAAGAAAATGTGGAAATGGTGAGACAGGCGTCGTTCATGTCCAAAAAAATCATTCGACGACTTTCTGCCGAGACAAACATTCATAAGAGCACCGTTCAGAGGATCCTTCACCAAGACATTCATGCCTTTCCATACAAAATTCAAACGGAAACGGTGCTTACTGATCAACAGAAACACAACGACTAGACTTTGCAAATTGGTTCTCAGGAAAGTTGGAGGAAGATGCAGACTTCCTCAAAAAACTTCACATGATGGACAAATGCCATGCTCACTTGTCCGGGGAGATAAACAAGCAAAAGTTTCGGTACTGGGGAACTGAAAATCCTGGTAATGCATCAACTGAACTGGTGCCTCGATCTGTTCTCAAAGTCACCATGTGGGTGGCGGTTGGTTGGTATGGGATAATTGGTCCATACTTCTTTGAAGATGACCAGGGACGCACTTGCACGGTAAACCAGAGGAACAATCGCGAAATGATTCAGGAATTCTATCTGCCTGAGCTACGTACTCAGGCCCGTAGGAGAAACAACCTGATCCAGATGAGAACCCAGTGGTTCCAGCAGGATGGGCACCGCCCATACAGCCAGGGAAACAAGGCGTTTTCTCAACCAACATTTAGGCCTGCTTTAATCTCCCTTTACGAAGACGTTGAGTGGCACCGTATTCCCCTGACCTTACTCTCCTCCAGACTTCTTCTTGTGGGGTATCTCAAGGACAGGATCTATGGAAACCCTAGGCCTCAGACTCTTGATCAGCTGAAGGAAAACATCCACCGAGAAATCCAGAACATTCCTCAGGAAACGTTTCCAAAGTGATGGAGAACATGACGACGCGTTTGCAGGCAGTGATCGGACAACGTGGAGCCTACGTCGAACATGTGGTCTAAAAGAAAACGACGATTCTATACCAAAATTTAAATTTTGGTGGTAATTTCGACATTGGTACAATAAACTTCAACCTTTCAGCTTTCTACCAAGCCATATATCTTGAAAAAAATAGATGTTATGACCATCCTCTTTGCAGATGAAAAGTTGTATATTGTTTTGGGACACCCTGTATATACATACATATATATACATGCCCTCTGGAGGATTCTTGGTCTTCGTAGGGTGCCACCAAAACTGATCGATCTGATGTCTGAACTCGACTCTAGTACTGAGAGTGCTGTGAGATGTGGTGGTACCATCTCTGACTTATTTCCAGTTGTTACTGGAGTTTGTCAGGGGTGTGAACTGGCCCCTACACTTTTCAGCACTTGTATGGACTGCATTCTGGGGAGGATGTCGGAGAGATCAAGCTGCAGTGCATCATTTGGGAATGTCAAGATCTCTGACCTTGATTTCGCAGATGATGCAGTCATCTTTGTGGAGACTTTAGATATCCATTTTGGGGGCCCTCGAGGTGCTGAATGAGGAGTCGGGGCCGCTGGGATTACGGGTTTCCTGGGTCAAAACTAAGATCCAGGCTTTCAATGAAATTTTGGATGCTGCTGTCCTGTCTGTGCCTGTTTGTGGTGAGGATGTTGAGGTCGTGAAGAGATTCACTTACCTTGGCAGTGATGTTCATGTCTCTGCTAGCTGTGAGTTTGAGGTCAATAGATGTCTGGGTCGGGCCTGGGGAGTCATGGATTCACTGGATCATGGGGTGTGGCGCTGCCAGTACCTGTGCTTGAGGACGAAAGTCAGAGTCTTCAGGTCCTTGGTGCTTCCAGTCTTGCTCTATGGATGTGAGACTTGGACTCTGACCAGAGATCTGAGACGGAGACTTAATTCCTTTGGTACCAGGTCTCTTTGAAGAATCCTTGGCTATTGCTGGTCAGACTTTGTGTCCAACGAGCGGTTGCTGAGAGAGACTCAAATGAGATTTGTTACCTGCATAGTCCGTGAGCATCAGCTGCGGCTGTATGGACATTTGGCTCGTTTTCCTAACGATGATCCTGCTCACCAGATTCTCTCAGTGAAGGAGTCTCGTGAGTGGAGGAGGTCAATGGGCCGACCACGTTCCTCGTGGTTGCAGCAGGTTGATCACCATCTCAAGTTGATGGAGATAGGCCAGGCATCTGCCTGGGGGATGACCAAACTGAAGCCCCTGGAGTACCGGTGGAAAGTGGATGCAGCGATGCGCTGCTCTGGCGCATGCTCCCATACCTGACCTGACCTGATTTACACATCATAACTCACAACTTCTAAGTGAAAAGCAATTTCTACAAATTTCAGATGGTTAATTAAAAATACAAAACATTTATCCAACCACTTATCCAACCAATATATTTTCAAAATATCTTGGTTGAATAAGTTTCCACCCCCTTTATAATAGCAATTGTAAAACAGCTCAGGTGTAACCAATCACCTTCAAAATCATGCAGAAAGTTAATTAGCCTCCACCTGTGTTAAATTGTAGTGATTCTCATTCTTTCAGAATAATATCAGCTGATCCTGTAGGTTTCCTCTGCTGGGTAGTGAATTTCAAAGAAAAGACTCAACCATGAGCATGAAAGACCTATTAAAAGACCTCCGGGATAATGTTGGGGGAAAGGCACAGATCAGGGGATGGGCATAAAATATTTCAAAGGCCCTGAATATCCCTTGGAGCACAGTCAAGACAATCATTAAGAAGTGGAAGGCATATGGTAACACCAAAACCCTGCCTAGATCAGGCTGCCCCCTCCAAACTGGATGAACAAGCAAGGAGGAGACTGATCAGAGAGGCCACCATGAGGTCAATGGCAACTTTAAAAGAGCTACAGGCCTTTATGGCAACAACTGGTCACTGTGTGCATTTGACAATAAAAACCCAAGGACTCCACAAGTCTGGCCTGTATGGTAGGATGGCAAGAAGGAAGCTATGACTCAAAAAATCCCAACTTGAGTCCCATTTGAGGTATTTGAAAAACCACTCCAAAGATTCTGAAGGCATGGGACAAAACGTTTTGTGGTCTGCCGAAACCAAGATGGAACTTTTTGGTGTAAATGCAAAACATTACATTTGGCGCAAGTCCAACACACCACATCACCCAATGAACAGCATCCCTACTGTGAAGCATGGTGGTAGCAGCATCATGTTATGGGGATGTTTCTCATCAGCAGGAACTGGGGCACTTGTCAGGATAGAAGGGGAAATGGATGGAGCAAAAATACAGAAAAATCTGAGAGGAAAACCTGCTCCCTCTGCAAGAAAGCTGAAATTGGGTTGGACGTTCACCTTTCAGCGTGACAACAACCTGAAGTACACAGCCGAAGCCACCGGCGTGGCTAAGGAACAAAAAGGTAAATGTTCCTGGTTGACACAGTCAGTGCCCCGACCTAAATCCAAATGAAAATCTGTGGCGTGACTTGAAGATTGCTGTGCATCATCACTCCCCATGTAACTTGACTGAGCTTTTACAGTTTAGTCCAGAATAATTGGCAAATATTGTCCAAACAAGGTGTGCAAAGTTGGTAGAGACCTATCCCAACAGTCATAGCTGTAATTGCTATCAAAGGTGCTTCCACCAATTATTAACTCGGGGGGGGGGGGGGGGGAGTGGACACTTATTTTACGAAGATATTCTAGTTTTGTATTTTCAATTAATTTTCTGAAATTTGTAGAATTTGTTTTTCACTTGGAAGTTGTTGGTTATGATGTGTAAATAATGGTGGGAAAAGTCTAATTTAATCCAATTTAATTCCAGGCTATAAGGCAACAAATGGTGAAAATTTTGAAAGGCGGTGTAGATTTTCTATAGGCACTGGAAATGCTCAAAATTAAGTGGCATTCATGGTGTCTGTTGCTAAAGAAAGGAAAGTCCCGAGAAACCAATTTCTTATCTATTCTTTTGTTTCTGGTCAACCCTCTGTTTCTTGCCATCATTTCTACTTGGCTGTGCCTTGATGGGTTTGAGGGTGAGAGTTAGAGGAGTAACGGCTGAAACTCAAATCCTATCCAAATCGCTCCTCATGACTCTTGCTTTTTGCTTTTTCAGGTTTCTATTCTGATGACTCCAGTGCAGTATTTGTTTTGTTTTGTCTTAAAAATCTGATTAAGCCTCATTTTTCAGACTTGGAACATTTTTTAATTGCTATCGATACACATTTTAAGATATTTAATGCAATTTATAATATAAAAGGAGCACGGTCTCGGCGTGTGTGTATCCAACCGTCCCCTGCCTCTCTGCATGCGTCCGTCCGGCTGTCAACAATTGTCCTATGGGGGACATCACTAATCAAGCCCAATCTGCAAAATAGTGTGATATGCTTGAGCAAGGTGAGGATAGACGGGCCGGTTTCAATTTAAATTAAAACAAAAACTCTTCCCCCTTTCATGTTCTTCTCCACTTATAATAATGGTGAGTCTCATTCAATCCTGTTTCCCATATTGATTAAACAATAGCTAAATTAAACACCTGTTTTTTTTTTTCAACATTTCCATTTTATCAATATCGCCCCCATCAAACAGCATTTCCGACTATACACTAGCTTTTAAAGCATCACAAAAGCAGGTCGCTCTACTTTGCAACACAGGTGAGACAAGGATAAGAACAAAAAAGCAGCTGATATGCAATAATTTATTGGCACAATTTTTAAAGGGTTAAAATGTAAATTTTTTATTTATTTTTCTCTGGAAGCGACGTGTCTTACATTCTAGTTATAAGTATTTCCAAGGTTGAGATTTTGGAATTCAATATCCAAGCTAGACATCAGGCTTTGGCCCACGGTCTATTCGAGAAAAGTCTGCACATCAAGTTGACACACGGTGTCTACCCACACTAGCATCATATATCATCAAATTATGGGCCTTCACATTACCTTTTCCACTCAAACTGCATGTGGTATCCAGCCGGCGAAGGCAAGAAGCCCAAGAAGAGCAGCATTTACAGCTGCTTCCAGTTAATTCCTAAAGGAATCCAAGTCAAGGAATTGCGGGTGTAATTTTGTTCCAGTCTGTAACAGAAGGTACCGAACTGATGGGATTGCTGAGTCACCTCTAACATTGCTATATCAGTGTCTGGTAAACCGATACAGTATAACCGCAGTATATCTTATGCTTTGGAATAGATGATCTGGTCCGTTATAATCGAGACATCCTTTGGGTTCGTCTTGTCTGCAACTAACTGTGATCATAACAGTGCATACCGTATTGTGAATATTGTGGACATTTGTGTGGGTGATGCATCGATCATTCGACAGTATGGGAATACACTTTGTAGTGGTACACTGTGTGTGTGTGCACAGTTGCGCATTGAAGGGGTCATCCTGGCATAGATAACTGTCAGAACTGTGTGAAATGATGAAAAAAGATAAATCATGTTGTTGTGCTATTTTATAAACCATGCTTATTTACTCTTTTTGCCTCTGGATAAGATATTCCATGCTCTTTACGATCAGGTATTCATGATCCTGTTGCCTTTTTTGCATAATATTCCAGAACATCAGAAGCTTTGCCTACCTTAAGTGCTTTTGTTCTTTTTTTTTTTTTCATTCAAGACAGTTTGTTCTTCTCCACTGTGGTTGTCCCTGTTATCTCTGAACTTGACACTATCACAATACCATTTTTGAGTGAGTGGTGCCATGGCAGGCAAAGATTCTTTCATATCGTGTTGTCCCATCATGGAGTTATAATTTCATTTTGTTTGCTACTAGCTGGTATCTGTCCTTCCCAATTTTGTTCCAGGACTCTTTCTACTATGACTGATTCTAGTCTCTCTCTCTCTCTCTCTGCCTGATCATTTGAAACTCCATGGACAAATATGTTGAGCAGTGAAAATGAGGAACTCGTTTCAGTGAAGTGCTACACTGTCAGTGATAGAGCAACATTCTGGAAGACAAAAATATATCAGCTGTCGAATAACATTCTGAAAACCATGGCATGAACCAGTCCATGTGGCACAGTCACGTGCCAAGTCAGGAAGTGCCAGACCAACCCTATGAAGATCACACAACATTCATGCACTGTGGCAGAACCCCACGTTTGAGATTTAGTGCATACATCAATACTATCTCTTTGGACATCGTTCAAGCATTCAATTCAATCTGGCACCCAGCCGTACTTACTAAGCTGTCTGTTAATAGTATTCAGAAGCCCGTACTTCAATAGCTACCAGATTTTCCCTGCGAGCACAAACATGGAGCAGCTCTTTATGACATTCTGTCTTGTGATCTCCCTCTTGAAGCTGGTATCCTATAAGGCAGTGTTTTAGGACCATCCTTATCGTTGGTCTACATCAACTAGCTCTCCTCTTCCCTGGATAATCTTATGCATAATTGACTCCACCCTGTACAGAACAGTACACCACACTTTTGTGAGGCAGGCTGCTGCAACATCAATCTCAGCAAATCTCAAAAAAACAAATTGTCAACTACCTGGAACATATCTTTCAGCACATTAATACTTAATGGTCTCACTCTGTTCCTCCACAAGGATTGACTTTCAAACCATCTGGTCTTCTCTGCCAACTTGTGCAGAAAACTGGTGCAAGAGGTGCAGTCCTTGGAGCTCCAAGGTCTCACAATGTGTCATAACATGTCTTGGGCAGACCACATCACCAAACTGACCTCAAACGGAGGGTATTGTCTCGGTGTTCTCTCTAAAGCAAAGTCCATTCTGAGCCATCGATAAGGCCTTCATCCAAAGTATCATGAAGTATGGGTTCCCACTCTGGGCTGGTGCAGCATCTTCCCATCTTGCTCCAATGGAGGTGATCAGGTCAAAGTCTTTCTGTGCATTTTGAATATCACAGGAGGAGGCCCAGTTCAAAGATCTGCTTCTTGTCCACCATTGGTTTGTTGATGGACTCTAAATTTCCCATTGCCTCACTTCTGTCCATTTGTCCCTCCGTCCTCCCCAGTACATACAGATCACACACATTCTTCCAGAATCTCGGACCTGTTTTTCCTCCCAAATTCTAATCTGAATGCATGCCTCCATACCCTTCTCACTCTATTCTCTAGTCTGTAGAAACATGTCCCTGTATCTGTTTCTGGTGCCCATTGTTGTGTGCAGTAATGACAAGATTTACTGCTTGTAAACGCCAATGGTTTAATCACAGCTTTTACAAACCATCACAGTCTCTCTGAGCACCTCCCTCACTGGCACTGACAAAACCAACCATCACTTCCGTTCCCAATGATGTCACTGCCATTTTCCAAACATGTGAATTCTAACCGTAACACCCACTGCCCTTTCTCAATCTTTCAAAAGTGCTGTGCAGTCCTTGGAGCTCCAAAGACTGCACAGCACAATCATCACCTTCTGGATTATCATCACCTTCTGCTTTCTCCAATACCCACCCATGCTCTCTTTCACTCTCACTGTCCCCCCACCCTCACCATGCCTTTCCTTTCTACTACTGTACTCACTCAATCATGAATGATGTATTTGTCCTCCTCTTCTTTGATTCGCTCTCAGTCTGTGAACCAACTGCCCTCTGTTGTTTAGCTTATTGGTTCACGAGTCAGTAAGTGACCACTATATTCGTTATGGGTGTCTGTCTGTCCCGAGCATAGCTCCGTGGGTATAGATCCGATCCTGATAAAATTTGGGTGGAAGGTTTGTATCATGATCCAGTTGTGTTTTCCGAGGGGTTTGTCAAATCTGGCAGGGGTTTCGGTATTTGGTTAGCCCAATGGCACCTGCATAGCCCCACGGAGCTGGATTTTTCATTTTCGTCCAAGGTCAAGGTCACAAGGTCACGAACTTAGAAAATGTCCAAAAAAATCAATAAATTGGGCATCGAGCTCCCAGGGTTTTCAACTGTTTCGAATGAAGTTGGTATGCAAGTATGCTCTTCGAGTACTACAACTTTCATCATTTACGTTTTTCCCCGATTCCCGCCAGTTTGCCCGTCGCGTCCCCTCGAAGGTCAAAAAATAAAAAAAGGCGTACCGTGTACATTGCTCGTGAACCATCGCCGTCTCCAGACTTGTCCCTAACCTATATTTCTGAATATAAAAATAAATAAACAAAAAGCATGTTTGAGTGGCATTTTTCTTCCTGAAATTGTTGAATAGATAAGATATTGCACAACTGATAAAACAGTATGTTCCTGTGACACTTTAAGAGTTTTCACTTCACCATCAGCAGTTTCTGGAACTACGGTGAAACGAACCAGCAATCACGAGGCATCAAGTAAGTTTGTGATGCAGCAACAGTTGCCGTGTCAATGTCTCATGTGTACCACCCTTTTCTTCTGCTTGCCATTGTGCAAGTGAGACATACTGCTGGTTGAACAAGTGCTAGTGTTTTCCCAGTACTACAACAGCGTTTGGACGGGGCCAGACTCATCATCAGTCTTCTTTATGCAGTATGTCCTTCGGCACTTTTGGTGCCTGATGACTGATGAGAGTCTTGTTTGTGCATGGCTTGGAGCATGTATGATGGTACCATCCACGAAGATGCTCCAAATGGTTCCTCATCATGTGATAAATACTATCTTGTCATTCCTCATGAAATATTTTCTTTTACAATTTAGTGAACACATTTTAGTGGCCAGACATAACACAAAATAATAATAATAATAAAAATTTGCAAACCAGAATGTGTGCTTGAATCTTAGCAAAATATTGTTATGAAAATGGCAGGGTTAATTATGCATCAGTTATACCATAATGAGTGTTAGCGTGTTTGTTTGTAAATCCAATTAACATTGACCAGAATCGAATGTCTCATTAGTTTCCCTGTCATCCTCACCCTTGTGTTTGTCTATTCTCCCCATCTTCCATGTGTTTTTTCTTAAATCACCCAATTTTGGTTTTGTGACATTAACACGGGGCCCTCACATGTGCTGGCTCAGTGCCGTGAGAGCGTACGCACGACACCCAAGTAGGAGGGGGGGGGAGGGGTGAGGGTGTCAGAGATGCTACCTTTAAAAGGGAGCAAATCATGCTGATCGACAGGGCACAGAACCCACACACAGACTCAGCATACACACAGCAAAGGAGAGCCTTGACACAGACCGTGCCCATACCAGGGGCAAATCCATGCGACAAGAGGAGAAACACAGAACCTGGGACATCTTGCCAGCCAGAGAGCCACACAGCCAGTGCAGAGGAGAAGCGGAGAGCCTCGCCGGAGCTGCTGAGACCCATAGGCCATGACAAATCAAGGAGAGGAGTCTGAGGCCGTGCCTGCTCTTCGTCGTCTCCGTCGACCCACCAAACCAGCTAGCGCCTCCCGGCCTTTCACAGGGAAGACCACATGCACACGATTACACTTTGTCAATTCTCCTGTGTGTACTGTGTTCCCAACCGAGTCTGCCTGTGTTAATATCACCACATTAAGAATTGCCGTGAAACTGTTAGTCCAGTTAAACATGTCGTTCGGTTGTCTCTGCTATTTTTATTGTCACATTCACTTTTTGTGCCCCCACCCGCATTATTTATTCATGTAGTCCCTTTTAAAGCAAGTCGCTGCATATTTTGAGCTGTGGTCTTATCCTCCAGCATAATCAAAAATCCCCATAAAACCATAGGCGTGTGCTGAAACAGCTGCACAGTCAAATTAATAAAATCCCAACTACACCACTACACCCATGGATTTGCTGCTTAGTTTATGCTTAGCCTCGGAAGTTTATCTCCGGCAGTCTTGCGTCACCTGTTTAGGAGTAGAGTCCATTACATTATTATCCATGCTCCGAATGTTTGACAATGTAAAAAAACAAAAAATTACAAAAATTAAATTTTCCATCAGATTTTATGTTTTCATCACTCAGACAGGTGCATGAGTATTGCAATGATCCCAACTGTGTGTTTCTCTATTCGTCGGTATAATATCCGGACAACGAGGGCAGCTAGAATCCCCAAATTTGGCACTGAGCTTCATCTCGTGAACGTCTCCGATGAGTTCAACTTTCAGCTCCCAAGGAAAAAAAATAAAAGGAAATTTAGTGAAGGACTATTTTACTCATGCTGTGACCAATGCATGTGCAATATGAGGATCTGTGCCAAATTTGGTGCTTCCAGCTTTTCATATTGTCAAGTTATTCCGACAATAAAGACACAGACGTGTAGATCGCAAGACGTGTTGTTCGATTCGAGGAAAAAGGTGACGATGGCGATTGGAAACAATTACAGGCTTGGCAAAGCATTTAAGGATTTCAATGCGGCGATTAATGAGGGAATCAATCAAGTGTGTACAAAGTCAACGCAGGAAAGGTTATCCAGAAAAGCGAGCATTTTGGAGTGCTCTCTTTTGAACCTGCTCAACATCTCCAACTTGGAAGGTCATCACAACCGAACTCCATACAAGTGCAACAATTTCTTAATATGGTGAATGTACATCTTGTAGATCACGACGAAGTCTTCAACTTCAACAAAGTCCTTCCTTGGCACATCTACAAGGCCTTCATCCGCAGCTCGATGAAGCGCTACTCCGCTCCGGGCTGGTACCCCTGCCTCACACCTTTATCAGCTTGACATTGTGGAAACCAAGGCCTTCAAGATTATTGTAATATTCTGCGATGAAGCTGAATCTATGGACCTATTGCTTTCCCATCACAGGCAGATCTGTGGTCTCTGTCTTCTATTGCCTCCTTTCTAATCTTGCACATTCTGCTCTTTGCATGCTTTTGTCTCCCAGCTCCCTCCCCTGAGGTTTCTGCGAGGCACATGCAGTCCACCATTAACCCCCTTCTGGTAAAACTTCCAAAGTCCAGTATCACTGGTCACCTCGACGCATTCGTTTCTCTCTCTTTTTCACACCTGCGGGATCAAGTTCCACATCCTCTTCAAACTCATTCTTCCTTCCAAGTCGTTGACACCGGTTCACCACCATGTCAGATCATCGTCCATCCAAAAACCTTGATATTTTCTACCTCCATCAACCCCCCTTCTCCCCCAACCCCACCTCCCTCCAAATTTCCAGTTTTTCCTTCCTGTGAGCTTGCTTCTGTATCCATCTTATCCATGCCATGCATCCTCATGTACCTCTCATTCCTCCACACATCCCATGTTTGTCCAAGACTCCCTCTATTTTGTCCTTCAACCCTGTTGCTTGGGTGTTTCTCCCAAAGCCCCCTCTCTCTTTACTGTTCCTGTTCTGTTATGTTCTGATCCATTCTGTTCGAGCTCTTCTATGAACCTTGAGTATGTACTTTTTGTTTTTAATAAAAAAAAAATTCCCACCATTCTTCCTCCTCTTTCGTATGCAGCACAAGGCTGGGAGTAGCCTTCTTCTCTAAAGTTGCAGTTGTGCCGCTGATGCAATGCCCCTATTACCAATGCATTGGTCCTCATTTCACTGACCTCAGAAGGATAAATTAGAGTTAACCCCACCTGGTGTTAATTCAACAGGTAAAAAAAAGGGCTCAACCATAGGACCCTAACATCTCAAGCCAGCACCAGGCTTTCCACCATTCTTATTAAGCTTGCATAAGATGCGCAGATAGCTGGAGGCATTACTGACCTTGTGCTCAACTTGCTGATTACATTTGACATCGTCCTGAATTATGACACCGGGGAGTTTCATACATGAAACAGTTGCTAGGGAAACACCATCGATCATTAGCTGAACAGGAGGTGGTGGGTTAATTGTGAAGAAATGATATCCGCATGATTGCCCTGCATGTCTCCGTAGGTGTCATGTCACTGCTATTGCACCACTCAGCGAAAAAGCCAAATGCTACTTCATGCGACGCTTCTGAGTTCTTTGCAGTATTTCAACGACACCGAGACCATCGACGTATTTCCACCATTGGATGCATGCAGTAGTGGCATCACCGATCATCACTATTTCGTACCCTGTGGTATTCCACAGGAGAGTTGAAATGAATCAGAAGTAGATCCATTATACTGAACAGTCTGAGACCACAGCGATAGGAACCTACAGATTGTAAGCAAGAATTGCACGGTTCACTGCCAAGTTGCGTCGCCTTCTCAACCGCAATCGTGTGGTTAAAATTGTCGAATGCCTTGCAGAAATGGACGGCACTAACATTCGCGCAGTGGTTCATTTGGCGAGACTCTCGTGTTTGCCATCCAACATACTTACTAAATAGTGATCAATAGAACATCCCCCTCAAAGGAAGAGTTAGTTCACTTCTAAAATACTTGTTAGAGTACATCAAATCACAAAAACAACCATGATTTCTTAAAAGAGAAACATCATGGCGCGAGTCGGCACTCAGCACCTTCCCTCGAGTGCATTCGACTTGGAAACTGCATGCACTGCAGATTCAGGAAATTTCTGCCAGCTTGACTCTGTGAAAGCTGTCAAGTGTTTGAATCACACCTTCCAATTGTGTATTAGGCACTTGTTAAAAATCCATTATGATTTATGAGCTATCCTGTAGATCCTGAAAAATAACAATTTGATTAAAACAAGATGGCACCGAGATGAGAATTGCTACATGAGGTATTAACCATTATACGATGCACATACTTCACACAAAAAAAAAGACATAAAAATAAATTTCTCCGAAATCCTGAACTCATAAAATGCCATAAACTGCAGACAGCAATGGCTCTCGGCTTCTCAGATCGTCCATGGCGCCGTGTTACACCGATTGCTTGATGTCTGACATGGAGCGCAGTTGCTGTACGGACAGCAGCTCCAACACTGTAAACAAAGTCCCATCCAAGCGTTCGTATATCACATGTGAAGAGCCATCTTCGGCTATGAAGGGCAACCGTAACGTAATTTTATACGCACGCACCTCGTGCAAAGCCAGAGCAAAACTTTTGCGAACATATACATTAGCTTGTCGACCACTTTACATGTACTGTATGTGCACATGATGTTGCATGCAAGATGTGCAACAAATACGAAACGTCACAAAGCTGTAGCATAATGGGGCCAAAGACTGTATGAAGGTCAGTCAAGACTCAACAAGACCATGAGGCTGTACTTACAGCAACATTTTGAGGCCTTGTTAGTTTTTTTGAGTTTTTCTTGCAGTGTCTGAAGTCTCGCGGCCTCGGGGTCTGGGGTGAAGATAAGACACAAGTCGTTATCCAACAGTTTCTAGTTCAAAAATAACATTTTAAATTCATTGTTCGTTTCGTTTTCCTTCCTATTCGTAATTGGGTGGTCGCTAGAGTACCCTTATTTTCACTTTTTCCGTCTGTCTGTATGTTTGTATGTTTGTATGTCTGATGTATGGACAGCTCTGGAGGCCAGAGGAGTCAACCGATTTTGATGAAACTTGACAGGTAGGTTCATACCACGATCTAGTTGTATGCTTTTGAGCACCGTTGCTATGGACACCACCGTTGCCTAACAACGGGACTTTGAAATTTTTGAAAAATCCTAAAAATATATATTTTTTTCGAAAATCAAAAATCGGCTTCCAGGCTTTTATGCGCACGATAATCAACCTTTGTCAAAAATTTTCAGCCCGATCCGTCAAAAACTGTATGACTAGTATGCAATTATGTAGCGACCACCCATGTCGCCTACCGTCTTGTCAGGTATTATTACCCTGCACGCACAAAGCAAAAATGGGGTTTAAGCAATTGGTTCACTCTGTCTATCTGTTCTATAGACGTGAGTCTGTGGTCGAGGAACTTCTTAATTCCAATTGAATTATATATTTTGAATATTGGTAGAACATGAACGGAACAGGAACCTGCGGTTTAGCAGTACCTGAGTTATGATTGGCAAATTGAACGGAATCTCGTCCCGATCGCAAATGTGCAGAGAGGGGTAAGGTAATCTTTTTGTTACTCTGTTTGCCTGTCTGGCGGTCAAATAAAACTAAAAATCATTCCAAACAGGAAACTTACTGTTTTAATGGACGTCATAAAATTTTTTGTGACTAAACCCGAATGGGTTGAAAATTGATGGTTATATTCGAGGTCTGCATGGGTAGGTTTTGGAGGGTGGGGGAGGGGTGTAAAGAAAAAATTCATCGGTCAATTTTAAAGTCTTTGCTATGATGTGGTTGGGGTTCAAACTGACGACCTCCAAGATTCAGAGCAGATGCTCTAACCATCACGTCACCGAGACTGAATCATGGCGGATCTCGGAGTAGGATCTCCGCAGCTTGTCCTTGCCTTTGGGGGTATGTTCTGGGCAACAGTACCAGGAACTCCATGGATAAGAATGAGGTGTGCGTCTGTGACATCGGACATCAGAGACAAACCTCAGGTGAAAGGATACAGATCTGCTCACTCACTGCATTATACCCAGCATGCAAATTCCTCCTCACATGTCTGAACAAAAAGGATGTTCTATTGGCATGTCGAACATTAATACCAAAGATTTGAATCTCCCAGCCTTAAAATGTCGATGAGGTAAAGTGGGGATGTCAGAATGGCCTAGAGGTGTGCACACTCGCTCTAAGCTGTCTAGCCTGGGTTTGAATCCCGACCCAGCTATAAACTGTCATCCGTGTTTTCTCAGGCATGGCGATTCATCAATATGTGCCGTCTCTTGGATGGACGTTAAACTGAATCCCATCTGTCGGCACTAGTTGGTGGACGATAAAGATACCACAGTGTCGTGTCGGTGAAGAGTAGGTGAGACATTTCCGGCACCTGAACAAATCCCAAATTACTGCCCTAATAACTGCTAGAAGAGAGAGAGAGAAAGAGAGAGAAAGAGAGAGAGAAGCGAGAGAGAGAGTACAGGAGTTTTGGCAGAGAGTGGTATTGTTGTGTTGGCCATTTTAAAGGATTCAACAACTCAACCAACGTCAAGCTTATTGCGGTGGGAGGTTAAAATCCTGCGATGTTCCGAGCGGCTTAACTCCCGTGGAGATGTTCCGAATTAATGGTGGACAACGCGCCCACGGTCTTGAGGAGAAACAGAGAGAACCTTAAAAAAAATTGTTGTTTTAAACCAAATGGGTTTTCACAAAACCACAAACAACCAGAGGAAGATTGACCGGTGGAGGGATACGATTGCAGGTTGTGGTGGGAAGAAAGGGGGACAATTAATAATAATATGTATACAACGAAAATGAAAATGAACCTAAAGAAACTAAAGCACCTCACTCTGGACTCAATCACTGAGGAAAGGGACAACACCGGGGGACTAGCTTTTGGTGGTCGTGGGGATGAGTAGGTGAAGAGAGAGCTGATGAGCAGGATGACGAACAGGCTCCAGGTGATGAACAAGCACAGGACAAAGGCAGACAAGCAGGACGACCTCCTTTGCTGTATGTCCCGCTGGGGAGGGTCTCCACGACAAGGCTCTCCTGGTTTCTGGCACTCTTGGCCTCCCCCCAGGTCACCAAGAGTCTCCTACCCATTGGTTGCCAAAACCAGAACCTCCTCCAACAGGTCGCCCAAACTCCAGACACCTCTGGCTGCCAGGGGCAAGTTACCTCGGGAGGGGTAGCAGTCACCGCTCCTCCAGAGCCTTATCTGTTCCTGCAGACACACACACGTTCCCCACCCACAAAACCCCAAATGTCACTCCCCCGCTGCCATACAATTTTTCACCACCTGCAATACGCACTGTGATGCACTTCACTGCTATGGCCTGCGTACACAATAATCATGAACACACTCAAACAATACATAATTCTTAATTTACAACACACATCAGATTTTAACCCTTTCCACCAAATCCACATGCTGAGTTAGCTCTCATGGCCACTCTTGCCTGTCACCCATACAAATTCCCCCAACTCACTTGCATACCCACAATAGCAAAGCATGGCGAGTCATGACAATGGGGAAAGGTAAATTTCACACAAATCCAATCACCACTGGGGAGCACGTTCAATACCAGCAGTGCCTGCTGCAGCCATTCTTGGGGACCATCCATGGAATATACAGGCCTCTCCGGGCCTTCCCAAACACTCCATTGTGTTCCACAGATGCTTCAATGGTGTCCAATGGGCTGTATTCATACCTGTTTCTTGCGGATCGACCCACGTCCATAGGCCTGCACAGTATAGTAGGTCACCACATGCTGGCTGTCCCAGAGCCTCAGTGAGAGGCTGTCAGGCTGCAGGTCTGGGAGGTCACCTCATCAGGCCCTTACTGGCCCTCAGTGGTGACGCCCGCCACCAAGGCACGGCCCACAACACCTCCCCCTAGTGATCGTCATGGTGCACCATGGCAGATGCCCAGATGGAACCACCTCAGACCCCCAGAGGTTTCAACCCCCTCCAATGTCCGGCGACCCCACCGGTCCGAGACACTCGCTCAGACGGCACCCTGACAAGGGATACCACACTCCACCAGACTCCCCGTGGGGCCCGGGTCATGCTGCAGCACCCATGCTCGAACCCCACGTCCAAATTCTGCGAGTGCAGATCCCTAGTTGCCTGGCCCAACCCAATCTCCGAGGGGGGCAATTTCCCATGAGACTGACCCCATTAACCCTACTAGGTCCAAATCCTGCAGCTCAGGAACCAACTCTCACCAAGGCTGCTCGAAAATGCATTGCCATGTAAATTTTAATTTTAAATTTCCGGCCTCGTGTTTCCAAACACAGCTGCATATAACCCCATTATTAATACCGGGCTTTTCTGCCCCCTCCTGCTAACATTTCCCTACTTATTACATTAAGATGGGCTAACTACTCATACACGGATACACGGACCATGCTATTCAATACATTTCTATCTGGTCTATGGAAATATCTAACCCATGCTATTCAATACATTTCTATCTGGTCTAATGGAATATCTAACCCAATGTTATTCAATACATTTCTATCTGGTCTATGGGAATATATAACCCATGCTATTCATAACATTTCTATCTGGTCTATGGGAATTCTAACCCATGTTATTCAATACATTTCTATCTGGTCTATGGAATATCTAACGCATGTTATTCTATACATTTCTATCTGGTTATGGAATATCTAACCCATGCTATTCTATACATTTCTATCTGTCTATGGGAATATCTAACCCATGTTATTCTATACATTTCTATCTGGTCTATGGAAATATCTAACCCATGCTATTCAATAACATTTCTATCTGGTCTATGGGAATATCTACCCATGTTATTCTATACATTTCTATCTGTCTATGGGAATATCTAACCCATGTTATTTCAATACATTTCTATCTGGTCTATGGAATATCTAACCCATGTTATTCAATACATTTCTATCTGGTCTATGGGAATATCTAACCCATGTATTCAATACATTTCTATCTGGCTATGGGAATATCTAACCATGTTTTCTATACATTTCTATCTGGCTAGGGATATCTAACCCATTGTTATTCAATAATTCTATCTGGTCTATGGGAATACTAACCCATGTTATTCATACATTTCTAATCTGGTCTATGGGAATATCTAACCATGTTATTCAATACATTTCTATCTGGTCTATGGGAATATCTAACCCATGTCTATTCTATACATTTCTACTGGTCTATGGGAATATTAACCCATGCTATTCATACTTCTATCTGGTCTATGGAAATCTAACCCATGTTATTACATAACATTTCTATCTGGTTATGGGAATATCTAACCCATGTTATTCAATACATTTCTATCTGGTCTATGGAATATCTAACCCATGTTATTCAATACATTTCTATCTGGTCTATGGGAATATCTACCCATGTTATCTATACATTTCTATCTGGTCTATGGGAATATCTAACCCATGTTATTCAATACATTTCTATCTGGTCTATGGGAATATCTAACCCATGTTATTCTATACATTTCTATCTGCTCTATGGAATATCTAACCCATGCTATTCATACATTTCTATCTGGTCTATGGGAATATCTAACCCATGCTATTCAATACATTTCTATCTGGTCTATGGGAATATCTAACCCATGCTATTCAATACATTTCTATCTGGTCTATGGGAATATCTAACCCATGCTATTCTATACATTTCTATCTGGTCTATGGGAATATCTAACCCATGTATTCAATACATTTCTATCTGGTCTATGGGAATATCTAACCCATGTTATTCTATACATTTCTATCTGGTCTATGAGAATATCTAACCCATGCTATTCTTACATTTCTATCTGGTCATGGGAATATCTAACCCATGTTATTCTATACATTTCTATCTGGTCTATGGGAATATCTAACCCATGCTATTCAATACATTTCTATCTGGTCTATGGAATATCTACCCATGTTATTCTATACATTTCTATCTGGTCTATGGGAATATCTAACCCATGTTATTCAATACATTTCTATCTGGTCTATGGGAATATCTAACCCATGTTATTCTATACATTTCTATCTGCTGCTATGGGAATATCTAACCCATGCTATTCAATACATTTCTATCTGGTCTATGGGAATATCTAACCCATGTTATCTATACTTTCTATCTGGTCTATGGAATATCTAACCCATGTTATTCAATACATTTCTATCTGGTCTATGGGAATATCTAACCCATGTTATACTATACATTTCTATCTGTCTATGGGAATATCAAACCCATGCTATTCAATACATTTCTATCTGGTCTAGGGAATATCTAACCCATGCTATCAATACATTTCTATCTGGTCTATGGGAATATCTAACCCATGTTATTCTATACATTTCTATCTGGTCTATGGAATATCTAACCCATGTTATTCAATACATTTTCTATCTGGTCTATGGGAATATCTAACCCATGTTATTCTTACATTTCTATCTGCTTATGGAATATCTAACCATGCTATTCAATACATTTCTATCTGGTCTATGGGAATATCTAACCCATGTTATTCAATACATTTCTATCTGGTCTATGGGAATATCTAACCCATGCTATTCATACATTTCTATCTGGTCTATGGGAATATCTAACCCATGTATTCTATACATTTCTATCTGGTCTATGGAAATATCTAACCCATGCTATATTCAATACATTTCTATCTGGTCCTATGGGAAATATCTAACCCATGCTATTCTATACATTTCTATCTGGTCTATGGGAATATCTAACCCATGTTATTCAATACATTTCTATCTGGCTAATGGGAATATCTAACCCATGTTATTCATAACATTTCTATCTGGTCTATGGAAATCTAACCCCATGTTATTCTATACATTTCTATCTGGTCTATGGAAATATCTAACCCATGCTATTCAATACATTTCTATCTGGTCTATGGAATATCTAACCCATGCTATTCTATACATTTCTATCTGGTCTATGGAATATCTAACCCATGTTATTCAATACATTCTATCTGGTCTATGGAATATCTAACCCATGTTATTCTATACATTTCTATCTGGTCTATGGAAATATCTAACCCATGCTATTCAATACATTTCTATCTGGTCTATGGGAATATCTAACCCATGTTATTAATAACATTTCTATCTGGTCTATGGGAATATCTAACCCATGTTATTCTATACATTTCTATCGGTCTATGGAAATATCTTAACCCATGTTATTCAATACATTTCTATCTGGTCTATGGAATATCTAACCCATGCTATTCTATACATTTCTATCTGGTCTATGGGAATATCTAACCCATGTTATTCAATACATTCTATCTGGTCTATGGGAATATCTAACCATGTTATTCTATACATTTCTATCTGGTCTATGGAAAATCTAACCCATGTATTCAATACATTTCTATCTGGTCTATGGGAATATCTAACCCATGCTATCTATACATTTCTATCTGGTCTATGGGAATATCTAACCCATGCTATTCTAATCATTTCTATCTGGTCTATGGGAATATCTAACCCATGTTATTCTATACATTTCTATCTGGCTATGGGAATATCTAACCCATGCTATTCAATACAATTTCTATCTGGTCTATGGGAAATCTAACCCATGTTATTCAATATTTCTATCTGGTCTATGGAAATATCTAACCCATGTTATTCAATACATTTCTATCTGGTCTATGGGATATCTAACCCATGTATTCTATACATTTCTATCTGGTCTATGGGAATATCTAACCCATGTTATTCATACATTTCTATCTGGTCTATGGGAATATCTAACCCATGTTATTCAATACATTTCTATCTGGTCTATGGGAATATCTAACCCATGTTATTCTATACATTTCTATCTGGTCTATGGGAATATCTAACCCATGCTATTCTATACATTTCTATCTGGTCTATGGGAATATCTAACCCATGCTATTCAATACATTTCTATCTGGTCTATGGGAATATCTAACCCATGTTATTCTATACATTTCTATCTGGTCTATGGAAATATCTAACCCATGCTATTCAATACATTTCTATCTGGTCTATGGGAATATCTAACCCATGCTATTCTATAACATTTCTATCTGGTCTATGGGAATATCTAACCCATGTATTCTATACATTTCTATCTGGTCTATGGGAATATCTAACCCCACTGTTATTCTATACATTTCTATCTGGTCTATGGAATATCTAACCCATGTATTCAATACATTTCTATCTGGTCTATGGGAATATCTAACCATGCTATTCAATACATTTCTATCTGGTTCTATGGGAATATCTAACCCATGCTATTCTATACATTTCTATCCCCACCCCCCCACACAAATGTACAAATACTTTCTAAGGAAATAGAAAGAGTTTAATGTTGGAATTCGCATGTAAAGTACATTGGCATTACAAATGTCCTCTCCATGTGGTGATGTACAACTCCTCCATCAGCCTCTTGGTGTGTGTGTGTGTGTGTGTGTGTTGTGTGTGTGTGTTTGTTTGATTGGTATCTACATAATGTGGGTTTCAGAATGTGGAATGGAGTCCTCCCAGGGTGGGCTCAAAGTATCCACCTTCATTTTGTTAATGGGTCACGATTCATGGACCAAGCTGTGAAGTTTTCTGTTCTCAAAGTTTTGTACTGAGAGTTCTCTTCAGGATCATCGCTGAGCCCCGGACGGCTTCCAAATGTAGTTTGTTTCTTCTGATATTCCCAGGGATGTTTTTTTAGCTCACCTGTCAAGTAGTTCCGGGGACCTTATGGGATGGCGGCATGGCGCGTCATCCGTCCATCCGTCCATCCACAAATACTTGAAACTTCTTCTCACACTACACATACAATTTCAATGAAATTTGACCACAACCTTCATCACCCATGATGGCATTTAAAAAAGGGGTCTGATGTGGTCTACAGAGGGAGTTTATGGGGGGGGGGAGTGGGTTTCCTCCCCAAAGAGGCATTTGCTTTCTTCTTAAACGATACAATTCTTATGAAACTTCATGACAACCTTCATCACCCATGACGTACCAAAGTTTGTTCATGACATTAGAAAAATCTGCTCTTAGGGGATTTAATGGGGGTTGCCCCCCCAAATATGTATTTGCTTTCATCTCCAAAACTACACAAACAATTCCGATGAAACTTCACGACAACCTTCATCATCCATGACGTACCAAAGTTTGTTCATGACATTAGAAAAATCTGCTCTTAGGGGATTTAAGGGGGGTTTCCCCCCAAAATATACATTTGCTTTCTTCTCAGAAAGTACACGCAATTCCGATAAAACTTGGCCACCATTTTCACCACCCATGATGTACCAAAGTTTGCTCATGACATTAAAAAAAATTGGGGTCCAAGGGGTTTTACTACTGAGGAGAGTTGTCCCCCAAAATATGTATTTGCTTTCTTTTCTGAAGCCACACACACAATTTCGATGAAACGTGACCACAATCTTTATCACCCGTGACGTACCAAGGTTTGTTCATGGCATTAAAAGAAATCCATAGGTATTTACTTTCTTCTCCATTATATATTCGGGTTTCCCATGCTATCATGTTGCCTGTTATCTATCCAGCACGCCGAGTGCGCACCCAGGGGTACTGCCCTTAGTTTAATATTCTTGAAGGTTCTTTGTCATCATTCCTGTAGATTCAGTTATCACTGGTACAAGACTTTGGCATTCTTCATCTTCCAGGATCTTCTCACTTATCTTGAGGTCTTGATGTTTGTCATTTTCTGATTTCTGCATCGTTTAGTCCAAAATCACGCTATTAACACCAATCAGCAATGCCTTCTTCTCGTTTTTTTTTTTGTCCCTAAGTATGATATGTGGTCGCAACGCTTTGTTTTCGATGTTCACGCTCGATGGGATATCATTAGTTCGTACGTGAGCGGTAGGTACTTCCATGTTTTCAGTGATTTATTTTGCTTCATTTCCCCACAAATTTTCTGGAACTGGGACATCAAAGTTTTTTGCAGATGTGCGAGCGGATTACATGAAAACCTGTTGTGTCGTTGTGTGTAAGCTGTTCTGACACAAGTTTGTTTTTGTGTGTTTTTTGGTCATTAAGCAGAACATATCATTCTCTTTACTAACCCACCACCTCCACCCCTTACCTTTCTCTCGTTTTTTTGTCATTCTCTCCTTCCTCTCCTCTCTCTCTCCCTCCCTCGCATCCTCCCACAGTTAGCATTTTGGTGAGGCATAGCTCCCCCACCTCCCCCCCCTTTCCTCACCTTCCCCCTTCCCCTCCTCCCTCTCCTCTATTCCCTCTCTCAACACCCTCCTTAAACCCCTGTCAGCGAAGTGACGGGTTTATGCTAATTATTAAATAAATAAATACACACATTTACATATCGCAAGCTAGCTTTGAGGTATGCCCACTCACCTATGAGCTGTCTCGCCTGGTTTTAAATCTTGATCTAGCAGTTTTCTCCTGGGGTTTCCCATGCAGGGCGAGGCATTGATGTGTGTGCTGTCCATCAGAAAGACGTTAAGTTGGAGGACTCCTCTGCCAGCATAGATTATTGGTGGTTAAGATCCCACAGAGTCTTTCACGAAGAAGAGGTGAGTAATCTCCAGCACCCTCAACAAATTCTATCTTTCTGCCTAAACGGCGAGTAGAAAGTAGTCTGGTGTACTTTGACACTAGGTTACGTCGCCTGCCACCATAGAGTGTAATTGCCGTCTCGGTATCAACTTCTGCACTACAAACAAATTCACCAGGTAGTTTGTATGTCTCACGTGAGCAGTCATCTTGAACTCTGAAGGGCAAGCAATTCTGGGATTCCTGCAAGATATGATGTGCTGACCATTATGGCAATCCAAATTTGCCTCCCAATTTTAGAGCTTTTAACAGAACAATTACCCTTATTATATTTGTCCATTCAAAACAAATATTTGAAATGATGAAAACTAATGTACAAAAATTAACTTCCTTAAATTTGGTAGTTTACTTTTTAAATGACAGGACATATACTTGCTGATCACTCCTTGTTTGTGAACTGTCTCAATCCAGGCAATGGAATTGTGTAATTGATACAGTGAGTCTTTTGCAAGCCTATGTTGCCAAGTCTCTTGAGAAAGAGTATATGAAGACATGGCACACATGGTCTGCATAGTCCTTTTGTATTGTGGCCAATCTTCAGATAGGCCCTAACAATGATTTTCGTTGCACCCCTCTGTTAGAAAAGGTCGACTGGTACCAAATGAAGGGTCTGTTTCTTGGCTTTCAGAAAATGCATGTTGGACAACTGGATGAGTGATTACTGATGAGGTAAAACATTACAGAGTTCTGAATATAGGTTCCCTCCAACAAGTTAAACAGAACAGAACCTCCCAGAAATAATCAGATGAGCAATAATAACCTGATTCCTTTTCACAGGATTCCCACAATATTCAATAACTGATATAATTTACTTAGATCTTATTCTGGTTGAAATAAATTTTACAAAATGATTACCTCCATCACCGAAGGTGGAGGGGCGTTATGTTTCCCCTACTGTTTGTCTGTCTGTCTGTCTGTGAGCAGGATATCTCAAAAAGTTATGAACGGATTTGGACAAACCTTGGTGGACAGATTTGGTGTGCGATAAGGATGAATTGATTCGATTTTGGTGAAGATCTGGATCCGGATCCCAATACTCTAATTATTTTCAAGTGATTCTTCACCATTGAGAGATCGGGACAAAAACGATATATAGCACGATATCTGAAAAAGTTGATGGATGGGTTCGGATGAAACTTCATGGACAGCTTGGGTGTGTGAAAAGGAAGAATTGATTCAATTTTGGTGAAGATCCGGATCCAGATCCGAGAATTTTTTAAAGTGATTCTGCAGCATTGAGAGAGAGGGACAAAAACGATATATTGTTGCGAATCTGGAAGCCTTGAGCACTCAACATACAGGTCCTATAGAACAGTTATATCGGTAAGTATATGTTTATAGTTAGGGTCCCCGTCCCTCGTTTAATGGGTGAATAAATGTACCTGCGCTGTGAGTTACTTTGATAGTCAGGATTTTCTTTTATTCTTTACACCCCTCACAACTACGACAACGCCAGCATCACCCTCACCTCGCTCTGGCCAATGCCATCGCCTACGTGCGTGTCAGCACGTACGTGGGCGGAGCCCACGCAGAATACAGTTCCTCTGGCTGTTTGGTGGGCGGAGCCCACACAGAATAATATTCCTCTGCCTGTTTGGTGGGCGGAGTTCAAGGAGGAGCCTCATGGCGGCCCTCGACCAATCAGCGTGCTACGGGTGGGGAGACCGCCGCTCAGCCAATCAGATCCCGCGACAGGAGGAAAGGGGTACGCGTGACGTCACCACGTCCCCCCAGGCCAATCAATGGACTTGCCGCTCGTTTTGGCCAATGACAGGGCGACAAGCAGTTCTGCGTGCCAAACCCGTCCAGTAAAGGCCCAGTCACACCTTGACATTTTAGCCAGCAATGGCAACGTATCAAAATGTATGTAAAATGCTGGCTTACGCTGAACTTTTGATGTATTTTTTAAAGTAACGAGTTGGTCATATGCATAACATATTAGTAACGGACCACAGACGTTTCGTTGTCTTATAGAATAACCTATACCAGCGATATGCTTAGCCTGTTGTCCGGCGTTCACCAACCTATGCCCCAACGATAGCATGCAACTTATTGCATAGGCGCTGCACGTAATCGCACGATCACGTGGCGTAGTCCTATTACATAAGGGCTGGCCGACAACGATTCAAATCATAACCGCCGGAGAAATGGAAAGTGTCAACGTCGCAGTCACACCTTGGCGATCTGCCAGCGTATGCCGACCTACATGAAAATGCGTCTAAAACGCTGGCGCACGTCGAATACGGTATGGGTAAGTTTGGTATACGTGAATAGAACGCAAAGTACGCTATCGATACGTCGTAGGTAAGTGGAGTAGTCTTGAAATTTTAAACGTGTTAAAAATTTTACGACGTACTTTGCCGTATGCCTCCACACGTTCCGCATCGCGATGGGAATAAGTTGTACGCACGATATGCGATCGTTGGCACACGTCGACAAAGTACGTGTAAGTTATCTCATAAGTCAAAACACGTCGAGTAATGGTAGCGTCAGTGGTTCCAACTCCTGTTTTTTTTATTTATTTTTTTTCTTCGGTATGACAGTGATGTTGACAACTTCGATTTCTATGGTGGGTTATAATATAATATAAATTAATAGGCTGCCGCTCACAGATTAAATCATAACCGCCACTATGAAATCGAAGGTGTCAACATCACCGTCATGACGAAGAAAAAAAAAAAAAAAAAAACAGGAGTCTGGAACACTGGACGCAACCATTACCTTGACGTGTTTCGACATTATGAGTAACTTACCAAGTACGTGTGTCGACGTGTTGTCAACGATCGTGTACTGCTACAACACGTTACTCATAGGTTGAAATAAGTTTCGGGTATGCTAAACATTACCTCGACGCTGTTTCGACTTATGAGTACTTACAAGTAACGGTTGTCGACGTGTGTCACACGATCGCATAACGTGCCTACAACTTATGGCCAGTGTAGCGGAACTTGTGAGTCATACGCTGGCATAAGTCGTAAAAATTTCAAGCATGCTAAAATTTAAGGACAAACGCAAAGTACAACGATGAAAGCCAGCGTACTGACGACGGTATGGTTACAGTGTTTTTCAGCGTGCTCTCAATGTTTCCCAAACTTAACCCATAACGTATTCGACGTGTGCCAGCGTTTTAGACAAATTTTTCAAAAATCGGCATCGGCTGGCTAAAACGTCAAGGTGTGACTGGGCCTCAAGGGAGAGCGGGCAGGGCGGAGGCATTCCCCC
>CM068958.1:107755442-107772952 GCA_035128595.1 Eptatretus atami | reverse complement strand
CGGCCATTTATTTACCAACCAATGACATGACACGTTGTTGCGTAGGTGTGGCTGCGTAGGCCGGTGTGCGGCCGGCCGACGATGACGTCACGGGCCGTGCCGGTTACATGGCACGCGAATGTCATGGCACCAGGCAAAGACAGGGAAGGTAAACTTGATTTTAATTAACTCTGTGTGTGGAGTGTGGTTGTCGCGAAGAACGCGAGAGCGAAGGAACGGCCTGTGTGGTTGTGTTTCTGGCTCACGGTTTGAAAGTTTTTTTTTTTTGCACGTACGGCCACGCACGTACGGGCATGTGAGAACGAAGGAACGGCCTGTGTGGTTGTTTTTCCCGGCACGCGGTTTGAAGATTTTTTTTTGTTTGCATGTACAGCCACGCACGTACGGGCACGCCCTACGGGCATGCACTAGTATATGTAAAAATACCCTGCGCAGACAGTAACCATCTCCGATTTTGAAAATGCCTCCTAGAAAAAAAGTTATGACGTCAAAATATCTCCGCTGATGGAAATCGCCTAAAAAATTATCTCCGAAACTAGGGCAAGCTTTTTGAATTCTGTTTGTGGGAATCGAACAGGGCATTAGCAGAGATGAATTACCGCACATATGATACATCATTATGACGTCATATCAATTTTAATGACGTCATTCCTATTTTTTTGACATTTTTTTGTTTCACAACCCAGAGTTTTCATCGGATCTTCGTGAAACTTGCCATGTATATGCAGAAAGCCCACGCGCAGGCGGTAACCATCTCCGATTTTGGAAATTCTTCCTAGAAAAAAAGTTGACGTCATAATATGCCGCTAATGGAAATCGCCTATACCATTATCTCCGAAACTAGGCAAGCTGTTTGAATTTTGTTTGCGGGAATCAAGCCGGGCATTGCACAGATAATTTTATCGCAAACCTGATACATCACAATGACGTCATATTCGTTTTTATGACATCATTAAGAGGACGAGGATCTTAGCTCATTCGAGCTTGTTTTTTCTCTCTTTGCCACTAACCAAGATGAGCAGAACTTAAAAAAGAGTGATAGAAAATTAATGAATTATATTTTGCACCCTCTTAGCTTGGTACTGAGGGGGTTTACCCATGGGAGGCCTTTTGATTATGGCTGGTGACCCTCAAGTGTTACTGCAGAAGGCTCTCAGACAAAAGGTTTTTGGGGTCTGTAGGATCTACAAGGTCTTCAGGTCCTAAAGGATCTTTGGGGTATTAACGGTCTTCGGGGTATTAAGGGGTCGAGCGGTATCGGAGAGATCTGGAACTCGCACGCATGCACAGACGGATGCACACATACACACAAGGCTCCTTTTATAGTATGGATGAGTGAATGAAGCTTGTTATTGCTGCTGCGTGCCCGAACAATACATATTACAATATGAGAGGTTCGGTAAAACTCGAGTATTGTCAAGAGAAATTAAAGTGATTCAGGTTAGAAATGAATGTAATCTAGATAAAACACCTGAGTTTTGAGAAACAGTTTTAGTGACAAAGGAGATGTTGTCAGATCAGGTGAGTTTATCATCAATGATAACTCCTAAAAAAAGTCGAGGGCACTCGGTAGAGCACATACCTCCGCCACGTCATGCCTGATCCATGAGAACATATCGGGCCCAATACATTTTTGAAATATCATGCTATGCAGTACTTGATCGTTTTTGGCCCTATCTCTCAATGCTGAAGAATCACTTAAAAAATAAAATAATTCTCGTATCCAGATCCGGATTCAGATCTTCACCAAAATCAAATCGATTCGTCCTTGTCACACATCCAACCCGTCCACCAAGTTTCATCTGAATCCGTCCGCAACTTTTTGAGATATCCTGCCACAGACAGACCGATAAACAGACAGACAAACATGGGTGAAAACATAACCTCCTTCATCTTCGGTGGTGGAGGCAAAACAGGAGAAAACGGAGAGGACAAAGGATAGAACCCTGTGGAACACCATGTACAGTACGAGTTAGAACGCCCCTCCAGCTGCAAACACAGTTATTAACAGTCGTACATTGTTGACTGTTACTGAGATAAGAAGTGAATCAAAACGCAGAGCAATAACCCTGATACCGTGAAAAATAATAATAATAATAATAATAATAATAACAATAAAAAAGTATATTAAAAAAGGAGAATAATATGGTCAATTGTGCAGAACTCAAAATCAGCATCAAAACATCTTGACGTCCAACTCAAGGTCGAGGTACATCCATAACTTAGAACTAACTCGGTCCAGCTGACTGGTGGAATTAGCAACGGGCGACATTGGAACTTCAGCATGAGCAGGTCCAACCTGACTCCAAGTCGAATGGATCAAACCACAGTGTTGCAAGGTAAACTGCACATTGACCCCGCCCCCTCTTTCCGTGGACGTCACACTCGTGGGTGGGAACAATGGGTGGGGACAATGGTTGCTATATATATGCGTCACCGCCCGCAAACGTTCCCACCACGTAATCATCTTTTGCCGGCACTTGCAAAGTAACGTAACATAAGCTAGCGTGGCTTCGGCACGTACAGTGGACTTTCGGGTTGGCACCATGACGTTGGAAGACCTGGCTCGTTCCAAGACCGACACCAACGGGTGAGTCATCCACGGGGGCAAAGGTCTTCGGCGTTGTGGGACAATGAAGGTTGACCTTTCGAGGTTGAGTGTCCCGTGTGGCTCACTCTGTTGTGTTGTGTTCCTCGTGCGCCTAGCATGGAGCCTGCCGGACAGGCGCTGGAAGAGCTGCTGCTGGAGGCGCGAAAGCAGGGCGCTGTGACCGTGGGGGTGTACGAAGCGGCCAAACTGCTCAATGTGTAAGTTCCGCGTCGTCGCTCCCTTGCTCGGTCCTCAATTATAAGTTCGCGCTCGATCTCCTTCCTCATCCGTGCTTTCCCTTCTCTGTTTTTCGCCCCAGTACTAAACACGTGCTTGTGCGTTTCCTCACAGGGACCCGGACAGCGTCCTGCTGTGCGTCCTGGCGGCGGACGAGGACGACGAGGCGGACCTGGCTCTGCAGATCCATTTCAACGCTCATCCAGGCATTCTGCTGCGAGAACGACATCGCCGTGCTGCGCCTGGGCGGCATGCAGCGCCTCGCCGAGCTCGTCGGAGGCACGAACGCCGCCGACGAGCCCCGCGACCTGCACTGCGTGCTCCTGAGCGGTGGCCGCGGAGCGACGCCCTGCTGCAACCGCCTCTGCACCGCCTCACCGCCTTCTGCGCCGAAAGCCGCGGCCGCGACCAGTGGGTTCCCTTCATCAGCCTCCCACAGGCTGAGTACGAGCCGCGGTGACCCCGCATACGCGGGCTATTCATTCAGTCCACAGAAGCAAGCAGTTGTTGCACCGCGGGAGAAGCGGGAGCACCACAAGCTCCGTGGTGACGTCTCAAGCTCCGTGGTGACGTCACAAGCTCTGCTCCGGGCGCCCCGAGGTCGTGGAGTTCCACCTGCTGTGCTCCACTGGGGGGGGAGGAGGGGGGGAGAGAGAGAGAGAGAGAGAGAGAAGAGAGAAGAGAGAGGAGAGAGAGAGAGAGAGAGAGAGGAGAGACGTTCCGAGGAATTGTGCAAATTTCAAACTGAGCAATCAGGACTGCAATGGTCTCCGTGGGAACAGTGAACGGGAATTCCCAGGAACGTGAGACTCGTGCGAGATCCGAGGCACGTGGGTCGGACGCTCTCGCAGCATTCGGATTTCCAACCATTTCTAATTGGCTCTGAATACAAATGTTCGATTGTGACGCGGTTACTGCATTCAATGCCTTCTTATTTAAACGCGACATGTTGTACAATGTCTGTTTTGCATATTGCAACTTAATCGTACAGGTAATAAAAGTTTGTGAACAATAAATCTGCCTTGTCATTGTTTTGAGGGGGGTCATGATGGTTTACCTGTAATTACGGTGACGCGTTTACTTGGTGCTGTTTACTTGGTCGGCACGAGGTGCTGTTTACCTGGTCGGTTATTAGCACAGCAACTGTTCCTCAAGTTATTACCAACGCAGCAGCATCATCCTAACCGCAAACAACCAGCCATGCATCTCACATACTTGCCGTGAGGACAATGTGTGCTGGCCATGGTCCCTCCGCACGTGTGGGCGGGGCAAGTTAAAGGAGCACCGGTTATGACGGGTCGCAGCCTATTTGGACCAATCAAGGAGAACGCAATGCAAACTTCACCAAACTTCGTACGATTGTTGCTGTTTGCATTGTGTAATGCTTGGCCGAGTATTTAAAACGAGGAAAGGGTGGTTTATAATTGGCTGCTGTGCTTCCATTTTCCACCGGTGATGGGGGTGCTGCATGTGATGTAGCTCATCGTCCATTTGTCTTTGGGTGGTTGTCGGGGCCTTGGTTTGATTCCTGCCTGACCAGACTATAAATTCTCATCCTAGTGCGTTAAGTTGAGCACGCCGTCCTTGGGACTTCGTGGAGGCGAAGCCGGCTATCTCCATCTGCTAGCCTTCTTTGGTGGACGTGATATATATATAGATATATATATGCTACAGTACCTTCCGTAAAGAGTAGAGCATCTATTTTACGAACTGCAGATTCAAACCCTGCACCCACTGACGAGCCAAAGACAAACAGCACCGACTTTCCTGATAAAAGGATAATATACTGGAAGGATTGATGATGATCTGGGAGGGGGAAAGGAGGGTGAAGTTCAAGTTAGATTGCGGAGGTGGTAGGGGTAAAAAGGGGAACAAAGTTTCCAAGACATCAAAGCAAACGGAGAGAGGTTAACCCATAGTGAAAACTAGAAGGGCACTCGGAAGAGTGCACACCTCTGCCACACGCAATGCCTGGTCCAGTAAAACATATCGGACCTGATAATTTTTTGAAATTTCATGCTACATATCGTTTTTAGCCCCATCTCTCAATGGTGAAGAATCACTTTAAAAGTTTTTTTAAAAAATAACTGACCCAGATTCAGATCTTAACCAAAATCGAATCATTCCGTCCTTGTCCCACACCCAACCTGACCATCAAATTTCATCCAAATCCATGCACAACTTTTTGAGATATCCTGCACACAAACAGACAGACAGACAAACAGACAGACAGACGTTGTACAGAGCACGATACTTGCAAAATCCATAAAACAAATTTGACCTCAAAAATAATTGGTGGTTGAATTCAATGACCAAATATGCAACTCCTCTTAGATTTTAAATGAATCGGATGAAAATTGAGGATTTTAGAAATCTCACCAAAGTTGTTGACCTTCAGGCTTTGTTGACCTCAAAAATAATGGCTGGTTGAATTCAATGACCTGATATTACGAACTGTTCAAATTTTCAGCCAATCGGATGAAAATTCACAATTTTAGAAATGCGGCCTTGGTTGACCTTCTGCCCTTGGTCTTCGCCAAGGTCTTTTGGCCGATGATGACTGGGGTCTTCCCCAATCCGGATCCTGACCAAAAATGTGTTTCAGTTCCTCGACGGTCACCAACGTACAAAAAAGATTATTGAACAATTGCTTCAAAAACTGTGGACAAAAAACGTGTGGAAAACAGACAAACAAACATAGGTCGACAGGGGTGAAAACATAAGCTCCTTCCACCTTCGGTGGTGGAGGTGAAGAGAGGGACGTTGCGATGCACACATCTTGCATACGTGATAAATCGACGAGCCCGTAATTTCTGAACACCATGATGCACGTACCTGGAGCCGAATTGCATAACTATCATGCAATACATGTGTACTTTCCAACTGGTGTGTGTGTGTGTTCGGAGGAGGGAGGGGAGGGAGCAGGTAGAGGATTTGGAGGAGAGAGAGGGGGAAAAAAGGGGAAGATTTGAGATTCTAGGGGTTGAGGTGGAGTTTTTTTTTGTATAGATAGTCGAGGCTCATAGAAGAGGTAGTACTGGTACACTGAACAGATCAGGACGTCACTGAACGCTGAAGAAAAGATCCCCAGATTGTGTCATTCATGAAGAGTAGACTAGCTATCGCCGGCACCGTGGCCCGAATCGCTCGGCTGGCTTAAGCACCAATCTGGCAGTGTACAATCGGGTTGGGAATCGAACCCAGACGAAGAAACCTTGATTAAAAACAAAATTAATTAATTAATTTATAAATCAATCAATCAATCAAAAACATGAAAACTGAGAGAAAGTTGTCTAGCACTCAACCTGGTGAGAACCAAAACTTCTTACCGATTATTCGGGGAGAGTGATCCCTCCCAGGGATATTTCACCGCCCCCCCCCACACTCCTCCCTCCCAGGGATATTTCACCGCCGCCCCCCCCACACCCCTCCCTCCCAGGGATATTTCACCGCCCCCCCCACACCTCCTCCCTCCAGGGATATTTCACCGCCCCCCCCTCCCCCCCCCCCCCCACAACTCGCCCACATAATGCTGAATGGCTGAATCACAAAATTGACCTATTCGTTGGTGGTTGTTCCAAAGATAACCTTCTCTTTCAGATCTTTTTATCAAAGAGTACGTGCACACCCGTCACATGATAAAACCACACCTTGTACCCCGTCGGGCTGTTCAGGCAAGAGAACACCAACACCACGGTCGGCATCCCGCCAAACCACCGCACACCAAACCACCGCACCACACCAAACCACCGCACCACCACACAACCACCGCACCACGCCAAACCACCGCACCACACCAAACCACCGCACCACGCAAACCACCGCCACACGCCAAACCACCGCACCACACCAAACCACCGCACCACACCAAACCACCGCACCACGCCAAACCACCGCACCACACCAACCACCGCACCACACCAAACCACCGCACACACACCAAACCACCGCACCACGCCAAACCAACCCCACCACACCAAACCACCGCCACCACGCCAAACCACCGCACCACGCCAAACCACCGCACCCCACCAAACCACCGCACCACGCCAAACCACCGCACCCCACCAAACCACCGCACCACGCCAAACCACCGCACCACGCCAAACCACCGCACCACACCAAACCACCGCAACCACACCAAACCACCGCCACCACGCCAAACCACCGCACCCCACCAAACCACCGCACCACCCAAACACCGCACCCCACCAAACCACCGCACCACGCCAAACCACCGCACCCACCAAACCACCGCACCACGCCAAACCACCGCACCCCGCCAAACCACCGCCACCACACCAAACCACCGCACCACACCAAACCACCGCACCACGCCAAACCCACCGCACCCCGCCAAACCACCGCACCACACCACACCAAACCACCGCACCACCGCACCCCACCAAACCACCGCCACCACGCCAAACCACCGCACCCCGCCAAACCACCGCACCACGCCAAACCACCGCACCCCGCCAAACCACACGCACCACACCACACCAAACCACCGCACCACGCCAAACCACCGCACCACACCACACCAAACCACCGCACCACGCCAAACCACCGCACCACACCAAACCACCACCACACCAAACCACACCAAACCACCGCACCACACCAAACCACCGCACCACACCAAACCACCCCACCACGCCAAACCACCGCACCCCGCCAAACACCGCCACCACACCACACCAAACCACCGCACCCACCGCACCCCACCAAAACCACCCGCACCACGCCAACCACCGCAACCCCGCCAAACCACCGCACCACGCCAAAACACCGCCACCCCGCCAAACACCGCACCACACCACACCAAACCACCGCCCACGCCAAACCACCGCACCACACCACCACCCAAACCACCGCACCACGCCAAACCACCGCACCACGCCAAACCACCGCACCACACCACACCAAACCACCGCACCCCACCGTTCACTCCTGCTCCCAATAATTGCAATCATCACCGATTATACCGTCCGGCTCACTCGGTCACAAGAGGTGTTTCACCGAAGACACTCGACAACCAATTGTTGTTGGAATCCGACGGTTGCTGCGGAAGATCCTCCTGTACAGTCTGTACAATGTGTAGAGTCTGTACAGTGTGTACAGTGTGTACAGTGTGCACGGTGTGTAGAGTGTGCACGTTGTGTACACGGTGTGTACAGTGTGTAGTGTGCGCGGCGTGTACGGTGTATACAGTGTGCACGGTGTGTAGAGTGTGTACAGTGTGTAGTGTGCGCGGCGTGTACGGTGTATACAGTGTGCACAGTGTGCACGGTGTGTAGATGGTGCAGTGTGTAGGGTGCGCGCGTGTACGTGTATCAGTGTGCACAGTGTGCACGGTGTGTAGAGTGTGTACAGTGTGTAGTGTGCAGACGTGTACAGTGTGTACAGTGTGCACGTGTGTGTAGAGTGTGTTACAGTGTGCACGGTGTGTACTAGTGCACGTGTGTACGTGTGGTACAGTGTGCACGGTGGTAGAGTGTGTCAGTGTGTGTGTGTACAGTGTGCAGGTGGTGTAGAGTGTGTAGTGTGCAGGTGTGTACAGTGTGACGTGTGTAGATTTGGTACAGTGTGCACGGTGTGGTACAGTGTGCACGGTGTGTAGAAGTGTGTACAGTGTGCACGGTGAAGTGATCGTGTGTACAGTGTTGTACAGTGTGACGTGTGTAGAGTTCTGGTGTAGAGTGTGTACAGTGTGTACTGTGTGTAGAGTGTACGGTGTGTACAGTGTGTACACTTACTGTGCATCATGGAGGGCAAGCGGAGTGGTTGAGTGGTTGAGTTGTTGAGTTGTTGAGTGGTTGAGTGGTTGAGTGCTCGTTGTACGATGCAGGTCCGAGTCTAGTCCCGAGAACTCGGGCCTTGGATCATCTTGCCGATGAGTGTGCTCAGAGAGTGTGCTGGATCGGAGAGTTATCGCACGCACTTCATCAATCAATAAATAAATAAATCACCAAATAGCGAGTAAAGCGCTTGAAAACGCAGGAAGTTGGTGCAAAGGCCGTCTATGTATTACGTACGCACGGAGCTGCGCATGCATGACGTCATAGACGTAAACGGAGGAAAGCGGGGAAACCCTCGGTGAAAGAAGGGACGTTAAAATGTCCTCATTTTGTGTACGTAATAAATAGACGTGCCCGTAAAAGCGGCTTCCTGCTCCGTATTCATTTTAGAATACCACAATACACGTACAACCTGGAGTTCCAATTGCATTAACCGTCATGTAATCCATAATCAAACGGAGGAACCAAGAAGGAACTCGAAGTCGTAAAGAGTGAAGATGGAGTCATCAGGAGGAACCGGGATAGGATTCGGGTTTCAGCCGCTCAATCCACAACCCCCACACCCGTCCGGGTGCAAATCCGAGTGAGCATTGGAGAAAACTTTCTGCAAGAATTCACTTCTCCTTCGACGGGTAATAATAATAATTAGAATGAATGAAGACAAATGTGAAAAAAAAATAGAAAGAAGTGCGAAAGGAACGAAGAACAAAGTTGTCGGGAAGAACCCAAAATGGAGAGATTTCAGCAGTTTACTCCCCAGGCTCAAACACATCAACACGTACGAGTTACCAGAGGTCCATCAGCTGGGGAAGCACAGTCCACACAGCATCAGGATATGGTACAAACAACCATGACCGTGTTTACTTTGATCTCTTTACAGTTATCAATAAAAACGTTCATTTGGAAAATTGTTTCTACATCCGAACTATAATAATAATTAATGGAGCCGGCGTGGTGTTTGGTTTATCACAAAAATTGAAAAATTTCATCATATCTCGGTGTGCCTCATCTGTTTGTATAATATATGCTATGTTTGTACTGTTTGTATAATAAGCTAGCATTATAATACAGCTATGTATGTCATAATATAGCCTATGTTTGTATAATATACGCCTATGTTTGTATAATATACCCTAGTTTTGCGCCTATGTTATGTATCAACGCAATGAATGTATGTTTATAGACAGCCCTATGTCATGTATAATATAGCCTAATGTTTGTAATAATATATACTTTAAGTGTTCTGTATAAATATAGCCTATGTATGTATAATAAGCCTATGTTGTATAATAAGCCTATGTATGTATGTTTGTATAATATAGCCTATGTACTGTATGTTTGTATAATATACCTATGTATGTAAATGTTTGTATCATATAGCCTATGTATGTATAATATAGCCTATGTTTGTATAATATAAGCCTATGTTTGTATAATATAGCCTATGTTGTATAATATAGCCTAGTATGTATGATTTGTATAATATACCTATGTTTGTATGTTTGTATATAGCCTATGTTTGTATAATACAGCCTATGTATGTAATAAATATAGCCTATGGTTTTGTATGAAATATAGCCCTATGTTGTATAATATAGCTATGTTTGTATAATATAGCCTATGTATGTTATAATAAGTAGGCCTAATGTATGTATGATAATATAGCCTATGTATGTATGTTTGTATAATATACGCCTATGTATGTATTTTGTATATAGCTATGTTGCTATGTTTGTATAATATAAGCCTATGTATGTATAATATGCCTATGTTTGTATAACTATAGCCTATGTGTATAATATAGCCTATGTTGTATAATATAGCCTATGTATGTATGTTTTATAATATAGGACCTATGCTATGATATAATATAGCTAGTTGTATAATATGCCTATGTATTGTATAATATAGCCTATGTTTTGTATACTATAGCCTATGTTTGTATAATATGCCTATGTATGTATGTTTGTATAATAACGCGCTATGTAATGCCTATGTTTGTATAACTATAGCCTATATAGTGATGTTTGTATAAAAAGCCTATGTATGTATAATATACAGCCATGTATGTATGTATAATATAGCCTATGTTTGTATAATATAGGCTATGTATGGTTAATGTTTGTATATAGCCTATGTAGCATGTTTGTAATAATATAGCCTATGTATGTATGTTTGTATAATACGAGCACGCTATGTATGTATACATATAGCCTATGTTTTGTATGTTTGTTATAATACAGCCTAATGCTATGTATAAATAGCCTATGTAATGTATGTTTTGTATAATACAGCTATGTATGTATAATATAGCCTATGTTAATGTATAATAATAGCCATATTTTGTCATAATACATACCTACTGGTATGATGTTTGTATATAGCCTATGTATGAAATGTTTGTAATACATACGCCTATGTATGTATGTTTTGTCTGTAAGTGCGATAACTCAGTGAACGGCTTTCAGCTGTCTTTCGTCAAACTTTACCAGAAGATCTTGATGACAAAAGTGAGGCTTGTCAAATAGTTTTTTGAATATATATATATATATATATTATAATAATAATATATATATAGTATATATATATATATATATAATATATATATAGTATACATATATGTATATGTCAAAGGTCAAGGTGACGGTGACGTCATTCGCATGATTTTCATTATACCTGTCAGGCTACTGCCTGTCACCTTCTTGTTTGATTGTGTGTTTGTTTGTTTGTTTGTTGCACAACTTCTCCTGCAGTTCTGGGCCAATTACATCCAGACTCGCTACATAGGATCAGCATGACCTCAATTAATGTATCGGGTGATTTTACCTTTGTTGGTGGTCTGGGGAGGGGGAGGAACGCAAATTTTCTATGTAAATGCATGTGTGTGAGTGCGTCTGCAACCATATCTCAGACATGTATGGGCTGATTTTATTTGTACTTGGCACTAAGACAACACATGATGGACTACATATGCCCGCCATTTTGTTTCGACGTCAGATCCAAGATGGCTGACCGGTGGCCATTTTAGTTGTAAAAAAAACCCCGACGTTAAACATATCCTCAACCATTTCTCGAGCATGCATTGACCTATGTTATTCAAACTTGGCACACAGACAACGAATGATGGCTTATATATGTATCTCATTTTTTCTCGACATCAGATCCAAGACAGCTGACTGGTGGCCATTTTGTTACTTAAACGTGTCCCCAACCATTTCTCGGACATGCATGGTCCTCTTTCATTCAAACTTGGCACAAGTGCAGTACATAATGCTATGCACATGCACGTGACTTCATTTTGTGATCTGATCAAAGATGGCTGGCTGGTAGACTGGCGGCCATTTTAGTTGTAAAAAATCTGATGTTGAACACGTCCTCAATCATTTCTCGGACATGCATTTACCGATGTTGTTCAATAAATTTACTAACTTGGCACACCGATAATGAATGATGGCTTACATAAGCATCTCGTTTTCTTTTGAGATCAGATCAAAGATCGCCGATTGGTGGCCATTTTAGTTGTAAAAAGCCTGATGTTGAACATGTTTTCAACCATTTCTCGTAAATTGGCATTTACCGATGTTGTTCAATAAATTTACTAACTTGGCACACCGATAATGAATGATGGCTTACATGTGCATGTCATTTTTTTTTCGAGATCAGGTCCAAGATGGCTGACTGGTGGCCATTTTGTTACTTAAATGTATCCCCAAGCATTTCTCAGCCATGCATGGTCTGACTTTGTTTAATCTTGGCACAAGCACAGGACATGATGGCATGCACGTGCCGCTCACTCACTTTATTTTGTGACCTTATCAAAGATGACTGGTAGACTGGCGGCCATTTTCGTTGTACATAAATATGGGCGAGCCCTTTAACCCCATGCAGCAAAATTACTAAAACAATGAGGCCGATGACATATTATGTCTTGTTTTTTTTTTTTTAAACTTGTTTTACACCAAAATAGATTCTTCCAAATCAAAGTTGTTACTGAGGTTTTACTCCCATAATTTTAAAACAAACAGGAAGTTTCGGGTGATGTTTCATTCACTTCAGGTGAACTTCTTTGGGCCGAAGGCAGATTTATTTCAGATGGAGGAAGGCAAGCAAGGTTAATTATATCATGTTTCCTGCCATGGGGTTTGGAGGTGGGCGGGCAGTGAGGAGTTAAGAGATGCATCTAATTACCTTGTGCAGGGTGTCCTTATGCGTCCTTGGCTTGTGTGGTCATTCAATCAGACAAAACTAACCATTTTCCTAATTGCATTATCTATTTGAACACAAAACCTGAACACCTGCCATAATCCTTTACTATAATTCATGGACCGGTGTTTTTGTGTTTGTGGGTTTGTTTGTCAGACTACTCCTCCTACAGTTCTGGCCTAATTACATCCAGACTACAGAGGGTCAGCATAACCCCAATTAACAATTAATGTGTAGGGGTGTTTTTATCTTTGCGGGTGGACTTTGGGGGATGAAAAGGGGGATTCTCTTCTCTATATAAATGTGTATCGTGTAGCACCGTCTCCAGGTGGAGGAGGGTATTACAAGTCTCCACCATCTACAGTACAGTATTCCTGTGCCCACGTTTTCCAGTGCAGTGAGGTATTTCGAAATATAAGCAGTAGATATGTTTTTGCTTCATGAATGTAACCTGGGTTATTTATTTTTCCTCTACAGAGCTGTCACTTGCCTATACACTACCCAAATAAAGGTATGCGTCAGAAGAATGTGCTGCATGCTTGGAACTAGATCGCCCATAGGGCAAATACTCTACTAGTTTTTAGAAACACGTTTCGTTTAAATCATTGTAATATAACAAGAGCTGCATCATAGAATGCAGAAAGTGTAGAAACTGTCCTAAAACATTCACAGCGGATCACAAATGTATCCTGATCCCCCCCCAAAACAAGACTTATGGAGCAGCTGGAACACAAAATGAATCAAGATGTAACAGAACAACAAGAACAGTAGAAAGAGAAGGGGAAAACACACCAACAGCATGGATGAGGGACAAAACCAAGGAGACTTGGAGAAGTAAAGGATGTGGGGAAGAATGAGGGCTCGTGGAGAACACTTGGGGTGGACAAGATGGATTCAGCTGAAAATTATCGGGAAGGAAAGCTGAGAAACTTGGAAGGTGGTGGGCTTGGGACGGGGTGGGGGAGGGGGTAACAAAAAAATAGGAACTAATGAGTGGAGGTGAGCAGTGATCCTGGATTTAGGTAGTTTCACCAGAAGGGGGTTGATGGTGGACCATGTGAGCCCTACAGAAACCTGGAGTGGACAAAGCACGGAAAGAGCAGATGGTGCAGGACCAAAAAGGAGGCGGTTGAAGACACAGAGACCACCGACCCATCTGCGATGGCGAAGTGATAAGCCCGTATACTCGGCTTCATCACGGGAGATTCCAATAATGTTAAAGGCCTCGTTTCCACGGCGTCAAGCCGGGCAAGATGTGAGGTGGGGAGCCAGCCCAGAGGGGAGAGCAGTACTCCATCAACCTGCAGATGAAGGCCTTGTAGGTGGATAGGAGTCCAGTTGTGCCAAAGAGGGACGTTGCATGATGGAGGATGCAATTTGGATGCCAACTCTTAGAAATGTGGTTTGCCCTAGAGAGATTATAAAGATTACTTACAGAGAAATTGACTGGAATCTGCAGGGTCGGTCTGATGTTGATTTTAAATCAGCCTTTATTTGTATTCCTTTGGAATATTAATGGTTGTTACTTGTATCAAAGCTTACTCCTTACAGAGTAGGTCAGCGAGAGACCATCAACGTTGGATTTAGCTTTCACAAAAGAGGATTATGATGATGGATTATGATGATGGAGGATCTGAAACATGAGCCACGGTTTGGCAAGAGTGATCGTTGTGCTCTTAGTTTCAAGTAAATGTGTGGAATGCAGATCAGTCATCGAGGGGGTGTGGCTGTGGGGGGAGGGGGCAGCTCGGGTTTATGTATAACAAGGGAAACTACCCGAAAAAGAAGGGGCTGTTATAAGAAATTGCATGGAAAGACTTGTCAGGATTTCATGATGTAGTGAGTGCATGACCTTATTTCTCCCAAGAAGCAACAAGTGCAAACAGAGAATTTGACAGCTCAAAGCACCACCAGAGTACAAGAAAGGTAAAACTGGGGTGAATATAATAATAAATTAAGTAAAAATAATAAAGAATCCATGGATGAATTGGATGATTGTGGAAGTGGTTGAGGCCAATGATAAATCGTGGAAAAAGTACAAATATCATCAGACGGAAGATCGTTACAAAACTATGGAGCAGAGAAATACACGAAGGTTCATGTGCAGGCAGGAAAAGTTGAGTTTTGAAATGAAAGTGGCGAAGAACATGAAGAGTGGCATAAAGTCCGATTGGAAATATATGCACTCCAAGACAAAAAGTAAAAAAAAAACATAGGGAATTGATGACATTGAAACACCTAATGGCAGGTTAACTGGCTGGACAGGTAAAAAGTAGACCAGGTAGATACATTTGTTATCTCCGCCCACCGAAGGTGCATGGAGGTTATGTTTTCAGCCCTGTCAGTTTGTGTGTGGGATTATCTCAAAAGTTGTTGACGGATTCAAATGAAATTTGGTTGAGAGGTTTCGTGTGTGACGAGGACGAATTGATTCGATTTTGGTTCAGGTTCGGATTTAGATCTGACCGATCAGTGGGATACACAACGTAAACTGTTCAGCCTGGCGGATGTACGCACTCTACTGAGTGTCGTTCTCGTTCTATGTTGTGTTCACTCTGTGCCAGAACTAGAGAGAAGATAATTTGACAAAACACTTCATCAGTCAACATGGAGTACGATAGTTTTCCATATGTAGGGATGACATGGGGGAAAAAAAAAGGCCGCTAATTCATACAAGAACAGAACCTGCAGAGGTTATGAACCAGCTGGCAAAATGGAATAGCTTCAAGTCATGAGGACCTGGTGGATTACATCCCAGAGTGCTTAAGGAGCTGGAAAAGGAAGAAATCTGTATACCACTGTTTCATCTTTAATCGGTCTTTACAATAGGGTTTAGTAGAACCAGATGACTGGAATGCTGCCAATGTGACCCCAATATTCAAGAAAGGGGTCACGATGTAGCCCCCACCAACCGTCGCCTTTGTTATCACTTAGTCAGTTCGAATAGATCGTTTTTTATCACATCTTTTTGCTGATTTGGCCCATCGTGCCTGTGCCTTATCCACGTGTCATGTATTTAATCGATCAATATTATACCTATGTATTATATATTACATGTAATCCCATTCTTAAAATCAATGTGATCTCACTTTAATAATGACCAATCCCTTGCAAAATTAACTAATGTTATTTACTCGTGTGCAGACTGTTGCTGCTGGTTGCATCATTTCTGGGAATAATATCATTGTAATATATTGATGATGTCCCACTGATGCAGTGCCTCTTGTTTCCAGTAAGCTGGTAGTCGTTTTGCCAACCTCGGAAGGATGATAGGCTGAGTCAACCCACCCGGCATTGTTTAACGGCACGACAGGAGCTCAAACTCAAGACCCTAAGATCTATAGCGAGCCACCTTAACCATTAAGCCAACATCAGACTTTCGAAAATTAATTACCACACTCACCCAACACCAATTAATGGCCTTGGAACACTTTAGTAATAACAACATCTTTGCACACACGGCATAGCTCATCTCAGCTACCCTCGTCGACCCCCCCAAGCACCAGCACCCATCTCTGGCCTAGATTTGGGACATGGGTAGCAGGAGTGGAAAAGGGGGGGGGGACAGGTGGTATGTGTGTGTGTGTGTATTGGACACTCAGAGTGTTTAAGGTTAGTTGCGATTTAGTACATTTCTCTCACATAATGTGCATAAGGTAGTTAAATGATATGATGATCAACAAAAGTCACCAATTATATATTTCCACTGAACATCTTGTTGACGAATCTACCTGGAATACACAGCTCTGTTTTTGCGAAAAAATGCAGCACGTTTTATTTCCCTAAAAAGGTTTAGTAACCGTAGAGGATGCTCTGGCAGTGTGGGATAAAATCTTGAGTGGTGGGAGGGAGATGGTGGTCGGAATACCAGTTTTGCACACATAATAAATATATTTAGATTGTTTCAATATCACTTCAGTTGTGATGTCACACTGTCTCGGCGAATGTCAGAAAGAAGAGGTAGTCGCTCGTATTTGTCTTAAGGTTGAATTACGTAAAGTACGGATCGTGCAAACAGGCACGCACTGTGGCGGAGTGCAGTGTTCGCACAGGCAGGGTATTGCTCGTATCTGTGCAGGACATCTCTAATGACGACATGTCTGCGATCCAGAGACTCGTTTATCCTGCCCAGGGGAAATCCAGTTCTGCTAACCTTGCCCTTCACGAGTAGACAGCCAGGTCTGGCTGGACATTGCAAACTTTCCACCCATTGTGCCCCATTGTGCACCTGATCGCACTTGCTCCAAGCTAATAATTGTTGTTTACGTGGTTTATATTTTCATTCCTGAACAATGGTTGGTGCTATTGGTAGATGCAATTGGGAGAAGTACGACATGTTTCCGTGATCTGGATATCTTCCAATATTCATTAATTTTTCAGGAAAGGAGAAAATACATTCCAAGAAAATACATGCAGATACAAAAGGAGAAACATTTTACATGCAAATACAAGTACAAACTAATACATGAAGATACAAAAGTACAAACAAAATGTATTATTATAGCATAGAGCTAAATACGATTACACTGATATTGAAAACTTCATTTGGAATAATATTTCCTGATCATTTTCCTTTTTCAAAATCCTGCCTCGATATAGTTCCTTATTTTATCACGGAACGTTTTCCTCATTTGAACAGGACTTCGCAATCCTCCTTTTTCTTGTAACTTTGTAAAAAA
>CM068958.1:107673792-107699351 GCA_035128595.1 Eptatretus atami | reverse complement strand
TGCCGCACTTCACGCTCTTTCTTTCCCTGCACAACACACCCCAATAAACCTATTCCCTTTGCCACATCCCTTTCCTCGCTTGCTTGTTAATATATTATTATTAGAAATGTTCCCTGCTCGTTTTGTCTATTTCTTTCATTGCATTTCCAGCATGTCCAAATCCTAGCTTAGCCAGGACTTTAATTCCCAACGATCCGTTCCTTTTAGCCGGTATGTCCTTGGCAGTGGTCGCTCGCTGCATCCGATCCAGTCCGGTAAGATGATCCGGTTCGGACAAGGCTTACTGAGGGCGTGTTCCGGTAATGATCACGTGGTTAATTAGGTAACCCAGTTAACCATAGACGGGAGGACCCGAGGTCTCGGCGTTGAGTTATTGGCGGCCACGGTCGGTTGGCAACCGCCGCGTCACGTAATTATCCGTGTGCGCAGCCTACAATTCCGGGGGGTCTGATGGGAGCCGAGATAGCTTCCCCCCCCCATGAGTCTTCTCACCCGGCCGCCCCAACAATATATACATACATACATATATATATATATATATTATATATAAATACATAACTGTAATATATACATTATATACCAGGCGTAGTGGCGTGCGCCTTGAATCCGGCTACTCGGAGGCTTGGGTTGGAGGATCGCTTGAGGACGGGAGCTCTGCTGCGCTGTGCTACGAGAGGGTGTAGGGCAGCCCGGAATCATGGCGAAACCCAATCCTTATCCTGTGTCGTAAGAGGCGACCAGGGTTGCGCTCAGGAAGGGAATCCGGCGTAAACCTGTGCCAAATCAGTATGTGGATCATAATGGATGATCCGCCGTGGCGACCCTACGGGAGCAGCCGAAAGAAGAAACAACATATACATAACATATATATAATTAATATATATATATATACTGTACATATACATACATATATATATATATAATATACATATGCTCCAAGGCCTTGACGACTTACAAACATCTAGATTTCTAGAGTCTCTATTGGTAAAAATATCATAATATATATATATATACATTAAGTATATACATATACATATTTATCATACTCATACATATCATATTCTTTTATTATGTATATACATATACTATATATATATTATATATATATAATTCTATAATCATCATATTTACGTGTTGTGGTTCGGGGTGGCGGAACCTGACCCGGTCCTAGGTGCCGCGCCCACGCCGTCTCCGGGAGTCTATAACGCCGGCGGCTCGGCACAGCGCTCGGGTCACGCGTCTTCAATCGCAGATACCAACGTAATCCTGTACCTTCCCAGTTGGGAGATAGAACCCTAGTTACAGACTGGCTTTGTCAGTGACCGAGCGGAGTCTACCAGTCTGTAAGCCATTTTCGGTTTTATATGCAATCGACGGATCGTTCTCTCGACGCTACACGCATTAATCCATAGCGGCAACTGCATAAGAATAACAGATTTATTGGGGAACATCAGGGATCCACAACAACAGCAATAACAATACATGGTTCTAACTATCACTAACCGTTCTTAACTAGGGAACTCACGGTCTAAAGGTTTCGAGGGATTCTACGAACTATGCCTTTACAACACGTTCAAACAACAGCATGCAGGACAAGAACAGAGTACTTGGTGATGGCTCATGGACGAGAGGACCGTGTCCAAAATCACGAATGTCGCCTCGTAACACAGCGGTGGTGTCCACGGGTTAAACTCCCGCTCGAACGTGCTGCGCGCGGCAAGATGGCGGCGGTACTCCTGCTCAAGTCACCGCGTGCCGGTCTCCGCGCTCTCTGACCTCGCGTAGGGCAAGATGGGCCTCACTGATCTCTCTTCGTCCACACAACAAATCCCGGCCTGGCCTGTTCTCCAGTCGAGTCCGAGTTCCACAGGCGGATCGGCAAACGTGACGAGCCGTGAGGTGAGCAAGGACCGTCGAAGGTCCGGCGTCTCCCTCGGCCTTCCCGCCCTCGGCCCGACTCCCGCTCTCCTCCTCAGTGCCTCTCTCGTCGAATCACCGACGTGCAGGTCGGTTCAGCGTCTCTCCCGGCAGATCCACACGGTACCCTCCTTCGTTCGCTCGCTCCCAAGCGACTCGACGCCGCCTCGAGCAACCCCGCCGTTCCTCACACACCAGCTCTCCTTTTTGCTCGCTTCGAGACCGAGCACTCCTCTCACGCACCCTGCGGTCTCAAAACCGCCAAAACTGACTTGATGCTCCTTCTTTCTTTCGTCGGCTCTCTTTCCCAACTGAGAACTCCTTTTCTCTCGTTTCCTTTTTACAACCCCTCTCCAGCGCGACTCAGTGACCAAAGCCCGCCCTTCTGCGTCACTTCCTGTCCAGCCGCACCCCTCTCTAAGGCCACACCCTTCCTCTCTTCAGGAGAGGAAAAAGCATCATCTCTCGTCCACCACCGTTGAACGAAAAACACAGTCTTCTACCTCCCGACACACACCTATCGTCCCTTATACCAAACACCTATCTAAAACCATTTAATGGGGAATCTGAGCTAATCCTATCTATCTATAAATTCAGCATCTCTGTGTGTCTGTCTGTGTCTGTCTGTCTGTCTGTCTGCGACCGCGTTTCTCGACGACCCGCGCGTCGCATCTCATTGAAACTTGCCAGGAATATTGCCGGGGACCGCGGATGTGCCTTTCGAGGTTTGATATCATCGGACGAGCGTTCCCAAGTTACGGCCATTTTACTGCTTTTTCAGTGTGTTGAAAAGGTGTATATATGCAGCTGAAGGTGTCGTTCCACCTTCTCACCTTATCCATGCCATTTTCCCCAAATTATTAATAACCGGGACGATCACCGGTCCGATCGGATTGAAACTTGCCAGGAAGTTTCCGGGGACCCGCAGATGTGCCTTTTCGAGGTTTGATGTCAATCGGACGAGCGGTTCCCAAGTTACGGCCGATTTTATCTGTCGACCAATGACAAGACACGGTGCTATCGACACCACGAATGGACGTCACAATTAATGTTTTGTTTATTTTTATTATTTATTTATTTTTTGCACGATTGACGGTCCGATTCTCATTGAAACTTGACAGGAATATTGCTGGGGACCGCGGATGTGCCTTTTCAAGGTTTGATATTAATCTGATAAGCGGTTCCCAAGTTACGGCATTTATCTGTCGACCAATGACAAGACACGGTGCTATGACATCACGAAGAATGAGTACCATTTATGTTTGTTTATTTTTATTTATTTATTTTTTTTTTTGGCATGACTGATGGTCTGATCTGATTGAAATTGCAGGAATATTGCTGGGGACCCGCGGATGTGCCTTTTCGAGTTTTGATATTAATTGGACGAGCGGTTCCCAAGTTACGGCCATTTTCTGTCGACAATATCTGCGAGAGAGGGGGACGGGAGAGGGGGGGGAGAGTGGGGCGAGAGAGAGGAGGGGGAGAGAGGAAGGGCGAGACTAGGGGGGGAGAGGGGGGCAAGAGAGGGGGGGGCGAGAGAGGAGGGGGAGAGAGGAAGGGTGAAGACTAGGGGGGGGGGGGCAAGAGAGGGGGAGATAGAGGGGGCAGAGAGGGGGGAGAGAGGAAGGGCGAGACTAGGGGGAAGAGAGGGGGTGAGAGGGGGGCGAGAGAGGGCTGCACATACTGCGCACTCACCTACGGGCACGCACCTACGGGCCCGCCCTACGGGCCCGTACTAGTTTTAGTAATCCCATTAAGGGCATTTCCGTAACAATATATTATATAAATAATATATATGTATAATACATACATACATATATATATATATGTATTATAACATATATATTATTATATACATACATAATATATATATATATGTATATACATACATACTATATATATATACATATACACACACATACATACATACATATATATATATATATATATATATATATATATATACATAATTCATACACACCACTACCCAATCACATCCCTCACCCACAATTGGAGGGAATAACCAATCGGCTCTCACCTAACATATCACCCAAGATGGCTAGGATTTCCATAAATTAACCTCCATGCTTTTCCAGCTATACCAAGCTGCATAAGTCAACCAAGAGAAGCTGCACAAGGTAGGTTCCCTGCTGCTTCTACCCTTACCTGGGTTCCTCTGCAGCGGTAGACATTCACAACTCACACATGTATGAGAATACCAATACTACCTATCCCCCTAAGCCACCAGACCAGTTTCATGACTTGTTGGTGATTCTTCAGAAATGTCATAGACAGAAACATGTATGTCCCACGTGTAATGCCAACAAAAGTTGACATACAAATGTGAAAATAAAAAATCCCGACCCCAAGTCCTCAACCCACGCACCCCCCCGCCTCAAACGACCTCCCCCAACTATATCTAAGGAATATTTACCCGTCGCTTGCTGATGGATTTAATCAAAAGGTAACATGTACTTCACAAACATTCTGCTCTATCCATTCTATCATTTGCCTGAGGTCATTTTTTATTTGCTTCTAAGTCAACCAACATCACCTTCATCAACCATCCTTGCTGCTTATATATGGCATGAGCAAAAATCACCTCCACTTTGCTGTGAAGCTGGGTGTTGGATGCTTTGATTTGAACCTGCACTTAAAATCAATAAAATGAAACAGTTTTAATTCTCAATCATTATTCACCCAGATTTCAACAATCACCATCATTCTCAAGCTATGTGTCTAACTCTCTCTTTAGTCAGCTTGAATTTCTCATATCTATCACAATAAAGTGAATTTCTAGCTAATATAACTTGTTTAAATTTGTTACCATCTTCCACCGACTGAAGGTGGTTTTGTGTTTGTGGGTGTGGTGGTGTGTGGTGTGGTGTGTGTGTGTGTATGTGTTGCGTGTGTGTTGTGTGTGTGTGTCGTATGTTGTTGGTGTGTTGTGTGTAGTGTGTGTGTTGGTGTGTAGTGTGTGTAGTGTGTGGTGTGGTGGTGCTGGTGGTGTTGTGTCGATGTGTATGTGTGTGTGTGGGATTGTGTGTGCTGGTGTGTGTGTTTGCTGACTCGACTAGAAGGTCCCCATTCCACCACATCGTTGTGGTGTATTGTATTTAGATGTGCATGTATTGTGTTCAGATTGAAGGATGTGGGTACGTTCGGTGGTGACCTGCTCATGTGCTATCCATTAGAGGCTCGTTGTGATGTGTAGTGTATGTGCTCAGAATGTGATGCGCTCTTCGTTGTGTGCTAGCTGTTGTGTGCTGCTGTGACTGTCCTGTGTGTGTGACTCAGTGCTGTAGACCGGCTGTCACAGCAGTGTAGTGATGTGTGTATGTATGCTATCGTGTGTCGTGTGTGCTCGATGCGTCACTACGATCGTGTGACACACACACACACACCACAAACCACACACCTTCCACCATCACACTCGAGCATCACACATACACACTACACACATAACTACTAGCATCGATGTGTAGCTTGAGCTCGCTCGCTTCGTCATGTGGCGCAGTCTCTGGCATCACAGTCGAAACACTTCTAGACACCCACCTCACACCGACCTCAACCAGGTCTCCCACGAAAGCAAACAGACAACCCTAATTGTTTTTGAGCGTCCAACAGCGTTCAGGTCCAGAGGTACAGTTCATATTTTCATCTGATAATAATATAAAATGCGAAAAACATGGGTGGATGGGGAACCTTCATCGAGGTGAAGCCTCGGTAGACCACATGAGTGTATCGATTAATTACGTACTATTTGAACGGCGTTGGACCATGAGTAGTCTCTATTATTACGTGCTCGCAAATACACCCGTTGCTTTGTTGATGTGATATTAAGAGAGGGGGAGAGCAGAGGGGAGAGAAGGGAGAGAGGAGGAGTGGGGGGGGGGAGGGGGGGAGAGGGAGAGAGGAGGAGGGGGGGGAGAGGGGGGAGAGGGGAGAGGGGGAGAGGTGGAGAGAGGAGTGTTGGGGGGGAGTGGGGGGGAGAGGGGGAGAGAGGAGGAGTGGGGGGGGGGGAGAGGGGGGGGAGAGGGGAGAGGGGGAGAGAGGATGAGGAGAGGAGGTGGTGGGGGGGAGGGGGAGAGAAGAGGGGAGAGAGGAGGAGTGGGGGGGAGAGGGGGACGAGAAGGTAGAGTGATAAGGAGAGTGGGGGGGAGAGGGGGAGAGAGGGGAAGAGGAGGAGTGGGGGGGGAGAGGGGAAGAGGGGGAGAGAGGGGGGGGAGAGAGGGAAGAGGTGGGGGGGGAGGGAGAGAGGAGGGAGTGGGGAGAGGGGAGAGAGGCGGAGAGAGGAGAGCGGTGGGGAGGTGGAGAGAGGGGAGAGGTTGGGGGGAGAGGGGAGAGAGGCGGAGAGAGGAGGAGCGGGGTGGGGGGGGGGTGGAGAGAGAGGAGTTGGGGGAGAGCAGAGGGAGAGAGGTGGAGAGAGGAGAGCGGTGGAGGAGGGGGGAGAGAGGAGGAGGAGTTGGGGGGAGAGGGGGTGAGAGAGGAGGAGCGGCTGGTGGGGGGGGATGGAGAGCAGGAGGAGTGGGGCGAGAGCAGAAGGGAGAAGAGAGCGTGCGGAGAGAGGAGTTGGGAGGGGGGGGAGAGATTGCGAGAGTGGTTGCAAGTTGGCGTTTTCAGTTTCGCCACATGTGCTCATACACAAAGCTTCCTTCCATTTTTTTTGTTTGCATCACAAACTTTCCTGGGAGTCCCCTGAATCTACTGTCAATGGTTCCATTGAAATCCATTCTCAAGTTATAGCACGACAAACAGACACAGACACGGCTCCTGTTATAATGTAGAAGATCATTAGACCATGACGTCTATTAATTATGGACTTATTGGAACGTACCTTTCAGCCATTTAGACCTTTATGCCCCTTTCGACCATTTTCGACCTTATAGACCCTTTGAACCTTTTCACACCCTTTAGACCTTTACATTCTTTAGACTCCTGAAGACCTTTAGACACCTTGACCCTCAGACCTTTGAGACCCATTTGACCCTGTTTAGACTCCTTAAACCCTGTCGCCCCAAAGACTCTTTGGACCTGTAGCTACTGCTGGAACATGACCTTTAAAGACCCTTTATACCCCCGTAGACCCTTTCGATCACTTACACCACTTGAGCCTTCAACCCTTTTGACTCCTGAAGACCTTTACATCCTTTCGACTGCTTCGAGCCTTATACCTTTTAGACCTTTAGACCCATTAGACCCTCTTCAGACACCTAAGATCCCATTAAACCCGAATTACTATTGCAATATTCCTGAGATCTTCAGACCCCCTTCGACATTTAGAACCCTCAAGAACCTTATAGAGTCCAAAGAACGCTTTGGACTACTTAGACCCTTTACACCCCCTTCAACACACACCACACAAACATCTATAAAGTTTTCCTGCAATATAGAGACTCTACTTTTTTCAGCAGGTAATGCGCAATCTCCACCCACCCAGACGCTGGGTACTCTGCTAAGTTGAACAGAATTTGCATATTGGGTCACTGAATTGGTTCAGCAATCAAAACCTGGAAGCATATGTTGTTTCTTAGAATTTCCCCAAATATCGAGCTATGGACATCTTTCTTGTTTGTCTATTTATGAGTAGGATATCTCAAAAAGTTATGGACGGATTCGAAATATGGTCGAAATATGGACGAAATTTGGTGGACAGGTTGGGTGTGTGACAAGGACGAATTGATTAGATTTTGGTGAAGATCCGGATGCAGTTACTAGAATTTTTTTAAGTCATTCTTCATCATACAGAGATATGGCCAAAAACTATGCAGAGCACGATATCTCAAAAAGTTGCAGATGGATTATGACAAAATTTTGTGGATGAGTTGGGTAGGTGACAAGAACAAGTCTATTCAATTTTGGTTCAGGACCAGATGCAGAGCCATCCTATCAGTGGGATACAAAATGTAAACCATTCAGCCTGGCGGAGGTATGTACTCTACCGAGTGTCGCTAAAGTTGCATATGGGATACACAAGGAACGTCAAAGCAGGAGGCCATTTGGCCCATCAAGGATGGCAACTGTTACTTTAACCGTGGCTGCAAAATGCAAAAGGTTGCTATTTGCAAGCATCACTTTAATCATGACACACAAAGATTTGCTACACCAAAGGAAGCAAGACGTGGGCCTTTTTAAAACATCACCGGGTTTATTGGTCATTAATAGTGGGTGAAGGAGCCGCGAAAATGAGACAAGACATCCAGCGGGAGAGACAGTGCTTGGCAGAACAAGTGGTCTGAACAGAAGCAACGTCTTATCATTATACAAGCGCTTACAAAATCCGCCAAACAGGGTAAGGTTTTCCATAAAAACTAAAACATAAAGAGTAACTGACACGGTTGCTCGCGTTTGAAAGACAGAAACACTAACAGTATTATCTACACACGTTACATTTACCATATTACCCATGTGATTTTGGCAAGGGGTAAAGGATGGAGGAGAGATTCCAGGTGGAGAGAAAGAACCGAGATAGAATCCAATATCGATGCTAAAGAATTGAGGTTGAGATGGCTGTTAAGCATACAGTGAAGTCCCTGTTCAACACTCCAAGTTGCTTGCCGCAGACATGACGAGGATTTGGGCGCCACAGCGCAGGACGCTGGATCAAAGCGTTGCCGTTTGGGAGTAAACCACCTAACCCACATTCACGGGCGGATCTGGGTCACAAAATACAGGCTGTTTGCGTAACGGGCAGAGTGAACGAGACAGACAGACGGACAGGGCAGAGTAAGAGGCAAACATCTCCTCTGCTCTTTTATTTTATTTTTCTCTATTGGACCGGTTTCCCACAAATTTGCCAAAACGTGGACAAAACACGACACGAACTTAACACCACAACCACCCCCTCGTCCCTTTATGCCGTGTAAAATTTTGGCAACGAGAGAAAACAATCACCTGTCACTTCCTGCTACTCCCGTTTGTCCTTGGCACGAATACGCACGTACGATTACTCTCATTTCACTCTATCAAGAAGTCGCTGTCGAAGAATCATCTCCGAGTCTGGGATCACTGGTGTGATTCGCCAACCATCCAAATTCGGCTTCTCTCTTGCACTGACATCTTGGTGACAGGGTATTCTGACCACAGGCTGGATACATAACCATCATAATGCTGTAGAAAAGGAAACACTCAGTGCTGCAACCCTGCACAAGGACTTAACCCTTCCAGCGTTTGGCCACTGGAAAATATTTATGGAAATTACAACTTAAACAACGACAGCAACAACAGAAAACTTGCACCAAATATGTCTACTTGTGATACGCAAAAACAAATCAAATAGCAATAACAATATACAAAATAGCAATGCGTTGGCAATCCGTTGCTATAATTCCTGTATTCCCGAGTGGCTTAGCCCGGAGAGTGTGGTAGGCGAGCCGTGGATGGGCAGAGGCAGGATTGTACAACATGGCACAATAGGTCATAATGTTTAGTGTGGAGAACTAACTAGGTAGGTCACTGGTCGAATTATCGAAGAAACAAGTGGAAGAAGGAGGAGGAGGAGAAAAGTAGGAGGAGAACAGAAGGTTTTTTTTGGCAGATGAATATGGCATGGCTAACTTCAGTACCCTTAGCCTGGCTTGCACAATGGCACAAGTGTGTGCTCGAAACCAGACTGAAAGCAAGGGTGTGTTTACTTTTCCTTAATCTCCCTGCTCGTTTTGGCTTTCATTAACATGTGCATCATACTTTTCACCTGATATGAAGATGGCAAATAGAAGTAAATATAGTTGGAGGAGGAAGAGGGGAGAGGAATGAGAGAGTTGAGTAGGAGGGGCGGGGGCGGGGGCGTGAGCGGCTAAATAAGCAGCAGATGAGATAAAGGAGGAAGAATGGAGATTAGGAAAGAAAAGAAAGCAAATATGAGAGCAATGCAATATCTAAATGTGTCAAGCTGTTGCTTTGCAGCCAGACCATGGCAAACGGGCTGGCGGAGGGCAAGAAAAAACAAATCAGTTGGGAGGGAGCCAAAGGGACAGAATGGGAGGACGGGTGAAGGTGTTGGAAATGACGACTCGACGGCTACAGAATGGTGCATGGCTTCTTATCCTTGAAGGGGTTTTCGGAGTTTGGGATTCCGACGAGCAGTGGGTCACTCTTCGCGTGCTCATTGCAGTATCGCATGAGGTCTGAGGATGCTTTTGAGACCTGTGGACAAATGATCGAGCAAAGTTCCATTTGGGTGTCAAAACCTGCATGTATAATGCACCCAAAAACTTCATACAGCACAAATGGCGGTGCCAAAGCATCTCTGGCTAGCGAGAGAAAAAGGATCTACTGATAAAAAAGCAAAGCGCAGGTGTGACCCGACTTCAAAAGGATCTGCACTGCCTCAAGGGAAGGCCTCTGTGCCCTTCCGCTCGTCACTAAATCGCCAAATCTCACAAAACTCTCACCCCCTCCGGGACTCCTTTTCAACAATCCATTAGATGGTCACCCCCTTTGAAACCAATGCTCCAAGGCCTTGACTGCAATTGGATATCAGACTTTCAAAATATGAAGGGCATAAAATGTGTCTTCGCTTGGTGTTCAAACACCAAGAAGGTCATTCACACCAGCGTTAAGAGGAAACAAAGTGTCGGGTCAAGTGTAATTAAGTACACCCCAAAATGCCTTTGCAGAAACAGATTATGAACCATATGCAAATGGGATTTATTTTCCTCTCAGCATCCTTTACAGGATATGGCTCAAGTATAATCAGCCATAGAGGCCTTCATAGAGCCTGTCAACCATACATCGATTTTTTTTGTTTGTTTTTTAACTCCATTGCAAACAAATCTCCTCCTTGCAGACTCATAGGGCCGGGCATATTTTGTCTACGAGGTATATTCCACAATGTGGATTCATCATCCCACCAGCCTCAAAGGCTCAAACAAGACCCCACCCTGATACCTTTATTCTCTCGAAGCTCGCCTCTATCCGCAGCTGCTCCACCATCTTTCGCGCCTGGGCAATGTTATTCGTGCTCGACATTGCGAGCCAGCTGCACGTGCTTCCCGGCCCTATGGGCCTCCCTCCACCTGCACGACACACAAGTATTGCCAACTGGGGGTCAAGGTCAGGCCAGGTGGAGATTCAGATCAAGTCAGGCAAATTAGTTTTCATAGCATCAAGCAGGGCCGCAACGACTGGCAGGACAACCTCCGATAGCAGTTCATCATGTACCATGCCCTATGCAGTGTTGGTGCTGCCGAAGCAATTACTAAGCTACAATTATAGAGGGGTCACCAATCTGACTCAGGAAGTCAGGGTAGGAATTTTGTTCAGGGTGCCGGCAATAGCTTGCCTACAAATCGGGAAGAAGACCATGGTATCCTTAACATCCACCAACCGATACCAGCAGACGGAACACCCAGTTTAACATCCATCCGAGGGACGGCACACAGATTTATGAATCTGTGAAACACTTGGATAACAGTTTATAGCTGGGTCAGGTTTGAACCCAGGCTGGACGGCTTAGAAGTGAATGTGCATACCTGTAAGCCACCTTGCCAGCCATAGCACGATTCAAGAAAAGGAAATATAGGAAGCTAGTTTTGGACAGTTATGGATCAGTGATTCAAGATATAAGTTTGTTTTCAAAGTAAAAAAAAGTAGCATCCGTTGAAGACAAAGTCTTCGATATCCCCCGCCATAGTAAATGAGGACAAGTAGCAAAAGGCACCAGTTCAATTTATTCTTGATGTGTGTACCAAATTTCATAAAGAAATAGTTAATAGTTTTGCAACTATGCTCTGGAAACAAAGGTTAACCTCAATTATTTCTTAATACCCAACTTGTTTCCATGGAAAGTGACAGAATTTTTTTGGGGGGAAATCTCTAAATATCAAAAGGCACCAGTTCACCATTGCTTGATATGTGTACCAAATTTCGTAAATATATCTTGAGGGGATTTGTAGTTAAGCTCCGGAAACGAAATGTGACGGACGGCCGTACGGACGGACGGAACCCATTTCTATATCCCCCGCCAACTTTGTTGGTTGGCGGGGATAACAAAACCCAGAGATCATACAGAGACTGCCGACCACATTCCATCTGAAATATTACATGCATGTGGGTATGCTGTTGTTATGCAGGCATTGGTGCATATTGCACGATTCATGGATGCATGCGGTGCTCTTCGAGAAACTTGCACGAGTTCTGGACTGTCAGCATCCAGAGTGGTTGCCGAAGTGGTGCTGCTGCAAGTGTGGAATCGCTGCAATCGCCGTGTCTGTGCAGGGGATTCGAAGTGCACCGAGATCCGGCAGTTTATAGCAACAGAGCTGCGGCAATTGATATGAACCAAGTAGCAGCGGCGGCAAGAGGTCGAAGCAGCTGGTGCAGATTTGGAATTCTGCAAATTTGAATTGCTGTCACAAACAGGACACGTCGTGATGCAAAGCTGGCACGAGAGGATCCTCCTCATCATCAACTGTGTACACGTGCTGTTAAAATTCCCACGAGGCACTTGGTGAGAATTAAATGCAACTTGATCACTTTGCCTGTGCTTGTTCGTTGTGATTCTTCAAACAACAACAAAAGAGGTACAACAAGAAAAGAAAAAAATTTAAACTTATTTTCCTTACACAAGATACCAAGTACGACTGCACTCTGAACTAGAGGGGAGCACTCGGTAGAGTGCAAAACCTCCGCCGCCAATACTGCGAGGTCACTCAAGTGAACCTGATATCATTCATTCAATTTGACGTCAACAGTGCTCACAGAGTTATAGTTTGCAACTTTCCCTTTTACTTTTATTTTACATACTCAATTCATTCGTCATAACTAGATTCCTTGAGACACAAATTGATTTTACGTGGGATATCCACCTGAAGTTCCAAAATCAGCCGCAATTATAATTTTGGCATGTTTTTTTTGTTGGAAATCACTTAAACATGTAGAAATGCAAAAAAAAAATTCGAAATTTTGTTGAAAAAGTTGCAAAAATTTTTTTTTTCTCTAGCAATTTTTTTGGGGGGAGGGGGGCTGGAAATCACTTAAACGAGAAATGCCAAAAAAAAAATTTCAAATATATTTTTCAAAATGGCCGCCATAGCGGCCATATTGGATTTGGACAAATCCAAAATCTAATGGCATGATCCTTGGACCATACCTAACCCCCCCACCAAGTTTCGTCGAAATCCGTCGAGGAGTTTTTCCGTAATACTGTTCACAAACAAACAAACAACAACAAACAAACAGAAAGGGGTGAAAACAGTAACTCCGATCTTCGATGGCGAGGGTTAATAATACCACCTGTACTGTGTGTAACATTGGTGTATTAAAACTGAAATGACAACGTAACCCTCGAAGCTTTAAAAACTCAACATTTGATTGAACAGTGTTGTTGCGGCCTACTCCAGGATGCATCGATACCCATTAGCACAGCTGTTGTGACGTGAGTGGTTTCGTACACTCGACTACTGTGTAGCATGCATTGTGGTCAATTTTAGGTGAAATGCTTGCAAATTATTTCATTGGTAAATATTTTTACATGATCAAGTGGCTCGGCCATACTTTTACGATGCAGGCAAATATGGCCTGCCCCCCCCCCCCACTTGTCTTTTCCTTTGCCTTACTTCTACTTTCTCTCAATATCTTCTTCTATTATTATCCTGACTTGTTTTCTTTAAAAAAATTTTTTTTTTTTTACAACTTGGGCCCTTAACAGTGATATGAAGAAAATATATGCCTCCCCCCCTCTACCAAACCAAAATGGATCAAAATATATCGACTACGAAAACTACAGCTCGAGTTATGGTCTTGTACAATAAAATGTTAAAAGATAACTGGTTAAAAATTAACATATGCAGCGACCATAAACCAAGTGAAGCACCCAAACGGCATTGGCCTTTGCTCGCCTGGCATTCCTGCCAAGGCCCATCCTCTTGCATTACCAAAAACTGCCAGCTGGGCCAGACTTTGAACTCGTAATGTCACAGTGAAGGCCAGGCAGTCTCTCCTAGGTCACACCTCCGACATCATTTGACGCCCAACTCTGGCAGTGGTAAGCGTTTAGAAAATTGAAGCAGGCACGTATTACAATGAAGTCTCCAGGGATGGAAAACAGTCAAATTATTGTGTATTCGTAATTGTTCATGGCAATGCACGCAAGGACTCAGGGAGCTTTTGTGTTGGGGGGGGGGAGGTGAAGGGAGACTGTAAACATCAGCATGACAAAGGGCATCAGGGGGAAAACAGGCAGTCTGCCTTCAATCCTGCATCTCTATCTATTTATGATTTCTGTTCTGGGGTGCCTCATGACTCTGCCTCTCCATATTATGCGCCAAGATGGCTTCCGGGAAAACATCCAAGACAGAGGCAGCTGAGCAGTTGCGGTATGCAAGGCGCGTGGCACGAGCCCATAGCGTCTGGTCACCGAAGCCCGAAGAGAGAGAGTGAGGAATCTGCAACAATTGCCTAAAAATTGCTTCTTTGGAAGAGTGAGTGGGAAACGAAGGTATGACTGAAAGAAGCAAGAAAGCAAGTGTTTGAGGGGACACGTTTATTGGAGAGCATGAGAGATGCCAACCAATGAGCTTGCAGCATTTAGCAGATACCAAGCAGCTTGCAATATTTGTACTTCACATATGTATGAAAAGCACCATGCCAACACTACTCGCAATCCTCTCGTACAATGGTGTTAAACGTGTGCAATACTGGAGAATTCCAGACTGTAACCATTAAAGAATGCAGTGCATATTTTGTATCCACAGTCATGTTGCTCCCTGTCTACATCACAAAACCGACATCATCCAAACATGGCCTTAGGCAGCTGCAAATTGTTTGTTCATGAGGGCTAGAGAGGAATGGGTTACGGAGTGAGAAGAGTTGAACATTTATTTTTGCTTTGTTCGTCATTGTTAATGAATTTGAGAGAGAAAAGAGAGAACATTTCAGGGGTCAAGCCTTTTTCTAATTATATGCTTGTTACAGAATCTTATTCTCCCCACCTATGGTTGTTACAGAATGCTTATTCCTCTCCCCTATGGTTGTTACAGAATGCTTATTCCTCCTCCATCCTATGGTTGTTACAGAATGCTTATTCCTCCTTCTCCATCCTCCACCGGCAACCTTGTCTGATTCTCCTTGACCATCAAACCACTTCATCCCCTGCCCATCAAGAATCTGACGACACTGTACAATGGTCGTACTGTGGGTGTATGATGAACCTGCCAAGATTAGGCTGGGAAAAAAAACACGCAGGGAAACCCACAGGTTGTTATCTGCGGCGCTAAATTAAACCTGCACTGCACCCGTGCTCGGATGTCTGTGCAGGGATGTGACCGGATGCAGTTTGGGAAAGCACGCAATAGGGAAATGGAACAAACAAATAAATTACAGGTAAGGCCTCCCTCACCCGCATTAAATTAGTGTGAAACAAGACGGTTGCCGGCTCACTCATAATCACAAGATTGGAGAATGACAATTGGCATTAAAATAAAAATGGTTTGGAGGGGGAAAAAAGGCAATAAACGCTGTTATTTGAATTGGCGGTGTTCAGTGCAGTGGAAATCATTGTGGTTCCCTGAAACAGCTTTCACTTCCTGCGTGTGAACAGACCCAGGGACGCGTTTGGCATGTTCCAGCGACATCGGTTACGGTGGAGCACCCTGCTATTGCACCCGCAGCCTCTTCCCTTTCTTCTAAAGCCACGTAGATTTCTCGCTCATTTCCACAGTGGCCAGCTCTTGCCATACAAATTCCGAACAAGCTTCTGAAAACGTCGGAAAATGCCGTTTGATACTGGAATACGGATATTTGTCACTGGCTGTGTTATCGAGTTGGCAGGCAACCAGATGCTTATCGCATCAAGTTCAGCAACGGTTGCAGATTTAAAGATACCATCTCACATTTCAAACAGACCGCAACAAAGGCTTTGTTGGCCAATCAGTGCATTTGCCTACATATCAGACTCCGTTTTATGGGCTAACAGCATACACCTTGCCTCAAAAAGCTTTCCTTCAAAGTTTGCTTTCGCTTCTTCGGTCACGAATGAAGCATGGGGCCTGAGAAAGCGAGGGTGTGAGACGATGACAAAACAAAGAGACACTGTGCTCACTGGTGAATCAGAGAATGATGCAAAGATGAGTCCCTGCAGCATGAAGTGACAGAGAACACTGAAAGATTACTCTGATGAGTTTGGGCCAAGGTGCTGGTGAGTGGGTAGAAAGAGTAGAAAGGAAGGGGGTGTATCGACTGGGGTGGCATGCGTCACATTCAGTGGGATCTCTGTTGTTTGGGTGATCGTCCATTTCGGACCAGATTAAGTCTGTGAAAAGTGTCAGGCGATACAAAGCTACCGTTTTCATCATCCATTACAAACATCTCAAAATAAAGCTTCAACGTCATCATGACATTGTGTTGCCATAATTATGTCATGCAATGTCATTAGGATTCGATTTATTCACAATGTATAGGCCTCATGAGCAGAAAGTTCACATCTCAGAGCATCTTCCCATCCTCCAGTAGCAGCATCGACCCTCACTTTCATGGTTGCAAGGTTTTTAATAGGTAGGAGGTAGGATTCTCTGCTATTACTCACAAAATGTAACTCCTTCTTGGGGTTATGTCAAGTCCATAATTGGGGTTCAAATAGATCCTGTCGTCAGACTTGAACAATGTGTATCTGGACTCATTTTCCAACTTTTTAATTTTTTTAAAGTTCACATGTTGAGTGCCGACGGCACCGTGATGCAAACACCACAACTTTTCCGTCAAAAAAAACCTATCAGCATAGTCTTTACTTTTGGGGTGATTTTCAGTGGTACGTATTGCAGGCACTCTGCCGGAAAGCTCTGACGCAGCTGATGTTAACTCTTCGAACCCCGCTGTGTTACGTCATCTGACTCTCCTTTCTGCTCGTACCAGCTATGATATATGCTGCCACCTCAATCGACTGTTTTATGCCAAAAATTCTCAACAGATCACACCAACATACCATAAAAAAGGCAACTTACACTGACAAGTGCAATGAATAAATACAACATGATATAGCAAATGACAAGGATGAAAGAGTGTGAAGCTAAAAAAAAAAAGAAAGATGGATACTTTGAGCACTGTGAGGGCCATGTTATGTCTTCTGATACCTTCCTAAAAAGATTACAATACATGCTGAACATGCTGCAATCTGAAATGTACAGAGGCAAGTTTGGAGGCCAAAAATTATGGGTTGTCGATCTAAAGTTATTTAAAAGACCAACTCTGAGCTACGAGCCGTTCGTCAGGAGTTCCACCTCTATCAATCAAATAAGCATCCCAACAAGCCGAATGTCCTCCAAAGCATCAAGTCACCGGAAGATGCTCGAGAAAGACGTGGCCACATCTTCCAAAGAACCATGAGAATCCAACTCAACGCAAGCGGTCGAGGGAAATGGCTGGACACAAATAGGCAGGCGGATGAACAAATGGGAAAGAGGGGAAAAAGAGAAAGAGAGATAGTAACCTGCAAGCAAGCAGGGTGGATGTGGACATGGTTAACAGGGATTTCTCTACAACTCGACTATACAGATACCAGTTGTCGTGGGGAGGGAATCCAGCCGGTCAGCACGCGGTGCGGAGCTAAAGCCAGAGTTACAAGTATTGATAACACAGACCAGTACTTTAATCACCTGATACACAGTATTTTCACATTGAAAATTTAATTTAATACATAAATAGAAGCTCTGAGCTATTCTGAATCGTCAGACAGCTAGTTGCATGGCATCTTTTCAGCCTTGTGAGCTGTACCTGTTTCTTAAGCATAGTATTTACTTCATTTGTATATATAAAACATAAACACGAGGGGAGATTGGGCTGGGACGTTTTCTGCTCAGCAAACAGATGAGGAACAATGCAAACAATTGCAATAACATTCCTGGAAAACACTGGCTGCACAACCAAGCAACTGCTGCATGAGCAATAGAATGGGCTGCTGGCCAGTGTCCACCTTTCCTGCACCTGGAGCTGCGATGCAGCCTGCACGCGGCTCGACTCGTGTTGTTTTGCAGGGAGTGCTGGGTAAGGTGGATAGGAAACAAAGCAGGGGGTAGAGAATCGTGAGGATGGAAGGAGGGGTGGGGGAGGGGGCACAGATGGAAAATGATTAGAGGATGTGGAGTGCCTGGGAGGGATGTAAACAAAGAGCAAGCAGAAAAACATCAAAATAAAACAAACCAAAAAAACAAAAACAGGTGGAAATTTAGGAAGTTATCGAGATTGAGGTGGTGCAAAAAAGATGGTCGAGATCTCCACTGGCCAATGTCACAGATCAGCATCCAAAAGGGTAGTTTGCGTAGTGAAGCGGATTTGTAAATGTCTAAACCTGACTGGCAATTTTACACGAACCTCTCAATCATTAGAAAAATGAGTTATTTTCATGGACATATGGATTGGGATTGGAAAGGTTTGGATAAGATATGTGAAAGTGAGGAAGGTAGTGTCAGAAATAAATGAAAGATAAAGGGTAAGGAGTTGGATGTGTGACCTATGAGGTGAGCGTTTGGACAGCGAAAGTCATAAGTGGCAGGGAAGAATGAGGAGAGGCTTATGTGAAGATTAATATGGCAAGGAGGTGAGACTAGCTGAGGGTAATTGAAATGGTTAATGGCTTTCAGGAGGCGCGAATGCATCGTAAGAGGTACATTTCCGGGAATGTCAGAGCAGGTGGGTGGAAATTTCAGGTCGAAGGTTGTACCGGGAACACATTCGAGCAATGGAAAGCCTTTCAGCAGAGGAGCAAATGACAGTTGCTTTGCACATCGCTCCGTTGCTTTCCTCCAATGAACATCAAGCCCCTCCAATAGTCCAGAAAGCTCTGACGCAGTGATGTTAACTCTCCAAATACTGCTGCGGGTCAAGTCATCATGACTCTCCCTTGTGCTCGTGCAGCTATGACATGCTGCCAACTTGATCATCTCTTTATTCCCAAATTCACCAGATCACACCAAAATGCAATAATAATAACAATAATGATTAAAAAAAACAACTACATTGCCAAATGCAATTAATAAAGAAACAACGCGAGATAGCAAATGACAAGGATGAAAGTGTTAACCTAAAAAAAAGAGAACGAGATAGAGGATGGAGGCAAATATTCGGTTCAGCATCAACAGCAAACCGGAAATGTGGTCGTGTGAGCTTGGTAGACGTGAATTCCTAGTACACAGTCTGACAGGAAACAACTTGAACGGCACTTGGTAGAGCGCATGCCTCTGCCAGCTGAACAGTTTGCGTTTGTTCCACTGTAGGCCGGATCCGCATCCGTACCTTAACCAAAATCTATTCAACTTGTTCTATCATCTATCAACTCGTCCACCAAGTTTTGTCATATTTTGTCTACAACGTTTTGAAAGAGCGTGCAATTAAATCGTTTTGGCCACATCTCTCAATGATGAAGAATCACTTCAATTTTTTTTTTTTGAATCTCAGATCTTGATCTTCACCAAAATCTAATCAATCTCCTTGGCAGACACCCCACCTGCCCACTACAGTGTCCTGCAAAAGTATTCACCCCATACCAATAATGCCACATTTAGATGAATTATAAATATGTAGAAACAATTTTCCAAATGAATATTTTTATTTATAACTGAAGAGATCAAAACTAAACACAGTTAGAGTTGAAGGAGGTTACTGGCAGGAATACCTGAAAAAAGGACAAATGTGTCCAAGAAGCCGCGTCCTAAAGGTTTTGTCTTCACCAGAAGAAGAAGAACAAGAACAAGAAGAGGAGAAGAAGAAAAAAAAACAAACACAAAAAAAAACTAGAGGGGGAGCACTCGTTAGAGTGCAAAACCTCCGCCGCCAAACTGCTAGGTCACTCAAGTGAACCTGATATCCTATTCATTCAATTTGACATCAACAGTGCTCACAGAGTTATAGTTTGCAACTTTCCCTTTTACTTTTAACTTTTACATACTCAATTCATTCGTCATAACTAGATTCCTTGAGACACAAATTGATTTTACGTGGTATATCCACCTGAAGTCTCAAAATCAGCCGCAATTATAATTTTGGCATGTTTTTGTTGGAAATCACTATAACATGTAGAAATGCAAAAAAAGAAATCGAAATTGTTGAAAAAAAAGTTGCAAAAATTTTTTTTTCTCGAACAATTTTTTTTGGGGGGGGGGGCCGGGGGTTGGAAATCAGCTTAAAAAAAAAATCGGATTTTTTCTTGTTGTAGGACGAACATAAATAGAAATGCAAAACAAAAAAAAATTCAAATATTTTTCAAATTGGCCGCCATAGCGGCCATATTGGATTTTGACCAGTCCAAAATCTAATGCATGATCTTGGACCAGACCTACCCCCCCACCAAGTTTGGTCGAAATCCGTCGAGTTTTTTCAATACTGTTCACAAACAAACAAACAAACAACAAAGCAGTCATAGACTGTACTTTACAAAATCGTCAACTTGACCTCTGACCTGTCTAATAAAAGCTGTCTCTAGAGAAGGTAGCGACGCAAACCAGAAGTTTTACGATGATTCTGTACCAAACCATCAAAAATCGAATGTTTTGTGACCTCACGTGACCTTGACCGTTGACCGATTTTGACCAAATCTAATCAGCACAAGCCATCACCCTCCTGAATCACGTGGTGTAATTTGACATGTAGCTTTCCGTTTCTCGAGTTTATCTGTACACCTCAATGCGAATGTTTGGACCTCACCGTGACCTTGACCTGTTGACCGATTTTGACCAAAATCTAATCAGCACAGCCATCACCCTCCTGAATCACGTGCTGTAATTTGACATTGGTAGCTTTCTTCGTTCTCGAGTTATCGTGCCTACAAACACAACCACACAACAAACGAGCACTATACTACGAATCTTAGATCAAGTCAAACACACGTAACTGGTACTTACGAAATCGTCAACTTGACCTCTGACCTTGTCTAATAAAAGCTGTCTCTAGAGAAGTAGCGACCGCAAACCAGAAGTTTCTACGATGATTCTGTACCAAACCATCAAAAATCGAATGTTTGACCCTCACCGTGACCTTGACCGTTGACCGACTTTTGCAACAATCTTAAGCAGCTGCTAGCCATCACCCTCCTGAATCACCGTGGGGTAATTTGACATTGGTAGCTTCTTCCGTTCTCGAGGTATTGTACCAAAACCATCAAAAATCGGAATGTTTGACCTCCACCAGTGACTGACCGTTGACCGATTGCATTGAACCAAAAATCTAATCAGCATAGCCATCACCCTCTGAAGCACGTGGTTGTTAATTTGACATTGGTAGCTTCTTACGTGTTCTCGAGTGTATCGTGCCTACAAAACAGAAACAAAACAACACAAACAAACAGAAATCTTTGATCGAACGTAAACGGACGGAGTCACATATACTTACGAAATCTAAAACAAACAGAAAGGCGGTAAAACAACAGTACTCTCATCCATCATTCGAGCGGAGGTTAACAACAACACCCTTTCGATTACTTTCGTCACGTGGCCTTGATTGAGCCAATAAGCGAGACCCCGTCATGGGACGATCGTCGTTCATGATGAGAAAATCCGTGTATTTACGAAATGTACAAACAATTAAATGGGAATAACTTAATCAAAATAGTAAACAGTGAATCGAAAGTTTAAAGCAAAATGTCCAAATATAATTAAAAAAGTTCATGATAGAGCTCTCAAAAGGCACCCTCAACCGAGGATTGTGTACAGGTGTTTAGTATTTAAGGAGATTCCGGATCCTGTATTATAAAAGAGCCCGAAGTTCCTAACCAGAGTTGTCTTGCAAGAAGAAGAAGGAAGAAGAAGAAAGAAGAAGAAGAAGAGACACAGGAAGAAGAACGCCAGCGGGAGCTCCTTGCAGCCAGCCACATAGCCGAGACGCGCTAAAAAACAATGTACAAATCAAAATTCACTGTGTGAAAACCAGTTTTCAACACCCTTAGGTCACTGGTAAAGCTTTTACATCAATGGACTGTTACGAGTCTTTTTGGGTAGTCTCTACCAAGCCTTGCCATGGGTGGTGACAATTGATGGGGATCGTCGATGGACTGCAATCTTCAAGTCCGCCCACAATGTTCGATTGGGTTTAACGTCAGGTTCATACCCAGTTCAGATTATATGGGCTGACTCAAATTAGGTTTATCTCAAGGATTCTCTTGTACTTTCACCTCCACTGCCCCTCTGTCCCGACAAGTTGCCCCCAGCCCTGCTATGACCAAAATCAGCCCCATAACGTGATGCTGCCACCATTCCATGCTTGACGCTAGGATGGTGTTGATGCTGGGTGATGTTACAGTGTTAGGCTTGAGTCAGATTGTAATGCTTTGAAATTTCTGACCAAAAAGTAAATTTTTGTCTCGTACTTGACCACCAAAAACATTTCTCCATATGCCAGCAGTTATCATTAAGATGCTTTTTCACAAACCATCCATACGAGCTTGAAGATGCGACTTTTTCCGTAATGGCTCTTTTCTGGCACACCTGTCCAGGCGCCAGCTTTGTGAAGGAATGGGATATGTTTGATTGATGAACACTACCGCCCATCTAGGACATATTAGTCTGTATATCTTTCAAAGTATTGTTGGTTTAATTGAACATCCCGAACCGTTTTCCGTTGCCGACTGTGAGTTTGATGGTGAACTGTCTGGTAGAGTCTGGGTGGTGTAGATACTCACCCCACTTCTTGATGATGCATTTCTCCATTACTCAAAGGGATAATGAGTGACTGTTGAAATCTTCTTATAACACCTCTCCTGCAACGCGTGCTTCTCCATCAAATTATGTCTGACTTCTTTGGAAAGCTCCTTAGGTCTTCATGTTTCCCTGTGTTGAACCAACTGAGTTTCACCTTAAAACTCCTTCGACAAGTGGGAGAGTTTAATCTCCAAGTTAAACCTGATTACATAGAGGTTGAAACCTATTACACTTATGTGTTAACCTTTCAAACAAATTAATTTGCTCCTGATTGATTTAGGGTTCATTACACAAAAGGGTGTGAATACTTACTTTAACTGGAATATCCTCTGATTTTAGCTCACCAGACTTTGTCTGGATGAGCTTATGCGATCGGCAGTGTCTGTATGGATGCGTGATGGATGAGTAGTGAGTGAGTGAGTGAGTCGGTTAAACACTTCATCATTTATCGCTTGAAGCCAAACATACAAATTTTGATCAAACTGGGCCACAAGCTTCCTATCTGATCCTAACGGAGGTGGCACTTTACCGCACCCAAAATCTGTGCTCATTATGGGTTCTATGTGGGGATGAGGGTGGGGTTTAACCCCCCAAAATAGGTATTTGACTCTCATCTCCAAAACTACACACACAATTTGTGATGAAACTTGACCACAAAAACTTCATCATCCATAATATAACGTACTAAAGGTTTGTTCATGACATTATAAAACAAACAAACAAACAACAAATCAGCTCCAAAGGAGTCATGTGAGGGGTTTAAATGGTCTGTTGCTCCTGATTCAGGTGAGCTTCCGGATACATGGTTCCTATTTTTTCTCTTTTTGTTATTCTAACTTGTTCACATTGTATCTGTATTTATTTTTTAGCTTTATCACTTTGGGTGTTTGTGAAGACTATATAATTAAGTTTTGATTTGAAAGCATCATGAAATAAGCTCAATGGCATCAAAATGTGAAAACTTTGGGGGGGTGGCTGAATACTTTTGGAGGCCACTGTAAAGTTTCATCTGAACCGTCCATAACTTTTGGAATTATCGATGGCCTCCAAATCATTTTGTGGCCCTATCTTCTCAATGGTGAAAGAATCACTTAAAAAACAAAAAAAAACAGAGTTCAATAGGACAGGATACCCCATGCACTTGTTCAAGTATTACTTTCAATTATCATTAAAATAAATGATTTTAAAGATCATTTAAAAAAATCTGGAAGTGTAGCAATTACTGAAGCAGTTTTATACATCACCCGTAACTTACCGGTAATAAGATTGATGTTTTAAGTCTCAGTAGGCATAGCTATCGTGTCAGTCTTGCGGCTGGTTGCATCATTTTCTAGACATGTGCGCCATGCCACTGCCTGCATGGCCCCTATTGGCAGTGGCACTGTTACCTCATTTTGCCGACCTCAGGAAGGATGACAGGCTGAGTCAGACCCCACCTGGTGTTAATGCAACGGCCAACAGGTGGCTCAAACAAAAGACCCTTAAGTCTAAAGCTACCCACTTTAACTTAAAAGCCAAACACCAGGCTTAGTTCTCATTTTAGGAGATGAAGCTTTAGTGATCACTCTCAACATGCCACGCCATCTCATGCTATACATCGATATATAGGCATGGTTCTTTCGAAGTATTATGATGCGATTTGTGTTCTACAGTGTTCAAGTATACATCCAATTTCGAAAAAACAACAAACTTGTTTAGTAATTTGTAACATAAAGGACCCACGATTAAAAAAATGGCTGCATTCATCGCACTTCTTTCAGAGCAAATGTAGGATGCTTACAAATTTACTGGCTGTGGAAGTTTGAAATTGCAGCGAGTCAGGGATGTGGACATTTAAAAAAAGGCACACGGCATGGGATTGACTAAAAGCCAGCCACACTTATATCTGTTCATTTGCACTCGTAGGATTCCGAGAAATTGTGGTCCCGGTTTCCAACAAGTGGCGCCAGTCGGCCATCTGTTAATCGCATCGCAAAACAAAATATGTGGCATATGCAAACCATCCATGTGTTTCTCTGTGCCGAGCATGAAAAAATTCGTCCCATACATTCTTCGAGATATGGCTGTGGACGCCGCACGGACACAAAAAATCGAGACCAAACATAGGCCCCTTTCGGCGGTTAAGTCCAAACGTGGCTAGCTAAATAATAGGTTAAAGTGTTTAAAAAACGTATAAATATATCCTTTCTGGGTTTTCTCCACAGTTTTACCATGTGCATATTCCATTACGATCTAAACAGTTACATCTTATTCGTGCCCTGTTGTTTGTGTCCTTTTATAACATCTTAAAAACAGTAAATTTCCTGTTGGGAGATCATTTTCAATATTTTTGTTATTTTATTTTATTTTTTGACTGCCAGTGCAGCAGAGAGTAAAAAAATCAAAAAAAAAAGCAACAAACTCACTCCTCTTCACATCTGCAGTCACGGAGAAGGATTCAAAGCCAGAAAGTACGTAAGACGTCAAATTGTCTTCCTATTTCATGTTCCGATTCGTTGTTCAAAAATATAACATTTATTGTAATAAATTCTTCCTAATTCATAAATGCATAGACAGACAGACAGACGGACAACGGACACGAACCATTTGCTAAACCATGCTTTCGCTTTGAGTGCGTGGGGTAATAAATTAAGAAAAACTCATAACCGGATCCGGATCTTCACCAAAATCGAATCAATTAGCCATTCTCTGACTCCCAACCAGTGCCCATTTACGTTTTGTCCGGAACACGTCCATAACTTTTTGAGATATTGTGTTATCTATCGTTTTTTGGCCCGATCTAACTCTCAATGCAGTGAAGAATTACTTTAAAATTATTGGATCTGGATTTTCACCAAAATCAAAAATCAATTCATCCTTTTCCACGCCAGAGTCCACCGAGTTTTGTCCGAATCTGTCCGTAACTTTTTGAGATTATCCTGCACACAAACAAACAGAGACAACACTGACAGACAACAGACTGCGTTGAAAACATAACCGCATCCACTTCAGTGCAAAAGAAATAAAAAAAATCTCCTCTTT
>CM068958.1:107642649-107668013 GCA_035128595.1 Eptatretus atami | reverse complement strand
ATCGACTACGAAAACTACAGCTCGAGTATTGGTCTTGTACAATAAAATGTTAAAAGATAACTGGTTAAAATTAACATATGCAGCGACCATAAACCAAGGTGAAGCCACCCAAACGGCATTGGCCTTTGCTCGCCTGGCATTCCTGCCAAGGCCCATCCTCTTGCATTACCAAACAGCTGCCAGCTGGGCCAGACTTTGAACTCGTAATGTCACAGTGAAGGCCAGGCAGTCTCTCCTAGGTCACACCTCCGACATCATTTGACGCCCAACTCTGGCAGTGGTAAGCGTTTAGAAAATTGAAGCAGGCACGTATTACAATGAAGTCTCCAGGGATGGAAAACAGTCAAATTATTGTGATTATCGTAATTGTTCATGGCAATGCACGCAAGGACTCAGGGAGCTTTTGTGTTGGGGGGGGGGGGGGAGGTGAAGGGGAGACTGTAAACATCAGCATGACAAGTGGCATCAGGGGGAAAACAGGCAGTCTGTCTTCAATCCTGCATCTCTATCTATTTATGATTTCTGTTCTGGGGTGCTCATGACTCTGCCTCTCCATATTATGCGCCAAGATGGCTTCCGGGAAAACATCCAAGACAGAGGCAGCTGAGCAGTTGCGGTATGCAAGGCGCGTGGCACGAGCCCATAGCGTCTGGTCACCGAACCCCGAAGAGAGAGAGTTAGGAATTCTGCAACAATTGCCTAAAAATTGCTTCTTTGGAAGAGTGAGTGGGAAACGAAGGTATGACTGAAAGAAGCAAGGAAAGCAAGTGTTTGAGGGGGACACGTTTATTGGAGAGCATGAGAGATGCCAACCAATGAGCTTGCAGCATTTAGCAGATACCAAGCAGCTTGCAATATTTGTACTTCACATATGTATGAAAAGCACCATGCCAACACTACTCGCAATCCTCTCGTACAATGGTGTTAAACGTGTGCAATACTGGAGAATTCCAGACTGTAACCATTAAAGAATGCAGTGCATATTTTGTATCCACAGTCATGTTGCTCCCTGTCTACATCACAAAACCGACATCATCCAAACATGGCCTTAGGCAGCTGCAAATTGTTTGTTCATGAGGGGCTAGAGAGGGAATGGGTTACGGAGTGAGAAGAGTTGAACATTTATTTTTGCTTTGTTCGTCATTGTTAATGAATTTGAGAGAGAAAAGAGAAAAGAGAGAAAATTTCAGGGGTCAAGCCTTTTTCTAATTATATGCTTGTTACAGAATGCTTATTCCTCCTCCACCCTATGGTTGTTACAGAATGCTTATTCCTCCTCCATCCTATGGTTGTTACAGAATGCTTATTCCTCCTTCTCCATCCTCCACCGGCAACCTTGTCTGATTCTCCTTGACCATCAAACCACTTCATCCCCTGCCCATCAAGAATCTGACGACACTGTACAATGGGTCGTACTGTGGGTGTATGATGAACCTGCCAAGATTAGGCTGGGAAAAAAAACACGCAGGGAAACCCACAGGGTTGTTATCTGCGGCGCTAAATTAAACCTGCACTGCACCCGTGCTCGGATGTCTGTGCAGGGATGTGACCGGATGCAGTTTGGGAAAGCACGCAATAGGGAAAATGGAACAAACAAAATAAATTACAGGTAAAGGGCCTCCCTCACCCGCATTAAATTAGTGTGAAACAAGACGGTTGCCGGCTCACTCATAATCACAAGATTGGAGAATGACAATTGGCATTAAAATAAAAATGGTTTGGAGGGGGGAAAAAAGGCAATAAACGCTGTTATTTGAATTGGCGGTGTTTCAGTGCAGTGGAAATCATTGTGGTTCCCTGAAACAGCTTTCACTTCCTGCGTGTGAACAGACCCAGGGACGCGTTTGGCATGTTCCAGCGACATCGGTTACGGTGGAGCACCCTGCTATTGCACCCGCAGCCTCTTCCCTTTCTTCTAAAGCCACGTAGATTTCCTCGCTCATTTCCACAGTGGCCAGATCTTGCCATACAAATTCCGAACAAGCTTCTGAAAACGTCGGAAAATGCCGTTTGATACTGGAATACGGATATTTTGTCACTGGGCTGTGTTATCGAGTTGGCAGGCAACCAGATGGCTTATCGCATTCAAGTTCAGCAACGGTTGCAGATTTAAAGATACCATCTCACATTTCAAACAGACCGCAACAAAGGCTTTGTTGGCCAATCAGTGCATTTGCCTACAATATCAGACTCCGTTTTATGGGCTAACAGCATACACCTTGCCTCAAAAAGCTTTCCTTCAAAGTTTGCTTTCGCTTCTTCGGACACGAATGAAGCATGGGGGCCTTGAGAAAGCGAGGGTGTGAGACGATGACAAAACAAAGAGACACTGTGCTCACTGGTGAATCAGAGAATGATGCAAAGATGAGTTCCCTGCAGCATGAAGTGACAGAGAACACTGAAAGATTACTCTGATGAGTTTGGGCCAAGGTGCTGGTGAGTGGGTAGAAAGAGTAGAAAGGAAGGGGGTGTATCGAGCTGGGGGTGGCATGCGTCACATTCAGTGGGTAATCTCTGTTGTTTGGGTGATCGTCCATTTCGGACCAGGATTAAGTCTGTGAAAAGTGTCAGGCGATACAAAGCTACCGTTTTCATCATCCATTACAAACATCTCAAAATAAAGCTTCAACGTCATCATGACATTGTGTTGCCATAATTCATGTCATGCAATGTCATTAGGATTCGATTTATTCACAATGTATAGGCCTCGATGAGCAGAAAGTTCACATCTCAGAGCATCTTCCCATCCTCCAGTAGCAGCATCGACCCTCACTTTCATGGTTGCAAGGTTTTTAATAGGTAGGAGGTAGGATTCTCTGCTATTACTCACAAAATGTAACTCCTTCTTGGGGTTATTGTCAAGTCCATAATTGGGGTTCAAATAGATCCTGTCGTCAGACTTGAACAATGGTGTATCTGGACTCATTGTTCCAACTTTTTAATTTTTTTTAAAGTTCACATGTTGAGTGCCGACGGCACCCGTGATGACAAACACCACAACTTTTCCGTCAAAAAAAACCTATCAGCATAGTCTTTACTTTTGGGGTGATTTTCAGTGGTACGTATTGCAGGCACTCTGCCGGAAAGCTCTGACGCAGCTGATGTTAACTCTTCGAACCCCGCTGTGTTACGTCATCATGACTCTCCTTTCTGCTCGTACCAGCTATGATATATGCTGCCACCTCAATCGACTGTTTTATGCCAAAATTCTCAACAGATCACACCAACATACCATAAAAAAGGCAACTTACACTGACAAGTGCAATGAATAAATAACAACATGATATAGCAAATGACAAGGATGAAAGAGTGTGAAGCTAAAAAAAAAAAGAAAGATGGATACTTTGAGCACTGTGAGGGCCATGTTATGTCTTCTGATACCTTCCTAAAAAGATTACAATACATGCTGAACATGCTGCAATCTGAAATGTACAGAGGCAAGTTTGGAGGCCAAAACATTTATGGGTTGTCGATCTAAAGTTGTATTTAAAGACCAACTCTGAGCTACGAGCCGTTCGTCAGGAGTTCCACCTCTATCAATCAAATAAGCATCCCCAACAAGCCGAATGTCCTCCAAAGCATCAAGTCACCGGAAGATGCTCGAGAAAGACGTGGCCACATCTTCCAAAGAACCATGAGAATCCAACTCAACGCAAGCGGTCGAGGGAAATGGCTGGACACAAATAGGCAGGCGGATGAACAAATGGGAAAAGAGGGGAAAAAGAGAAAGAGAGATAGTAACCTGCAAGCAAGCAGGGTGGATGTGGACATGGTTAACAGGGATTTCTCTACAACTCGACTATACAGATACCAGTTGGTCGTGGGGGAGGGAATCCAGCCGGTCAGCACGCGGTGCGGAGCTAAAGCCAGAGTTACAAGTATTGATAACACAGACCAGTACTTTAATCACCTGATACACAGGTATTTTCACATTGAAAATTTAATTTAATACATAAATAGAAGCTCTGAGCTATTCTGAATCGTCAGACAGCTAGTTGCATGGGCATCTTTCTCAGCCTTGTGAGCTGTACCTGTTTTCTTAAGCATAGTATTTACTTCATTTGTATTATATAAAACATAAACACGAGGGGAGATTTGGGCTGGGACGTTTTCTGCTCAGCAAACAGATTGAGGAACAATGCAAACAATTTGCAATAACATTCCTGGAAAACACTGGCTGCACAACCAAGCAACTGCTGCATGAGCAATAGAATGGCCTGCTGGCCAGTGTCCACATTTCCTGCACCTGGAGCTGCGATGCAGCCTGCACGCGGCTCGACTCGTGTTGTTTTGCAGGGAGTGCGTGGGTAAGGTGGATAGGAAACAAAGCAGGGGGTAGAAGAATCGTGAGGATGGAAGGAGGGGTGGGGGAGGGGGGCACAGATGGAAAAGGATTAGAGGATGGTGGAGTGCCTGGGAGGGATGTAAAGCAAAGAGCAAGCAGAAAACATCAAAATAAAACAAACCAAAAAAACAAAAACAGGTGAAAATTTAGGAAGGTTATCGAGATTGAGGTGGTGCAAAAAAGATGGTCGAGATCTCCACTGGCCAATGTCACAGATCAGCATCCAAAAGGGGTAGTTTGCGTAGTGAAGCGGATTTGTAAATGTCTAAACCTGACTGGCAATTTTACACTGAACCTCCTCAATCATTAGAAAAATGAGTTATTTTCACGGACATATATATGGATTGGGATTGGAAAGGTTTGGATAAGATATGTGAAAGTGAGGGAGGGGTAGTGTCAGAAATAAATGAAAGATAAAGGGTAAGGAGTTGGATGTGTGACCTATGAGGTGAGCTGTTTGGACAGTCGAAAGTCATAAGTGGCAGGGAAGAATAGAGGCGAGGCTATATGGTGAAGATTAATATGGCAAGGAGGTGAGACTAGCATGAGGGTAATTGAAATGGTTTATGAGGCTTTCAGGAGGCGCGAATGCATCGTAAGAGGTACATTTCCGGGAATGTCAGAGCAGGTGGGTTGGAAATTTCAGGTCGAAGGTTGTACCGGGAACACATTCGAGGCAATGGGAAAGCCTTTCAGCAGAGGAGCAAATGACAGTTGCTTTTGCACATCGCTCCGTTGCTTTCCTCCAATGAACATCAAGCCCCCTCCATAGTCCAGAAAGCTCTGACGCAGTGATGTTAACTCTCCAAATACTGCTGCGGGTCAAGTCATCATGACTCTCCCTTGTGCTCGTGCCAGCTATGACATGCTGCCAACTTGATCATCTTCTTTATTCCCAAATTCACCAGATCACACCAAAATGCAATAATAATAACAATAATGATTAAAAAAAACCAACTTACATTGCCAAATGCAATTAATAAAGAACAACGCGAGATAGCAAATGACAAGGATGAAAGTGTTAACCTAAAAAAAAGAGAACGAGATAGAGGATGGAGGCAAATATTCGGTTCAGCATCAACAGCAAACCGGAAATGTGGTCGTGTGAGCTTGGTAGACGTGAATTCCTAGTACACAGTCTGACAGGAAACAACTTGAACGGCACTTGGTAGAGCGCATGCCTCTGCCAGGCTGAACAGTTTGCGTTTGTATTCCACTGGTAGGCCGGATCCGCATCCGTACCTTAACCAAAATCTATTCAACTTGTTCTAGTCATCTATCCAACTCGTCCACCAAGTTTTGTCATATTTTGTCTACAACGTTTTGAAAGAGCGTGCAATAAATCGTTTTTGGCCACATCTCTCAATGATGAAGAATCACTTCAATTTTTTTTTTTTTGAAATCTCAGATCTTGATCTTCACCAAAATCTAATCAATTCATCCTTGGCAGACACCCCACCTGCCCACTACAGTGTCCTGCAAAAGTATTCACCCCATACCAATAATGCCACATTTAGATGAATTATAAATTATGTAGAAACAATTTTTCCAAATGAATATTTTTATTTCATAACTGAAGAGATCAAACTAAACACAGTTAGAGTTGAAGGAGGTTACATGGCAGGAATACCTGAAAAAAGGACAAATGTGTCCAAGAGCCGCGTCCTAAAGGTTTTGTCTTCACCAGAAGAAGAAGAACAAGAACAAGAAGAGGAAGAAGAAGAAAATAAAACAAACACAAAAAAAAACTAGAGGGGGAGCACTCGTAGAGTGCAAAACCTCCGCCGCCAATACTGCTAGGTCACTCAAGTGAACCTGATATCCTATTCATTCAATTTGACATCAACAGTGCTCACAGAGTTATAGTTTGCAACTTTCCCTTTTACTTTTAACTTTTACATACTCAATTCATTCGTCATAACTAGATTCCTTGAGACACAAATTGATTTTACGTGGGTATATCCACCTGAAGTTCCAAAATCAGCCGCAATTATAATTTTGGCATGTTTTTGTTGGAAATCACTATAACATGTAGAAATGCAAAAAAAAAGAAATCGAAATTTGTTGAAAAAAAAGTTGCAAAAATTTTTTTTTCTCGAACAATTTTTTTTGGGGGGGGGGGGGGGGTTGGAAATCACTTAAAACATGTAGAAATGCAAAAAAAAAAAATTCAAATATTTTTCAAATTGGCCGCCATAGCGGCCATATTGGATTTTGGACCAGTCCAAAATCTAATGGCATGATCCTTGGACCAGACCTACCCCCCACCAAGTTTCGTCGAAATCCGTCGAGGATTTTTTCAATACTGTTCACAAACAAACAAACAAACAACAAGCAGTCATAGACTGTACTTACAAAATCGTCAACTTGACCTCTGACCTTGTCTAATAAAAGCTGTCTCTAGAGAAGGTAGCGACGCAAACCAGAAGTTTCTACGATGATTCTGTACCAAACCATCAAAAATCGAATGTTTGACCTCACCGTGACCTTGACCGTTGACCGATTTTGACCAAAATCTAATCAGCACTAGCCATCACCCTCCTGAATCACGTGGTGTAATTTGACATTGGTAGCTTCTCCGTTCTCGAGTTATCTGTACCAAACCATCAAAAATCGAATGTTTGACCTCACCGTGACCTTGACCGTTGACCGATTTTGACCAAAATCTAATCAGCACTAGCCATCACCCTCCTGAATCACGTGCTGTAATTTGACATTGGTAGCTTCTTCCGTTCTCGAGTTATCGTGCCTACAAACAAACAAACACACAAACAAACAGAAACGAAGTCATCAATATACTTACGAAATCTTTAGATTTCGTAGTAACAAACAAGCAGTCGTAGACTGGTACTTACAAAATCGTCAACTTGACCTCTGACCTTGTCTAATAAAAGCTGTCTCTAGAGAAGGTAGCGACGCAAACCAGAAGTTTATACGATGATTCTGTACCAAACCATCAAAAATCGAATGTTTGACCTCACCGTGACCTTGACCGTTGACCGATTTTGAACAAAATCTAACAGCGCTAGCCATCACCCTCCTGAATCACGTGGGGTAATTTGACATTGGTAGCTTCTTCCGTTCTCGAGGTATCTGTACCAAACCATCAAAAATCGAATGTTTGACCTCACCGTGACCTTGACCGTTGACCGATTTTAACCAAAATCTAATCAGCCATAGCCATCACCCTCCTGAAGCACGTGGTGTAATTTGACATTGGTAGCTTCTTCTGTTCTCGAGTTATCGTGCCTACAAAACAAACAAACACACAAACAAACAGAAACGGAAGTCATCAATATACTTACGAAATCTAAACAACAGAAAGGGGTAAAAACAGTAACCTCCATCCATCTTCGATGGCGGAGGTTAACAACAACAACTTCGATATTTCGTCACGTGCCTTGATTGAGCCAATAGCGAGACCCGTCATGGACGATCGTCGTTCATGATGAGAAAATCGTGTATTTACGAAATTACAACACATTAAATGAAATAATCTTTAAATAGTAACGTGAACTTTTCGAAAGTTTAAAGCAAATGTCCAAATATATTTAAAAGTTCATGATAGACGCTCTCAAAAGGCACCCTCAATGCGAGGATGTGTACAGGTGTTTAGTATTTAAGGAGATCCGGATCCTGTATATAAAAGAGCCGAGTCCTAGAGGTTTTGGCAGAAGAAGAAGAGAAGAAGAAGAAGAAGAAGAAGAAGAAAGAAGAAGACAACGCCAACGCGGAGCTCCTTAGAGCCACGTCTCACATAGCCGAGACGCGGCTAAAAACATGTACAAATCAAAATTCACTGGTTGAAAAAGTATTCAACACCTTAGGTCAGTACTTTTACAGCAATGACTGTTACGAGTCTTTTTGGGTAGGTCTCTACCAGCCTTGCGCAGTGAGGTGGTGAAATTTGATGGGGATCGTCGATGGACTGCAATCTTCAAGTCTCGCCACAAATGTTCGATTGGGTTCAAGTCAGGTTCAATACCCAGTTTCAGATTAATGGCTGACTCAAATAGGTTTTCATCAAGGATTCTCCTGTACTTTCACCGTCCACTGCCCCTTCTGTCCCGACAAGCTTGCCAGTCCCTGCTGATGAAAATCAGCCCCATAACGTGATGCTGCCACCACCATGCTTGACGCTAGGGATGGTGTTGACTGGGTGATGTACAGTGTTAGGCTTGAGTCAGAGGTAATGCTTTGAATTTTGACCAAAAAGTAAATTTTTGTCTCGTCTGACCACAAAACATTTCTCCACATGCCAGCAGTATCATTAAGATGCTTTTTCACAAACTCCATACGAGCTTGAAGATGCGACTTTTTCAGTAATGGCTTCTTTCTTGCCACCTGTCCAGACGCCAGCTTTGTGAAGGGAATGGGATATTGTTGATTGATGAACACTGACCCCCATCTGAGACATATAGTCTTGTATATCTTTCAAAGTCATTGTTGGATTTACATTAACATCCCGAACCAGTTTTCCTGTTTGCCCGACTGCTGAGTTTGGATGGGTGAACTGATCTGGGTAGAGTCTGGGTGGTGTGATACGTCACCCACTTCTTGATGATGCATTTCTCCATACTCAAAGGGATAATGAGTGACTTTGAAATCTTCTTATAACCCTCTCCTGAACGGTGCTTCTCCATCAATTTATGTCTGACTTCTTTGGAAAGCTCCTTGGTCTTCATGTTTCCCTTGTTGGTTGACCAACTGAGTTTCACCTTAAAACTCCTTCGACAAGTGGGAGAGTTTAATCTCCAAGTTAAACCACTGATTACATAGAGGTGAAACCTATTACACTTATGTTGTAACCTTTCAAACAAATAATTTGCTCCTGATGTGATTTAGGGTTCATTACACAAAGGGTGTGAATACTTACGTAACTGAGAATCCTCTGATTTTTAGCTCACCCAGACTTTAGTCTGGTGAGCTTATGCGATCGAGCAGTGTCTGTAGGTGAGTGAGTGAGTGAGTGAGTGAGTGAGTGAGTGAGTCGGTAAACACTTCAGTCATTATCGCTTGAACCAAACATACAATTTTGATCAAACTTGGCCACAAGCTTCCTATCTGATGCCTAACGAAGGTGCATTTACCGCACCAAAATCTGTGCTCATTATGGGGTTCTATGTGGGGATGGGGTGGGGGTTTGAACCCCCCCAAAATAGGTATTTGCTCTCTTCTCCAAAACTACACACACAATTTTGATGAAACTTGACCACAACCTTCATCATCCATAATATAACGTACTAAAGTTTGTTCATGACATTAAAACAAACAAACAAACAACAAATCAGGCTCCAAAGGAGTCTGTGAGGGGTTTAAATGTCTGTTGCTCCTGATTCAGGTGAGCTTCCGGATACATGGTCCTATTTTTCTCTGTTATTCTAACTTGTTCACATTGTATCTTATATTTTTTTAGCTTTATCACTTTGGAGTGTTTGTGAAGACTATATATTAAGTTTGATTTGAAAGCATCATGAAATAAGCTCAAGTGGCATCAAAATGTGAAAACTTTGGGGGGGGGTCTGAATACTTTTGGAGGCCACTGTAAATTTCATCTGAATCCGTCCATAACTTTTTGAGATATCGTCTCCAAATCATTTTTGGCCCTATCTCTCAATGGTGAAGAATCACTTAAAAAACAAAAAAACAGAGTTCATAGGACAGGATACCCCATGCATTGTTCAAGTATATACTTCAATTTCATTAAAATAATGATTTTAAAGATCATTAAAAAAAATCTGGAAGTGTAGCATTACTGAAGCAGTTTTATACATCACCCTAACTTATGGTAATAAGATGATGTTAAGTCTCAGTAGCTAGCTATCGTGTGCAGTCTGTGGCTGCTGGTTGCATCATTTCTAGGCATGTGGCCATGCCACTGCTGCAGTGGCCCCTATTGGCAGGGCACTGTTACTCATTTTGCCGACCTCAGAAGGATGACAGGCTGAGTCAACCCCACCTGGTGTTAATGCAACGGCCAACAGGGGCTCAAACAAAAGACCCTAAGATCTTAAGCTAGCCACTTTAACTGTAAAGCCAACACCAGGCTTAGTCTCATTTTAGGAGATGGAAGCTTTATTGATGCACTCTCACATGCCACGCCATCTCATGCTATACATCGATATATAGCATGGTTCTTCGAAGTATTATGAAGGCGATTTGTGTTCTACAGTGTTCAAGTATACAATCCAATTTAAACAAGGAAAAAAAGACATAAAATGTCATAACCCCTGTTGTTTTAGTAATTTTGTTGAACGGAGTTTAAAGGGCTAGCCCACATGTATTTACAAATAAAATGGCTGCTAGTCTGCCAGTCGGCCATCTTTAATCGCATCGCAAAACAAAATGATGTGCATATGCAAACCATCATGTGTCTTCTCTGTGCCGAGCATGAAGAAAATTGGTCCATACATGTCCGAGATATGGCTGTGGACGCCCGCACGGACACAAAAATCGAGACCAAATCGATAGGCCCCCTTTTCGGCGGACTAAGTCCAACGGGAGCTAATAAAGGTTTAAAGATGTTTAAAAACGTATAAATAAATCCTTTCTGGGTTTTCCCACAGTTTTACCCAGTATCAATTCCATCACGATCTAACAGTTACATTCGTTATTCGTGCCTGTTGTTTGTGTCCTTTATAACATCCTTAAAAACAGTAAGTTTCCTGTTTGGAGATCATTTTCAATTTATTTATTTTATTTTTTTGACTGCCAGGCAGGCAGAGAGTAAAAAAACCAAAAAAAACAACAACTCACTCCTCTGCACATCTGCAGTCACGGAGAATTCAAAGCCAAAGTACGGTAAGACGTCAAACTTGTCTTCCTATTCATGTTCCGATTCGTGTTCAAAATATAACATTTGATTTTAATAAATTCTTCCTCAATCATAAAATGATAAGACAGACAGACAGACGGACAGACGGACACGAACCTATTGCTAAACCCTGCTTTTCGCTTTGAGTGCGTGGGGTAATAAATTAAGAAAAACTCATAACCGGATCCGGATCTTCACCAAAATCGAATCAATTAGCCATTCTCTGACTCCCAACCTGCCCATTACGTTTTGTCCGAACACGTCCATAACTTTTTGAGATATTGTGTTATCTATCGTTTTTTGGCCCGATCTAACTCTCAATGGTGAAGAATTACTTTAGAAATTATTGGATCTGGATTTTCACCAAAATCAAATCAATTCATCCTTGTCCCACGCTCAATGTGTCCACCGAGTTTTGTCCGAATCTGTCCGTAACGTTTTGAGATATCCTGCACACAAACAAACAGAGACACACTGACAGACAAACAGACTGGCGTGAAAACATAACCTGTGTCCACCTTCAGTGCAAAAGGAAATAAAAAAAATTATCGTCTCTTGGATCCGGATTCAGATCTTCACCAATTGGATCAATTCGTCCTTGTTACACACCCAACTTGTCAACCAAGTTTCGTCCGAATCCGCCCATAACTTTTTGAGATATCGTTCTCACGACAAACAGACAGACAAACAGGAGTGAAAACATAACCTCTGTCCACCTTTGGTGGCGGAGGTAAATATAAACCAATGGCGCCCAAAATGATAGCATGATAAAAGCAAAAGTGGAGAACAAAGAAAAGGTGAAAGATCTGAAACAAAAGCGTCTGCTGGTTGCAAGTAGCCGTTTGAAGTCAGCGTGGAAGGGATGGGCACAGACATAACCTCTGGTACTGTGGCCAGTATATAGGAAAGCAAACAGACATATTAAAGGAAAGACATAAAAAGAGACATACGAGTCCCTCTCACAGATGAGCATAATGGCTCATCTGCAAAACAACCATTTTGTGAAATATGTAGAAAGAAAGAAAGAAAAAATTTCAAACCGAGGTAGTGGGTTGAGCAGAAATTCAATTTTTACAGTGAGCTACAACTTTGACATGACTGCAAGTGGACAATATTTCAAGGAGGGTGATTGCTGAACTTTCCAGGAAATGATCTTGGCTTTTATTTCGGCAGTTACTGAAAGATCTCATGGAATGACTCATGACTTTCAAACCAACCAGCCCACTCTTTTCTTACAAAACGAGATTTTGGCTTTGGGTGAACAATGCTAAGACAAGCAGAGCATGTGCAGGCGATGGGAAAGCCAGACACACACACAACCCGTGACAATGACAAGTTCCGCGGTGCACAGCCGGGTTTTCATCTGAGCCGCATGTGACTAATGATCTGCAACAAAGAGCTCTTTTTACCCATGTTCAGCAATGGTAGCAAAAGCGTGCAGAATGGTCATTTCCTTGTCAAATGCCAAGTGATTCTAACATTCATACATGGGGTTCCCTTGCAAGGCAATATAACTGTTCTGAGCTGCAGCCCGGTGCAGTATTAACAGCCAACAAACGCAAGGCTTCCCATTTACTCATAAAAACCATCACCATGTTCAAATTGCACCATTTTAGGGATGAGCTTACGAATAATAAGGGATAAAAGCGAAATAAAAAATAACTCTTTTATCCATGACCAATATTACAAATAAATAATTATATAATAATCATTGGGATGTGTCAGTGCCCAATGTGACAAATAATCATCACTTGGGAGTGAAGTGAAAGTTTCGCATTATCATATTGCAAGCATAAAATGATGTTCTGATTCTATAAATAGGGAATTAAATAACAACATAAAAACAAGCTGATTGCAATTAAAACCTCCCACATCCCGATTCCTTTCTTACCTTTGTAAAACCTTTCCTGTACCTAGACTTAACTACTTCTTTTGTACACAATGTCGAGGGGTTCGTGGAGGAGCCACAACAGAGAACGGAACAGGACATAATATTAAAACATTAAAACAAAAGGAAAGACAGAGAGAGAGGGAGAGAGAGAGAGAGAGAGAGAGAGAGAGAGAGAGAGAGAGAGAGAGAGAGAGAGAGAGAGAGAGATAGAGATAGAGATAGAGATAGAAGATAGAGATAGAGATAGAGTAGAGATAGAGATAGAGATAGAGATAGAGAATAAAGATAGACTTTGCATAAATATCTGTGTCAACCAGATCTGTACTGTTAATTATAGTCTGTCCATCCTTATCCCCATATACATTTGAATAAATCCTTTACTCAAGAAACAACTTCCCGGCTTCCTGCCTTTGCACGTGAGCAACAGCAAATTTGGTTGATTTATTGGGTGACCCTTGGGGGATCACAATAGTTATCACATTGTCTCTGCCTTGCTGCACACCAGCAAGGAGGTGGAATGCGGTCAGGGATAATAGTATCTGTTCAGCCGTTGAGTCGAAGGATCTGTTGTTGTTCTATGCCAAATCACCGCGCCATGTCGTCATTGTTGTGTGCCAGCATCGTAGTCACCGCTGTGACTCGTCTGTCGTGCGCCCGTTGGTGGCTCAGCAAACCAATGGCCGAGCAGCACACATGGGTGGCATGAGCATCGATCGCATGGGTGGCTGCCTGGCGCAGCAAACCATTTTTTCCGCCGGCTTCTGTGGTAGTGCAACTCTTCCACCCACAAACGCTCACACTGATTCACCCTGTCTTTGCACTCAACATTCCAGTTTGACCTGTCAAGGGTGAGGGCCTCAAACCCGATGTCCGACATTTGGCATCGTTTTATAGTGGCCTTCAACTGAGTTTTTTTTTTAAACTGCTTTTTGGGGAACCGATGTTCCGCAGGCCATCAGTCGGTTCACTGTAAAGAAGGGGCCTTTGGAATTTGCACATCACCCATTCTGATGATGTGGCCAACCCAGCGTCGGTGAACTTCCATGATGGAGGCCACAATCCCTCACATGCTTCAGCACTCCAGCACCTCCGTATTTAGCATGCCATCCCGCCATTTCACACCTGAAATCCTTCGTAGATAAGCGCATGTGGAAGGTATCTATCTGCTTGATGTGTCGCCGGTAAAGTGTCCAGGTTTGAGAGTTGTAAAGCAGCACTGTCAATACGACGGCTTGGTAGACTAACGCTTTGGTGGAGACATGGACATCACGGACATTCCACAATCTGTCCACAAGACGCCCAAAGGCCGATGACGACTTTGCTATCCAGACTGTAATGTCAGCATCGACAGAGCAGTCATTCAAAGCCATGCTGCCTAGTTAACAGAATTAGGACACCAAAATTAGCTTTTCGGATCTGACGGTGACTGTTGGTACGGCGAACGGCACTCTGGGTTTCGGCTGCAGCATTACTTCGGTTTTCTTCATTGAAACAGTAAGGTCATACCTCGTTGCTGAACAAACAAAACAGTCCATCAGGGCTTGTGCATCTGCTTAAGTGTGTGCTACAAGCGCAGTCATTGGCATATAATGGCGCCATGATCAGTATGTGCTGAATCTTTGTCTTGGCCTGAAGGCGACATAGGTTGAACATTCTGCCATCATACCAATAGTTAATGCTGATGCCCTTGTCACAGTCATTACAGGTGTCGTGCATCATTGCAGAAATCACAACATCGAAAAGCAGAGGTGCAAATACACATCCCTGTCTGACAATGTTCTTGACACCGAAGGTGGCTGACTCTTGTCCACAATCCACAACATGGGCCATCGTGCCATCGACGTGAAATGATCTCATGATATTCACCAGTTTCTCTGTGCATCCGATGCGGGCCAGCAGTTTCCCCAGTCCTATTCGAATGACTGAGACAAAAGCTTTTGGCAGGTCCACAAGGACCAGGTAGAGATCCATGTACTGCTCCCTACATTTCTCCTGGAGTTGGCGTGCAACGAAGATCATGTCGACCATGCCCCAGTTATTTTTTAAAGCCACAATGACTTTCAGGGTTCATTTCCTCAGCTGGTGTGCTGATTCTGTTGATGATCACTTGCACGAGGATTTTGCCTGCGATGCTCAGCAACGATATGCCTCTATAATTGTTAGTCAGTTTGGTCACCTTTTCTTTTGTAAAGGTGGATTATTGTTGCATCCTTAAAGTCCTGCGGCACAACTTCTCTCTCCCAGATGGTGTTGAATAAGTGGCAAAGTTCGTGTGTCAGGTGGCTTCCCCCGTGTTTGAAGACTTCTGAAGGGAGACCATTAGCTCCATGGGGGCCTTTCCGGTTTTCAGTGCTTTTCTGGCCTTTCAGACTTCCTCCAGTTGAATGGGGACACTGAGGTTGTCATTTGTCGTCATTTGCGGGAGTTCATCAATGACAGCATCGGCGATGTCAGACGGATGGTTGAGGACCCGCTCAAAATGCTCTGCCCACCTCTGTACTTTCAGTGTCGGCTACAATACTAAGGAGTTTCCATCAGCACTATGAACAGTGGCTGCACCACTGAAGCTTGGGCCATGAACCACTTTGAGTTCTTGGTAAAATGCCCAAATATCCTTGTTGTTTGCCGCCTCCTGCAGATATTTGGCCCGATCCATCCACCACTTGTTCTTCATCCGTCGGATCCTAGCCTGCGCAACTGATCTTACCTGCCAATAGCATTCTTTCTTGGCCTGGCTGTCTATCGTTCATCCATTCCAGATGTTTGCTATGTATATCAGACATGATCATATGGATTTCTGGATCATTATCATCAAATAAATTTTTGTGCAGGCATCTTTTCTTGCCAAGTGTAGTCAGAGCTGCTTTTGGTGTTGCTTCCTTCAGTTTCTGCCATTCTATCTCAATGTCAGCATGTGCATCATGCTCATTAGCTAACGATTCTGGCTCTGCATTGATGTTTTGTTGCAGTAGGGCGATGTTTTCATTGGTCTTCAGTTTGTCCAAGTCCAGGCGTGGTGCTCTTGACGACAACTTGGCACAAACTCTCGGGGACAAGTTGAGAGTAGTAATGACCTTGACCAGACGCTGATCAGACCGTGCCGTTGAGCTACGAACTGTGAGATGGACGTCTGCTCATTCCCTTTGCCACACAATGGCATAATAGTCAAGCATAATCCAGTGTTTGGATCTGGGGTGCATCCATGACGTTTTGCAATCAGTTTTCTGTTGGAAGATGGTGGTTCATGCGAAGCACTCAGACTCAGGAGAAGCGTTCTATTGAAGTTTTCCTTCCCTACACCGCGATGACCCAAACACGGTCCCCATGCAAAGGAAACACGACCAACCTGAGCGTTGAAGTCACTAAGGAGAAGGAGTTTGTCTGTCGAAGGAACCGCTGCAATTGTCCACGATAAGCAATCATAGAACTCCTCCTTTGTATCCCCTGGATAGGTCATAGTTGGGGTATTGGCACTGATAACAGTGGCATGGTGCCCATTTGCGAGCTTCATGTGCATGGTCATCAGTCTTTCGTTTTTCCTCTTTGGAAGGCACACCAGATATTGCATACGTGATGCATTTCAGTACTGCATACCGAAAAGCCAACTCCTGCCCGGTGTGGCTGCGATTCTGGCTTCCTGACCCAATAGAATGTGAAGCCAGCTCCAACCTTCGTAAGCTGCAATTTGTCAGCAAGACGCATTTTACTGAGCGCATGTACACCACTTCCCCTGCATTAAGCGTCATGTGCTCACGTGTACCACTTCGTTTACAGTTCCGGATGGCTTCTGTGGGCCACACGAAAGTCTGTTTTTAAAACTGAGGATTTTAAAGGTTGGTTGGTGAGCTGCGGTAACCCTGCCCCTTTCTTCCTCCAACAATTTCATAACAAGAAATTATCGTCATACACTTATTTTCTGTGCAGCCTGTGGCTGCTGGTTTGCATCGTTGCTGGGAGCGTGGATGTGCCTCTGATACAGTGCCCCCTTGAGGTTAGGGCAGGAATTTGTAATTTGTTCAGGGTGCTCGCCTACTATTCGCAAAGGATACTGTGGGATCTTTAACGTCCACCGACTAATGCCGGCAGATGGAACGCCCAGTTTACTGTCCATCTGAGAGACGGCATACACATTGACATATCACCCTGCTTGTTAAACATCAGGATGGCAGTTTATAGCTGGGCCGAGATTCGAACCCAGGCTGGACAGCTTAGAAGTGAGTTTGCATATCTCAAGGCTATCCTGCCAGCCCAAACGATCGTCGAGCCTCACTGTATTTATTCATGCTTGGCAGAAATAAAAGACAACCTCAGCAGGCAATGCATTATGACAGCCAAAAGGTCTCCTTTTGCTGTGGCAGGTAAATGGGGAGGCATTGAGAAGAGGGCAGTCGGTATTGCAGACAATAATTTGCTTCCAGTGAGAAGGACGGATGTGCTATCTCCCTACTACTCCCACCCATTCCTCATGCTTGTCATATTCCTTGTATTGCTGACTTCCCAGCAGAAGCTTTTGCAAGTTTCCAACTCCTTTGATCCACTTTTCCCTCAATCCTATTGTTTAAGCGGCATTCTTGTAATTTTTGTCTTCCCCAAAGTGCCACATGTAGACATCGCTGTTCAACTGTAAGTGAAATGGAGCAAGGGAAAATGCTTTTCACTCCAGTAACACTATTAAAAAAAAAAATCATGGAATTGTTGAGAACAGTCCAGTACTGAGAATCAAAGAAAAAGCAACCAGAACAAAATTTGAAGTTTCCACTAATGACCTCCTTTCTCCTTTCCTCCTGCAGATGACTGTAAACAAGCCTTCAACAGCTGCCATGCACCGAAACAAACCACATCAGTGTTACTCTGTATACTAAAAAAAACCCACAACCTATGACCCTCCCACCACCAAAAGCATACTACAATCACTATAAGCTGCCTTATCCTCCATCCTCTCTCTCCCCTCACTCCAATACTCGAAACCCACCCAATTCCCAAGGTCAAAGCTCTGCTGAAGCTCACTGCGGTACTCTGCCAACAAATGTTACATACTAACACACGTGCACATACACATTCTGATTCTGATATACCATTATGTGTTGCAGAGCAACGGTGATGCTGAACCTTGACAAGGGTTATATAGGGTGGTTTGCCATTGCCTTCCAAGCAGTATTTATGGCAGGGAATTTGGAATTTAGTCATCGTTTTGGCAAAAGCTAGTCCACTCCTCACGAAGGACACCGTGGGATCTTTAACGTCCACCAACTAATGCCAGCAGACAAGACACCAACTTTAACATCTCTAAGGATGGCACACATACTGATGAATCACCCTGCCTATGAAACACGGGGATGACAGTTGAAAGCTGGGTCAGGATTCAAGCCTCGGCGAAACAGACTAAGAGGCACATGTGTGTACCTCTAGGCCATCTTGCTGGGGCACGCACACACTTTCCTCATCCCAAAATATGAAGAAACCCAACTGCCTCACAAATATAGGCCAACACCATATGTCTACCAACAACATAAAACTTCTGATGGGAATCATCAATGATGAAAGAAATGATGTACCACCACCTAACACAACAAGGAGGCTGAGAGGCAGAACAGAAGGGATGTCAAAGAGAATGATATGGAACAATAGGCCATCTCTACTACTAAGCAAAAAAAAAAAATAATCAAAAATACTCAGCAATTGTAAAACGAGAAGAATCAAATTGTCCACAGTCTGGATAGACATTAAAAAAAGACAGCTTTCGATAGTGTCCCAGATCCATGGATGATAAAATGCATGCAATTGTACAAGATCAATCCCAAAATAATCAAACTTCTTAAGAAAGTAATGGAGCACTGGAATACCACAATGGTATTGCAGCATGATCAGAAAGAAAGATCGAAGTACCAAGGGTGAAGATATGACACGGGATCTTCCAGGGTGACAGCCTTTCATCCCTTCTGTTTTGCCTGGCTCAGGACCTACTGAGCAATCTCATTAATGAGCAATGACTCTTCCTCGAGCTGGCCGTCTGACCAAACTGAGCAACCACGCAAGAAGGACTTCGGTCAAGGAGGTGACCAAGAACCCAATGACCACTCTGACATGACAGAGTTCCTTGGCTGAGATTGGAGAACATGCCAGAAAGATAACGGTCTCTGTAGAACTTCACAAATCTAGGCTTTATGCGAGAGTGGCCAGACGCAAGCTACTCCTGAGAAAAAGTCAATGACAGCACACCTGGAGTTTGCAAAAAGGCACATGAAAGATTGAGAGCATGAGGCAAATATTCTGTGGTCTGATGAGATGAAAATTGAACTCTTTGGCCTGAATGCAAAGTGATAAGTCTGGTGGAAACTGAGCACAGCATCATGCTGTGGGGATGCTTTTCAGTGGCAGGAACTGGGAGACTTGTGTGGAAAGAGGGAACAATGAATGGAGCCAAAATACAGGCAAATCCTTGAGGAGAACCTGCTTCAGAGTGCAAAAGACCTTAGACTGCGGTGAAGATTTATGTTCCAACAAGACAATAACCCAAGCATACAGCCAAAGTAACACTGAAATGGCCTGAGAACAAGAATGTGAAAGTCCTTGAGTGGTACCAGCCAAAGCCCAGACTTGAATCCCATTGAGAATCTGTGGAAAGACTTGATGATTGCTGTTCACCGATGCTCCCCATCCAACTTGACCTAGCTTGAGAAAATCTGCAAGGAAGAATGTGAGAAAATCTCCAAATCCTGATGTGCAAAGCTGATACAGACATCCCCAAGAAGACTCGAAGCTGTTATCACTGCCAAAGGCACTTCTATAAAGTATTGCCTCAAGGGGCTGAATACTTATGTAAATTAGATATTTCTGTATTTCATTTTTAATAAATTTGTAAAAATTTCTAAACACATGTTTTCACTTGGTCATCATGGGGTATTTTGTGTAGATCGGTGACAATTTTTTTTTTAATTCAATTCATTATAAATTCAGGCTGTAACACAACAAAATGTGAAAAAGTCAAGGGGTGTGAAGACTTTCTGAAGGCACAAAGTATGTCAAGTGCACATTCGTACAAGGTAGACCTACAAAAATGGACAACATAACAATCGACCGAAGTACAACAACACAGGAGCTCGAAAACGAAGTATCATACAAGCACCTCATCTAGTAGAAGAGGGCCACCAAATATTTCACAAGGAAATGTGCAAAACAATGACCAAAAAATGACTGTGGAGAATGAGGCTGATCCTGAAAACATACATCTCCCCAAAAAACAAAATCAAAGTGATAAAGGAGATAGTGGCCTGATGGAACTAAACCAAGTACACAGAATGACCATTGTAGATTGCTTGAGTACGTGAAGGGTTCAGCGGACTACCAAATCCAATTTGTACACAAACACGAAGACAGCAAGCCAAAAAAGGTACCACTAACCCGCCTTACAAAAAAATTCTAAAGACAAGGGGAATAGAAGACGTCACACATGAAACCGAAAGAGCAACGATTACAGCCACAACAATTACAAAAAAAAAAAAAAGACAAAAGAAAAATATAAATAAAATGCCAACAAATATACACTGACAACTGGGAGAATGACAAAAGAGCAGGGAGGTATATAAAAAAAAGAGTTGGACAGACAGAGCATAGACAAAGAAGGCTCATTGGAATGGCTAAGAAGAGGTCAGCTCAACTGGGATGGAGAATGAATCATTAGGAATGCCCAAGATCAAGGACACCACGTGAATGACCGTAAGAAAATGGTATGAATGAGTCAATCGGATGGGTGTAGGTTCGGCAAGGTAGAAACAGAAAGCACGAGCCACCTCCTATTGGGATGCAAAAAACCCCATGTCAGAACAGCTGTACACACACAGGCACAACAGGGTTTGTAGAGTACTCCACTGGCAGATCTGCAAAAACTTAAATGTCCTAGTCACAGAAAACTCAAGGAAACACGAACTGAGAACAACAACAACAAAACTGAGAACAACAAAGCTTCACAGCTTTCTCCACAAATCATGATCCCTTTCTGAAATGGAGATTGATACTTCTGAGACCTGGTTTGAGAAATCAGTGAAAGAATGGATAAAATGTGAAAGGACATGCTGCCCATGCAGAGAATAAGTGGTCGCTACAAATTGAAGTGCTATGTAAATATTTAGCCAAACACATGTTTTCCCAATAACTGTGGACCATCTATATCTGGAATTTCGCTTTCCCTAGTCCATGCACACAGTTATGTGTAAACCCATAAACCTATAACAAAACTGGTCAACTGTTGGATCACTTCTACAAACAAGAAAAAGAGCAATCAGAGATTGCAGACCCTCACCAGGACTTCTTTGTGTGGTGTGTTGTGTGGTACTTGTGTAGTTTTGTGTACTGGGTGTTACGTAATTAATAAGAGACATAATTAGAACTGCTACATTATAACTGCTGGCAGTGATGACCGGTTCAGCCATTTCAGAGATGATTTTTTAAAATAAAACAATATGGCTGCCGAAACATGTGACCGATGACGTTATGAAAAAAATTTTGTGGACCATTTTATCCCTAGATGACCCTCAAATTTTTCATACTGATCGGATGTAGCGTTCTACATGTGCAATTATGATGTCATTACGAAGGCACCTATGACGTCATAAAAATCACACTCATTCTCAATGAGTACTTGCTATGTGCCAAGTTTCAATTTTTTCCTTGGTGCGGTTTCAGAGATACAGAGGTCCAAAGTTTTTCTGTTTTTTCCAACATGGCTGCCACACCACGTGACCTATGACGTCATAAATATCATTAAAACATTCTACATGAGGAGTCGCACCTATGGTAAAAAAATTATCAATCCGACAAGTGGTTTCAGAGAAAAACACAAAAGTTCTGTGTGGCCAAACAAACAAACAAGAAGATGACGTCATGCACAGCAAGAAACTTACAAAATCCATAAAACAAATTTGACCTCAAAAATAATTGGTGGTTGAATTCAATGACCAAATATTACAAATTCCCTTCAAATTTCAAGTGAATCGGATGAAAATTGACAATTTTTGAAATTTGGCCTATGTTGACCTTTTGGCCTATGTGGACCTATAAAATAATTGGTATTTGAATTCAATGACCTGAAATATAAATCCTCTTCAAATTTCAAGTCAATCAGATGGAAATTGAGGATTTTAGAAATACCACCTTAGTTGTTGACCTTGGGCCTATGTTGATCTCAAAAATAATTGGCTGGTTGAATTAATTGACCTGAAATTTCACTTCTCTTCAAATTTCAAGTCAATCAGATGTAAATTGAGGATTTTAGAAATCTCACCTAAGTCGTTGACCTTTGGCCTATGTTGACCTTTCGACCTCAAAATCAATAGGCTTCTTTCTCATGACAAACTCTACCACGTGGTGAAGTTTCGTGAAGATCGGTTGAAAATTGTGACCTGGAGGTGACAAACAGACAGACAGACAGACAGACAGACAGACTAACAAAATCGACTAACCAATATACTGGAAAAATCTTCGATTTTGCAAGTAACAAACAAACAAACAAACAAACAAACAAACAAACGGACCCAAATGCAATACCCTCTCCTTCGGCGAGGGTAATAAACCAGCTCAACCTAAAGATAACTCCTACAAACTTCAACCAACTCTCCATTAGCCAGATTGAAGATACGGGAACGTCGTGCAGGCGCTCTTCCACAGGGCAATCAAGACCTTTGCAACAGCCAGATCAAAGAGTTGAATATTTTAATGAGTAATATTAAAGAGTGCCAATTAGTGTTATGTCATTGCAATCCAAAAAAACAGCCAATTTGTTTATGTCTGTTTTGGGGGTTGCTTTGATACGTTTATATGGAAAGAGAGATGGTCTCTTAGTTTCAGTTTTCGCAGCAGTCACAACAAGGGCAAATAGTGCTCAGCTTTTCACGTGCCCCTCTTTACACCTTAAGTACCCTTTCCCGAGATAAAGAGAGAGAGAGGAAGATAAAGGTGAGGTATGTCAGATGAAAATGCAAACAGGCTTTGCTTGCAATGCCAAAGCGATTTGAGACTTTCATGGATACTTCTTCACGGCTCTGTTCGGCTGTCATCTTCGCAAGCTCACCAACTCCCTCCACCCTGAGAGCATCCCATACCTTTGCACACGCTTCTCCAAGTCTCAGGCAGTGTATTAAAAACATAAAACGATCGTTTATAAACAACAGGGCGACCTGGGGCATCTCACACTTGCTGTGGTTGGATGCTGGGAGATGTAGGGCAGCTAGTCAAGAGGAACAAACGGCTTCGCACGTGTTGGAGTGTTGGGTTTCACTGTTAACACCACACCCTCCCTCTGTAGTGTGAAGGTTAATGAAATTTTGCCTAAGTTCGCAAGGACAGGGGTACCGGGTGGTATGTCGAAACAGAGAGAGGAGGAGGAGAAGAGAGGGTGCTCGGAATGATAAAGCCAATTAGGTGCCACCACCCTCCTCAATCCCCTCCAAAAAAACAAACCCAAACACCGAGGATGGAAATGGTATTTGTATAATTTAACGCAATAAAAGGAGAATGTCTAAATGGAAAGGATTAAGTTATTGCCAAATAGGAGAGCGGGTGAGGAAAGACCAAAATTGGGACGAACAGACAAAAGAGAATCGAGTCATGTTGGATTGTTCAGGATGAGAGAGATTGGAAGAAAGGATTACCAGCTTTTCATGCTTACCCTTGCAGCGGTGGCCTATCTGTGCCACGTGAGGCCTGCAAACAGAGTTGGAAAAAGCTCAAGCTCAAGTGCTAATCTAAAACCCGTGTTGCCAGCTTTCCTTTGGATTTCTTCTCCTCTTGTACCGACAGTCACGTCCCGCCCGTTCAGCACCAATAGCCGCCTACACCTCCCATTACCTCTTGAAGCCTACAGTTCCGTGATCATCAACTGGTGCATGATTACCAATGACACGTGAGTGAAGCCGTGAGGAGCAGTGCAGAAGCAAAAACCCAAACACATGCGCACACTCGTGCATGAATGAGCACATGTATGGACGTGAGGGAGACACGTACACCTGAACCGCTTCATGTTGCGGCTGCTTTTTAATGTCAAGGATGAACAGGTTTATCAATCGTTCAGTTTTGGTAAATAACCGACAGGATAGCTCAGAGGTAGTGTGCTCGCTTTGTGAGCCCTCTAATCTCGGCCCGACTGAAAACTGTCATCGTGGTGCTCGCAGGTCTGGAGTTGCATCAGTGACCATGCAATGCTCTGCAGAGTGCATACATTGTTAAGTTTTCTGCACACCATCTGTGAAGATTCACTTGTGGGTTTTAAACAGCGCACGTTACTTAAAAAACAAAAAAAAACACAGGCCATTACCCCTGGACAAATTCTGAAATCCCAAGTTGTTTGAGGGATGCTTTATCAGAATCCTACAATGGAGTATCAACCTGTCCAAAGTAAATTCTCACATATCGAAAAATTGATGAACTCACCCTCGGGGAACCCCCATCCCGGATGTGTTATTGGAGTAATTATCGTCAGCACCATCCATCCGTCCATCCGCCTCCTATTGCAACTTCTCTGGCCAAACCGCGAGGCTGATCCGGCTGAAATTTGGCCGCAACATTCCCCTCCTGACTGGTAACAGGAATTGCAAAGCTCGTTCCAGTCACATGACTTTAAGTAGGTCAAAAATGGCCGACGGTCACATGACTCTAAGTAGGTCAAAATGGCCAACTTAGTAAATTTCTTCAAAAATCTTCTTCTCCAGACCCGCCGGTCAAAATGCTACCAAATTTGGGTTTACAACATTAGGCCAGGGTAGGGATGTTAAATTGCTGAAGTCATGCAGATCATTTAACTGGAAGTGTGTCAAAATAGCGGACCGAGTACATGTTTGTGAAAATCGCGTAAATTCCTTCAAAAACTTTCCTTTCCAGACCCACCAGTCAGAATGCGACCAAATTTTGTTAAAATATTAGACCAGGGCCCAGATAAGCTGCAGGTCCAGTGGTCCTATTTTTATTAATTACTACCTTTATTAAACTGCAATATGAGGAGAGATTATTTTTTTTTTATAATAATAAAAGAGCTATACTATCACCAATTGCTCAATAACAGGTGAGATTAAAGGCATTAACTCAAAGCTTATTGTGCTAATTGTTGGGGGGGTGTGGTGTACATATTGTTAGGTGTGTACATAATTCAATGAGGTGCCAAGAACAAATAAGAAGGTGAGATGCTGGATAAAGGGGGTGGTGGCAGGGGGTGTAATTCGTTTTCTGGAACCACCTCATTTTTAGAAGCATTGTGAGGACAAGTGTTGGAGGGCCCCAATAAAGAGGGAAGAGTTCAAGGATGCTTCCTCAGCTGCAACACGAAG
>CM068958.1:107622649-107637649 GCA_035128595.1 Eptatretus atami | reverse complement strand
GTGTGTATATTATGATGGTTTTGGAAATGTGCTCAAGGGAGAGCATACATGGACACTAGGAGACCCGAGGATGAGTTATTTCATTAGTCTACGTGTAGGTAGACCTTTGCCCCTTGTCTAATGGTTTGGGCAGGGGTTGGGTGATATGTATTGAGGTTAGTTTGCGTATCCCCAGTGTGATGTCTTCCCCTCCGCCCCCTCTGCTCCTTTCATTACCCCCATCGGTCCGTTCCAAACCCTCTGCTCCTTTCAATACCCCATCGGTCCATTCCAAACCCTCTGCTCCTTTCAATACCCTATCGGTCCATTCCAAACCCTCTGCTCCTTTCAATACCCCAACGGTCTGTTCCAAACCCTCTGCTCCTTTCATTTTTTCTTTAAATACCACATCAGTCTTACCTTCCACCCCACTGTCGGTCGGTCGTCCCTCAGTCCATCTGCATCCTTCTCTGTTACCACGCCATCCGTGCATTATTTTATTAAGCACATTTGGTCCATCTGTGGTCATGAATCCTTCGGGCCGATCGGATTACCTGCACCGCATCGGTGTTTATTTCACATGTTTGCGGCGCAAAGCACAATGCTTGTTGCATTCGTAATAGAGTACAACGCTCTTTGCATATGCAATAAAGCATGGTGCTTCTTGCATGCAAACAGTCCGGACAGTACAAAGGATATTTGCACACGCACGGAGGGACTGCGGGTGCCTGTCATGTCTTTGGCGTGCAAGGGATGGGGTGAGGGCTGCATTAGAACCCTCCCTCAGAGACAGCAAGATTTTCCACAAGCTGGATTGTGGACCCACCCCCATATGATGCGCACCAATGAGAAAGAGGCTCGTATGAGATGAGACAGAGAACACGATGTTCCGTGAAGAGAAAGGAGCTCAGAGCTTTTCCTTGTCCTAACAGCTTATCTGAGGAGGAGCAGAAAGGAGCGCAGAGTGTGGAGGAGAGAAGGAAGGAGCTCATAGTGTGGAGGAGAGCAAGGAGAAAGCCCAGAGTGTGGTTCGGTGCGTGTTGAGCTGTTTGTCCCGGGTGCACAGCAGAAATGGAGCGGCATGCCATTGACATATCTGGGACGCCGGAGGGACTTGGTTACTGGTGCTGGACGCCTCAGGGACGCGGCTGCACATCCCATCGCACCCCACCACCACTCATCTTCCCCATCATTCACCCTCCAGTATATTTGGACCAGCACAGCCGCGTCAGGCTATGTGAGGTGAAGGGAGTCGTCGACCTCACGCTCCGTACCTTTCTTTTCTCTCAGTTATTCTTATCTTATTCTTCTTCTTCGATTGATTGATGGCCATATGTCTTTTTGTGTAAATAACATTGTCTAAGAATACGTGTTCGGGTAAAGTCTGCTCTTCTGTGCCTTTTGCTTGAAAATACTCACTTTAATGATTGCTTGCTTTTGTGAATAAAGACCTGTAAATAATGTGCTTTTCACCATTGCTTGTGTGTGTGTGTAAATAAATAGTTGCTGGTTGTTCTTTAAAATCTGTCTCGGTTGTCCTTTCCTTCATTTGTCCGACACAGTGTACAAGTAGAGTTAGATGGAAAGTTGTACCCCAAATGATTTGCCCTCGTTAGCCAGCATACACTCACTGTATTGCTAGGCAGTAACCCGATGGTGCGCTGAGCACACGAAACTCAGTTAATTTTGTCACCTCCTCGGGTAAATGGAGTTTGACGGATAACCCTACTAGAGTTGATGAGGTTAACTGACATTTGTGGTTGCATAGCAACCTGCAGGACCGTGGAGTTAGCAGCAGCTGGTGGCCTCAGGACCGGGCATTCAGAAGGAACCCGAAGCTTCCCCTCATGGCGAACCTTGAACCCCAGGCTGTAACAATATATATATATATATATATATATATATATATATATATATATATATATATATGATAGCCCATTGCAGCTAGCACCTGCAAAGCTACTCCCTTTAGTTTATCTACTCAACAACCGCTTCTCCCATTCCCCTCGACCCCTTCACAAGTTTCCCTCAAAGCCTTAATCCACTCCCACATATTCTCCTTTTCCCACGGCTTTCTTCACACCTTCACATACTTCCTCAACCCAATCACTCACTTACCTCAATCCCTTCATCCACTCATACTTGTATCCCTCATTTCACTACCTTTTCTACCCTTTCACCCATGAGCACAAGTTGCAGTTTTAAGCTAATTCAGTTCAGCAGTGGAGGAGTGTATCCAAGTCAAATAAACAAACACCTCGAATGATCATGATCATTTCCAATGTCTATGGTTTTCATGCAGAGAATCGACATTTTATTACACTAGCAAGTTGCCCGTGCCTGCACGGCATTCTAGACGGGGTATAAATGGGTATGGCAAAAATGCAAATGACATCTTCTGTCATCGAGACTGCAAGTTGAGAGCAACAATTTGCATTTATTGCTACATCTGATGCAATGTAAATGCTCGAATGGTGGTGAGGTGCTCCATTTGATACTGTTCGATGTATGTAGCTTTTTGATGCCCAGGGTCCATAATAAAAATGCGTGCGTATTGGTGTCAAAGCCAGTGAGCAATTGCAAATTACTCGTAGGATTATGACTTGTAATAGCCACTAGCAGCAGGAATATCACTTGTGCTAATTACGTCGAAAACATTCACTTTTTATACAAATTACTCATTCCTTTATTTTGGCGGTGTATTGGCCAGATCGCTCCTGCAAAAACACCCATTAAAAAACACCCGGCTTACGTACAAGAAGCAAAAACATGCCTACTATTTATGTGCATATATAATACATTGTGGTTATACAGCTGGGATAGATTCCAAATGCATCCATGGCTGACACCAAAGGCCTGAAGCCTAAGAACTGAGACCTGAGGCCGATCCAGCCTTTTGATATTTCATGATTCTTTAAACAGTTGCTTTCATTGTTTTACACAGAAGAGAAAACTTATAGGTAGGGCATGGTGATTGTGAATATATGACAGCTCCGCAGCTGTCTTTGTCTTCGCATATATCACCAACATGGCAGCTGTACGATTTTTAGCTCACCCAGAACGTAGTTCCAGGGAGCTTATGGGATGGTGCGTCGTCTGTCCGTCCACAAATGCTTGCAACTTCTTCTCTGAAACTATACATACAATTTCAATGAAGGGATTTCGATTTCACCTAAAATCCTACATTTGAATGAAGGGCAGCGCACGTTCCGATCCAGAGAGCGCCTCCAAAAAGCGTGCCCCTGTTGGCCGGCAACTGAGCCATTTTTCGCCTTTGGGGCCTGGCGGGACGTAGCTATGACCACTCTGGACCAATCGGGGAGCTCAATTTCGGGGGAGCCTCTTTTGATCCGATGTTTGGTTCTTCCACTCGTCCGGGGCTCATAAACGGGACAAACATGGCTCATTTTGAGCAGAGCATTGCTGGGGACATAGCTGGAGAGATCGCTGAGAGCATTGCAGGAGAGAATATCGCCAGACATCGGACCTCGCCGGGGAGACAGGTGGCGCAAGGCCAAGCGTCGAGTCAGCGTGACCAGGCGTGGGGTCACGCATTGCTGCTGTGAGCTGGGAATGCTTCCACGCCACAAATTTAGGTTTCATTCTGCAGCACCAGTTACACATACAGACTCTTACACGATTTACGATAGGATCTTTTCTCTCACGCATCCTTCTTCTACCATCTATCTTATCTCGTCTACTGTGGACGCAAAAGAGCAATCAACACGGGAAGCCTGACCAAGTACGTTCTTTTCAGAGCAAAACCCAAGAGCGAACGATAGAGCGAACTGAACTGACCTTCATGTCACATTTTTCTTCTTACACTATGCCACACCCTACGTCACATTACACTTGCCCTCTCAAACACGCACCCTAGACACACTCAGTATTTCTCCCTCCTCCCCTTTCTGAAGCGTTCTGGGTTGCGCAGGTCTGCCAGCCATGACAGGTATTGAGAGGTTGTTAATCCTCAACTGTTTCTATCTCTCTGGGCTATCTCTAATTTTCCTCGGGTTTTTGTGTGTGTGCGTGATGGCGCCTGTCGTAGCATAAGTTAAGACTGCATAAGAATATTCGGGTAGGGCATACACTAGTAGGACATGATTGCACATGGGAAGCAACTACTTGGGTGCATTCTTCAGGCAAACATAATAAATATAAGCTTTATATACGTACATGATGAAGTGGATTGTGGTTGCATTTCTGTAAGCAGCTAAGTACCTCAAGTAAATTAAGAATTAGTAATTAGAATGAGATCTTTATTTAAAAGTTTACAGCTATAGTAATTTTTCATGTAAATATGGTAAAAGTTATAAAATAAGAGGTGAAAGAGGCATGTGCTGGCGTTGTCTAGCAACCATTTTAAGCTCACCTGGACTTTAGTCAGGTGAGCTTATGCATTTGAGCAGTGTCCTTAGGTCAGTGTCAGTCAGTAAGTCCGAAAACACTTCAGTCATTATCGCTTGAACCAAGCACACAATTTTGATGAAATTTGGTCACAAGCTTTACGTCTAATGCCAAACGAAGGTGTATTGACTGCATCAAAATCTGCGCTCATTACGGGAGTCTACAGGGGGTTTTGACCACCCAAAATAGGTATTTGCTGTCTCCTCTGAACCTACACAAACAATTTTGATGAAACTTGATTAACCACAACATTAAGCACCCTCGATGGACCAAAGTGCATCAACCACATCAAAATCTGTGCTGATTTAAAAGGGTCTAACGGGGGGGGGGGGTTTTGACCCCCCCCCCCCAAAAGTTATTTGCTCTCTTCTCCGAAACTACACACATGACTTTGATGAAATTTGAACACAACCTTCATCACCTCTGATGTACCAAAGTTTATTGACCGCATCCAAATCTGCACTCATTCAGGGGGTTTACGTTTGGGGGGGGGGGGTTACACCACAAAATAGGTATTTGCTCAGTTTTCCGAACTGCACACAGAATTTCAATGAAACTTGAACACAACCTTCATCACCCTCGATGTACCAAAGCTTGTTCACGGCATTTAAAAAGTTCAGGGTCTAAGTGGGTCTGTGAGGGGTTTGAGTGATTCTTGCTCCTGATACAGGTGAGCTTCAGGACAGGTGGTCCTATGTTTTTGTGTACAAGGTCAAGGCTTGTGGAAGAGCGAGAACAGTGAACTGATCAGGGTGCAACAGAAGAAAAGGAACAGTAGAGAGAGGGAGGAAACACCAACATCAGGATTGAAGGATAAAATAGAGCTCGACGTCGGCAACCAATGGGTGTGGGGAGGAATGAGGGGTCAGGGAAGACCCATATGGTGGACAAAATGGATACAGAAGGAAACTCTCAGGAAGGAAACACCGGACATTTGGGATGAGGGGCTAACAGTGGTTAAAAAAAAAAAAGATCATGGTTTTGGATGGGGGATGATCTAAGATGGTGAAGAACAGCTGTCTTGAAGACCTGAAGGGAAGAATGAGATTGAAGAGAATGTGGAAGTTGGTTCCGGAAAAAAGAGTAACGAATGAATGGAGGTGAGCAGTGATTCTGGATATTGGGAGTTTTACCAGAATGGCGTTGTTGGTGGACCACATGTGCCCTGCAAGAACAGCAGATGGAGGTGAGGGAGTAATGGCGAGTCAAAATCCCGGCCAATGAGGTGCAGCGAGGCTAACAGGGGCCTGCTACCAGTCATCAAAAGGCTCACGGGTGCATGGCCATTGAAGCAACGTCATTTCTCAGCGATCCAACGTAAAACCACTGGGTGTGCAAATCTCCAGATGAAGCTGGTGATCCAATGTCACGAAGTAATGGTTTATGAGCATTAAGGACAGTGTCCTTACATCATCATGCATGATGACTGATTGGCCATCATACATGATGACATAATCCACAGAGATTTGATCTTTCTATTGCTAAGTCCGGTTCCCTGTATTTCTCTGCAGCTTTTTCTTCTTGTTCAATATGAGCAGCGAGTGTGGACTTCGACCAGGAAGTTCCCACAAATCCAAACACCTCAGCTGCTGTGCCGAGGAAGTCATCGTGCCTGAATATTGATTTAGTCAACAATTAACTTAGAAAATGGCGGCTTGGATTTTGTGTCTGTTTCACTATGTTCATTTGTCCGAGTCTGAGATTGAGAGTTGGGTCTCGGGGTCGGGAACATTGTGGAGGGATGACGGGATGTTCCATAGCACCCTCGCGATGGGAACTTTTGAAAGCAAGAGGTCAAGTGTCAGCTCCATTTTCTTGTGTCACGTGACCCCAACGTGAGCAGAGAGTGTTTGCACCGGCCGACTTTTATTCGTGGATAACTTCATTTATGGAAACCTTCTAGTGGTTTTGTGATTATTTCTGGGATAATTGCTTCGAGTTGCAGCAGTACGCAAAATCTCAGCTCTCTCCACCACCTAGAAAGTAGTAAACATTTATAACAGTGAGCGAGTCAGTGCAAGCAACTACTCGGGTTCATCCGATGTGCAGACATTATAAAGATAAGCTTCGTATATTTGATGATGTGGATTGTTTTAATATTTTAATGTAAATATGCTATAGTAAATAACCAGTGTGAGTGCAAGGGAGTGTTTTAGGCAAAAACAATTTTTTTTGAAAAATTAGAAAATAAATAGTTTTGGGGATTTTGTATTTTAAACCACTCCATAGTGCCTAAGCCTTTGTAACAATGTGAAAGGTAATATTAAATGATCCCCGACCCATTCCTTAGTGGGTGTAGGGAAGTGTGTTATGCCCCCCACAAAAAAATAGACTGCGCAACACTGGGGTACCCGTGCTAGTTAGCAATATTTCAAACATATTGAAGACTCAAGTGCAACATAGATCAGACACGTAGACATTGGAAACACTTGTAATTGCTTCCTTTCTAATGTATAAATTCTGGTCTTCTTTGACTGTTCTAAATGCCCATTGTGAAGTAACTCAAGTAAATCAACAATTTGTGATTAGCATCATGAGCTCTTTATTCATATGTCCTAAAATCCTGGTCTGCTACTCTTTCCCATTCTCTCTCTGCCCTTTTCACCCTATCATTTGCCAGAGTTCATCTTCTATATGCATGGAAATCAGCCAATATCACTGAATTATATTTTAAAAAGGTACAAAAACGGATCCCTTTAACTACAGACCTATCACCTTACCTACAATCATCAGAAAGGTAATGGAATCCATCATCACAGTTGATGTGAAATCAATCCTTTTCTCCAACAAGTACATCTCAGTTCACCAATTTGGTTTCAGACCAAATCACTCCACTTTGAACATGCTGCTTCTACTTACCCAACAATGGATGGAGGCCCTCAATGTCAGACATGAGACCAGGGCCGTCTCTCTGGACATATCTCGTGCTTTTGATACAGTCTGGTATCCTGCCTTACTCTCCAAACTCTTTGCCTATGGCATCCAAGGCCAACTCCACACATGGCTTACTGACTTCCTCCACTCTCAGAGCCAACGTGTGGCACTCAATGGAATCTTTTCATCTCCTCTCCCTGTCATGGCTGGAGTGCCTCAAAGCAGTGTTCAGGGCCCAGTCCTATTGCTGATCTTCATCAATGATCTCTCTGACTCTCTGGAAAATCCTCTTTATCTATTTCCTGATGACTCCACCCTCCACCATGACATCTGTCATCCTTGAGACAGGCAGGCTGTAGCCTCTTCCCTCTCTTCAGGCCTTGAAAAAAAACCACAAGTTGGTCAAAGACATGGAATATGTCTTTCAATACTGACAAATCTAACACTCTCACTATCTCTCTATGAAAGGACCATCTGGAAACCCCCCACCACCCTATATCTACTTACTAAACAATCCTCTTGAGAAGTTCAGTCATTCAAACTCCTGAGTCTCACTATCAGCCATGATCTTTCATGGGCAAACCACATTTCAAAGTCAGCCACCAACCGGGCATGCTCTGTTGCATAAAGTCCTTTCTTGGAACACCTGAACTCTGATCCACCTACATGGCCTTCATCCACAGATTGATGGAGTACTGCTCTCCCTTCTCGGCTGGCTCCCCTGCTTGACATCTTGCTCAGCTTGACGTCGTGGAAACCGGGAAATTCAAGATGATTGGAATCTCCCACGATGAAGCTGAGGTCTATCACCATTGGCCTATCACTTCGCCATCACAGACAGGATGGTGGTCTCTCTGTCTTATTCTGCCTCCTTTCTGGTCTTGCACCCGCTGCTCTTTCTGAGCTTTGTTCCCCCTAGATTTCTGCAGGAACCAACTTCCACATTCTCTTCAATCCCATTCTTCCTGCCAGGTCTTCAAGACAGCTGTTCACCACCATCTAAGATCATCCCTAATCCAAAACCATGATCATTTCTACCCTCGTTAACCACCCTCCCCAACCCACCGCAATCCCTCCTCCTTCCAAATTTCCAGCTTTCCCTCCTGAGAGGTTCCTTCTGTATCCATGTTGTCCACCCACGCATCCTCTCCTGATCCTCATTCCTCCCCACAACCATTCTCCGTCCATGTCTGCATCTATCTTGGCCATGAACTCTTCTGTTTGGTGTCCCCCCCCCCCCACCCCACACTTTCAACTGTTCTTTTTGTCCTGGTGTGCCCTGATCGATTCAGTGTACCAGTACTAGCTCTTCCACAAACCTTGACTATGTATACAAAAAAAAATGTTTACAGCTCAAGTAATTTTTTATGTAAATATGGCAAAAGTTATGAAATAAGAGGCACAACAGTTGCTTGTTACCATTGCCAGGCAACCAGTTCCAGTGTAAGCTCTATTGTCTTGGGTAACGTAACCTGCATTGAGCAGACAGAGTCTGTGTCGGCAGACTTTTATTCATGGATATTTTCGGTTATTTACGGACATCACAGATATTTTTGGTTATTTACCGATATCACGGATATTTTGCGACTGTTTGGTGATTTATTTTTATTTTTATTTTTCATGGGATATTGGCTTTAGTTGCATCAGCATGCAAAATTTCGGCTTTCGACCCCACCTATATGGTACTAAACACTGATATCAGTGAGTGAGTGAGGGGTTAGAAAGATGTATACATATTCAGTATATATATATAGATAGATAGGTGGTATCACTCAAAGTGTGGGAGCATTGCTGTGCCCTTGCTAATTTTAAAATTGCAAAAAAACCTGAAATGTGAAACTTGTACATTTCAAAAATTAAATAGCCAGAAAGTTTGCTGTTTTGCGGCTGGATGCTTGCAGAGTGGTGCCATGGCAAAATGGAATTATGGTGCCAAAGCTGAAAACTGGCATTAAGCTCAAGACAAATGGTGCAGTGATTAACTCAACAAGATATGGAGGAGGTGTTTTTCAAGCCATCTACTCTTGAACATGAAAAAAACAACATTTGGATTCTTTTGAGAATGCTTGCCAGTTCTGATAGTGATGCAGAACATGGGGTTCCGTGCCCGAGTCCAACATGCTGGAGAAAAAGCCATTCAGCGGTTAAATGGATCGCTGTATTTCCCTGCCAATGAAAAGGCAAGGAACCTTACAGTAGGTATAACTTCAGAACAAAGAGTCTGAAACTAATCAGAAGCATGCAGGCCCAAGCCCATTGTGTTTTCCTCGACATGCAAAAGTCCTCTCCGAACAGCCTTGAAAGTCCCATTCTTATATGATAGAGATACAGACGTGGTTTTTATACAGCATTCAGGGAGTGCCAAACATCAAAACTTCTTGCACACACACACACACACACACACACACACACACACACACACACACACACACACACACACACGTACCCCCCCCCCCACTCCTCACCACACCACATCCTACAGACTCTTTCAAACAGAAGTGTCAATATATCTTAACAGGAAATCGATGGGCAGAAAAGCACAGCATGGCACATCCCAGTTTGTGCAGATTAAACACGAGGAATTGGTGCAAAGCACACACAAGTTGTTCTGAGCCCGGAGAACAGAGAACAAGGGGAAACAAAAGAAATGTACAGGCAAAATGCCCTGAGGAGATGTACAAGATTGCCATGTAACTTAACTCCATTGGGAACCTGCCAAGGCCTCAGCATGCTGTGCCTGCACCATATGTATTTATGAAGTGGCACATTTCTGCTAAAGACACGCTGTGGCCTTGGCGCTAAAGCTTGGTCAATACAACCTCACCACATTAGGCTCATAATAAGGAAGCAAAGCTGGCCTGAACTTACTGTTTAAAGTCTTTGCAACTGGTTTACCATGCCGACGAGTCTATCAGAGATGAAATCCTATATTACCGGTGGTTGTTAGGCTTCAGCAACCAGATGAGACTGTACATCTCCCTTGAAGGTAATGATTTTTTTTCATAATCCTTGTTGCATTACATCTGCCTACCCATCCGCCATCAATTGACCCTCTTTCCACAACCTAGCATGTCATTCGACCACCAGTTTGTCGTTCGAACAAGTTACATTTTGGCAAAAAAAAGAAAGGGGGGGAAAAAAAATAATGACCTGTCATTTTCAACATCAATTTTGAGTGTTGCACACACGAAAGCAAATTATCTAAAACAGGTGTGGCAATCAAACCTGAATGCTAAAGTTTAAAAACTTCACTGACGCAGATTACGCATGGCCTGCTCGCACAATACCTCCAAGGAATGCCCATTATTGTTTTCAATAACAAGGAAATGAAAGCAACATGGCAACTTTGCAGAATGCATTGTAAAGAGCCTAGATTATGTTGACGACACACAAATATTTATTTTTGTTTGTGCTGTTTTGCCATTTGCATTTTTGCAATCATGTGAAAAGACAAAATAGGGCAAAGAAAAATGCAGCAAATGGCAAAGGGTGTGGCGATGGCATGGCGTCCGTCTCACGCTGACGCTGCAGCTGCCCCCAGGGCTCATCTAGCAGGGAGCCTGCCTGCAGCCTAGTCACTCGTGGGAACATGCGGGACCGGGTAGCAGCCGCATGATTACAGGCGGCGGCTGAATAAGCAGCGGAGGTGCCAGAATGTGCTTATGTGGGTTTGGAGCGTACAGCGCCTGGGAACAATGCTTCCTCGAGAATCACTGACCATCTGAGGCACACAAATATCCTGTGATGCATCAGATGGTGAACTGGGCACAAATTATCTCGAGCTAGGCTCAAGATGATGTCCTAAGGACAGAATTGGTGCAAGAAGTGTTAATTTTTTTTATTAACGAAATACTATTGCCTAAATGGGTCGTGTCCGCATTTGAACCCCTGACCCAGCAAGCACGGCAGGACACATGCTGCAACAGTTGCACCAATAGATCCCCGCCCACTGGTGCCACTTACCCAAGCTACCGCACATTGACACTAAGCCACGTGGATTTCCCAGAATTTGGCGTGCCGCTGCATCGTGTTTTACCAAACAACTGGCTGCACAACCTTTCTGTGCAAGAATATTTCCATGAACACGATTTCCGATGAAGGAAGCAATAAGCTGATATTACCCAAAAGTAAATTATGATTTCAAGCTCTAACAATGGGTTCAAGAGCACTCCCTTGTCATTGGGCATAATTACGGTGCCATCAAACACAGTAAAGTCACGTGAATAACAAAGAAGAACTAATCTTGTTTTGCAATTAGGACTACAAAAGTGTGAAATAGGAGGTTGGCTGACAAATCTCGAATATTCCAGATCAGCCATTCATTCTCCGACTATCACCTGACCCAGACGCGTTTCACAGGGTCACGGGTTGCACTTTTGCAAACATCAGCTGTGGTTTAATGGGGGATCGTGCTGAGAGTGCACGTTCGTGTGAAAAAGGAATGAAGGTAACCGTTGCCCCTCCCATCAAATGGATCACTTGACACAAATTGTGCTAAAAATGACAACAAAAGTGGGAGCAGAACCATGGAAGATATTACCGAGCACGTGGGAAATCACATAACCACCGTTAACAAGTTACTGGAACCTCCCCCTGCAATAAAACTGGCAATCTCATCAGCAGGTAAACTTTCAGTTCACCAGGTGAGGTTGTACCATTGCTAACATTGTGGTTCCACAACCACAGACAGATGGAGGGAACTTCTGCCTGGGTGGTGGGCAAGACGAGGTTGTTTCTGGTATGCAGTTTCTGTTTCCCCAGGTGTCTCACCAGTTGTGACTGGGACAGGGTCAGGAGATTTACAACTGCACTGCAAGGCCTCTATCAGCTGCAGGGGCCAGGTCTCGTGTGGAAGGCATCGGATGCCAATTCAATATCAACAACTTAGTGGGGAATTCAGCTGCAAATACTCACTTTAACAGAGAGCAGGTTATGCAAAAAAGCCATGGATGCCACACAACTATGTTAAAATTCATTCCACCAATCTTCAACAATGGGAATTACATAATGCAGCTTCCTAACTTCCCTGGGTTTTTGCATGCTCTCGTACGCCTCTTCCCGACGTAGCAGATCTGAAAGAGCCGAAGTGTTGAAGCTGCAAGGCATTAGGTGCGGCTGCGTGCAGTGTGCTTTCTGGGCGCCACTAATGCAAGCCCGACGTCCCGGCAGGCAGCCCGCCCTCGCAAAAAAAAAAAAAAAGGAAAAAAAACCTACACAATCAGCCCGCTGTGCATTAACAAATCATTGGCATCAGGACCGCCTGCACGAATGAAACACAACACGACAGACAATGTGCTCTTAACACTCCAATCGAGTCATCAGATTTCCGATGACCAATCCAAACAGTGCAATGTAAATGTAAGCATGGTCTCTCTCCGTCCGTTGCCTAAAGATGTCCCAATGAAACTCGGTCAACAAAGCGCCTTTCTGCCCCCAGACAAAACCGCCCTCTGCTTTGGCTGATCAAGAACGCCGGTTTGATGGACTTCATTACATAGTGCTGGCTGTTGGTGCCACTTTTGTTCCTGTTATCGTTTATCTGAAGTCCCAGACAAGATTCATGGGAGGAGGGATACACACATCTCAATTGTGCTAAACGTCGAAGGATGGGGGGCATGAAGCGACGTACGGTGGAGATGCGTTGAAATTTGGCGAGAGAAGTGAGATGCCACAGTTAAAGTGGAGCAGGACGGTTGAAAAATGGCAGAAGTAGGGATTGGATTGAAGCATGAAGATCACGTGACCGTTGCTGAATGTATTTGTGGTATATTTCGCAATGTCCCTTACCCCAAGAAGCGAATTGGTGGATAAATTGGGGGGGGGGATTGAAATGGGTGGCCAGGGGGACAAATTAAATAATAATGATAAAGTACAAGGTTGACAGCATCACTTCTTTGTTTGGTAACAGTGTAACAGTAAAAACATTAATGCCGTAACACTGCACATTCAATCATCCTCGACCCAACAAAATCCCTTTTGTTCTTTTCTTTAGCCCGTGCTCTACAAGCAAAGACCAAGTTTGGCTTCAAAAGTAACACACACAGAGTTTCGCATTATCCAATTTAAAACAGAAAAGGAAGCCACTGTCTGCATTTTATGTAAACTTATTCATGTCTCAACACAATTTTCATGATTCATCTTCACACAAGCCTGCTTCTATTTATTCGGCACGTGCTGACCAGCTGAAATATCCCACTTATCAAAAACCAAAGCAGCTGGATCTGTACAAGTAGATCTATATTATGGTGACACGAGGCATGTGCTGAAGAGCTGGTGATAATAAGGTCTGTTAAATCCAACCAAAGGATAAGCAACCCCCCCACCCCCCTGCGTGAATGCGTAAATCATTTTGACCACAATGGCAGCACCCTCTGCAAAGTTGCCTGCATGAACAAAAGCAGCTGAAAGCGGTCGTTCTTGCCAATTTAATTGCAACTTAGTGGTTTGTTTGTGAGTGCAAATAAACCAAGAAGTTCCCTAATGCTTCTTCAGCAAAGTTTAAGGCTGACAAAGTCCAAGATCTCGGTGGGCTTTGTGCAACATAACGACTGGTCATGAGCCTTCTATTTATTACGTACGTAAATACACAGCACCGTGCTTCCCGTATACTTCACCCACACCTGGCCAAATCCCCTAACGTTCATCTCCTCTCAATTTAACCATGGTACGTGTCTCATAACTAGATAGCCAAAGTTGTCATTTTGGAACATGGACGCTTTCTCCACAAGACTAACAGTTCCTACCCTGGGTCTCATATCAGAGGTTGTAAACGAAAAAAACACAACATTGCTCATTATCTGTGCCAGACACTCAGGAACAGACACTATCATCCCTGTTGTCCCTCGTTTTGTTTTGTTTTTCTGGAGGAGAAGAGAATGTATCGCTCATCTGCTACGTTGCTCTTTCCACAATGGAAGAGGGAAAAGCCAAGCAAATTGCAACACATATGTCCCAGCAGAATAAAAAAGCTACAAGAGTAAGAGTCACACAGGTGCAAAGATAAGACTTGGCCTTTCGCCCAGCGGAAATCTGACTCTGAAATCTGAAACACGAGAGAAACAACCACCCAGCAGGAAACCAACATCCAAAACGTTGATCAATCAAATCAATTAATCCTTTTTTTTTTTCTTCAATATACAGCACTTCTGTTTAAAAATCTCAAAGAGCTTCACAAAAAATTGGAGAGATAAGAAAGGTAAAGATTAAGAGAGAGAAATTGTGAAAATATGAGATTTTTAGGGGAGATAAAAAACCGTTATGTGATGAGACCGTACGAAGTCGAAAAGGGAGAAAGTTTGACCTACAATTGAAGAGCATATAATTATGAGGAATGCTCCATCACCGAAAGCCTTCATCCTCGTGCCGGGAACTACCGGACGATTCCCAGTGTTTTGATCACGTATTTTTTTTTTAATCAGAACAATTCTAAAATCTATGCACTGACGTATGAGGAGCCAGTGAAGTGTTTTTAGATTAGGAGTGCTGGAATGAAATTTACGAGCCTGTTCTACGAACCTGGCAACAATATTCTCATTGAGTTGTCAGGGCTTGAGAGAAGATGCAGCTGAAAAATGTCTCAGTCGAAGCAGCTGAAGCAGTAAAGCTTGATAACATTGGGTTGCAGTAATCCTAGTGTGACGTTAGCGTTATTGAGAGCATGAACATTGTTTAGCGGTTGAATGAGAGGACATCACAGAAACCTGGCCTGCTTCAGAACTGAAAATATCTGTAGTTGAAGCC
>CM068958.1:107602880-107622639 GCA_035128595.1 Eptatretus atami | reverse complement strand
TGATGCCGATAAAGCTTTACACAGATAAATCCAAAGCTTAACGTCATCAGGGATAAAAAAAATGTCACAACTCTATACAAAGATCAATAGCCACCGAGTATCTAAATTGACTGACTCACAGGAAGAGGATCCTTGTAAACAAAAAACATGACATTCAAAATAGCTAGAACAGACCGAAATAATAAAAGAAAGACCACAGGATAATAAAAAAGCCCACCATTCAGTAGAGGAGACCTTGCGCCCCCTTCAGGTTTGTAGGCTTGTGTTCGTGAAGACAAACAAACACGCGATGATGAGTCACATTAATGAGATTGGTGCTTACGAAAGGGCTAGGGAAAGGGCATGCCAAAAACTTTCAAACAAGCCCTCAAAGCACAAGTTTGTGGTGATGGTTGGAGGGGCCCACTCATGACAAGCTCCATTTCCATCTTCATCATAATCACCATCATCATGCCAGATCATGTCAAATCCTTTTTCCATGACGTATGTAAGTCTTTTGTGGAGACCAAATCAGAGGTAAATAGTTCTTATTCGAGATTTACATATCCCTAAACGACGATGAGATCTTCCATCAAAAATGATTTGATGTCAGCAAAAAGACATATTTTTGCAAACTGCAGATGCTAGGTGTTAATTATCTGAGGTTACTTCTCCAGGAATTCGATGAAGGAATGGATCGACGTGACGGTGCCCACGCCCCTCCAAAGAATCGTCGCTTCGAATGGTTCGAATGTCAGAAAACAGAGATACGAATTCCAAAAATAATAAAGTAAAAATAAATCTCCAACAGAACGCCGTAGGAATGTGGTGGAGCAGAAAAACCAGACCACTAGAGAAAATGTCTTTCAAACAAAGCAAACATGTCAGCAGCAGTCATTTCTCCCAACATAGCAGTGAAGCTACATGGTTAAAATAGCTCTTTGGAAGAGCTTCTGTGGTTGGCTTTGGGCCCAAAAACAGCTCGGCTGTGGCTAAAAAAGGGAAAGGGCGTTTTGGGCCAGAGCAGTGAATTCCAGACGAGCACACCCATTGCACGGTGTTGTGGAGATTCCACTATGCGAACGGAGCTCGTCCTAAAGTGCAGACACTGTGCCAGCATGCCGAGGATGCTTTGCATGCTTTGTTGCCCATCACAGAGTCTCAATTTAAATTCTCTCCATTTCTGTGGTTGTCACATGTACAGAAACAAAACACGACTGCACATATTTGCTCACATTTTCTTTTCATGATTTGCCTCTTTCCACTAAACACCAGCACTGACGTACAACGCAGCCTGTAATCCGAAGACAAGGTGTACCTATAGCAGCAAAATGCAAATCTTCAGATGCCATTGAGCGTCATTTCAAATAAGTTGCTTGAGTCTAGGTGAAGGAGCAAATTGACATGACACTACAAGATGACACGATTCAATAAACCCACTCAATACTCAACACTCATATCACTCTTGCTCAATGGGTAGAATCTAAACATAGATACGTTTGCATCATGCTTCTTCCAAAATCGTACCGCACCTTACGAGAGGTTGCTATTAAAAACACGGTGGTTGAGATATGAATAAAAAAAGAAAAACAATCCTCGCTGGTGAATCAGCTGGCTATTTGCAGACATTGCACACTGCAGGCTGTTCCACTCCAGTGAACACTGACTTTCAAGGCAAATCTGTAAATCTGTTACCAACAGCGGTAACGAGCTGGTACAAAAGACCAGCACAGTAGTTTGAACATCACAACTTTTTGCCGGACTTGGTTACCATCGTCGCCCAAAATCATCCATGTGAAAATAATCCATATTTGGAACAGAATACCAAGAATCTGTGATCCAAGTAAGATATTACAAACAACAGAATTGATAGAAAACTGACCCCACATAGTCTTGAGAAACAAGGACATGGGCAGGGCTTGTGAGGAGCAAACTTGATTGGTCGAGATGATGTAAAATGCCATTTTGTCCAAGTACTGCTAAACAGAAGGGTTTTGAAAGTGCCAAAAAGGTGATTTGTGTTCCACAGTGTTCAAGTTTATAATTAAATTGAACTAAAATAAAGATTTTAAAGGTTGTGGAAATATTTATTTCGGGAGTTTATTGCTGTTGATGCAGCATCATGTCCACCACCCCATCTAACACGTGACATTAGTTCTTCGCACCTGTGGTTTGTGTCCTTTATGACATCGCTAAAAAAACAGTACATTTCTTGTCTGAAATGATTTTCAATTTTGTTTGACTGCCAGGCAGACAGGCAGAGTAAAATATTATCTCTCTCCTCTCTGTGCACACGCGATCGGGACAAATTCAGAGCCGAAGTACTGCGAAGTTCCAGGTTGGTTTTCCGATTCATTTTCTGATTTGTGTTCAAAATATAATATTCAATTGAAGCGAAGTTGTTCCTTGATCATAAACTGACGTTTGTGGACAGACAGAGACTGACAGACAGACAAGCGCAATCAATTGCTTAACCCCACTTTTCGCTTCGCGTGTGCGGGGTATGTAAATTTGGTGTGTACCACTACAACAAAATAATAATAATAATTACGTATAATGACGAGAGAACAAGGGTTTGGAGGAGAAATTAATGAGGGTAGAGAGCATAGCCCACAAATCGCACACTAGCATTTGAGATGTCTCGTCTGCGTTTGATTCCCAACTGGACCATACACTGCTTTGCAGGCAGGGGCTTGTGTCAACGAGCGCCCTCCTTCGGAGGGTGAGTCAAGAGACGGGTGTCCCATTTACTGGCATTCAACGATTCCACGTAAAATATGCGATTGTGCCTTTCGAATGGAGCAGAAAATTGTGTGCCTGTACCCTAGCCATATAATTTCCTGTCACAATGTACAGGCAGCACTGCATTGGCGGCATTGCTGTGCTCCTAGAAATGATGCAAATCTGCCCCCAATCTATCGTGGGTACTGCATCGGCAACATTCAGGGAACATCGTTTTAATTAGCAAGGATTTTGAACCATAATGTACAAATCTAAATGATAAAACAAAATGTCATGCTCAGCTCCTCGTTTCATTTGAGACGTGACACCAGCTCATCAAACAAAATATTTTAGAACTTTCAGTTCCTTGCGAGTAATGTTGTTTAAAGAAGTGAGAGAAATATTTAGCATTTCATTACTAAAGTGCAACTGTATTTCCTCGTAGCTTTACAGTATGTATGGAAAGTTAAACAATGATTTACACACAATGTCCAGCCAGATGAGAATGAACACCCCTGATCGTAAAACTAATACATTAACAACCTGTGACATGAACACGATCAAACAGGCTATATTATCGATACTATAAAAGTGAATTTGTATATTTATTTGGTTGTTTGTTTTTATGTTTATCCAACAAAATCCAACAAGATTTTGCATGTTGCTCATGGGTACCCCAAGTATGGTTTCTGTCTGGGTAGCATATCTGGGGGAGGGGGTTCAAGGTGGTGGAAAGACACCAATTCTCCCTATATAAATGTGTACCATATAGTGCCACCCGGTGGTGGCCAGTATTACAAATTATCTTCTTGTCTAAAGAAAGTTCAAACAACTTGATAATATGCATGACGGTGATGTTGACATCCGAGTAAGAATAATTAGAAATTTTCAAAATGTTTGATGTCACTCATTTTAAGTGGAGATTCAAAGCAAAGTGAAGGCTAGCCGAGTTGCCTTTTGATAGAACATGAGGTCCTTGGTTACCTGACAATAAAATGCCAGGTACCCACCACCGTGTACTAACCTCAGTGGAATTTCAAGTGAGAATGAAAGATCGTTTCCACATTTCCAACACCTACATCCAATTCTTCTGCAATTACACGTGTAGTAATCTGGTGATTTTCAAAAATTATCAATTCAACTGCTTATAAATAGCTATTTAAGGCACCGCACCATTTAAATAAGAAACTATGTGAAAGGCATGCATCATCAAATTGTACAGATTCTCCTGTAGATTTCAGCTGGTTTGATGATACAGCTGTGGTCCACAGCCTACCTGACTGGATGACCACCATCTTGGTTTTACCCAGAATGTTTTGACCAGCATTACAAGGATGCACAAGGAACTTTTGGGCAGGAGGAAGCCATTCGGCCCATCATGCCTGCGTTGCACCAACCCCAGAAACCATCACCCATCTGCCCCAATCAAGTTACCTCCACTAATGTCACTTCCTGTATAACTTGCTCAGAGTAGAGAATGTCAGTCCACATCATCCTTGAATGGCCTTTAATTTACATGTATAACATGATGATAAAATATCTTGCAATAAAGCAATAATTTGTAACACTTTGTCGAATCGCTGAGATGCTGAATGTTTTGAAGTATAAGATGCAAGACAATGAAAATAAATGCAGAAACTTTTCCCATTGGCTACAAATAGACAGCAGGAAGTGTGATGTGACGATTTAAAGGTACTGTCAGTGGTAAGGACTGAGATTAGTATATTTGGAGTGAACCAGCATGAGGGGGACAAAGGCCAGTGAGAGTTGCCAAAAACGCTCAGCGGCCCAGCTATCACCGGCCACACAGCGCCAGGAGGAATTCAATCAATAAGCCGGCAACACCAGCCTTTGGTGACAAAGCCTGGTGATGTGACGGGAATAGCAGAGCAGTGGCAGGAGGGGTACCACGAAGCCATTCCAGCATCTTCAGCAGGGCCACAAAGGTCAGACCACCCCCAGCTCTAATCACCAGGTCCCAAACACAGCCGCAGGGCCTCGGAGAACCCCTGCGGGGAACTTTGTGCCCAAACGTGGTGTGACTATGGGAATAAGTGCAATGTTAACATGCTCCGTCTGACACAGTTCACAAGGAAATCCATGTATGATTGTTGTAGAAAATGCACATATCCAAACAAAGACAGTTTCATGCAGAACAAGTGCTCACCTGACAAAAGGTTGGTCTATTTGCCATTTCCAGTGAGCACATAAGTCATGATACTCAGATTCCAGTTTCAAATCCCAGATGCTATGTTGATGCCATTGTGCTATCCTAGTATCTTACATCTGATATATTTACAAGCTCACCCATGAGCCATTTATAGGAGTTTGTTTTTAAATTTTAAATATATTTTACCATTCTATAGAATCGTTGTCGGGAAAAAGAAAGTTCGTTTTTATTCTTTTGTAACCCTTAAGCTTCGGACATTCCGCATTCTCACCACTCATTCGCTCCTCCTTGCTTCTTGGACACTACTTTTGATGGAAATACCATATATTTTGGCTTTTACAAAATTATTTTAATTGGTGCAAACATCATGCTCCTTGAGACGTTAAAACACGAGCACAGGAAAAGTTAACAGAGTAAAGGAAGAGGGAGAAAAAGTAAGAAAGGAGAAAGAAACCCCCACCACATCAGGTAAACAATGAACAGCATTGAACAAGACAATTTATGGCGGTGAAACAGTAGGAGCGCAAGCTTGAATAGATTGCAAAATAAGCACCTAGCAAATGCCCAGAGGACAGCACACTGCGGGGGTGCACAAAGTACACCGAGCTGCACAGCATGAGCAGAGGCATCATGATGAGAACGGTGGTGCAGTGATGTTGGGATTGAAGGTAGGGTAGGGAGGAGGTGGAGGCAAGTTAAAGGAAGACTTTCCTGGAATTCAGCTTACTGCATGATCATCAGTACTCTCTACCATGCAATTTTAAGTTATACAGTATTCCCTCACTTTAAAGGTAATCGCTTTGAACGGTTTCCAAGTGAAATGATTCATCAATAGACACCAAAAATTTCATATCAACGCTGTGGTTCAAAGTTAAGCGATTTGGAAACTACAGTATTTGGCGAGAACAAGGTGAGCACCTCATTTCTAATTGCACGCTTCACGCGTCTGCCTTGTCGCAGTGCGTTTTGGGGAAATCTCACCAAAACGCCAAGCAACGCTTCAGTGTGCTGTACACATGCTCCTTACCATATCAAGTGGTCCGACACTTGCTCATATTTTTTGGCATCATGGCATCCCCCCAAACCTGGAGCGAAGTTTCAAGTTTGGGAGGGAATCAACATCTGCATTTGGCTACCTACAAGGTGATCTACAGGGAGAAACAGCGTGCGGTAAAACAGAATACCTTCATGCAATGTTTTAGGATCTCTTCCCCAATATCAAGTGTCACCAGTACCACCACCGGTTCTGCTGGCATAGATGTCCGAATGCGTACTGCCTGCCGCACCAGTACACGTGCAACTGGAGCGATGAGCGAGCTCGATAGTCCATAAAACACAAAAAACAGCCTGTATTGGTGAGCATTCACTACCCTCACCGAAGGAAAGGGTATTGCATTTGGGTCTGTCTGTCTGTCTGTTTGTCCGCACAGAACTTTAGTGTTTTTCTCCGCAAGCGCTTGTCAGATTGAGACAAAATTTTCACTAGAGGTGCAACAACTCCTGTAGAATGATTAAATGATCATTATGACGTCATAGGTCACGCGATGTCGCACCCATGTTGAAAAACGGAAACACTTTGGACCTCTATCTCTGAAACTGCACCAAGGAAAAAATTGAAACTTGGCACATAGCAAGTACTCCACATGGGGAATAAGTGTGATTTTTTAAAAATGATATCATCGGTGCCTTCGTTATGACTTCAGAACTGCATATGTAGAACGCTACATCTGATCAGTATGAAAAGTTTTGAGGGTCATCTTAGGATAAAGTGGTTCATAGGAAAAAAAAATTCATGACATCATCGGTCACGTGATTCGGTAGCCATTTTTAAAAAAAAAATTTAAACCTTCAAAAATCTTCTCCTCTGAAGGGGCTGAACAGATCGAGGCAAAACTTTACATGTTTGACTATCCATGAGGAACAAAAGGTTCACACATATGATGTCATAGGTTACATGGTTTGACAGCCATATTGTATTTACCCTAAACCCCATAATAATATTCTTCTCTAGAACAGCTGGACAGATCGTGGGGAAACTTCACACCAGTGTTCCCCAACTTGGGTCTACAAATTCTTCAGGAATAATTGATAGGTCACATAGTTTTGCAGCTATATTGGATTGAAGAAAAATATTAAATAAAGTTTTCTCTGGAACCGCTTAATCAATCAACATGAAACTTCACAATTATGATCTAGTAGTGATGGGGAATAGATGTTTTAAATTTCAACTTGATCGGACACATGGTCTGAAAGCCATAATTATTTATTTTTTAAAGATCTGGGTTCTTTTTGATTTTTATTTTTCATTTATTTATTTATTTTTGAAAAAGGCTTACTTGGTAGTGCCTGGATGGGTTTGAGGGTAGAGGGGTAGCATCTCTGTGTCAGAGTGGTGACCCATCCAGGATTGTGCCCAATAGCCAAAGAGACTGCTTAGGCAGCACCAACGCTTTGCACAGAGTATGGTCCCAATGGATGGATGAATGGTAGCATCTGAAATGCGAATCCTATCCAAGTTCCTCCTGATGACTTAATCTTTGCTTTTTGCTTGTTTGGGTTCCTTGTGATGACTCCAAAGCAGGACTGTACACATTTGGTTTTCCATTTGATTTGAATTGAATTTATTTTAATCCCATTCTGAATTAAATTGAATAATAATGAAAAATGTCATGGGTTAGGGTCAGGTGTCCAATAAAAGTGAGGTTGCATCAAAGCGGAACATCTTGATACCCGGTCATCACTACCAGCAGTTATAAAGTGGCATTTCTAATGATGGCCTTTATTAATTACATAACAGCAGTACACAAACGCCACACAAAACAAGTCCTGGCGAGGGTCTGCAATGCTATTTTTCTTGTTTATACTGTATTTCTATTGATTTATATAAATGTACTAGTGGGGTATGCTTGTACATTGTAAGCAATCACAAACCATGCTCCCCCATTGTCTCTGGTCGCTCACTTGCATTTATTTTTTTCATTTATTTATATTTTCATTTAGAGACGCTTTCTGACAGTTCTGTGATTTTTCCTGGTGTATCGGCTCTGATGTCCGTCGGCATGTGGAATTACCGTGCTTCCCCATTGTCTCGGGTCGCTCACCTGCATTTTTTTCATTTATTTATTTTCATTTTATTGTGCACCGTCCTTCCCTCTTCCATCTTTAGGCGCTGCACAATGTCATCGCTGGGCGTCGAAGGCGCACGTGATGACGCGCCGAAAGGGCGTACTCAGTTTTCTCTTGTTTGTTATCTTGCCAAAACGAAGTTTTTGCAAGATATGTTAGTCAGTCTGTATGTTTTTTTTGTTGTTGTTTTGTTTTGTTTGTCTGTAATCACGAAAAAAAATTCTGCAGAGCACAGTTTTCATTGGAAATTTTTGTAACTTCGCATATCAGAGGCCTATAGAGGTCCCTTCAGCGCATAAAATTTGAAGGTCAAGGTCAAAGGTCAAGGTCACTTTGTCGCAAATCAGGGAGTCAACGAAACCCTTATTTTTTGAGTAATTTTGATCGGATCGTCTTCAAACTTCATGGGAATATAGTTCATGGTCTGGCACTCAGCTGATTAATTTTGGTGGCGATTGGCCTTGACCTTCATGGTTAGCGCCTAAGGTCAAACATATTTGACCCAAGGTCAAATTTTCAAGTTTTAGGAACCATATCGTGTAGTACCTCAAATTGAACACCTCGATGAGTGCTTTCTAGATATATCAAGCTTGAGACATTATGACGTCATTGGTGACGTTATGAGGCAAACGCATTTTTCATGGGATTCTGTAGAACGATTCTCATCGGAATCTCTCGTAGGCAGATATTCCTCAAGGAGTCGCTCCTGGTGGATAGCAGCTCTGTTCACCTCAGTGTGACCTTAAAGAAGTCCACGTGGTCACCTTTGGCAAGATACGGGTCACCCTAAGGGTGACATTGGTTTATTTTATTGTTTGTCCGGGTGATATCTCAGCCATCTTTTGAGTTAGAAAGCCTAAATTTGGGGACAAAAGTGAATATGTGCTTTGGCAAAAACATTTATTTTTCGTTTTGGCAAGATATGTTAGTCAGCTTGTATGTTTTTTTTTATTATTTTTTGTTTTTGTTTGTCTGTAATCACGTATAAAAAATTCTGCAGAGCACAGTTATCATTGGAAATTTTTGTAACTTCGCATATCAGAGGCCTATAGAGGTCCCTTTCAGCGCATAAAATTTTGAAGGTCAAGGTCAAAGGTCAAGGTCACTTTGTCGCAAATCAGGGGAGTCGACGAAACCTTATTTTTTGAGTAATTTTGATCGGATCGTCTTCAAACTTCATGGGAATATAGTTCATGGTCTGGCGCTCAGCTGATTAATTTTTGGTGGCGATTGGCCTTGACCTTCATGGTTAGTGCCTAAGGTCAAACATATTTGACCCCAAGGTCAAATTTTCAAGTTTTAGGAACCATATCGTGTCGTACCTCAAATTGAACACCTCGGAGTGCTTCTAGATATGTCAAGCTTGAGACATTATGACGTCATTTGGTGATGTTATGAGGCAAACGCATATTTTTCATGGTTACTCTGTAGAACGTTCTCATCGGAATCTCTCGTAGGCAGATATTCCTCAAGGAGTCGCTCCTGGTGGATAGCAGCTCTGTTCACCTCAGTGTGACCTTAAAGAAGTCACACGTGGTCACCTTTTGGTAAGATACGGTCACCCTGCTGTGACATTGTTTATTTTATGATTATTTATTTTAATTATGCAATTAATCAATCATTTATTGTACACCGCTCCTCCCAATTCCGTCTCCATGTGCTGCAGGGTTTTATCGCAGGCGCTGAAAGTGCCCCAGCAATGTCGCGCACTGGAGGATTTGTTATTTATATATTTGGCATGGGGTGGTGTACTCTGAATGTACCTGTACTTGTTTACATTTTCGTTTACTGATGCTTTCCAGTGATTCTGTGATTTCCCCCCCCCCCCCCCCCGGTGTTCTGGCTTCGATGTCTGTCGGCACACAAAATTTCAGCTTTCTTCGTCACCTGGAAGGTACACAACATTAATATCAGTAGTCAGTTCAGTCAGTCAGTCAGTCAATTCAGGGATCATTGAGTCATCGAGTGGTTAGAATCAGCGTTATATATTAGATATTTATGTATTATTTGTATGTGCCATGTCAATTAGTGAGAAAACGGTTCAGTATTGGGTCTTGAGACAGGATATGGAATCTATCCCCCTTTGTATCATGCTAAAAGTGGTTCACTTTAAACAATTTCATTTTGAACATCCTTTTCCAAGAACGCATCCCTCGTTTAAAGCGAGGGAGTACTATAGGCCTGTACATAAAAAAAACAAACAAACAAAAAAACACGAGTTATAGACCAAACTCCTAAAATATGCAACAGCAACTCTGGGAACCAGAATCAAGGTAGAAATGCTCAAAAAGTGTTGTCACCGCCATGATGTGTTGTCATGCTTACCACCGGGCTCAGGGTAGGCCGGACCAGATTCAAGTGTGGTGGAACCTTCGCAGTGGCTGAACTCAGCCCTGAAAAGAGAGGGTGACATTTGATCAATGAAATACGCTAATCATACAAGGATGATAGAAATGATAGCAACAGAGCACTGGCACATTCAAATGAGGGTAACGTCTAACAAGGTAAAGATAATGACAACACTATAACAATAGCGAAGAAGAAATTCAAATGTTGTGGTTTAAGATCTCCTTTCCAGAGATCATCGAGTTAACCGTCATTCTGCTCTGCTGATTATATATATACATACATACATATATATATATTATTATATATATATAATATATATATATATATATTATTGGCCAGGCTCTAATGTCTGAGTCGTACAAACAATAAACTGAATATAAGAAGTGAATATCGTTCATTATTAGAGAAAGTAATACAAAAAAATAGATAAAAACAGAAAAAAACAATGCATTTTCTCTGCAGTAATCAACTTGACGAGTTTACAAAACTTTCCTTTTGAGCCAAGGAAGTCGTTGCATAATTTGTCAAGGTGTGAATATTTCATTCATTTAAGTGTTTTAGATACTGAATTACTGGAGAGATGAAAAAAACAAAAGGAAAAGAAGAGAAGATTAACAGACTTAAACTTTCAATTGAATATTTTTACCCCTTCTCTCTGCAAAATACTATAGTTTTCTGATTTATTAATTCCCTTAAATTTTTTTTTTTCTTCTTCACGTCTTTGCACTGATACGTTTTCAATCTTGGTCATCACATCATCGTCGTTTAATGTTCATGTATTTCCTCACTGGACACTTCTCAGACATTCCACCAGTCTGGCATCCTGCTCTATTCTCCACAGCTAGGTGCCTGTGGCATACAAGGCCACCTTCATACCTGTCTTTCTGACTTGATCGACTCTGCTGCAGTTAACGTGTTGCTACCAATGGAAAGCTCTCCTCTCCTAGTGGAAAGTTGAGTGCCCCCAAGGCAGTGTTTTGAGCCCAGTCTTGTTACTCATCCACATGATTGACCTCTTCCATGCTCTGGTAAAACCTCTCTACCTTTTTGCAGATTACTCTATAATATCCCCCAGCCTACTGAGAGATAGACAGCAGCTGCGTCCCTCTGCTGATCTGAAATGGATGAGATGCTGGTCTGTTAAATGCAACATGTGCTTCAATCCCGGAAAATCTCTGTCTCACTCTGTCGCTCCGGAAGGATTGTCAAACGAACCCACCTCTCTATTTCCATGGTCAGCTACTGGAAATGGTTGAGTCTCTTGAAATTCTAAACCTCACAAACAACCATGATCTTTCCTGGTCTGGTCATATAGCAAAGCCGGCCTCCAAATCCAGCTATAGACTGAGTATTCTCCATCGTTATAAGTCATTCCTTTAAAATCTATATTACTCAAAGCCTAAAAGGCTTTTGTTTGGAGCTCAATGGAATATTGCTCTCCTCTGTGGGTTGACACACCAGCATCCTATCTTCCTCTTCTGAATTAAGTTGAATTTAAAACTCAACATTGAATCTCCCACAATGTGCCCAAGATCTGTTGCTCTCACCTTGCAGGCAGGGTAGTGGCCTGTTATTATTATTTTTTTACACCCTCCTCTGCTCTTGCTGCCTCTGCTCTCTCAGCCACCACACCCTCCCCAGTTCCTCCAGGAAGCACACATTCTTCCATTAACCCATTCTAGGTCAAACTTACAAAATCCAGGCTTGCCACACACCTCCACTCTTTTGTTCCTCTTATTTTTTTTCTTGTTTTCTGTTTGTGGAACTGCCACCACTGTAAGTGGTGCACAAGCATCTCATATGATCCTCTACCTTGACCCATGATCATTTCTACCTCCATTAACCCGACCTAACCCAACCCTTTTAGTTGCAGGTTATAGTGTTTCCTCCTCTCCTCTTTTCTTGTTCGTTCCTTCCCTTACTTGATGTGGGCACACTGTACCACTGGAAGTAGGTGCCTTTGTACCCTCTGTCACCTCACATTTCTATCCCTTCCCTACATTCAATTTGACATCTCATTCACAAGTACCATTAAAATAGCAGAGGACAGAAATGAAGGCCCTGCACATAACTGTGGTGCTTTTTAATCTAATACTTTTGTAGAATAAAAATTTTTCATATATTTTGTGATCAGCCATCATTGCCTTGCTTAGGACTTGTTGCACCATTAGGAACAGCTTTCATCTTTGGCTAAACATTGTATATCTGAAGAGGGTCAAATAAACAGAAGCCTGAGCTCTGCAAGAACTGCCAAAATTTGATTCTCGAATTAAACAGTTTGCTAGAATTCCACGGTTTACAATCACCAAAATTAGGAATGCATTATGACTTGTTCTTCAGCAAAAGAGTGATTGAACTGACTGTAACTTGCAGTCTCTGATCATTGACTTAACTGGCACCTGAATTTAAAATCTATAGGCCTGTTTATACACAGCATTATCATCCAAGTGGACACAGCCAGAATGCCCAATGGCCATCCAAGATAGCAGCAAACCCTTTATGTAATGAGCGGCCAGATGAGTTTGTTTCGAAGAAGTATGTCACACGTAAATCACTCTCTACATGTAGTGACTACTGGGGGACAATATCAATGGCAGGGTTGAGTCTCTGTAATCTCGTGAAATTAGCAAGCGTGGTGTTGGTTTAGTGGTTAGGGGGGTTGTCTTGGAATCTTAGGGTCCTGAGTTTGAGCCCTGTTGGCCACTGAGTTAACACAAGGTGGGGTTGACTCAGCCTGTCATCCTTCCGAGGTCGGCGAAATGAGTACCAGTGTACTGGTTTTGGGGGACATCATCATCAATATAGTCTCACCCCCAACAAAATGATAGCTACCTGGCAGCCGAACTGCCATACCCAAGAATAAGAAGAAGTGGACTTTGCATGCTCAATTGAGGTTTGAGTGAGTTGGAGAGAAAGCATATTCTATTGTGATCGTGTACACGGTATTTCAGGTGGATAATGGACACAAAGAACATGGAGTTGTTTACAAATGAGGCCTCGTCAAAACACATTTGAAGGCAACACGAAGACATTTCTGCCATTTCATGGCTTATTGACCAAAAAGAACACACATCAGGCAACATGTGATTACATAGAGGAAGGTGATGGAGGAATTTCCTTTAGCAAAACTGAAACGTTGGATGTGTGTTTACAGCATCCCTTAATGGCCAATAGGACCGGGCAGCAGAGGCAAGGGGGATGACCGTGTGGGTATGATTTGTGTTCACGCCATGCACAGCCATTCAGAAATATAATACAGCAATAGCTAAACTGGTACAGCCTGCACAGATTTTTTTGGGAATGGGCAACATTTTGATGTCCATTTCTTGTCCGAATTATCGAGAGACCTCATGAAGGGGACAATCAGCTCTGAGTATATATCTCGCCACTCAACTACCTTCTCATGGTAACTTGGAATGAATGCAAAAGCAACTTCACGGCTGAACTTCCCATTACTATTGGCCAACAAAATAAGGTTTGTAAAAGACTGGCTACAGTTGGAAGATAATCAAAAATAAAAGCACCACCAACTAGTATAGCCGTCAAATAGGTGAGGCTCCATTTTATAGTCTTTGCTTGTTGGGCAGCGACACTAATTGGGGGTTCCTTCATTTTGGAATAAGTTAAGGTATGCTGTAAACTGTCCTTTAGTGACCTGGGTGGGAGGCTTGAATTGCCAAGTAAGTTAAAGTACAGATGCTCCATCCCGCGAGGCCTTTTAGCTTCTTTGCACGCAAACGTGTATTATACCTGGGCCTTATTGGAACGATTACTCAATGTTTTTCACTCATATAGCCATCATAAGGCTGCAGGTTATATCCAACAATTCCAAGCTGCAAATGCAGTCACAGGACTTAATCAAGTGAGTCAGGCATCACCTTTTGGACAAATACCAGCGCATGACAGAAGGTTATTGTTCAAAAATGCTTTTCACTTTAATATTGACGTCGCAACAAGGCAAATGCGATCCAATAAGTAAGAGTCACCCAAAATATATAATAATGACAGTATCATTAGTCGAAATACATTTATAAAGAAGTCCTTTTAGCAAAACCGCAGGGCAGGTAACTCTGAGCAAGCCAAACTCCCATAATGTATGGCACTCGTACTCAAAATCTGAAAGCCTACAGAGTGCAGCAGCTCTGACATATCACAAACTTATCACACAACTGCTTTACTTGGAGTCAGTTGCCAGGAATGGTCACCTTGACTGTTAGCACACGCTTGAGAATGTTAAATATCTCAATATACCTTTTGAAAAGAGTTGGAAAGTGTGTGCTGATGCCTTGGTCAAACTCCAAACTCCTGCCTCAACTTACTGGGGTGCAATATCAACGTCAGGACTGAGTCTCATAAATTATGCAACCAGCAGGCAGTGTTAATTAATTAATTCGAGTCAAATATGCATTCAACATATAGATAGTAGCCAAGGAGCATCTAAATAAAAAGTAAGCAAAATGGCAAATTACAACCCACCCCAAGCCCTGCTGCAAAACTCCATGCACATCCTCTTTCCTTACTGCCATGTCCTCCCAACTTCCTATCCTTTTTCACAACAGCTCCACTGCATCATTAATTATTTGATTTTTATTCTCTCAATCAACATCTCTTCCCTTCTTCCTTTTGTGAAAATTTTAACAAAGCACAATTAAATCATCCTGTAAATTGTGCCCAATAGAAAATGTGCAGGTGACAACGAATGAGAATAAGTTTTTTCTTCTCAATCAATCGAATGCGAAAAAGGAAATGTAATGCATTCGCAAAAGTACATACTCAGCCATTATATGACGGGACACACCAAGACCCACAGGCAGAGAGGTGCCACGATTCAAACAAGTAAACTTCTTATTTCCAGCCAAGTACCAATGATCCAATTTAAAGCGCCTGGGTGGTGGCACTTGAACACAAATATTTGTGTACACCCACTATAAATACACGTCGACCAAAGAATTTTGCAGCAAACATCAATGATGCTCATTGTAGCCATTCATTTATTTGCACTATTCATAGAATGCTCTTCTTAAATTTAACTGTCGGAAGTTGACCGTGCATGGTTTCAAGTAATGGTTAAGACAAAGGCAGGGTCACGCCCGATGCTCCAGTTTCCACGACCTCGCACAAGCGGCTATTCCATGCGAGGAAGCGGAAGGGAGATGCAACAGGGTGAAGATGGAAAAGCGATTGCTAGGAAATACAACAGGAATAATAGTCGTTCAGAAGAAAGTCTGTGGGTGCCCTCTCTACTCCAACCATCTCTTGTCAAGCTGGAAAGCAGCAGTGACAGACTGACAGCACTGTGCATACTGATATGTTACTTTGCTAATGCAAACCACAGAGGATTTTCCAATGGCTTTGCACAGCAATAAACACTTCCAGGTTTCACCCTACCCCTCCTTCCAAACCCCCTCCCCCACACATGGAAAGGGAACTAATTTAGTCACGTTTTTGCCAATGAGTGTTATCACATCCGGCTCCACAAGGCCTGCTCTGCCTATCGAGACTGCGGGGGCGAGCCAGTGGCAGCCACTACGCGACGTCTTTGAATGAGGAGAGTTGCCACAGAAACCGCAGCTTCAGGCATTTTCTTTATGCCAGTGACGCATGAAAACCTCGCTGCCCATCGCTCCTGGAAATTCCCCTCACTTCTCATAAAGGAGGAACTGCAGTTCCTTTCCTACAAGATCTTTTCCAAGTTCTGCACATGTTCCAAGGAATAATTAAGTGTGCATCAATGCTGCAGTTTCCAGAATGTGGCCGAAAGATCCTCGGTTAATCTTGGTCTTTACAAGTGGATTTTGGGCTTGCTTTGGTGTTCGAGAAAAGGGGGCCGGAGACGGATACATATGACTGCAAAATAAAAATAAATCGACGAGCAAACACATTGTGATGGTCTCATTGGAATATGCAGGCTGCTGCACTCAAGCAGGGAAGCTGTCTAATCACCAAACAAAGCACCAGAAGGATAAGCACGTAAACATGACTTGGCACGCAACTTGGACAAGTCGCGTGACAATCTGCCGTCTCCATCTGCTGCATACAGGAGTTGGGGCCACCATGGCCCCAACTCCTGTATGCAGTTGGCAAGGATACCACCGGTGCTAAGATCATTTGTAAATCTTACAAACAATGCCTCGGTCAGTCTTTAGCGTTGTAAATTGTCGACTGCCATGCCATACAATCTGTGCCGTTTTCCACGCAAACCCATTTTACCACTGCTACAACCTTGTCTTTCGGCATTGCTCCTGCTCTTTGGTGGCTCATCTGCTGGATTCTGTTGTACCAAAATGAACATTCCACAAAATCTTTAGACATATCATTTTGACTTTGAGTTGAGATTAAAGAGCTCAAGGAAACAGCAATTTGTTTCAAGGTTCAAAAAACTTAATGTTTAGAGGATTACAAAAAGTCCTGTTCCTATCGCTTAAATAATGTTGCATAAACTCATACGAGTTGTTTAGTAATATTTACGAAAGTTTACAGCTGGGTTAAATAAAAATTATTGCCAAGCAAATACGTAATGGAAATTGCTATCAGCATCACCAAGATGCAAATTAAGCAAAAAGCCTGACATCGACCTATTTGGAAGTCAGCATTAACACTGATACATTGCCTTCTCAAATGGCAAAGCCAAATATTTGGATACAAAATTGGATTTCACAGAGAGAGACAGATGTACAGTGGATGTAGTATACGAGAATAGAAACGGAAGGCCATGTGAAGCAATGCCTACAGCAGTTTCCTCCCAGGGGCCGAGCAACGTCACAAAGCACGATTCACAATCTGCACGCTGCAGCGTCCTCTGCTGGTGCATTACACTACAAACATTACATTAAACAAAACTTGGAAATCATTCATGCCCAATCGCAAGTGTTGATCAATCATAAAAGTAGAACAAACAGGGTATGTAGACACAGTACCTTTGAAGCAAGGCTTTACTTCTTATCATCCTAAAAATGCCTTTTGTATTGGTAGGAAAACATGGACCAGAGGAGGATTTATAAGAGAAAATGAGTACAGTACACTTAAATGAGTCTCAATTATCCAGATAAGTTGTTTTTTAATGCATGTGCACAAGTGCAAACACCTGCAACTTCAAAAAACAAAACAACAGGGTTTATATGTCTCACAGATAAAGTTTCCGACACGAGTGGAAAAAAGATAAAAACATTTGTGCAACATTCAGAATTTCAATGCTTCTGGCTGCATGATGGTGGTGCAATAATTTTGTCTGTTCAAGGATGGTAACGGTCCTCTCGTAAATGTTCATGCATCGAGGCTTGTAAAAAGCTGAGTAAACAGAGGGTGAGAAGGTCACAAACCAACTTTATGGGTGGAGAGGAAAGAGCAGATAGCAGAGAAATACTTTGTCAGTGATCTATCCACAAATATTTTCCTGCTGCAATCACCTCCTCCACCCTCGATTTTTATTTTTAAAGTAACAATATCTACGCCCATGGACGAGCTGAAATGCAGAGGGTGGAGGAGCATAAATAGTGACAGCGGGAAGGGTAGGTCAAGAAAGTAGAAGAAAAACAAAAAGAAAGCGAGGAAGAGTTGAAATGCTAAGAAATGAACATAAGATTTGATATGAAGGTGATAGACCGTGGGCCGAACATCAAAAAAGTGCCTCGTTTTTTTACTTCTGTGACTCCCATCTTGTATCTACCTGAAATTTTGCCCAAATTTAGTTAAAATTACTGAGAAAGAATTCACAACTCGTCAGCACAAAAAGTTGCACATTCATGAGTTATGGTAATTAGAATTTTTTTTTTGCAAAATATAGCACCACCTTGTGTTCATTATTGTATAGCTGTGGATGACTGGGAAATTTGCATCCGCAGACTTTGTCATCTTCAGTTTATTTATAGATGAGGAGATTGATCGAGGTTCCACACTACAAACACAAACACACACACACACAATGGAAATATTTCAGATGAATTTATTTAGCCGTGTCATTGCAATGTTGACCTAGCATATAAGAGTGTAGTTTTGACATGACTGAAGATGGCCATTCTAACTTGCATTCTCTAATTATCAAACCATCAATGAAATAACTCACTTTTGGACCAAAATGAAATATGAAACATAAATTTGCTCCCAAATGTTCACGTAGGCTATGAACATGTAATGATACAACATCATGGATTTCTTGGTATCGTTGCAGCAGTGCATGCAACGAGTGCAGCATCGACATACTTGCATACATGTATTGCGTAATTATAAAATCAGGTTTGGCCAATTTTGCAAATGACTTTGCCAACTCTTTTAAAGGTCTGGAAATGTTTTTATTGTCAACAATGAAAAAGTACATAATGATCATTCATTCTCTTGCACTTTAGAAAATGTAGTTATGAAATGGATATGAATAGTCTACAAAAACTAAATATATTGTTGCATTCAGAGAACTTACTATCACAAAGATCTTCTTCATATGTATTAGCAGAAAAAAACAAGGTACATGCATTCACATTAACGACACGTAGGAAATGGAACAACATTCAGCTCTTGCAATACAGTGCATGTGCATTGAAGGCACATGCAGCAATTATCATTCAAATGATAGGAAAGAAATGAATACATCGCAGCATGTGTCTTAACCCTACATGTGGATGTACAGTGCCTATAGAAAGTCTATATCCCCTGTCAAAATGTTCACCTTTTGTTGCCTTATAGCCTGGAATTAAATTGCATTAAATCAGACTTTCACCACCTTTATTTACACATCATAACCCACAACTTCAAAGTAAAAAATAAATTCTACAAATTTCAGAAAACTAATTAAAAATACAAAACTAGACTATCTTGGTTGGATAAGTGTCCACCCCCCTGAGTTCATACTTTGTGGAAGCACCTTTGACAGCAATTCCAGCTGTGAGGCTGTTGGGATATAATAGGTCTCTACCAACTTTGCACACCTTGTTTGGGCAATATTTGCCCATTCTTCTGTACAAAACTGTTCAAGCTCAGTCAAGTTGCGTGGGCAGTGTTGATGGACAGCAATCTTCAAGTCATGCCACAGATTATTGATTGGATTTAGGTTTGATTTAGGCTTTGACTGGGCCACTCAAGGACATTTATCTTTTTGTTCCTTAGCCACTCCAGTGCAGCTTTGGCTGTGTGCTTCGTGTCGTTGAAATGCTGAAAGGTAAACTTCCATCCCAATTTCATCTTTCTTGCAGAGGGCAGCAGGTTTTCCTCGAGGATTTTTCTATCTTGTGCTCCATCCATTTTCCCTTCTATCCTGACAAGTGCCCCAGTCCCTGCTGATGAGAAACATCCCCTTAAAATGATGCTGTCAACACAATGCTTCACAGCAGGGATGGTGTTCTTTGGGTGATATGCTGTGTTGCCTTTGTGACAAATGTAACATTTTGCATTTAGGCCAAAAAGTTCCATCTTCGTTTTGTCAGA
>CM068958.1:107591985-107602870 GCA_035128595.1 Eptatretus atami | reverse complement strand
TTTTGCCACATGGCTTCAGAATCTCCAGAGTGTTTTTTTTGCATACCTCAAATGGGACTCAAGGTGGGATTTTTTGAGTAATGGCTTCCTTCTTTCCACCCTACCATGCAGGCCTGACTTGTGGAGTGCTTGGGATATTGTTGCACATGCACACAGTGACCAGTCTTTGCCATAAAGGCCTGTAGCTCTTTCAAAGTTGCCATTGGCCTCTTTGTGGCCTCTCTGATCAGTCTCCTCCTTACTTCATCATCCAGTTTGGAGGGACCGACCGCCTGATCTGGGCAGGGTCTTGGTGGTACTATACGCTCTCCACTTCTTCATGAGTGTTGACTGTGCTCCAAGGGATATTCAAGGGATTTTAAATATTTTTATACCCATCCACTGATCTGTGCCTTGCCACAACTTTATCCAGGAAGTCTTTTGAAAGCTCCTTGGTTCGCATTGTTGAGTCTTTGCTGTGAAATGCACTACCCAGCAGAGGAAACCTGCAGGAACAGCTGATTTGATTCTGAAATAATCAGAATCGCTACAATTTAACACAGGTGGAAGCCAATTAACTTGGTGTGTAATTTTGAAGGTCATTGATTACACCTGAGCTAATTTACAATTGCTATTATAAAGGGGGGTGGACACTTATCCAATCAAGATATTCTAGGTTTGCATTTTAAATTAGTTTTCTGAAATTTGTAGAATTTGTTTTCTTACTTGGAAGTTGTGGGTTACGATGTGTAAATAAAAGTGGGAAAAGTCTGATTGAATGCAATTTAATTCCAGGCTATAAGGCTTCAAAAGGTGAACATTTTGAAAGGGGGTGTAGACTTTCTATAGGCACTGTATGTTGTCACATTTATGGATGTTTTTTTTCCATATTTTGAAAAAAATGTGCATATTTTGTGCTTGACGAGTTTCAGATATTAGTTCTGCAATATCTGTACACAACATATCACAGAAACAGGTTGATACTTGACAAGGATCACAAAATTAAACAAAACGAGAGCTCAGCCCACGGTCTACAAGGGTGAACTAGTATGTCAAATGAGTGAAGTGAGGAAAAGGACTAGACAGAAGTTGCAAGATTATTTCACTGGTGGGAGAAAATGAGGATAATGTACCATATTTTCTGGTGTATAAACCGCGGCCGTGTACGAACCGCACCTCTGCTTTTCACCTTCAAAAACAAACAAAAAAAACAAAAACTTTTCCGGTGTATTAACCGCACACACGTTTTTCAACCCCACCCCCCCGATGAATATATTGATCATTTTATTTCTGATCCAGATCTATAATACGTTTGTACATTAACTTTGTACGGAACAAAGTGACAGACGTGACATGCTTACTCCCATGTCCACTTAATTTCGTCTAACGGTCCTATTCTCATTTATTTCAAGAAGTTGAAGAGAGAGGAGAGGATACCAAGAAGTTTTCATTTCTTTCATATTTTTTAAATATTATAAAGAGGATTTTTATGGTTACTAGAAAAAGGAAGAAAAGGGATTCATACCGGTATTATACATATTTATTGTGGATTTGTGGCCCTGAAAAGGGCTGTTTCTGTTTGATGAAGCTTTTCAGCTAAACCCAAGGAAATCCTCATCAATGCTTTCCTCGTCGAAGACGGCACGTAACTCCTTGTCCGAATCAGGGTGGAGCAAGTCCCTGTCACTGTCACCATCATTTGCAGCCTCCTCCTCCCAAATGATGTCATCCTCTGTGCCGTCCATGTTGTTGGAGATGCAGCATTTGAGAAATGCTTGCTTCATGATGTCCGACAGTATCTCCCCCCACATCTTGACGATCCAGCCGCAGATCATCGGAAGGTCAACCTTTCTCATCCTCCCGCTCTTGGTGTAGGTCTTCTCCCAACTCATTATCCAGTCGGACCAGCAGTGATGTAGCCCGTCCTTGAACGGCTTGTCGATGGCCACATCGAGGGGCTGCAGGAGCGATGTCCACATCAAGGGGCTGCATGAGTGATGTCATCCTGCCTGGGATGATGACGAGATCGGTGTTGATACGACGGAACAGCGCTTTGGTATCGTCGGTCTTGTGACAACTGAACAAACGAGCATGCTCCGTCGTAAGGAGAGACCACCTTCCAGCCAACTACTCCAGACTATGTGCACCCAGTCCTGGACCAGTCTGTAGAAATTATGTGTGAATTTCCACTCATGTAGGTCAAACGGTGGTTCGATGAACACTGACAGTCTCCCAGTCTCCATAATGCTCAGCCAACGTAGCGACGGGAGTAATGGTAAAAGTTCAACCAAGATGCATGTGGCCAATGCTCCTCGGAATCCGGGTCGAAAATTCTGGTGGGAAACACGTCACAAAATGTTGATTTTCAACTGATGAAAATACCAAGTCCTGGAAATAGAAAAGTTCGTCTGTGGTGGTTCCACCAAGATGCAGCTAATGTTCCTCGAAACCTGGGTCAAATACAAAGGCCTGTGAAGTAAGAAAGTTTGTCTGGTCAACGCGAGTAATCCACGGGAAGCCAGTTAGGAACCGCTAATATAAACAAGGGAAAACAAAAAGAGCCAGGAAGAATGAAGAGAACCAAAGGAAGCCAAAAGAACTGAGCAGCACTGGTAGTTCTTAAAGCTTCACCATCTCACGTGGCTCCTAGCTCTCGTGAGATGCTTCTTCTTTCTTTTTAAATCCATTTCCTGTCCTAATATAGAAAATTCCTCGGGGTTGATTGGTTGTTCCGAGTTTTAAACCACACCCTGCTCTCCAGCATTTGCTAGCATCACATCAGCATGTAAGGAACAAGCTTGATGAATTAATTCCATGTGTTGTGGGTGTTGCTACTCGATGTTGTTGATCTGGCATTTGTGGAACTCAATGTCATATTCCTTTCTGTGATTATTTAATTATTAAAGCTATTGCTTTGATCCTGTGTGCTGTCTGATTACATGGTGGCAGTGGTGGCTGTAAAGATCGATTTCACGTAACTACGGAACTTTTCGAGCCACCACTATACCTCTCTTGGGATGCCACAAACCTTAAGAATTTTTGGTGTTGTCTGGCGCCACTGGTCCCAGCAATTCGAGCTGTTTTTAGAAGCGTCAGGGCAGACCTCCACGGCGGAGAGTCAGAAAGTTGCCATTTTGCTTCACTGTGCTGGAGTGGTACTTTTGCCACTTGATCTTCCCCTGGGACCATGGCAGAAAGTGGGAGCAGACATTTTCCACCTCACCGGAAGGCATTTCCTCCTGATTGTGGATTATTTCTCCAAGTATCCTGAGGTCATCAGCATTTGTGGGCTCACTGCAAAGCACGTCGTTGAAGCTCTGAAGTCCGTGTTCGTCAGACATGGCATACCCAAGGAATTATTTATGGGCAACATGCCATTTGCCAGTCGTGAGCTCAGGAAATTCGCCCAGGAATGAGGGTTCAAGATTACAACCTTCAGCCCTACATATCCTCAACATAATGGACAATCTGAGTATGCAGTACAGATGATCAAGCAGGGGCTTAGAAAAGCTGTTGAGGGCGGCCACGATACCCACTTGATGTTACTATCCTTCCGGAACACATCACTGGCAGGCCTTCCATACTCTCCAGCACAGCTGCTAATGAGCAGGAGGCTCAGAGTTCAACTGCCATGTAGTGACTGGGTTCTGGAACCACAAGTTCCAGTTGATGTTCGGCGTTTGATGGTGCAGCAACAGCAACGTGCTAAACATTTCTATGACCAGGGTGCTAAAGAGCGAATGCTATTATTACTGGGGGCAGCGTTTGTGTACAGCGTAAGAAGACCTGGCAACCAGCGGTCATTACGGCTAAACACCAAAAACCACATTCCTCCGTCATCACCACTCCAGAGGGGCAAGCATATGTACCGGTGAAACCATAGGCATCTCTGCAGCATGGATCAGGCTCCTTTGCCTGATGCTTCACCGCCAGAGGAATTTCAACAATAGGAGACTGCCGGAGTCTTTCCCGCCAGAAACACAGCAGCACACACAGAGGTATGGTGCAGGCACTTTTGCGAGCGTTTTTTTTCCAATTTAATTTCCACACACGGTTAATAAAATGCTGTACAAACTCTTAACCTGAACCGATTTTCAAAATTTAAACGGCGGACTTGAGCTTAACATCAGTTCCGACTGCTATAAAAGTGTCAATTTGGAATATAATTGAAATTCAGCATTGATAGTTTTTAAGACTGATTTTTTTTCTTTACTTGTGTGTTATCCGCACCCCCAACTTTTACCTTTTTGCCGATAAAAAGTGCGGTTTATAGACTGGAAGATATGGTAGTTATCACATAGGCAAACTACAACGTGGATCGTAGAGTGAAAAGTCTCGCCTCGCGCAATCATTCTGAACAAAAATACCATATAGTTAATTGTACATGCTACAATTATGGCCCACTGCTATAACGGCCCATATACATACCCATATCATCCATGTACCCTCTGTCATAAAATTTATTGGAAAAGATATGAACGTCATAAATTCAATTCTTCACTCACATCCGATCATAGATTAGATACAAGAAGTTTCAGATTTTTCAGGTAAAGATTTTAATTCAACCAATTATGGCTGGAATACCACTTCATGGATGACATCATGTTTATCATCCTATATATCCCATGGGGGAGTTGATGCTGACATATGCCAAGTTTAAATTTTTTTCGTTGAGCTGTTTGGGAGAAAATGTCAATTTTTTTTCCTTTAATCCAATATGGCTGCCATAGCATGTGATCTATGATGTCAGAGTTAGCAATAAAATATTCCCCATGGGGAGTCCCTTCTATGTTTAAATTTTCGCATAATTTGGACAAGCAGTTGCAGAGAAAACCATTTTGAAAGTGAAAATATATTCTGCAGATGTGGACACAGACAGACAGACAGATAGACAGACAAGGGCATTGCAATAGTCTCACATCCACTTCGGGGTGAGACTAATAAGGAATGGGCGAGAAGGTTAGATGATCCACAGCATTTGAGAGCAACTAAGGCTGGAGTGAAATAGATGATTGAAAGTGATGATGGTGCCAGACTACCCACAAGATGCTGGTGTGTCCTCAGTCTTGGACATACCAATGACCTTCAGAGCTTTGGCCTTTACAGCATCAATAAGTACCAGATATGATGTGAAGGTACAGGCCCAGAGTGAGAAAACATAATGCAGCGAACCTCTCATGACAGCCTTGTATGTTGTGAGTAGCTGAGGAGCACCAAGGAAGAATATGGATTTGAGGAGGAAGCCAAGGTGACGGCTTTAAAATTTGGTCTGTCCAGGATAGGATGCTAGGTGATGGCTGAAGGTGACACCAATAACCTCTAGAGAATGAACGTCTGTAAATGGTTGGCCAGAGAATAAGATTGGAACACTTGGAATACAATCTCTCCTGAGAGCATGTGCGAGTTGTTTGCCCATATGTCAACACCCTTTTTGCTGAAATTAGATTAAATGATACGCATATTGATGACCAACAACAACCACACAGTCTGGGTGAAACAAATTAAAGCTGGTCTGGGTGAAACTGGTCACACAATGCCTAGAAAAAAAAAACTGTTATATTGTTGCGAATCTGGAAGCCATGAGCACTCAACATATAGGTCCTATAGAACAGTTATATCGGTAAGTATGTGTTGTTAGTTAGGGTCCCCGTCCCGTGTCTAATGGGTAATTAAAAGTACATGCGCTGCGAAGTTACTTTGATAGTCAGGGTTTTCTTTTATTTTTAAATCCTCAAAACTACAAAAACGCCAGCATCACACTCACCTTCACCTCGCTCTGGCCGACGCCATGGTGGGCGGAGTTCAAGGAGAAGCGAAGCCTCTTCGGGGGGCGGGGAGTCGAGACGCCCCGTCACGCCCCCCCCCCGGTCCAATCAATGGCCTTGGCGCCTGTTTTGGCCAATGACAGAGGGACGAGCGCATTCTGCACGCCAAACCAGCCAATGAGGGAAGACATAGACCACGACACCGAGGTTCGGCTGAGGGAGGGAAAGGATAAAGGTCTGGCTCCGTTTTTCCGGAAAGAAGAGACTGGGGACGCGAGTGGTGATCACGTTCGCTTGAACGAGTGGTGATCACGTTCGCCTCACACGCGAAAGGTCCGAGTCCCGCCACCCCGCCAGATCAACGTACCCTCACGAGGGGACAGGTCCGAGAGCAGGCTCTGGTCTTCAGCTCGCCTTTCCTCTGAGCTGGAGGCCTCAATAAAGGCTGTGGCCACCGTTTCTTGTGTTGTGTGTGGTTGTTGTGTGTGTGTGTGTGTGTGTGTTTGTGTGTGTGTGTGTGGTGTGTGTGTGTGTGTGTGTGTGTGTGGTGTGTGTATTTGTGGGCCCATCTGTAAATAGGAATTGCATAAGTGCTCTTTGCTGTACATACTTGCATCTCTATAGTCGGATAAATCTGCTTCTTGCATGCTCCCCCCTTTCCCCCATTATAAATAAATACACTTGTTAAATGTATCAGTTCGTTGCTGTGTTTCTTCCATTGGCTTGGCATGCGCGTGTTGGTGAATTAAAGGCTGTTGCCGCTGGAAATGTACAATTGGTCCGACGGAACTTCGGCAACCATCCGCTCGGGTTGCACACGGTCGGGCACGCTAACGGCTCGACTCGTACGAGGCCGTCGAGGGAGTGAATACTCGGTAACTCGCCACTGGAGCTCTAGGTATTTTGAAGATGGCAAATAACCCTGTACACAGGTGAATTATCGACAATTCACGGTCCGGTAAGGACCCGTACCTGTCGGAGTTTTCCGAAAGTACGATCTAGATTCCGGGTGTTCGGTAGAGTCGACCCTACCGCCCCACCTAGCGGGCGTGCCCGCAGCCGATACCCAGCTCCGCACAATATGTGTGTACAAAGTAGTTAGTAAAGTGCAAAGCCTTAGCATGGACCATGTGCTCACGTAGGATATTTCATTTTTGCCCTGGAAACAAGGACTTCGTGGAGGCTAAGATTGTCCTGTTTTTGTATGTCACTGGAAGACAGTGTTGTGTGCTCTAGAGTTTCGTAAGATTCAGGGTGTCACGTGATCTGTCTTTCCAGTCTGACCGGGTAAGGGACAGGAAAGAGATGGTGAAGGGATCTCTGGGAGCGTGATAACTATGAGGTTGCCCAGCACACGGCAGCACGATAAAGTTTGCTTTCTTCTCCCCCTTCCCTCTGGCATCCTTCCATAAAATATAGAAAGGCCCTAGGACGTGATGTCACCGCCTGTACCATCATTGTTGACATCTGGGCTGGACCTCCTACTACTGCAATAATGAGGTACTGTACTTTATTGGCCAGAGCATCTGGTAAGAAGTGTCACAATAGGCTGGTGCCACATTAAAAAAAAAAATCTAACAAACTTGCATTATAGTGTTATCTTACAACAAATTATGTTAGTATGTTATCAGTCTAATACCAAATTAACTAAAATGTATGAAGACAATATAAGAAATATTGGCTAAAGAGAAAGAGATAGGTTACTAAACACCACAGAGAGGAAATATTTCCTGGTGAAAGAGTAATATGCCTGGTTTTTTGCTGAATGGTTAGGGTGGTGGGCTTGGGATCCTCAATCCCGAGTTAAATCCCACTCAGCTGTTGAATTATACCAGGTGGGGTTGACTCTGCCTGCCATCCTTCCGAGGTCGGCAAATGAGTGCCAGCTTGCTGGTATCATACGTCGAGTGGTGACCCGTCCAGAATTGTGCCCATTAGCCAATGAGACTGCTTATGCAGCACCAACGCTCTGCACACTCTGATCCCAATGGATGGATGGATGGATGGATGGAAAGAGTAATGTACTCGTTTGGTAAACAGGAAGCAAATATCTCCAAACACTGCCTTCTGTAAACTAAGCCATCATAATCTTGACCACAAAAACCCATAACAAAGGATAATGAGGTAGTTGAGGTTTCGAAGGGCCATGATTAACAAACAAAGCAACATCAATGCATCACAGACCTATGGTAGCTGGTACATGTTGCTGCGTTTGAGCCTGGGGAGTAACTGCTGAAATCTATCTATCCGGGTTCTTCCTGACATCTTTGTTCTTTGCTCCTTTCACATTTCTTTCTCATTTTTTTTTCACAATTCTTTTCATTCGAATTCTTGCTTTATCTTCTCTTTCATCCTCTGTTCCTCTCTTTCGTTATCTATCCAAGGAGAAGTGAAATCTTTCAGAAATCTTTCTGTAAGGTTCACTTAGCTGTGCCTGGATGGGTTTGAGGGTTGTGGAGTAGCGGCTGAAGCCCGAATCCTATGCAGGTTCCTCCTGATGACTCCATCTTTGCTCTTTACCTCTTCGGGTTCCTTCTTGGTCTTCCATTTCATTACATTAAATGGTGCAAAAACTGATCCCTTCAACTACAGACCTATCAGCTTACTTCCAATCAAAACAAGGTCATGGAATCCATCATTGCAGTTGACATAAAATCATTCCTTTTCTCCAACAATCTCATCTCAGATCATCAATTTAGTTTCAGACCAGGTCACTCCACCTTAAACATGCTGCTTCGACTCACCCAACAATGGATGGAGGCCCACAATGTCAGACGTGAGATCCGGGGCCGTCTCTCCAGACATATCTCGTTCTTTTGACACAGTCTGGTATCCTGCCTTACTCTGCAAACTCTATGCCTATGGCATCCAAGGCCAACTCCACACATGGTTAACTGACTTTCTCTACTCTCGGAGCCAACGTGTGGCACTCAGTGGAATCCTTTAATCTCCTCTTCCTGTCAAGGCTGGAGTGCCCCAAAGCAGTGTTCTGGACCCAGTCCTATTCCTTCTGGGCCCTATCCTATTCAAGATTTTCATCAATGATATTTCTGACTCTGGAAAATCCACTTTATCTATTTGCTGATGATTCCACCCTCTGCTGTGACATTCTTCATCTTTCAGACAGGAAGGCATCGTCTTCCCTCTCCTCAGACTTGTTAAAAAATCACAAGCTTGTCAAACACTTGGAACAAATGTCTTTCATTCCTGACAAATCTCACCCTCTCGCTAACTCTCTGAAAGGACAATCTGTCAACCCCTCCTTCTAACTTTCTTAACAATCCTCTTGAGGAAGTTCAGTCATTCAAACTCCTGGGTCTCACTTTCAGTCACGCTATTCCTTGGGAAAACTACATTTTCAAAATTGGCCTTCCAAGTCATTCATTGGCACACCTGAACTCCTCTCCACCTACAAGGCCTTCATCAGCAGCTTGATGCTGTGGAAACCAAGGCCTTTAAGATTATTGGCATCTCCCATGATAAAGCTGAGTCTATGGGCCTTTCACTTCACCATCGCAGACAGGTCATGTCTTCCTTTTATACACTCCTTTCTGGTCTTGTATCTCTGCTCTTTCTGTGCTTTGTATCCCCTGGTTCCTGCAGGGATGCGTACGAGTCACCATCAACCCCTTCTGTGAACTACCTAAATGCCGGATGATTGCACTCACCTCCACTCATTTGTTCCTCTTTTTTTTTTACCACCTGTGGAATCAACTTCCACATCCTATTCAATATCATTCTCCTTCAAGTCTTCAAGAACGCTGTTCACCCCATCTCAGATCTTCCCAATCCAAACCTAATCGTTTCTGCCGTTATAACGACTCGCTAATCCTCTCTAAATTTCCAGTTTCTCCTTGAAGTTTCTTCTGCATCAATCTTGTTCACCCATGCATCCTCTTCTGCCACCCACCCCCATTCTCTCCAACCTATTGTTGTTCAACGTTACTTTATCTTGGCCTTCAACTCTGCTGTTGCCTGTTGGTGTTTACCCCCTCTTTCTACTGTTCATTTTGCATCCTGTTTTGTGTGTTTTGCATCCTGATCCATTCAGTGTACTAGTTCTTTCACAGGATTAAGTTATATATACAAAAAAATATAATAATAATAATAATAATAATAATAATAATAATTTTAAAAAACACCCAGAATAACCCTTGCCAAGAAACTGTTTTGGCAGCACCAACACTCTGTTAGTATTGTACATCAGAATCTGAATTTGATGGAACTAATGGTAAACCAAAAAGTTACTTCACCTCCTTTCTCACAGCAGTTGGCATATATCTTTCGACGTTTGGTTGAGAAAACCTATACACCTGACCATTACTTTACCTGCCATTTGAAAATGAAACACAGACAAATAAAACATCAAAACTGTCATGACTAACCCATAACTGTTCAATAATTTTGATATGCAGGAAATAAAGGAATGCAATTGACAATACAGATTATGTCATGGTACATGTGGACACACCTCATCCTCCCAACACACATCTTTCTCCACACACCTCTTCAATTGCTCCACTTAAACCCCCACTTTACTTCACACGCCTCCCTATCTACACCTAATACCACTGCAGTTCACCTGCCCCCCTCCCTAACTATTTATTCCTCATTTTGATATTACATGTTGAGAGTTGAAAATAAAAAAACGATCATCTGTTTTGGTGGCTGTTTTCATAAATTTACTAGAAAGTCTGATAAACAAATTAACCAGTTTGATGGATGGGAGTGAATAACAATGCTGAAGCAAAGTGTAATGGAACACTAGCTTTGACATTCAAATGATTTGTACCACACCCTGGTTTGGAGTAAGATAGGTACACATTGTTCTGGGTGAGCTGTATGTAATTTTGTTATATTATTAAAAACAAAACAAAATTTCATTCCATCCTCCAACATCCACACTCCCCCAACGACCCCCTTCGATTAGTAAACCTAATTTTAAAATCTTGACTTGTCCACTAAATTCTCCATTACAAAACATTTTAAAATCTCGACTTTCCCCCAAAACGTTCCAGAACTAAACATTTTAAAATTTTGACTTGTCCCCAAAACATTTTGTTACTGAACATTTTAAAATCTCAACTTGCTCCCAAAATGTTCCGTTACTCCACATTTTAAAATCTGAACTTTCCCCCAAA
>CM068958.1:107560652-107577118 GCA_035128595.1 Eptatretus atami | reverse complement strand
AGAGAGGAGTAGGCCAGTGAGCTCCTGGCTCACTGCACCAGCTCCAATGGGCTTCTCGCTGTTAATGGCTCTTCTCACTCCAAACGACTGCCCACCCTGTGTGCGGCCCTTTTTATGACTTCCCACGTGATCACGCTGACCATACCCAAGTGTCCCTCCTACCAGACTGGATCCAGCACTCATGTGGCCAGTGGTTATTGGCATCACGGCACCTCTAAAACCACGAGGAGGTTTTAAAAGCCACACATGGGATGCAGACATGTCCAAAACCATTCTGTTACCACCCGGTCCTCGCCTTGCCTGGTTTACAGAGGATACGTACAAATTAAGCTTTCCTACCTAATGCTTATGAAAACTATACCAACCCTTTTGGCATACATATGAACAAGACAACTTTACTCTAATGGGTCTCTGCTTACAAAAACAAAAATGTTCTCACCTACACGAACACATAGACCATGCTAACTTAACATGCTCCCTAATTCATAGCCCTTCCAATGCAACAACGAATGTAAACAATAATTGCATGAAACTATACAATCACTTATGATAAACTTTTCCGACAAAAAATATTGGTCACCAGAGAAGGGGGGTGGGGGGAGGTACATTTTGTGCAACATTCCACAGCCGAAAATGTCGCAAATTTGATGGATAAATGCTCAAAAGGTCACAATGGGACATGGGCGTGTTTGCCGTGGTGGTGCAGCCTTGAGGTCTAACACATGAAAACTGAAAAGGTCATATCTGCACAATCAAAGACAGAAAGACATGACTACATGAGAAACATAGTATACCATACAAGTTTCATCAACCTGGCTTTTTTACTGAGATATTGCCGAGGCATGAAAAGGTTGATGGAGGAAAAAACAAGCAGTCATAGACTGGTACTTACGAAATCGTCAACTTGACCTCTGACCTTGTCTAATAAAAGCTGCTCGAGAGAAGGTAGTGACGCAAACCAGAAGTTTCTACGATGATTCTGTACCAAACCATCAAAAATCGAATGTTTGACCTCACTGTGACCTTGACCTTTGACCGATTTTTACCAAAATCTATCAGCGCTAGCCATCACCTCCTGAATCACGTGGTGTAATTTGACATTGGTAGCTTCTTCCATTCTCGAGTTATGTGCCTACAAACAAACACACAAACACACACACATACAAAACAAACAAACACACAAACAGAGGACGGAAGTCATCAATATACTTAAGAAATCTTTAGATTCGTAAGTAATAAATAGGGAGATCTGAAGCACAAAGCAAGAAAGGGCCAATATGCACAAGACAGATAGTGTACCATTTAAGAAGTTTCATTAACTTTCTTCAATTACTTAACGAGATATGGGGTGGGAGGCAGATGAGTGCATATTGATAAATGGATGGCCGGAAACGGCCATAACACAACCCCATTAGTACAAATGGGCTGAAGGATAACAATTCCAAATAAAATCGACCCAATTGCAGTTATATTTAAGGAAAGGTTCATCTAAATATTACTGATGCACAAACTTAGAGGGGGTGAATGCAAACTAACAGAAATAAAATTAAAGAAAAGGAGAAGGGGGGTTGAGATAGGATGAAGAGAATGCGGTAGGAAGATTGTGGGTAATTGGAAATGTGAGAGGGAAGGGGGTGGGGGGGGGAGGATATTGAGATTTAGTGGAAACAGAAAGGAGTACTGAATAATTGGAGGGGATCAGAGAAGGGAAAAGATCTAAAGAGGAGGACTTTCAGACATTCTGCCGTTTTAGTATCTTTATAGATATGCACAGCAAGCAGCATGAGAATGATAAATTGTGTTAACCAGCTAGATACAAAGGAAGCCCTGCTTGCAACAGGCAGCTTCCAAGAAGGTCATAAGTGGCACAGCAGTGGATGGAAGTGACAAGACATGAGAGGATTACTAGAGGGAGAACATCAAACACTACAACCAAGGAGGACATTATGCAAGATGAGCAGTTTGACACAGACTCTGAGTTATGCCGAGAAAAGGCGGGGGGGGGGGGGGAGGGAGATATAGATTCTTGTGGAGTGCCTATAATCAATACAATGGTGGGTATACTGACTAGTATGTTGTAATTTGTTTATGAGAATATGTAATTCCATGTATTATGTTTACCAAATGCTCGATGCATTAAACATGAAAGGAATCCTCAAGAGGTGGACATCATCATCATAAAGCAGGGGATGATGCTTTTGCATAGGGTTGGCAATGAAAAATGTAAAATACAGAAAAATATCATAAAAACAAGAAAAAGAGCAATCAGAGATTGCAGACTCCACCAGGACTGTTTGTGTGGTGTATTTGTGTGGTGTTTGTGTACTGGTGTGTTACGTAATTAACAAAATAAACTAGTAGAATCTGCCAGCTTTCCTAACTGCTGGCAGTGATGACCGGGTACCAAGACGTCCCGCTTTGATGCAACCCCACTTTGATTGGACACCTGACCCTAACCCATGATGTTTTTTATTGTCATTTAATTTAATTTAGAATGAGATTAAAATCAATTCAATTCAAATCAAATGGAAGACCAAATAGGTAAAGTCCTATATTGGAGTAATCAGAAGGAACCCAAACAAGCAAAAAGCAAAGATGAAGTCATCAGGAAGAACCTGGATAGGATTCACATTACAGCTGCTACTCCTCTACCCTCAAACACATCCAGGTACTATTGATATGAGTGGAGTAGAGCCTCATTCAAATGATAATAATAATAATAATAATAATGATGATCAAAAAAAACAAAAAGAACCCAGATCAAAATGTTAAAATAATTCTGGCTGCCAGACCATGTGTCTGATCAAGTTGAAATTTTGAAACATGTATTCCCCATCACTACTCGATCATAATTGTGAAGTTTCACGTCAATTGATTAAGCGGTTCCACAGGAAACATTATTTAATATTTTCTTCAATCCAATATGATGACAAACCATGTGACATATCAATTATTCCTTAACAAACTTGTACAACCATGGCTTGGAGGACATTTTTGTGAAGTTTCCCCTCGATCTGTCTCACTGTCCTGGAAAAAAAAGATTTTTTTAGGTTTTAGGCTAAATCCAATATGCCTGCCAAACCATGTGACCTAAAACATCATGTGTGTGAACCTTTTGTTCTTCATGGATAGGCGGTCATACGTGGAAAGTTTCACCTCGATATGTTCAGCCACTTCAGAGAAGAAGATTTTTGAAGGGTTTAAAAAAAAAACACAAAACAATATGACTGCTGAATCACATGACCGATGACATCATCAAATTCTTTTCTGTGGACCATTTTATCCCTAGGTGACCCTCAATAATTTTCATACTGATCAGATGTAGCATTCTACATATGCAGTTATGATGTCAAAACAAATGCACTTATGACATAAAAAGTCTCACATATTCCCCATGAGGAGTATTGGGCATGTGCCAAGTTTTAATTTTTTCCTTCGTGTGGTTTCAGAGATACAGAGGTCCATAGTTTTTCCGTTCTTCCAACATGGCTGCCACTCCACGTGACTTATCATGCCATAATTATTAAAAAAAACATTCTACTTGAGTAGTCGCTCCGATGGTGAAATTTTTGTCTCGATGCGACAAGCGTTTGCGGAGAAAAACACTAAAGTTCTGTGCAGACAAACAGACAAACAAACAGACCCAAATGCAATACCCTCTCCTTTGGCAAGGGTAATAAAAACAATCAATACAGATGGACAGGGTACAAGGCAAGACTGTTCTCTTCGGACTTAGGTGAAGTAAAAGTCAAAAAATGAAAAACATTTGATGGCTTTGGTGTCAGGTGGGCGCATCTACAGAATTAAAGTCGAAGAACAAGTCTTCAGTGTGCTCACGACAAGTAGTGAACGTTTCGGAGGCTGAGAATTAACTCTAGGTAGGTTGCAGCTGGATCAGCATTTGAACCTTCATCACCAGATTACAATAAAGAAGCTCAGCCAGTTGAGTGAAGTTGGAGAGAGATACACACACTACCCCACCCCGATATACATTCTACATTTTCATCCTTCGCTCTAATTTATCTTTTCTCCATCCCTTTTCCTTCATCATCTCCTGCCTTGCCTTCCTATTTCTTAAGTTCCACCCTCTTTACCCATTTACATTTCGTATTTATGTTGAAGACACCCTTTCCAAGAGGGGATTAACATTACCATGCCATATTGATTAAGGGAGACACAAAATATTTTATGATCTTTGCATAAAAAATTCAATGCACTGTACCTGTGCTCATGGATATTCCAATATGTGATTAAACAGAATTGAGCAGTTAACTTAGGACAGAAATACTTATGGTGGGCGGCGTATATAGAGAGAGTCTTGCCAATTCGCAAGCAAACACCGTCTTGCCTACCATGCGAGCACGAGCAGTGAGTGTGTGCTAGTAATGCAAGGTATGTGCCGATCAACACAGGCACGCTAAATAACTCATTGTTGAAAAGGTATGCCATCCACAATTTTATAATTTACTGAGATCATAGATGGACACATTCCCTATAATCTGAGATGAATCTGGTCTACAATATTGATCATTTATCTGTTAGTATGATTTGAACCTGGTTGGATTACAAATTTTTGCAATGCCCAGCGGTAGCATGAACCACTATTGTTCCTTAGTTCCAATGGTTTTTATAGAACTTATCTCTCCAATAGGATTACTAGGAGGCACAAATCTGTCTTAGAAAGGGTAATGTACATTCTGTAGTTTGATAATGGATCCGTCGGGAGATTCGCACAATGGATATAACTAAAACCAGTAATCTGTAGTGGTTCTCTGTGGAATTCGATGTTCCAAACGAATCAATTAACGATGATATACTCCACCATAATGAATATTATATTCAATGAGATGGGATGTAGTACAAGGAGGAAATTTAAAGTGCAATGCAAGAATGAAAGAAAGGGACAATGAATGATCAGAACATTTGAGACGAATACATTGCAATTACCTCGCAGAAGTCGGAGCCGTGCCGGCATCCAATGAGTAGTTGGTTTATAACAATATCAAGTCGCGATAAAACATTCAAATTGATCATGAAACACGAAAGAACGATGCAAACCTTTCTTTCAAAAATATCGAAAAAAAACGTCTATGCAAGTATTTCAATTTTCAGACTGACAATCGCATTGTGATACTTTTGCTGCTGTGTTCTCCCTTCATGCCATCTCGTTCACTCTTGCAATTGTGTTCCTGTCCTTGAGCAAAATATACAGTGAGAGTGAAAAATTTTGCAAGCGTTAAAATTTTTTTTTTCAAATTTACTTTTGATTCAAATTTCAAACTTAGCAGATTAATATATCTGCTTATGCCTATTGTGTTAAATTTCACTTCACATTCTCAGCCATTGCCCCAAAATTGCATGAATGTATCATATAAACAAAGGTGTGAGTTAAGAAAGAAAACTATTCTTCAGCGATATGACTTCAATGCTATTGTTAAATTCTTATTTCACAATATAGTAGCTATAACAGCACTCGGTAGGGCACATAACTACCAGGCTGAACGTTTTACATTTTGTATCCCACTGATAGGCCAGACCTGCATCCGAACTTTAAGCAACATCTACCCCCATATATCAATGGTCAATGGTTCTTGTCACCTACCTAACTCATCCAACAAGTTTTTTCATAACCAGTCCACAGCTTTTGGCTATATCGCACTACATATATATCATTTTTGGCACCATGTCTTAATGGTGAAGAATCACTTGTTAATATTAAAAAATCCTCTTATCCAGATCCAGTCACTTAATCACTTAAATAACTAAAAGGGCACTCTGTGGAGTGCATACCTCCGCCCGGATCCAGAATCGGATTTTCACCAAAATCGAATCAATTTGCTCTTGTCACACACCCAACCTGTTAAAGTTTTGTCTGAATCCGTTCTTAACGTTTTAAGATATCCTGCTCACAGACAAACAGACAGACACACAAGAAAAATGTCATGCAGAGCATGATACTTGCAAAATCCCAAAAACAAATTTGACCTTAACAATAATTGGTGGTTGAATTCAATGACCAAATCAGTGCTGGATTAACCATTAGGCAGCCAAGGCATGTGCCTTAGGGCCAGCCAAAAATTCGGGCCAAAAATTATTTTCACATTAAATATTTGTCTTTTTTTGTATTAAATATTTTGTTCTTGAATCAGTTCATCTTTTGTCTGGGGTCCATTTCCATGAGCCCGAGATCTAATTTAAAATTTTCAGGCCAATTCTCTAAAATTTCAAAATGTGCCTTAGGGCCAGCCGAGGCTTAATCCGGCACTGGACTAAATATGCAACTCCTCCTCAAATTTCAAGTCAATTGGATGAAAATTGATGACTTTAGAAATTCGGCCTAGGTTGACCTCAAAAAGAATTGGTGATTGAATTCAGTGACCTGATATGCAAATCATCTTCAGATTTCAAGTCAATCAGATGAAAATTGAGGATTTTAGAAATTTCCCCTAAGTTGTTGACCATTGGCCTATGTTGACCTTTTGGTCTTCATTGACCTCAAAAATAATTGGTGGTTGAATTCAGTGAGCTGATAAGCAAATCCTCTTCAAATTTCAAGTCAATCAGATGAAAATTGAAGATTTTAGAAATAGACTCAAGTTGCTGACCTTTGGCCCATGTTGACCTTTTGACCTCAAAAGCAATATGCTTCTTGCACATGCTTATGACTAACTCCACCATTTGGTGAAGGTTCGTGAACATCAGTTTAAAATTGTGACCTGCAGACAATTGACATACAAACAAACAAACAGACAATCACAGAGCAGACCAACCAATATATTTGCAAATCTTCGATTTCACAAGCAAGAATGGTCAAAACATAACCGCTGTCCACCTTTGGTGGAGGAGGTAAAATTATATAATTGCTTGCATCCTGCAAAGGGTGATAGGTTGGCTGTTGATGCTTATGGTGAAACAAAAGCAAAAATTACAGACCTTGAAACATTTAAGGACTATGTTGCCCTGATTAACACAGCTTATGCAACAACATCTGCTCAGTGTTTGTGGTGTGACATATTATGAATGAGAAGAAAAAAAAAATAAACTGCCAATCTGTTTTATTATTACTCACAGGAGGACAAAAATTCCTTGAGCTTGAAAACAAAAAACAAGGAGAACCAGCAAACGATGGTCTGAAACCAATAACATTCATTTTTCAGGCAAAGCACATGACTGGGTGTGACACAATCCAATTTTTCAATGTGAAAAAGCCAATGTACCTCTTCAGGACAAAGCAAATCAAGGACAAATCCACCTTTCACAGCCCACAAGACCTTTATCTCGAGATCAATGGAGTACTGCTCTCTCACCTATGGAGTGGTGCCATAGCACATCTGTCTTTCCTGGAATGACATCTCCCACAAGGAAATCAAAGCACAAGGACTGTTGATCTCACATCGCAGATAGGTCAGCGGCATTTTTTTTTAACAGCCTCTCCTTTTGTTGAGCTCCTTTTACTCTCTGACCCTCCTCAGTTCCCCCCAGGATGGACACATTCGTCATCAGTAACCATTTCCTGGTTAAACATCTGAACATAGGCATGCTGCCTACCTTCACTGTCTTCGAAATTGATGGAACTGCCTTCCAGAGGTGGTTCAATTGCACTTATCCCTTCAGAGATTCAAGCAGGTGGTAAACTACCATCTCATGTCATCCCTCATCCCTAGCTTTGATGTTATCTATGCCCATTCATTCTACCAAACCCAACCCTCTAACTTGCAGTTTACTGTGTTTCCTTCCTTCTTCTATTTTCCCTGTTAGCTCATCATCTTGCTCATTTTGACCAAATGTTGCCCCACTGCCCCATGTTAATTTGAAGCACTTCTTACCTCTGCCACCAAAGGTGGACAGAGGTTATGTTTTCACCCCTGTTTCTGTCTGTCTTTGAGCAGGATATCTCAAAAAGTTGCAGATGGATTCTGACGAAACTTGGTGGACAGTTTGGGTGTGTGACAAGGACAAATTGATTCGATTTTGGTGAAGATCCGGATCTGGATCTGTATGAAATAGTTTTTTTAATTTTTCAACTTATTCTTTATCATTAAGAGATGGGGCAAAAAAATATTATAGCACAATATTTCAAAAGGTTGTGAACGGATTATAACAAGAACAAGCAGATTAGATTTTAGTTCAGGTCCGGATGTAGACATAAACTATCAGTGGGATACAAAACATAAACTGTTCAACTTGGCAGAGGTATATGCTCCACAGAGTACCATTCCAGTTACGCTCTATTACCTTGCTTTTTCAGGGGCCTCAATATTGTATGGAAATTTACACACACACATATATATATATATATATAGTGTCCCAAAAGTCACCTAGGGATTTAGAAATTTAATAACATTTCTGTTTTTAAATAATTTGTTTTTTTTTCTCTTCAAAATTTAGATTAACATTTGGAAATTAGCCATGGAAAAATTCACAACTGAACAAAGAACCAAAATCGTGGAATTTTATTTTAAATTTCATCGATCAATTATTCTCACCAAAGAGCAGGGACACCAAATAATTTCGCGAAATTCAGAAATTTCTTGTCCATCACGTTATCTGATTTGACGCTCCCGATTATTTTATTTGGGGTTACCGAAAGGAGCGTGTGAACATCAATAAGCTCCATAAACTTCAGCAGCTCAAGGACAACATCTGTGCAGAAATTTGAGGGCTGCAGCGAGAGTTATTGTCCACTGTTATGGAAAATGCTGTCGAAAGAGCCTGTCTCTACGAAGCCGAAAATGGAGGACATCTAAGCTGCATCATTTTTCATAAATAAAGCAAATTTATCTCCATTTTGTAAATTTTCCTTTGGTATAAAAATAATTAAAAAACAGAAATGTTATTTAATCTCTAAATCCCTAGGTGACTTTTGGGACACCCTGTATGTATGTATGTATATATATATATATATATATATATATATATATATATATATATATATATATATATATATATCAACTCTGAGCACCAAGGATCAACTCTGAGCCCATTCCTGTTCGCAATGGTGATGACAGGTTGACGGACGAGATCAGACTGGAGTCTCCATGGACTATGATGTTCGCGGATGACATCATGATCTGTAGAGAGAGTAGGGAGCAGGCTGAGGCGAGCCTCGAGAGGTGGAGGTACGCACTGGAGAGAAGGGGAATGATAGTCCGTAGGAGTAAGATGGAGTACATGTGCGTAAATGAGAGGGAGGGTGGTGGTATGGTGCAGTTCCAAGGATTGAGGTGGGGAAGGTGGATGGTTTAAATACTTGGGATCAACTGTCCAAAGTAACGGAGAATGTGGTAGAGAAGTGAAAAAGAGAGAGCAGGCAGGATGGAGTGGGTGGAGAAGAGTTGCAGGAGTGATTTGTGACAGAGGGTAGCTGCAAGAGTGAAGGGGAAAGTATATAAGATGGTAGTGAGACCAGCTATGTTGTATGGTTTGGAGGCGGTGGCGCTAACAAAAAGACAGGAAGCGGAGCTGGAGGTGGCAGAGTAAAGATGCTGCGATTCTCGTTGGGAGTGACGAGGATGGACAGGATAAGGAATGAGTATATTAGAGGGACAGCGCAGGTAGGACGGTTTGGAGACAAAGTGAGAGAGGCGACATTGAGATGGTTTGGACATGTGCACAGGAGGGAAGCGGAGTATATTGGGAGAAGGATATTGAAGATGGAGCCGCCAGGCAGGAGGAGAAGAGGAAGACCAAAGAAGAGGTTCATGGATGCGGTGAGGGCGGACATGTGGGTGGTTGGAGTGTCAATGGAAGATGTGGAGGATAGAGCGAAATGGAGACGGTTGATCCGCTGTGGCGACCCCTAACGGGAGCAGCCGAAAGAAGAAGAAGAAGAAATATATATATATATATATACTAGACGGTCCGTGAACCTGTTGGGTTCCCGTTGGGAGAGCGGTTGATGAAAAAAATCATTTCAAGAAAAAAATAGAATAAAAAGATAGCTCCAGTGAACTATACCGTTGAGGTTGTTTACATTGATCAAATTCTCCCAAAGAGTGCTTGACTGAATTGGGAATTGATTTTTTAATAATTTTTTTTGTTGCCCGATTTGAACAAAACTTGATATTGCGCACCGCAGGAGATGGTGAGTAAGGTGGCACTAAAATTTTTGTGCTATCGTGTACCGTTTTGGCTGTATTTCGGAACATACATACATACATACAAGATGAGAGTTTTAGTAATATACCAGACGACCCGTGAACCCGTTGGGTTCCCGTTGTGACAGCGGTTGATAACAAAAATCATTTCAAAAAAAAAAAAGATAGCTCTAGCGAACTATACCGCCGAGGTTGTTTGCATTGATCAAACTAGCGCAAGCCAATCCACGCAGGTGTGTATGGTATATATAATTATATATATATATATTATTATATATATATATATATATTATATTATATAAAGCCCCCCACCACACATCTCTCACATTTCTCATCTCTCACCTGTGAATGTCAGGAATAGCCCATCAGCTCTCACCAAATCAACTAAACCCAGGTGGCTAGGATTATATAAATGAATTAACACCTCCCATGCTCCTCTCACTGAGACTGCTGCATAAAGCAACCAAGAAGACCTGTATAAGGTAAGCACTTTGCTGCATCAAACCCTTCCCAGAGTTCCTGCACAGCCATAAAGACATTCACAAATAGTACACACATGAAAATCCCAATGTGACACACCCCTCAGCTGCCGGACTGGTTTATCACTTATTGGCGAATCATAGCGACAGCGCAGACAGCAATGCATACCAATGAGGTTCCAAGCATGTACCATGCAAATGTCAAAGCAGTCAATATATAATAATAAAAAAGACCCACCATGTCTATTACCTGTGAATGGAGGGAATAGCCAATCAGCTCTCACCTAATCAACTAAACCCAGGTGGCTAGGATTACATAAATAAATTAACACCTCCCATGCTCCTCGAACCAAAACTGCTGCATAAAGCAACCAAGAAGGCCTACGCATGGTAAGCACTTTGCTGTATCAAACCCTTCCCAGAGTTCCTCTGTGGTTGCTGGAGTCTTCGGCCTATTCAGCTGCCATTTTGTTTGGCGATTCAAACATGCCTCGATTTGGAAACACAATCGTCTCTCACAGACAATTAAAGTATTGAATCAAAATATTATGTCGGATTTGAGAATCGGACCTGGTGAACAAAATGTGTCAAAATATGGAGTGAAATTCGAAAATTTTAACAAATTAGCGATTTTTATAACTTAGTGTATTTATTTAAGCAAGGCATTAAACTTAACTTTTTTCTACTGTTCGGACAATTATATTGAGTGAAAAAAAATTGTGGAATGTGTAGAAAGTGTAAATTCATTGAGTGAAACACCGTGCTTCATAACCTGCTTTTGCTATCCATGACGGCACAGTCCGCAGGGGTCCTTTTTTTCGGCAACCACATCTGCAATTTGCTGTTTCCGTTTTGGGCGATTTATTAACACTAGTGTGGGCTCGTACGTGCGTGCCCGTACGTGTGTGGCCTACGTGTGTGGCCGTACGTGCAAAAAAAAAAACTTTCAAACCGCGTGCCAGAAACAACGACCACACAGGCCGTTCCTTCGCTCCGCATGCCCATACGTGTGTGGCCGTACATGCGGGCCCGTACGTGCAGGCCGTACTTGCATGCCCGTACATGCGTGCCCATGCGTCCGTGGCCGTACGTGCAAAAAAAAAAAACTTTCAAACCGCGTGCCACAAACAACAACCACACAGGCCGTTCCTTCGCTCTCGCATGCCCATACGTGTGTGGCCGTACATGCGGGCCCGTACGTGCAGGCCCGTACTTGCATGCCCGTACATGCGTGCCCATGCGTGCGTGGCCGTACGTGCAAAAAAAAAAATTTCAAACCGCATGCCAGAAACAACAACCACACAGGCCGTTCCTTCACTCTCGCGTGCCCGTACGTGCAAAAAAAGAAAAAAAGGAGATCAATTGTGACGTCAATTGTGACGTCATAGCACCGTGTCCTGTCATTGGTTGGCAGAATAATGGCCATAACTTGGGAACCACTTGTCAGATTAATATCAAACCTTGAAAAGGCACATCCACAGGGCCCCAGCAATATACCTGGCAAGTTTCAATGAGATCGGACCAGTGGTTGTCAAGAAACAGCGGTCGCAGACACAGACACCAGACAGACACACACACAGAGATTGCTGAATTATAGATAGACGAGTACGTGCATGTACGTGCGTGGCCGTAAGTGTGTGGCCGTACATGCAAAAAAAAAAAATTAAAGAAAAAAAAAGAAGAGAATTGTGACGTCAATCGTGATGTCAATGCACCGTGTCCTGTCATTGTTTGGTAGATAAGTGGCCATAACTTGGGAACCACTTGTCCGATTAATATCAAACCTTGAAAAGGCACATCCACAGAGCCCCAGAAATATACCTGGCAAGTTTCAATCAGATCGGACCAGTGGTTGTCGAGAACAGCGGTCGCAGACACACAGACACACAGACAGACAGACACACACACAGATTTCTGGAATTATAGATAGACTGTACGGGCATGTACGTGCGTGCCCGTACGTGCGTGGCCATACGTGCAAAAAAAAACAAAAAAAAAAACGTTCAAACCACGAGCCAGAAACAACCTCACAGGCCGTTCCTTCGCTCTAGCGTGCCCGACGTGCGTGCAACCCCCCCCCCCCCCAAAAAAACTTTCAAACCGCGAGCCAGAAACAACCACACAGGCCGTTCCTTTGCTCTCGTAAACGACGACTGGATTGGGGCATTGTGTTTATCTATAAATGCGCATAAGAAATCGAGAATTATTAGAATACATTGTCGTCACTATGTGCCGTACGTGCCCGTACGTGCCCGTACGGAATGGAGTGGTGCGTGCCCGTACGGAATGTTCACTTGCATTCCACGAATTATCGCTTGCATTGAAGTAACAACTGCTGTGATACTTACACACACAGAGAGTTAATTAAAATCAAAGTTAAAATCAAGTTTACCTCCCTGTCTTTGCTTGCCATGACATTCGCTGCCATTGACATTGCCACTCCTACGCCACGGTAACTAAGGCACCGATCCCCTCGTAACCGGCACGGCACGTGACGTCATCGTCGGCCGGCCACGCACGCGGCCTAAGCAGCCACGCCTACGCAGCAACGTGTCCTTTCATTGGTTGGTAAATAAATGGCCATAACTTGGGAAGCACTTGTCGATTAATTCAACCTTGAAAAAGGCACATCCACAGGGCCCCAGCAATATAGCTGGCAAGTTTCAATTAGATCGGACCAGTGGTTGTCGAGAACAGCGATACAGACACACACACACACACACACACACACACACACACACACACACACACACAAACACAACACACACACACACACACACACACACACACACACACACACAATTGTTGAAGAATATAGATAGATAATCCGAAGAGTACTTGACTGAATTGGGAATTGATTTTTTAATAATTTTTTTGTTGCCCGATTTAATGAAACTTATATTGTGCACCGCAGGAGAATGGTGAGTAAGGTGGGCTGAAAATGTTTGCGCTATTGTGTACCGTTTTGGCTATATTTCGGGTCATACATACATACATACATACATACATACATACATACATACAAGATGAGAGTTTTAGTATTATATAGAAGATATATAGATTAATAATGTCAATGTGTGTGTGTGTGTGTGTGTGTGTGTGTGTGTGTGTGTGTGTCAGTGTGTCTCCTCCATAACTCCAAAACCATGAAACCTTTCAAGCTGAAACTTTGCATCTACACTAAGAAAACTCCGAGAAAGTGCAAGAGTGAAAATTGAGTGTTTGGGTTAATTAAAACACCCCTTTTGAAGATAATCAAAAGCCTTATTTAATTACATCCTTTATCAGTTGCAACCTCAGTCACCGCTCTCTATGGGGTCTTCAGGTGTATTTGAGGTAACCTCGCAGGGGTCTTAAGCCACCATGTTTTTTGGCCTGCTCAACAATGCTTGACTTGGAACAGGCCGCAACGATTTCTTAACGATAGTTTTTTTGTTTTTCACTTTCCTCACTCAAATTATCGAATGCCTGTTCATCATTGCTATGAATTGCTGGGTACATTGCAATGCTTATAAACGCCCGGAGACGGCAGTGTTCGGCACTTTATTTCATTTCCGCACATGCGATCACTGTGAGAATCTCTTACACGAAGCAGAATTACAAAAGTTAAGCTCCAGATCGAACTTACAAGCAGTTACCACTCCAAGAAGCGTTCATTTGCCTAATTCGGAGATATTTGACATTTTGGGCATCTCCGTGAGGTGTATGTTTAATATGTCGGTTCGGTGACTGCGAATGGCATGCCAAACAAGCCGTTTCTTATCAACCGTTTCGTTGGAGTGCTTGCTTCAGTGCTTAAACCACTTGGCGAGCGCTCTCCAAGCTGCTTGATTGTTGTTTCGGTAAAAGTACCCATGCTTTCAATGGAACATCAATTAGCTGCACGTTGCTGCCTATGTTGGGCTCTGTGGTGCCGCGCAGTGGGCGCCTCAGGAGGTGTCTCATCCGCTGAAAATGTGCAATTTTATTTTTACAGGACATCGTTTTGTTTTTACCTCTTTGTGTGATCTCCTTTCAATATAATCCCCCTTACTCGACCTCGATACATATATATATATTTTATTTTTTTATGTACTTTATGTGTGTACATTTGCGTGTGTGTACTTGCGTGTGTGTGTATGTATATAAACTGCATTACCACAACGGCACTTGGCACGTGTGTGTGTGTGTGTGTGTGTGTGTGTGTGTGTGTGTTGTGTGTTTGGTTGTTCTCTCTATATTTGGGTTCCAGAAAGTGGATGGAGCCCTCCCAGGTCTCAGTGTGTGTGTGTGTTGTGTGTGTGTGTGTGTGTGTGTGTGGTGTGTGTGTGTGTCGTTGATTTGTTGCTCCATATGTGGTTTCAGAATGTGGCATGGAGTCCTCCAGGGTGGTATCAAAGTAACCACTGCATTTCGGTAAGGGTCACGATTCATGGACCAAGCTGTGAAGTTTTCTGTACTCAAAGTTTTGTGCGAGGGCTCTCTTCAGGATCGTTGTTTTGTTTTTTGTGCCGAAAGCGCACCTCCGAAGGGCGCGCAACTCGCTAAGCCCGGGACAGCTTCCAACTGTTGTTTGTTTGTAATAATATTCTCAGGGATTGTTTTTAATATCTCTGTGAGGTTCTTTGTCATCATTCCCATAGCTCCAACTATCACTGGTACAAATTTGGCATTATTCAGCTACCAGTCTTGGACCTTTTCACTTCATTCTTGAAGTCTTGGTATTTGGTCATTTTTTTTTGATTTCTGCATCGTTAGTCCAAAATCACTGGTATTAACACCTCAATTAGCATGCCTTCTCTTTTCTTTGCACCTAAGTATGACATCTGCTTGCATCGCTTTGTTTTTCGATGTTCACGCTCGATGGGATCATTAGGTGTACATGAGCAGTCGGTACTTCCACGTTTTGAGTAATTACTTTTGCTTAATTTTCCGCACAAATTTTCTGGAACTGCAATGTCAAAGTTTTTGCAGATGTGCCAGCGGATTACTTTACAAACTCTGTTGTGTCGTTGTGTGGACAGCTGTTCTGACGTTTTTTTTTTGTTGTTATATTCGGTCATGAGACATAAATATCATTCTCTTTGCTAACGCCACCTCCACCCTCACCTGTCTTATTTTTTTTCCTCCTCACCCCCTCCCTCCCCTAATAAAATGCAGCACTCTCCTCCACACCTCGGCTGCTCTCTCACTGTGTGTGTGTGTGTCTCTCTCCCTCTCCACCCCCTTCTCGCACCCCTCCCTCCCGCAGTGTATAGGAATGTTTGGTGAGGTGTCGCTCTCCCACGTCCTCCCCCCCCTTTTCTCGCTCTCCCCTCCTCTTCCTTGCTCCCCTTATTCATCCTCTCTGCTCCACTCCCCCTCTTTCCCTACACCTGCCTCCTCTCTCTCTCTCTCTCTCTCTCTCTCTCTCGTCCTCTCTCTCTCTCTCTCTCTCTCCTCGTCTTCTCTCTCCCTCTCTCTCTTCCTCCCTCTTTCTCCCCTTTATGTCCCGTCAGCGAAGCGACAGGTTTGTATTTGCTAGTATTGAATAAACTCTGCTTCATAACGTTAATTTTGCACTCTGCTCAAATAAGACAATGATTAAAAATTTTTCCAAGTGCACAGTTATATCATGATATATACGTATATACATGTTATGTTAGTGAGGTACCCATGCTATGCACGGGAGTGGTTGGACAGCCGCTGGACTGCCAGTTTGTGAAGGACTTGGGTTAAAAATGGCGAAACTACAAATGTCAATTCCGCGAATGTGTGATTAGAGTGATAGTCAGCAAGTGAATCGTGTAGCGAGTAACTTGCATGTGAGCCACTTCCGAGAAACAAACTCAGCTGGAAGCTCAATGCACAAGCCCTTTGTTGCCATCAGACAGCCTCTGGCCATTCAGGCTGGTTATCTGTGTTGAGATAA
>CM068958.1:107544137-107560627 GCA_035128595.1 Eptatretus atami | reverse complement strand
GAACCAAAATCGTGGAATTTTATTTTAAATTTCATCGATCAATTATTCTCACCCAAAGAGCAGGGACACCAAATAATTTCGCGAAATTCAGAAATTTCTTGTCCATCACGTTATCCTGATTTGACGCCTCCCGATTATTTTATTTGGGGTTACCGAAAGGAGCGTGTGTACATCAATAAGCTCCATAAACTTCAGCAGCTCAAGGACAACATCTGTGCAGAAATTTGAGGGCTGCAGCGAGAGTTATTGTCCACTGTTATGGAAAATGCTGTCGAAAGAGCCTGTCTCTACGAAGCCGAAAATGGAGGACATCTAAGCTGCATCATTTTTCATAAATAAAGCAAATTTATCTCCATTTTGTAAATTTTCCTTTGGTATAAAAATAATTAAAAACAGAAATGTTATTTAATCTCTAAATCCCTAGGTGACTTTTGGGACACCCTGTATGTATGTATGTATTATATATATATATAATATATATATATATATATATATATATATATATATATATCAACTCTGAGCACCAAGGATCAACTCTCGAGCCCATTCCTGTTCGCAATGGTGATGGACAGGTTGACGGACGAGATCAGACTGGAGTCTCCATGGACTATGATGTTCGCGGATGACATCATGATCTGTAGAGAGAGTAGGGAGCAGGCTGAGGCGAGCCTCGAGAGGTGGAGGTACGCACTGGAGAGAAGGGGAATGATAGTCCGTAGGAGTAAGATGGAGTACATGTGCGTAAATGAGAGGGAGGGTGGTGGTATGGTGCAGTTCCAAGGAGTTGAGGTGGGGAAGGTGGATGGGTTTAAATACTTGGGATCAACTGTCCAAATAACGAGAATGAGAGAAGTTGAAAAAGAGTAGATCAGCAGTGATGAGGGGAGATATATTTGCAGATGATTTGGACAGAAGGGTAGCTCAGAGATGAAGGGAAAGTATATAAGATGGTTGAGACACTATGTTGTATGGTTGGAGCGGGGTGGGCTAAACAAAAGACAGGAAGCGGACTGAGGTGGCAGATAAAGATCTGCGATCTTCTTGGGATGGACGAGGATGACTAGGATAAGAATGATAATTAGAAACGCAGGTAGGACGTTGGAGACAAAGTGAGAGAGGCGACATTGAGATGGTTTGGACATGTGCACAGGAGGGAAGCGGAGTATATTGGGAGAAGGATATTGAAGATGGAGCCGCCAGGCAGGAGGAGAAGAGGAAGACCAAAGAAGAGGTTCATGGATGCGGTGAGGGCGGACATGTGGGTTGGTTGGGTCCAGTGTCAATGAAGATGTGGAGGATATGAGCGAAATGGAGTACGGTTGATCCGCTGTGGCGACCCCTAACGGGAGCAGCCGAAAGAAGAAGAAGAAGAAATATATATTATATATATATACTAGACGGTCCGTGAACCTGTTGGGTTCCCGTTGGGAGAGCGGTTGATGAAAAAAATCATTTCAAGAAAAAAATAGAATAAAAAGATAGCTCCAGTGAACTATACCGTTGAGGTTGTTTACATTGATCAAATTCTCCCAAAGAGTGCTTGACTGAATTGGGAATTGATTTTTTAATAATTTTTTTTGTTGCCCGATTTGAACAAAACTTGATATTGCGCACCGCAGGAGAATGGTGAGTAAGGTGGCACTAAAATTTTTGTGCTATCGTGTACCGTTTTGGCTGTATTGAAAACTTCAGGATTGGCTCTTGCTCACCACTCATAGTGCGACGGACTCAGACGAGGCAACGTGTCGAAAGCACGCGACTGTAAAAAAAATCACACATGAGTGCTGTCAACCATTGCACCAATCATATATATGGCTGGAAAGTTGCGAAGACTGTGACGCAACCCGTTCATTCAAGTTGTGTAAGTGGAGGCACACAGCAGGCCAATCCCGTTACTTTTTAGATGGCCCTCACATTTCTGGCATTCGACAATGTCCAACTCCCTGGTGTTTGCCAAATTCTTTTCTGTGGAAAACAAGGACACATTCTTTCTTGGTTTGCCGACTTTCACGATCCCTTCAATGCAGTCAGTGTGTAGCTCGCAGATAATCCATATCCCCTCTCAGATAGAAGCTGGAGACCAAAGGCATCTCTTAGACCCAGGCCTTCCTTCGAAGCATAAATGACCTCAGAGGAATGCTTCATAAATCCTCTTTCTATTTTTCTCATTTGGATATGGTAACAATTATGCTGTGTGAATCCAACATCTAGGTCAGCAAGGGAAGCACCAACCTTTCCCCATCTACTTGCAAATTGCAATGTTTCTTTGTTTCTTTCCCTCTTCTCTCTCCTCCCTGTTTGTTCATGCCCTTATGCCAACCACCCCTATCATCAGTGTGTTGACTTCTCTCATTTATTCACCTCAATCCTCCATGAGCCTAAGACTTTTTGTATTCATTTTGTTATCACATCCTATATAATTTTCACATTATTTTCAAAAACAGGAAGTTAAAAAATAAAATTTTTTAAAAATCACCTCGCACTTAATTCATGGATGTTATGGAAATTGCTCTCACACAGAGTAAACCGTTCTATGTCAAAAGCATGGCTAAATTCCAGATCTTCGACCTCCTGATCTGGAATTATGCATTCCTGCCTGCACTCTGATAAAATCTGGAACTGCAGACCATAAATTAATTAACGCTGAGTGCTCCCCTTATGGAGGGATACTGACTTGACTTATAATTAGATACAAGCAGTAATACTTATAAACAAGTTTCAAAGAACATCAAGGCCCTGGAAAGCTCTCATCTTGCACAATACAGTTGGGATCAAGCAATGATGACTGAAGACTCATTCATAAAATATTTCATCTCAAGTTCAAAGGGAATATTTAGCAGTGACTCTATTCAGACATGATGAACAGAAATTTTGTGATTAAACGCAACACAATATTCATTTCCAATGTCAATCAGTGACTCCAATCCACCATTGGACGACACTGCTGTGCAGAGCATTGGTGCTGCCTTCAGCAGTCTCCTTTGCTATTGGGCACAATCCTGGACAGGTCGCCACTCTGACACAGGATACCAAGCAAGCCTGGTATTCTTTTGCCGACCTCGAAGATGAACATGCAGATCAACCCCACCTGGTATTAAATTCAACAAACAAGTGGATTTGAACTGCAGGATCCAGAAATCCAAGCCCACGATCTCAACCATTAAGCCAACACCCAGCATAATCAGTGCCGACTGCACAACCATATTAATTTAAACAGTTATATGACCACAGCAATGAGAGCAGCAATGTTTCAATCGATTTACCGACACAGAGAATGTGGCTCGCTTAATTAGCACTATTAAGCTGATGTTTTTTTATAAGAGGAAACAGGTCTTTACAATCAGCAGTTGGAAATTTACTATTCATTGTCAGGCTCCGTGCCACACTTGGCTTTTCAAAGAAATCACGTTTTTGAGAACAACAAGATGGGCGACAGAGGCTTAGAGCTTAATACAGTTTAGATTGCAATGGAAAGTTTCTCTGTCATCTGACTCTCTCTCTGTCTCTATGACGCTCTCTCTGACCCTCTCTCTCGTCTCTGCTCTGATGCTCTCTCTCTGATCTCTCTGACGCTCTCCCTGACTCTCTCTCTCTCTCTCTCTGACGCTCTCTCCTGACCGCACACTCTCTCTCTCTCTCTGACGCTGCTCTCTTTCTGATGCTCTCTTCTTCTCTCTCTCTCTCTCTGGACGCTCTCTCTCTCTCTCTGATGCTCTTCTCTTGATGCCTCGAGAGCCTCTCTTCTCTGATGCTCTCGCTCTCTCTCTCTCTGATTGATCCTCTCTCCTCCTCGATGCTCTCTTCTCTCTCTTTTTTTTTTCATAAAAGTATTTCAAATTAATTTCAATGAAGCAGCAAAATTACTGCTAGCAAACAAGCACACACATTATCATTTAAAAGCTTCCATTATGCAATTGTCAACTGTTCACAAAATGTGCCTCATTACAGACAATGCTTTGTATTACAATATAAAGATTGAGCACGTAATACAAGGCACATGTTCAACTGGAATAGTTCATAGGAATACACTTTATTCCAAGCAGTGAAAATGTTTTATGCATAAAGCATAAGATGGGACATTACATACAAGTACTGCACATTGAACTGTTCTGGCTTCGCTTTTGTCCAGAGATTCTTTATATAGACAATTTAAGAACTCTTATAGCTTTCCTCAGAATGCCATAACACAAACGAACTGTCTCAAAGAAATGTCCCAAAACTACTCCTGATGCAAAAAGGGCAAAAAAAAATAAAAAGTCCCATCAAAACATCATGACGTGTTTGGGTTCACAATAAACCGTTTCGAAGAGACACTCACAACCGGTTTGACAATATATTGTGGAATCTAATTCCGTTTTGCTCTAACTCAACAACTGTCGACATAAAACTCAACTCAAATCTAAGAGAGTAGAATGGCTCACAAAATTAGGCATGAACCCATTTATCATTTTGTAACTATGGCTTTTGAAGGGCAGAAACACTTGACAAACACTTTTATTTTTTTTGTATAAATAGTCATGGCTCGTGGAAGAACGAGTACACTGACAGATAAGGCATACTAGGACAAAAGGACAGTAGAAGAGAGAGAGAGTAGAGAGAGAGAGAGAGAAGAGAGAGAGAGAGAGAGGGGGAGAGGGGAGAGACACAGTAGGGTTGAAAGGACAAAAATTAGAGGGAGAATTGGCCAAACAATGTGTGGGGAGGAATGGGGCTCAAGGAAAGACGGAAGGAAACACTCAGGAGGGAAAAACTAGATATTTGAAAAGGAGAGGCTTGGATTGCGTTGGGCAAGTGGAGGGGTCTCACGAGCATATAAAAGATCATTGGTTTTAGATTGGGAATACTGTTGAGATGGTGAGAACAGTGTATTGAAGACCTGGAGGGAAGGATGAGATCGAAGAGAATGTGGAAGTTGGTCCACATGAGGGGAAAAAGCGGGGAGAGGACGAATGAGTGGAGGTCAGCAGTGGATCCTGGGATTGAGGTAGTTCATCCGAAGGGGGTTGATGGTAGACGCATGTTTGCCCTGCAGAAAATTGTCGGGACAAGCAGGAAAGAACAGAGGGTGCAAGACCAGAAAGGAAGGCGGTAGAGACAGAGACACCGACCTGTCTGCATTGTGAAAGTGATAGGCCTAAAAAGAGCTTCATTGTGGGAGATTCCAATCTCTTGAAGGCTTGGTTTCACGTATCAGCAGAATAAGGTACGAGACTGGGAGCCAGCCCAGAGAGGAGAGGCAGTGTCCATCAACTCTGCAGATGAAGGCCTTGGAGGTGGATAGAGTTCAGGAGTGCAAGGAAGAACTTATATAAACAGAGGATGCCAGTGGCAGCTGGCTTGGAGACCAACTTTGGACATGTGATTTTTGTATTTGTAACTCTTTCTTGCTAATATGTTCCGAAGAACTGCAATGTTAAATCAACATTTTCTTCATGATTTACACATAGACGTGCCACACTTATCACACACACACACCCACACACACACAGACACACACACCCACACACAACCACACACACACACACCCACACACGCACACAATGCACATTACTAAACATCGTGATAAAAATGATTGTGTTGACCAGGTCTGCAAACTCGACTACACCAAGCCAAAGTTATGTGCGTCACGAAATGGCCGAAATAAAGTTGATCATGTTTTGAGCGGATAAGTCGAAATCGAAATCCGCCAGTCTCTTAAAAACAAATGTCTTAGTCAAATTATATCTCGCCCACCAATTAACTAGACCAGACGTTGCATGTGCAAGAATGGCGGTAATCATGTGACGCTAAGAAAGAAACAGTTTATTGAAGGGAGACAGGACGACAAAAACGGCAAATCCCGAAGGCGAAGGGATAGATGGATATGAAGAATAAATATGTGAATACACACCCAATAAACAACCAGGTCACTTAATACAGAGAAGATGCATGCACCACATACATCACTCTACTCATCGCACAACAGGGGGACCCCGGCAAAAGTTTTCAAAAAAGGATATGGGGATCAAAAGGCAAGGCAGCTGAAGAGCATCAAGCATGGCAAAAGGAAGAGAGTGGAGCGGCAGAGAGCAGAGAGAGAGAGAGAGAAGAACAGAGAGGGAGTAGCCAGTGAGCTCCTGGCTCACTGCACCAGCTTCCAATGGGACTTCTCGCTGTTAATGGCTCTTACCACTCCAACGACTGCCCACCCTGTGTGCGCCTTTTTTATGACTTCCCACGTGATCCCCACGCGACCATACCCAAGTGTCCCTCTACAGACTGGATCCAGCACTCATGTGGGGCCAGTGGTTATTGCATTCACGGCACCTCTAAAAACCACGAAGTGAAGGTTTAAAAGCCACACATGGGCAATGCAGACATGTCCAAAAACATTCTGTTACCACACCACCCGGCGTCCTCGCCTTGCCTGGTTTACAGAGGATACGTAAAATTAAGCTTTTCCTACCTAAAGCTTATGAAAACTAACCAACCCTTTTGGCATACATATGAACAAGACATTTTACTCTAGATGGGCTCCTCTGGTTCAAAAACAAAAATGTTCATAACCTACACGAACACATAGACATGCTAACTTAACATGCTCCCATAATTCATAGCCCTTTCAATGCAACAATATGTTATTATATTCGAGATGTAAACAATAATTGGCAATGAAACTTACAATCACTTATGATAACTTTTCCCGACTAAAATATTGGGTCACCAGAGAAGGGGGGTGGGGGGGGAGGTACATTTTGTGGCAACATTTTTCCACAGCGAAGATGTCGCAAATTTGCTGGATAAATGCTCAAAAGGTCACAATGGGAACATGGGGCGTGTTTGCCGGGTGTGGTGCAGCCTTGAGGTCTAACACATGAAAACTGAAAAGGGTTCTATCTGCACAATCAAAGACAGAAAAGACATGATACATGAGAAACATAGTATACCTATTAAAGTTCATCAACCTGGCTTTTTACTGAGATATTGCCCGAGGCATGAAAATGTTGATCAGACGGATAAAACAAGCATCATAGACTGGTACTCTTTACGAATCGTCAACTTGACTCTGACTTGGTCTAATAAAAGCTGTCCGAAGAGAAGGTAGTGACTGCAAACCAGAAGTTCTACGATGATTCTGTACCAAACCACAAAAACGAATGTTTGATCCCTCACTGCTGACCTTGACCTTTGACCACGATTTTTAACGCGAAAATCTAATCAGCGCTAGCCATCACCTCGCTGAATCACGTGGGTGTAATTTGACATTGGGTAGCTTCTTCCTATTCTCCAGAGTTATTGTGCCTTACAAACAAACACACAAACACACACACATACAACAACAAACACACAAACAGAGGACGGAAGTCATCAATATACTTTAAGAATCTTTAGATTTCGTAAGTAAATAATAGGGAGACTGAATCACAAGCAAGAAGGGCCAATATGCACAAGACAGATAGTGTACCATTTAAGAAGTTTCATTAACTTTCTTCAATTACTTAACGAGATATGGGGTGGGAGGCAGATGAGTGCATATTGATAAATGGATGGCCGAAACGGCCACAACACAACCCCATTAGTACAAATGGGCTGAGGATAACAATTCCAATAAAATCGACCCAATTGCAGTTATATTAAGGAAGGTTCATTCTAAATATTACTGATGCACAAACTTAGCCGGGGGTGAATGCAAACTAACAGAAATAAAATTAAAGAAAAGGAGAAGGGGGGTTGAGATAGGATAATAAGGCAGGTTAGGGAAGTTGTGGGGTAATTGGATGTGAGAGGAAGGGGGTGGGGGGGGGGGGGGAGGGATATTGAGATTTTAGTGGAAACAGAAAGGAGTATGAATAATTGGAGGGGATAAGAAGGGAAAAGATTAAGGAGGAGAACTTTCAGACATTCTGGCGTTTAAGTATCTTTTTATCATAGATATATGCACAGCAACAGCATGAGAATGATAAAATTGTGTTACCCAGCTATACAAAGGAAGCCCTGCTTGCAAGCAGGCAGCTTCCAAGAAGGTCATATAAGTGGCACAGCCGTGGATGGGAAGTGACAAGACATGGAAGGATTACTAGAGGAGAACATCAACCACTCACCAGGAGGACATTATGCAAGATGAGCAGTTTTGACACAGACCTCTGGTTATCGGCCGAGAACAAGGCGGGGGGGGGGGAGGGAGAATATAGATTCTTGTGGAGTGCTATAGTCAATACCACTGGTGGGGTATACTGACGTAGTATTGTAATTTGTTTATGAGAATATGTAATTCACTGTATTATGTTACAAATGCTCGATGGCATTAAACATGAAAGAATCCTCAGAGGTGGACTATCATCATCATAGAAAAGGGGATGATGCTTTTGCATAGGGTTGGCAATGGAAAAATGTAAATACAGAAAAATATCATAAAAACAAGAAAAAGAGGCATCAGAGATTGCAGACCCTCACCAGGACCTGTTTTGGTGTGGTTATTTTGTGGTGGTGTTTGTGTACTGGTGTGTTACTAATTCACAAAAATAGCATAACTAGAACTGCACTTTTACTGCTGGCAGTGATGACCGGGTACCAAGACCGTCCCGCTTTTGAGCAACCCCACTTATGATTGACACCTGACCCTAACCCATGATGTTTTTTATTGTCATTTAATTTAATTTTAGAATGAGATTAAAAATCAATTCAATTCAAATCTAAATGGAAGACCAAATAGGTAAAGTCCTATATTGGATGTAACAGAAAGGAACCCAAACAAGCAAAAAAGCAAAGATGAAAGTCATCAGGAAGAAACCTGATAGGATTCACATTACAGCTGCTACTCCTCTACCTCAAAACACATCAGGTACTATTGATATGAGTGGAGTAGAGCCTATTCAAATGATCAATAATAATAAATAATAATAAGATGATCAAAAAAACAAAAACACCCAGATCAAAATGTTAAAATACTTCTGGCTGCCAGACCATGTGTCTGATCAAGTTGAAATTTTGAAACATGTTATTACCATCCCACTACTCATCATAATTGTGAAGTTTAACGTCAATTGAATTCAGCGGTCACAGACTTATTTAATATTTCTTCAATCCAATATGATGACAAACCCCATGTGACACTATCAATTATCTTAAGCAAACTTGTACTACCATCGGGCTTTGGAGGACTATTTTTGTGATAGTTTCCTCTCGATCTGTTCCTGTCCCTGGAAAAAAAAGATATTTTTTTTTACGGTTTTAGGGCTAAATCCATATTGCTGCCAAACCATGTGACCTAAAACTATCATGTGTGTGAACCTTTTTGTTCTTCATGGATAGGCGGTCATACGTGAAAGTTTTCACTGCGATCGATATTTCAGCCACCTTCAGAGAAAGAAAATTTTTGAAGGGTTTAAAAAAAACACATAAACAATTATGACTGCTTGATCACATGACCAGATGGACATCATGCCAAATTCTTTTCGTGGACCATTTTATCCCTAGGTGACCTCAATTAATTTTCCATACTGATCAGATGTAGCATTCTACAATAGCAGTTATGGATGTCAAAACAAATGCCTTATGACATAAAAAGTCCACATGATTCCGACATGAGGGAGTATTGGGCATGTGCCAAGTTTTAATTTTTCTTCGTGTGGTTTCCAAGAGATACAGAGGTCATGTTTTTCCGTTCTTCCAACATGGCTGCCACTTCACGTGACTTATCATGCCCATAATTATTTAAAAATACTTCTACTTGAGTAGGTCGCTCGATGGTGAATTTTTGTCTCGATGCGACAAGCGTTTGCGGAGAAAAAACTAAAGTTCTGTGCAGACAAACAGACAAACAAGACCCAAATGCAATACCCTCTCCTTGCAAGGGTAAATAAAAACAATGCAATAACAGATGGACGAGGGTAACAAGGCAAGACTGTTCTCTTCGGACTTAGGTGAAGTAAAAGTCAAAATGACAACATTTGATGCTTTGGGTGTCAGGTGGGGGCATCTAAGAGATTAAAGTCGAAGAACAAGTCTTCAGTGTGCTCACGACAAGTAGTGAACGTTTCGGAGGCTGAGAATTAACTCTAGAAATTAGATAGGTGCAGCTGGATCAGCATTTGACGTTTCTTCATCACCGAGATTACAAATAAAGAAGCTCAGCCAGTTTGAGTGAAGTTGGAAGGAGATACACACACTACCCCACCCGATATACATTCTAACATTTTCATCCTTCGCTCTAATTTTATCTTTCTTCGCATCCTTTTCCTGTCATGCATGCGTCCTCTTGCTTCCTTTCTTAAGTCCACCCTCTTTACCCATTTACATTTCTGTATTTATATGTTGAAGACACCCTTTCCAAGAGGGATTTAACATTCATGCCATATTGATTAAGGGAGACACAAAATATTTTATGATCTTTGCATAAAAAAATTCAATGCACTGTACCTGTGCTCATGGATATTCAATATGTGATTAACAGAATTGAGCAGTTAACTTAGGACAGAAATACTTATGGTGGGGGCGTATATAGAGAGAGTCTTGCCAATTCGCAACAAACACCGTCTTGCCTACCAAGCGAGCACCGAGCAGTGAGTGTGTGCTAGTTAATGCAAGGTATGTGCCGATCAACACAGGCACCTAAATAACTCATTGTTAAAAGGTATGCCATCCACAATTTTATAATTTACTGAGATCATAGATGGACACATTCCTATAATCTGAGATGAACCTGGTCTACAATATTGATCATTTATCTGTTAGTATGATTTGAACCTGGTTTGGATTCAAAATTTTTGCAATGCCCAGCGGTAGCATGAACACTATTGTTCCTTAGTTCCAATGGTTTTTATAGAACTTATCTCTCCAATAGGATACTAGGAGGCCAAATCTGTCTTAGAAAGGGTAATGTACATTCGTGTAGTTTGATAATGGATCCGTCGGAGATTCGCACAATGGATATAACTAAAACCAGTAATCTGTAGTGGTTCCTGTGGAATTCGATGTTCCAAACGAATACAATTAAGATGATATACTCCACCATAATGATATTATATTCAATGAGAGGGATGTAGTACAAGGAGAAATTTAAAGTGCAATGCAAGAATGAAAGAAAGGGACAATGAATGATCAAACATTTGAGCGAATACATTGCAATTACCTCGCAGAAGTCGGAGCCGTGCCGGCATCCAATGAGTAGTTGGTTTATAACAATATCAAGTCGCGATAAAACATTCAAATTGATCATGAAACACGAAAGAACGATGCAAACCTTTCTTTCAAAATATCGAAACGTCTATAGCAAGTATTTCAATTTTCAGACTAACAATCCATTGTGATACTTTTGCTTGCTGTGTCTCCCCTTCATGCCATCTCGTTCACTCTTGCAATTGTTTCCTGTCTTGAGCAAAATATACAGTGAGAGTGAAAAATTTTGCAAGCGTTAAAATTTTTTTTTTCAAATTTACTTTGATTCAAATTTCAAACTTAGCGATTAATATATCTGCTTATGCCTATTGTGTTAAATTCACTTCACATTCTCAGCCATTGCCCCAAAATTGCATGATGTAAATATAACAAAGGTGTGAGTTAAGAAAGAAAACTATCTTCAGCGATAATGACTTCAATGCTATTGTTAAATTCTTATTTCACAATATAGTAGCTATAACAGCACTCGTAGGGCACATACTACCAGGCTGAACGTTTTACACTTTTGTATCCCACTGATAGGCCAGACCTGCATCCGAACTTTAAGCAACATCTACCCCCATATATCAATGGTCAATGGTTCTTGTCACCCTACTAACTCATCCAACAGTTTTTCATAACGCAGTCCACAGCTTTTGGCTATATCGCACTACATATATATCATTTTGGCACCATGTCTTAATGGTGAAGAATCACTTTGTTAATATTAAAAATCCTCTTATCCAGATTCCAGTCACTTAATCACTTAAATAACTAAAAGGGCACTCTGTGGAGTGCATACCTCGCCCGGATCCAGAATCGGATTTTCACCAAAATCGAATCAATTTGCTCTTGTCACACACCCAACCTGTTAAAGTTTGTCTGAATCCGTTCTTAACGTTTTAAAGATTATCCTGCTCACGAGACAAACAGACAGACACACAAGAAAAATGTCATGCAGAGCATGATACTTGCAAAATCCCAAAACAATTTGACCTTTAACAATAATTGGTGTTGAATTCAATGAACAAATCAGTGCTGGATTAACCATTAGGCAGCCAAGGCATGTGCCTTAGGGCAGCCAAAAATTCGGGCCAAAAATTATTTTCACATTAAATATTTGTCTTTTTTTGTATTAAATATTTTGTTCTTGAATCAGTTCATTTTTGTCTGGGTCCATTTCCATGAGCCCGAGATCTAATTTAAAAATTTTCAGGCCAATTCTCTAAATTCAAAATGTGCCTTAGGCCAGCCGAGGCTTAATCCGGCACTGGACTAAATATGCAACTCTCCTTCAATTTCAAGTCAATTGGATGAAAATTGATGACTTTAGAATTCGCCTAGGTTGACCTCAAAACAAGAATTGGTGATTGAATTCGTGACCTGATATGCAAATCATCTTCAGATTTCAAGTCAATCAGATGAAAATTGAGGATTTTAGAAATTTCCCCTAAGTGTGACCATTGGCCTATGTTGACTTTTGTCTTCATTGACCTCAAAAATAATTGGTGGTGAATTCAGTGAGCTGATAAGCAAATCCTCTTCAAATTTCAAGTCAATCAGATGAAAATTGAAGATTTTAGAAATAGACTCAGTTGCTGACCTTTGGCCCATGTTGACCTTTTGACCTCAAAAGCAATATGCTTCTTGCACATGCTTGACTAACTCCACCATTTGTGAAGGTTCGTGAACATCAGTTTAAAATGTGACCTGCAGACAATTGACATACAAACAAACAAACAGACAATCACAGAGGCAGACCACCCAATATATTTGCAATCTTCGATTTCACAGCAAGAATGGTCAAAACATAACGCTGTCCACCTTTGGTGGGGAGGTAAAATTATATAATTGCTTGCATCCTGCAAAGGGTGATAGTTGGCTGTTGATGCTTATGGTGAAACAAAAGCAAAATATACAGACCTTGAAACATTTAAGGACTATGTTTGCCTGATTAACACAGCTTATGCAACAAACATCTTGCTCAGTGTTTGTGGTGTGACATATTATGAATGAGAAGAAAAAAAAAATAAACTGCCATCTGTTTATTATTACTCACAGGAGGACAAAAATTCCTTGAGCTTGAAAACAAAAAACAAGGAGAACCAGCAAACGATGGTCTGAAACAATAACATTCATTTTTCAGGCAAAGCACATGACTGGGTGTGACACAATCCAATTTTTCAATGTGAAAAAGCCAATGTACCTCTTCAGGACAAAGCAAATCAAGGACAAATCCACCTTTCACAGCCCACAAAGACCTTTATCTCGAGATCAATGGAGTACTGCTCTCTCACCTATGGAGTGGTGCCATAGCACATCTGTCTTTCCTGGAATGACATCTCCCACAAGGAAATCAAAGCACAAGGACTGTTGATCTCACATCGCAGATAGGTCAGCGGCATTTTTTTTTTAACAGCCTCTCCTTTTGTTGAGCTCCTTTTACTCTCTGACCCCTCAGTTCCCCCAGGATGGACACATTCGTCACCAGTAACCATTTCCTGGTTAAACATCTGAACATAGGCATGCTGCTTACCTTCACTGTCTCGAAATTGATGGAACTGCCTTCAGAGGTGGTTATTTGCACTTATCCTTCAGAGATTCAGCAGGTGGTAAACTACCATCTCATGTCATCCCTCATCCCTAGCTTTGATGTTATCTATGCCCATTCATTCTACCAAACCCAACCCTCTAACTTGCGTTTACTGTGTTTCTTCCTTCTTCTATTTCCCTGTTAGCTCATCATCTGGCTCATTTTGACCAAATGTTGCCCCACTGCCCCATGTTAATTTGAAGCACTTCTTACCTCTGCCACAAAGGTGGACAGAGGTTATGTTTTCACCCCTGTTTCTGTCTGTCTTTGAGCAGGATATCTCAAAAAGTTGCAGATGGATTCTGACGAAACTTGGTGGACAGTTTGGGTGTGTGACAAGGACAAATTTGATTCGATTTTGGTGAAGATCCGGATCTGGATCTGTATGAATAGTTTTTTTAATTTTTCAACTTATTCTTTATCATTAAGAGATGGGGCAAAAAAATATTATAGCACAATATTTCAAAAGGTTGTGAACGGATTATAACAAGAACAAGCAGATTAGATTTTAGTTCAGGTCCGGATGTAGACATAAACTATCAGTGGGATACAAAACATAAACTGTTCAACTTGGCAGAGGTATATGCTCCACAGAGTACCATTCCATTTACGCTCTATTACCTTGCTTTTTCAGGGCCTCAATATTGTATGGAATTTACAACACACATATTATATATATATATAAGTGTCCGCAAAAGTCACCTAGGGATTTAGAAATTAATAACATTTCTGTTTTTAAATAATTTGTTTTTTTTTCTCTTCAAAATTTAGATTAACATTTGGAAATTAGCCATGGAAAAATTCACAACTGAACAAAGAACCAAAATCGTGGAATTTTATTTAAATTTATCGATCAATTATTCTCACCCAAAGAGCAGGGACACCAAATAATTTCGCGAAATTCAGAAATTTCTTGTCCATCACGTTATCCTGATTTGACGCCTCCCGATTATTTTATTTGGTTACCGAAAGGAGCGTGTGTACATCAATAAGCTCCATAAACTTCAGCAGCTCAAGACAACATCTTGCAGAAATTTGAGGGCTGCAGCGAGAGTTATTGTCCACTGTTATGGAAAATGCTGTCGAAAGAGCCTGTCTCTACGAAGCCGAAAATGGAGGACATCTAAGCTGCATCATTTTTCATAAATAAAGCAAATTTATCTCCATTTGTAAATTTTCCTTTGGTATAAAATAATTAAAAAACAGAAATGTTATTTAATCTCTAAATCCCTAGGTGACTTTTGGGACACCTGTTGTATGTATGTATATAGTATATATATATATATATATATATATATATATATATATATATATATATATATATATATCAACTCTGAGCACCAAGGATCAACTCTGAGCCCATTCCTGTTCGCAATGGTGATGGACAGGTTGACGGACGAGATCAGACTGGAGTCTCCATGGACTATGATGTTTCGCGGATGACATCATGATCTGTAGGAGAGAGTAGGAGCAGGCTGAGGCGAGCCTCGAGGGTGGAGGTACGCACTGGAGAGAAGGGGAATGATAGTCCGTAGGAGTAAGATGGAGTACATGTGCGTAAATGGAGGGAGGGTGGTGGTATGGTGCAGTTCCAAGGAGTTGAGGTGGGGAAGGTGGATGGGTTTAAATACTTGGATCAACTGTCCAAAGTAACGGAGAATGTGGTAGAGAAGTGAAAAAAGAGAGCAGGCAGGATGGAGGGGTGAGAAGAAGTATTGCACAGGAGTGGATTTGTGACAGAAGTAGCTGCAAGAGTGAAGGGAAAGTATATAAGATGGTAGTGAGACCAGCTATGTTGTATGGTTTGGAGAGGCGGCGGCGCTCTAAAAAAAGACAGGAAGCGGAGCTGGAGGTGGCAGAGTTAAAGATGCTGCGATTCTCGTTGGGAGTGACGAGGATGGACAGGATAAGGAATGAGTATATTAGAGGGACAGCGCAGGTAGGACGGTTTGGAGACAAAGTGAGAGAGGCGACATTGAGATGGTTTGGACATGTGCACAGGAGGGAAGCGGAGTATATTGGGAAGGATATTGAAGATGGAGCCGCCAGGCAGGAGGAGAAGAGGAAGACAAAGAAGAGAGGTTCATGGATGCGGTGAGGGGGACATGTGGGTGGTTGGAGTGTCAATGGAAGATGTGGAGGATAGAGCGAAATGGAGACGGTTGATCCGCTGTGGCGACCCCTAACGGGAGCAGCCGAAAGAAGAAGAAGAAGAAATATATATTATATATATATACTAGACGGTCCGTGAACCTGTTGGGTTCCCGTTGGAGAGCGGTTGATGAAAAAAATCATTTCAAGAAAAAATAGAATAAAAAGATAGCTCCAGTGAACTATACCGTGAGGTTGTTTACATTGATCAAATTCTCCCAAAGAGTGCTTGACTGAATTGGGAATTGATTTTTTAATAATTTTTTTGTTGCCCGATTTGAACAAAACTTGATATTGCGCACCGCAGGAGAATGGTGAGAAGGTGGCACTAAAATTTTTGCGTATCGTGTACCGTTTTGGCTGTATTTCGGGAACATACATACATACATACAAGATGAGAGTTTTAGTAATATACCAGACGACCCGTGAACCCGTTGGGTTCCCCGTTGTGACAGCGGTTGATAACAAAATCATTTCAAAAAAAAAAAAGAAGCTCTAGCGAACTATAGCCGAGGTTGTTTGCATTGATCAAACTAGCGCAAGCCAATCACGCAGGTGTGTATGTGTATATATATATATATATATATATATATATATATATATATTATAT
>CM068958.1:107511053-107519389 GCA_035128595.1 Eptatretus atami | reverse complement strand
TCCAACTTAAGAAAGACAGTTGTACTACTACTTACTCATGGAAATAGCTTGTGAGTTATGATCTAGGAAAATATTCTTGTGATGGAAAACAAAGTGTTTGATGCCTTGACTCAAAGAAAAATGTGATTTGGAATCGTCGATGGAAATATTTTTCCCTCCGGCTGATTCAAAATTTGCATGCTGTTGTACCATCTTGTTTACCCTGTGTACCCCACCCCATCCCTCTTGCTTTCACAGATATCATATCGGCTTTGTTCCCCACTATTTTGTACTTCCCTCTCCCACCCCTCTTGTCTCCTGCATTGTTATATGTTTCTGTGTATTAGCTCTTACACGAGCCTCGACTTGGTATACAAAAAAAATTACACTAGGTTATTGAAGTGTGAGTTTCAAGCCACATGGAATGTATTATTGCCTCATGTCATTATGCTTACCACGCACACCCATGAGAATCAGTTCGCAAAAATATCCCAATCTGATTCTCTGGCCGAAGGTTTTGCTTTTAAAACAACACACGAGGGAGTTATGGCTAATGTGATATCAGCCTTTCTAACAACAAAGCAATTTAGCATTGAGTCCCCATTATGAAAATTACAAAGATCACAAAATGAAGAAAACTAATATAGTTGAACTGAGGTCTCAAGTCGCAGGGTCTTGAATACGAGTGAAGATAAGCAAAGTAGGGACCAGAGTCAAACTCGATGTAAAGCCCAAGTGCTCCATCAATGACAAACAGAAACCAACAAATGAATATAGAATAACAAAATCCAAAGATTACAATTAAAGGATAATAATACAGTAATGGACATCACAGTTGGATAATAGCAACGATCTCTGACTTAATAACTTTACCACCTGGCATCAGTCGAACTGACAAAATTGACTGAAAATGTAATGACTTTACATGTTCCAAAATCAATTGAATTCCAGAGTTAAAATTACACTTTGACCAAACCACCTCGAGCAGCAAACCCACGAGGAACCAGCATCAAGAGCTGCCAGTAAAGATGGATGAAAAGGCAGGCATGACATCAATATATAATTAGCTCAGGTAAAAGAAGCCAATGGATGGCAACACATGCTGAGATGGACTGAACGTTTGTCTTTTGATGATGTGTTTATGCAACCTTTATGGTTGCATTCACCGAGACCTCTGGAAGAATGAAATGTGCAGCGGCACTGAAAAGACCTAAGGTGGGGTGGGATATCACCAACTGATCAAGGGCCATAATCAGGCCACACAGACTTTTTATTCAAAATATTGTTTCCTTCTCATGACTCAGATGCTACAAAAGAGCAAATAAAAGGATGTCAATATTGAAGGTGCAGGTGTATGGATGAGTTAGCTGTTAGTGTGTATCTAAAAGGAAGTTAGCAGTTGTCCAGCTTTGAAGATGTCTCACAGATTCTTTTAAAATATGGCATTTGAGGAATGGAATGCATTTGTTGTTTTTTTGTATACAGCGTCAATCAATGCTCGTTGAGGAGCTAGCAATAATACAGAATGGATCAGGACATAAAAGAACAAAAATAATAGGAGAAAAAGAGGGGGGGGGAATACACCATCAGCAGGGTGGAGGGACAAAATAGAGTGAGATTTGAACAAATAAGGGATGTGGGGAAGAATGAGGGCAAGGGAGGACACAGGGGGTGAACAAGACAGATCACGCACAAACTCTCAATCACATAAGTGGAAGGTAAAACTGGAAATAACGAAGAAGTGGGCTTGGGAGGGTTAATGGGGGTGAAAAGATCATGATTGTGGAGGACCTGAGATTGTGTTGAACAGCTGTCTTGTCGCCCTCAAGATAACAATGACATTGAAGAGACCATGGAAGTTGGTTCCACAGTGTGTGTGTGTGTGTGTGTGTGGGGGGGAGGGAAGAGAGGAATGGAGGTGAGCAGTAAGTCTGGTCTGGATTTTTGAGTCTCACCAGAAGGGAGTTACTGGCAGACTGGGTGCACACTGCAGAAACCTGGAGTTAATTGAGAGGGTGGGGGGGGGGGGGACAAAGCACAAAACACGGAGATAGCAGAGGCTGTAAGACCAGAAACGAGGTGGTAGAAAACAGAGACACAACTGTTTGCAATGTGAAAGTGATCGGCCAGAGACTCAGCTTTATCGTGGGAAATTTCATGACTTTTTAGGCCCTGGTTTCCACGGCGTCAAGCTGAGCAAGGTGTGAGGCAGGGATTCCAGCCCAGAGGGTGATCAGTACTCCATCAACCTGTGGGTGAAGGTCTTGTAGGTGGATAAAAGTTCTGGTGTGCCAAGGTAAGACTTTGCCCAGTAGGCAACTGGCTTTGGTAATAACAATAAGAAATGCTCGCAATGTTTTAGGAGGAATGACAAAAAGAATAAACTGAGTTGGCCAAGACAAAAGAAAGAATGGAGTTTTTGACAGAAAGAGGGAGCAGATATGTTGACTGTAGCACAGAAGAGGTGTAGCAGGATATAAATGAGAGACATTAAGTGGAACAGGAGTGGGATTGTCAGAAGGGAGAGTGCAAGAAATCATAATGCTAGTGAATGGTTCTTTAGAAACAGAAGAAGTGATTGGACATGATAATTCAGACGAATGAAATTTAGAAGCAGAAAAGAATGTTATGGGGAGGTGGAAAAAACCCAAACTTTCTTGAAGAATGCACTTACCTGGGCAATTTAGCAAATGTTGATGCTGACATGACAGTTCATCACAATTGCAAGCAATCATATCATTGGGGTGATCGAATCACTGTCCCATCACCAAATCCTGACATGACACAAATCATACCCTCTCTCAAACAAAATGACAGCCAACAGTAATAGGGTGGGGTTTGCCATTGACGTGAGACATGTCACCAGAAGCCGAAGTCCAGAGTGAGAAAATCTTCATGCATTGAGTTGCTGCTTCAGGTTTTAACCTTGCATCGCTTGACATGAACAATGCAACAAATAATGCCCTCATCACCAATTGCTGCAAAGTAACGCTTATCACAGCTTGTTTTAGATTTGAACCTCCAACCTCTGGGATGCAAACCTCATTTTCTTTCTCAGTCCTGCATAATATAATACAATATATAATAAATATATATCCATATTTCCAAGTGTTTGTATGGTTGTGTATTTGTACGTTATTCTTCCACGGCTGAACCGTAGCATCCAGAGCGCCCAAATTTGGATGTTGGTACTTCGGAATCTGGACAAGGTTTTAAAGGTCCACAGAACCAGAAAATCATGGTTGGTTTAGATATGGCTTCACTTGGCATTGAATTGTTCATTTATTGAATAAATATCTTGGAAGGAAGATTTTAATGTTTTTTTGGTATCTTTTTATGCCCAATTGGCCTGCCACCCCAACCCCCCCCCCAAAAAATGGAGATTTGATTCCGTCATATATCACATGACCTACCACGTCATCTCGAGGATACTTTTTCTGTGGGACTTGTGCTTACGTGCGGCCTTCATACTATCTAAACTATGTAAAATCTCAGAATGCCTGTTAGATGTATTGTCACTGGTTGTATCAATATAATCAAAGATGGTGTGAGTGTGCATGTTTCCCCACAAGATCCAGCTGTAAGGAAAATATGGAGAGTCAAGGTAAAACTGACCAGAGGAAAGTCCCATGGCCCAAACTGCTTCAAGCGCCCATTTTGAAGATAATTCCTATGACACTGGCCTGTATTCCCAGTTTGGGATGAGAAACTTGAAGCAATCGAAAGCCGACGCAATCCCCATAAAGATTAGAGATACTGCAATTCTAATCTAATGGAAAATATGAAAAAGGATAGAACAGCTGCGGAAAACCACGAGAAACTGAGGGTAATTTAGCATTCTTTTTATATTTTTTTAACCCAGCATTTCTATTTAACATTGGCCATGATTGCCACTACTTTAGTATGCAATCAGTAACTTTCTACATTACGTATCAGACACACGTACAGGTACAGCCGTATAAGACACATGTAAAGGAACAGCCATATCAGGCACACGTACAGGTACAGCCGTATCAGGCACACGTACAGGTACAGCCGTATAAGACACATGTAAAGGAACAGCCGTATCAGGCATACGTACAGGTACAGCCATATCAGGCACACGTACAGGTACAGCCGTATCAGGCACACGTACAGGTGTAGCCGTATCAGACATTTGGTAGAGATGCAGTGGTAAGCAGTGCTAAAAGTAATATATGTGTCGCTTCTATGTGCCAAGCAGATAGATAATCTACAGAAAAAGAAAAAACTATGAAATGTTGAAGTTATGTTTAATCTCCATGACAATGGTGCATAGTTTGACAGCAACAAACAACTTTCACATTTTAATGCTGAGTTTTGCGGACGTCTGACCCCGCAACCCCCCAACCCTGCCCCTCCAAACACAAGTCCTCACTTTCCCTTCCCAACCAACCCTAAGGCATTTATCCCCTCCTTGTACTCAAGCCTTCAAACCTCCATGTCCCACTCCCACCGAAAGTCCTCAAACCACCCCCTCCTCCCCCACCAACACCCCTTCCAAAGATGTCCCATATTTACACTCATCCTCCTCCATGTCGAAACAGCAGAAGATGTAACGTTTTCTGCTCCCCTATCATGTTACATCTGACTTCACAGAAACGTGTCAGGGGGCATTCAAAAATTACATAACGCATTTTTTGCCCAAATCTGACACCCCTCCCCCTATTTCATACCTTAATCCTGGGATGATATTTATCTGGTTGTTGTGTTTTTTTTTCAGTTACTACGAACTATATTTGAAAAAGTACATTAAGTGTCTTCGGGTTGGAATAGCAATGATGGAATTCAAATAAAGCGATCAGTGGGGTACAAAATGTAAATGTAAACTACAAATTGTAAGTATTGGATTATCTTCAAAAAGTTTCAGAAGTTCTTTCAAAATTACATGAATGTAAATTGTTTGTATTCCTATTCGTTATCAGCATCAACGTAAGCACGTACGTACTGTACTGTTGCCCCGGCAGTTGTGCAGTTATATTCAATCAGTGCCAATTAACCTGTTGTACATCACACACCACGCGTACATGTACGTTGTGAGGATGGTACCATCTGAAATGGCAATAATCATCGACACGTCCAGTATTGGAATGTACATTCAGACACGAGATTAAAAAAATATATTTTTTTAACTGATTCTCCACCATTTTGAGATGCGGCCAAAAACGATATATTGCATGATATTTCAAAAAGTTGTGGATGGATTATGACAAAACGAGGTGGATGAGATGGTTAGGTGACAAGAACAAGCCGATTCGATTTTGAGTCAGATCCAGCCCATCAGTGGATACAAAACGTGAACTGTTCAGCTTGGTGTAGGTATGCGTTCTACTGAGTGGTGTTGTCATTACTACAAGAATTACAGAGAAGTGTAACATCAAAATACCACTAAACTCCACATTTACCACTTTCCAGATGTTATTGCCGAGTCTTTCTTGGACATTGTCCTGATTGTTGTGAATTCCAGGTATTTCATGAACGATGTCATCCCCAATTTCCACCTCGGGTTCATACATGTATGGTCTGACAGCACCTTCTACCTCACGATTTTGATTATCGTCATAATCTGAGGATTCTTGATCGGAAAAATCTTCATAAAATTCACTTTCTGACGAGACTGAAGCGAGTTGTGCGGCTATTATTATTTGCGTGCTGAGACCATTTTTCCCTCGATGACGTCATCTGCATATGACGTCAAGACCATCGTTGTTTTCTGGAATTTTTAGGGGGGAGGTACCCGCTAGGTTTGCTTTTTTAAACTTTAACACCTCAAAATAATTATTACAATTAAAAACCACATTCAGTTCTTTGGTTATCTATCTATAATTCCAGCAATCTCTGTGTGTGTGTGTCTGTTTGTGTGTGTGTCTGTGACCGCTGTTTCTCGACAACCACTGGTCCGATCTCATTTGAAACTTGCCAGGTATATTGCTGGGACCTGAGGATGTGCCTTTTTAAGGTTTGATATTAATCGGACAAGTGCCTCAAGTTTGGCCATTTATTTACCAAACCAATGACAAGACACGTTGTTGCGTGGCGTGGCGATGGGGAAGGGAAGCTCAGCTGCGTTCGCCATTACGGTTACGACGTACGGACTTCCGGAGAGTGATGACTTCGTGTATTGTAATAATTTCTCGATTTCTTATGCGCATTTATAGATAAACACAATGCCCCAGTTATGATCGTTTTCATATTAGACGGTGCATAAATTTCGGTAACATCGAGTGCTGGTATGCTCCGAACCAGGAAGTAAATTTTTTTCTCTCTCTTCTCTTATCTTTTGTTTTTTTCCTTGCCACGAACATTGCGAAAAGGTAAAATACGTTGGCGCTAATTGAATAATTGGGTATTAAAACTAAATTGCGAATAATCGTAACTGCGAATAATATGCGAACCGCGTGGTACGGGCACGCGAGAGCGAAGAGAACGGCCTGTGTGGTTGTTGTTTGTTGCTCGCGGTTTGAATATTTATTTATTTATTTATTTTTATTTTTTTTACGGGCACGTACTAGTCTATCTAGAATTCCAGCAATCTGTGTATGTCTGTCTGTCTGTCTGCGACCGCTGTTTCTCGACAACCACTGGTCCTATCTAATTGAAACTTGCCAGGTATATTGCTGGGGCCCTGTGGATGTGCCTTTTCAAGGTTTGATATTAATCGGACAAGTGGTTCCCAAGTTATGGCCATTTATTTACCAAACCAATGACAGGACACGGTGCTTTTTTGTCATGATTGACGTCACAATTCTTCTTCTTTTTTTTTATTGTTTTAATTTTTATTTTTCCACGTACGGCCACGCACGTACGGTCCCGCAATAGTTATTTAACAAGGCCAAATGTGTCCAAGAGCCGCGTCATAAAGGTTTTGTCTTCACCAGAAGAAGAAGAAGAAGAAGAAGAAGAAGAAGAAGAAGAAGAAGAAGAAGAAGAACGACAAGGACAAATGTGTCCAAGAGCCGCGTCATAAAGGTTTTGTCTTCACCAGAATAATAATAATAAGAAGAAGAACAAGAAGAACAACGCGGAGCTCTCTTCAAGCCAGCGTTCGCAACGCGACGCGGCTAAAAATCAATATCATCACATCAAAAATAACAATTTATTTTTTCTGATTCTGTGGCCCTTTAAACTACCACACATTTGTCTTGATGTCCATTTTGAGGCCACCAAACTAAAAAGGCCGTATAAAGTGTATATTTGGATGTGGGGTCAGGCAGTGCTGCCACCGGCCCACAGGGTAAAGGTAACCACCATGAGGCCAATAACTCCATAGCTTTTCAATGGATAAGTTGGAGGCCAATAACTCCAACACATCCCAAAACCACCACCGGGGAAAGGCTCACCCAGCTAGCTCACTTCCGTGTTCAGGCCTCGAGTGAGTATGTTCTTATACACTGCCTGGGATTTTTCCGGGAGGGATCGAGCAATATGTTTTGTGAAGATCGTAGGTTGAGGTTGTCGTGATTTGTTGTACATATTTAAAAATGTTAAAAATAAAAAAAATAAGTAAAAAGGAGGGAAAGCTGTCCAAGCGCATTTTGCAACGCCCAATATTGCTAATGTATACGTACAACATTAGACCAACATTCACCAATTCATCATGCAGGAAATATTTATTAAATACACATTTAATTGAATATCCCTGAAGAGCACCAGGTACTTCAGCTGGTATAATATAATATGGGCTGGCTGGAAAATGCATAGTAGGGGTGGGCAACCTGTGGCCTATGAGACACTTGGGGTCCATAATGCATGCTCTTTAAGCGCCCTGGTTTTACATTTTACAGGACCCAAGTTGTGTGAACAAATCTCTGCAAGGTCCTCAATCAAAAGTTGACAATCTTTTGCATTAACATTTGCAATCGTTTATTATATTCTTCATGTTTACATAATGTCTCATATTTTGTATGGTTGTATGTTACCAACCATATGTCTCATTGGAGTGTCACACCAACACCCTTCTTAGCGGTCGGGGGTCGAATGTCAGGGCGGTCGGGTCAAAACTTTCAAATTGCGATAAAAACGCCATTTCAAATCCGATTGACTTCCAAGTTATGATCATGACCAAACTAAGTGCTATAACTCATTAAACAGTCGCACTATCAACTTATAAGAACCAAATTGATTTCCAGGTTTTTGTTTTTTCAGAGATCATGGAGATATGACAGTTATTCCGGCAATTTCTTGCTCAACGAGCAATTTCATTTGTTTGTTTGTATACAGGATATCTCAAAAAATTGTGAACAGATCTGGATGAAATTTTGTGGACAGGTTGGGTGTGTGACAAGGACGAACTGATTCGATTTTGGTGAAGATCCGGATCCGGATCCCACGACTAGAAT
>CM068958.1:107491053-107508553 GCA_035128595.1 Eptatretus atami | reverse complement strand
GAAGAAACAAAAGTCTGATATCACTCCCAAATCAAATGCGACTGATTTGGACTTTATGCACTCGATGTTACCAATGCTTTGCAAAAGAAAAAAAAACTTCAGGCCAGCTAAGAAAAGATGAAAACAGGTCAAGAGCTAAAGCACACAGAAGAAGAGTTTTGGAGGAGTAGGGGGAGGATAAAAACTAGAAGAGGTATAAACGATACAGACTGCCTAACCATTGCCATTTACCTTGACATCAGTCCCTAAATCAGTCATTGTCCATTTCTTCTCCTTTACTATCTAACACTCTCCTGAACCAATAATCCCCAGCAAGTGCAACTGTTTCCACGTCCATCGCCAACTGGATGTTAACCAAGGATGATGGATTCTGGGCATAAATTGGGAGATTCGAAGTTCCTCTCAGCAGTATCTAGAGTTGGTCAATTCGATTCTTTGATGGCCAAATTGCCAGCATACATGATGTTGATGAGAAATCTTTTTGTTGATAAACACAAAATATATTTAAATAATATATACATCTGCACACAGGCAGACATGCACATGTACACATTCATGCAAACACACATGCACTCACGTGTAGACACAAATACAGTACTGCTGCACACACACTTTATGGACCATTCATCTGACGAGGATACAAGTGCATTAAAAAGTGTGTGTGGTGTAGTGTAGTGTGTGGTGTGTGTGTTTACTGCATCTTCAACCATTATCGATGAGTGCTAGCACTCAACAAGCAAGTGCTTGCAGACAGGACAGCCAACGTAACATCCACCTCCCCTTTCTTGTGTCACGGAATGTAAAAGAAGCAGGTTGAACTGAGTCAATGCAAGGCAGTATTATGTTCAAAGTAACAGATAAATCGTATTCCCCTTAGGCTTAGACGATACCTTACTAAAATACGCAATTTGGTGTGTCTTTCTGTCTGACGGTTTTTTGACCGCGATATATTCGGTGGTTACTTAATCCAATTGCAACCAAACTTGGCAGGAGGACTAAGGGTCACACGATGGAGGTTGTAGCGATTTAACTTGCCCCCCTCCCAAAGGAGGGTTTGCACCTTACACGAACTCCGTGTTGAGGTGTATCATAAGTTATCATGGCCTTGATGGGGCACACCTTCCGGACATAAAAAAAAATTATTATGACCACAAACGTTTCATTCAATTCTGTCCAACGTACAATTCCATTTTTAAACAGTAACTAGTAAACTAGAAGAGGTTTGGAGGAAACTCGACATGATTAAGGGATTCGATACTCATCACGTCTCCCTCAGATGAACGGATCAGAGCCATCTTGACTTGCTAGGCCTCTAGATAAGCGGCAACGATCTTTAGCTAACAGCTGCTTACATGAGTCGTAACATGAATGATGGAGGTTGTAGCGATTTAACTTGCCCCCCCCTACTCAAGGGGGTGTTCCGCCTTGGGAGAAGTCCGCATTAAGGTGTATACCCGTTAAGGTCTGCATTAAGGTGTATACCCGTTAAGGTCCGCATTAAGGTGTATGACCGAAGTCGACTTGAGCATGAATTTGTCATTTGTTTCGTGTGACAGTGACGATTCTTCACAAAAGACACAGCAAGATCTTGACTATCCAGCAGTGAATGCTATAAGATGGGTCCCCAACTGAACGTCCATCCGAAGGATGACACACACACACACACACACACACAAACACACACACCTTGTTATGCATCATCCTGCTTGTGAAGTACCAATACAACAGTTTATAGTCAGGTCGGCAATTGAACCCAGGATAGTCAGCTCAAAGGGAAGTGTGCTGCCTCTGCACCATCCTGTCAGAGTTTGAAAGTTAAAGAGAAGGTAAATCCTCGCCAGGCTATCAAGTACTTGAGGAATACATTATTCATGTTATCCCTCTTGTATACACAGGAGGTGATTGCAAGTGGACAGCAAAGCCTGGCTCTAAAAAATAATTTTAAAACAATAAAACAGGAGGGAGAAAAAGAATGAGTGAGAATAACAACTGGGATGAAGGAGGTATAGCCCGTGTTACCTTCTCAAAAACAATAGGACACGTGAGTTACAGTTTATTGCTTTTAACAAAAAGCAAATGTTTTGGGGCCGGCATTATTACAAGGGGCAATTGAGTTTGTCTGATGATTTAACTATCCACAAACGGTGTATATGAACCCAGACATCACACAATTGCATTTTCTTATGAATACAAATAATAATCAACAACTCCAATGAGTTTAAAATAAAATAACCAGCATAGATAGTCGTGCCATAATCAATTTAATAAAATGAGTGTTTGATAGCTTGTAAGATAGTACTGGGATTTTGAAAATGGAAAATGAATATTGTTGAATTGTGACAATCGTCGAGCATGACAACCCAGGTGCATCAACATTTTCATGCCCAGTTGGTGGGATAGCGGCCAAACCCAGGAATCTGTACAATCTATCTATACGATAAGAGGAGCCGTGCATGTGGCTGTGGTGTGCGTGCGTGATCCAGCCATTGGTTGGACAGTTCGCCTGACTCCACCGACAATTTCTATACGATGGCTACCAATTTAGGAAACCTTTAGAATTGCCTTTTCTCTCAAGCAGCGCTTTTACTGCGGAGGTTATGCATGTTTGCTATTATTTCTGACTATTTTCTCAAATTGTGAGTTGAACAGCTGACTGTGTTAGACGGGTTTTTGAAGTCGGTGACAGCATGACAGGGGAGCAGAAAACGTTACGTATTCCGCCGTTTTGACGTGGGAATGCCGGATTGCTTTTATGAGCAGTCGGAGGGTGAGAGTAAAGTTGGGACAACTTTGGAAGGGGGAGGGGGAGTTGAAGACTTTCGGTGGGAGGAGCGGCATGGGTGGGGTTTGAAGGTTTGAGTGTGGGGAAGGGATCGATGCCTTAGGGTCGAGAGGGGAAGGGTGAGGACTTGGGGTTGGGGGGGAGGGTGGAGGGTGAGGAGCATAGATGGGACAGAGTTGTGAGGGGGAGGCTGAGACATTTTTGTTGAGGAGTTGTCAGAATTGCATGTGTGTGTTTACTCAGTAAAAATGTGTGTGTGTGTGTGTGTGTATGCATGCGCACGTGCATACGTAACACTGTGGGTGGGGGGAGGGCGACGCAATCACCTTATGGGAAATATGCTATTGTATAGCCTACTACAAAAGGAGCCATGCATCCATGCGCATTCTCGACCCCTCTATATCTTTAGACACCTTGACACCTCGAAGATCCATTCATACCCTAAGACTGTTTAGAACATTATGACCCTTCAGACCCCAAAGACACTCAAGACCCTCAAGGTCCCCCCAAGTCCCCTTAAGACCCTTTGGACTTTTATACCGCTTAAGTCCCTTGACTCCCTTTAGATCCCTCAGACCTTAACACCAATTAGACCCCTTACACTCTTCAGATATGTGAGACAGCTTGGACCCTTGACTCTCTAGAGCAGGGGTCTCCAACCTGCGGCCCGCAGGCCACATGCGGCCCCTTAGATGGATTTATGCGGCCCGCGGTGCCATATTAAGTTTACATTACAATGCGGCCCGCGATACTGCCAATTTGTCAGGGTCAATGATCAAAGCGTTCTGTAATTTTTATTATGATTTTGATTCATATTAGACACATGTGTTTTTAACACGATTATTCATTTATCATATTCGTTGGCAAGAAAAATATATTCAGCACTAATTTTTGTTTAAATTTCTGCATATTAATTATATATATATTTTTTTCTTCAGAATTTAGCGTCTTTTTTTGGTGCGCGCCCTGCCGCCCCTCACCACTTTGGTTTTGTGGCCATCCGCCCAAAAAGGTTGGAGACCCCTGCTCTAGACCTTGAAACCACTTGGACGTTTTTACATGCTTGAGAGATCATACAATTTCGACCAGGCGTACAACCAAGCAAACATCTGTAGTCTTCTTGCAAAACACAGATTACTTTTTCAACAAGTAATGCGCAAACTCGACCCACCCAGAGGGTTGGTACTCTGCTTGTGTATCAAAAGCATCCTTGCCAGGACAGCACTGCAACAATGCCAACTTCCAGGAACTGAACTATGGAATGATTTTGTCATCTACATGTAGGACAACTGTAATTGCTGTATTATACAAATCCCTCTTATTATCCCCATGCTTTTTTTTTTTTTTTAAAGGGGGACAATGGAATCGGTTATCCTGTCCGTCACGCTATCTCCTCCTACAGGGTTGGGCAGAAATTCACCAAACTTAGTATGATCACGACATGGCACGAAGGTGCAGGGGCAGTATCATTTTTGGCCCCGCCCCCTGGGGTGGGGTCAAAAGGTCAAATACCAAAAAACTCAATTTCAGGCACGTTTTAAAACATTTTTTAATGAAACTTTGTACATACAATCAACAAAGGGGGACACATGAAATATGTAAGATTTTTTTGCTTTGATGACCGATTCATGCCCCAGAGTGGGGGCTTAGGGTCACAGACGTCAAAATGGGGGGGGGGGGATTTAACTCAAAATTTGATATTGGATCAATCCTGATGAAACTTTATAACATCTTTACCTCTGCCACCGAAGGTGGATGGAGGTTATGTTTTCACCCCTGTCTGTTTTTTATGTGTCGCATATCTCAAAAAGTTATGGATGCATTCGGACGGAATTTGGTGGACAGGTTTGGTGCAGGACAAGGAAGAATTGATGATATTTTGGTGAAGATCTGGATCTGGATCGGAGAATTTTTTTAATTTTTAAAAGTGCTTCTTCACCAATGAGAGATGGGGCTAAAACGATATACAGTATTGCATGATTTTTAAAAAGTTGTCGACAAATTATGACAAAACTATGTGGAAGAGTTAGTTAGGTGACAAAAACAAGCCGAGTCGATTTTGGTTCGGGTCTGGATCCAGATCCGGCCTATCAGTGGCATACAAAACATAAACTGTTCAAACCTTGTGGAGGTATGCGCTCTACCGAGTGCGTTCTATTTCAACTTTGCTTTAGGTGGGGGGCATGGGGATTTGTTATGGCGTGCCATCGACTTCGCTCTAATTTTCCTAATTTTTTTTTAGATTTTCATTCAATTTCTTTTTAGTCAGTTCCGAAGGAAGTGACTAATAAAATGGGGGTCCATGCCCGCCCGCCCGTCCGTCCATCCGCCCGTCCACAATCTTTCGATCATTATTCTGCAACCTGTGGTCAGAATGACTTGAAACTCGGAGGGATGATACTTGGAGAGATGCCGCAGAACCTCCCGCAATAAAATTTCACATTTGTCACCAATTGACTTAGTTAATTAGTCTCATCAAGTAATCTTCAAAGTCCTAAAACTCGTAGACTATTCATAGTTTTTGCTTCTGGTTTGGTATAATGGTCCTATAGAACAATGTCTACAGCTTGCCTGGAGCGATTTTTCCGAATTTTTGGCCAGGAGGAAAGATAATGAGTCTTAATGAGTATGAAGTTCATTAGGACCAATTAGTCTTCAAAGTCCTAAAAATCCACGAGTATTCGTAGTTTTTGCTTTTTGTATGGTATAATGGTTCTATGGAACAATGTCTACACCTTATCGCAGCATTTTTTTTTTCTGAATTTTTGCCCAGGAAGAAAGATAATGAGTCTTAATAAGTATGATGTTCATTCGGGCCGGAATAAAAACAATGAAAGTTAATGAATATATACAATATCGATGAAGTCGGAAATGACCAGGGCCCACGGGACGTATGTTTTTTAATGTACCTTTCAATTTAACAGAAGAGCAAATTGGTTAACAATTCCTAACTTCCAGGATTATATTATTTAAAGGTCAATGGCAAGTGATGTAATATTGGAGTTCAGTAAGTGTTCAATCAATCTGATCGGTGTCTAAACTTTATCCTCCTCTTTATTTTTTAAGACAACTCCCACATTAAAAAAACCCCTTCAAATGCCAATTTTACATAATCACCATTAATGTAGGATTACAAAAAAAAGGAAAATAAATGTAGGGGTTCGAACCCCTCTCCCCACACTCCACCAATCCCAACACTTGGTGATCAACTTAATTGTTCATTCTCATGACTGCAAACACATTATTGTATTGTTCAAGTTGACATATGAGGTAAAACTCAACTGACACTTTATACTCAGGCTGTCCTCTACCAAAACTACCCACAATCACCCCCCCCCCCCGAACTAAACTATGCTCAACCCCCACTCCCCTACCTAACTACCCACCATCCATCCACCCCCCCGACCCAAAACTACCCACCCTCCCACCCAACCTAAACTATCCACAACCTCCCCGACCTAGACTCATGACCTTCCAACCTCCCGACCTATATTCACCACACTATCACACTCCTCCACCCCCTCATCAAAACTACCCACTCTCCCACCATCCACCCCCCCCCCCCCAAGCTAAACTTGCCAACCTCTCACCCCCAACCTAAACTACTCAACTTCCCACCCCGACCGAGACTCACCACCTTACCAGCATCCCATCCCCCCCTCCACCCACCGACCTAAACTCATGACCCTCAAACCCCCTAAGATAAACTCACCACACTCCCATTACCACTCCATACCCACACCCCCGATCAAAACTCACAAACCTGCCACCCCCCCCCCCCACCAAAACTCACCACGTTACAACCCACCCAACCAAAACTACACACCTCACACACCAATCTAAAGTACCCACAATATCACCCCCACCCTCGACATAAACTACCCTCCACCACACCTTCCCCAACCTAAACGCCCCCCCCCCTCCTGACGTAAACTCACAACAATCCCACCCATCCCCGAACTAAACTACCCACTTTCCCAATACACCACCAAACTAAACTAAACTACCCATCCTCCCAACCCCTCAAACCAAACTACCCACTCGGCAACCTCACAGAAACTACCCACCCTCCCAACCCCCCAAACGAAACTACCCACCTCCCACCCAACCTAAACTACCACCCTCCACCCAAACCCAAACTACCCACCCTCCCACACCAAACTACCCACCCCCTCACCCTAACATAAACTACCCACAATTCGAACCTTCCTGACCTAGACTCTCCACCCTCCCACCTGTCTCGACCCGATCTCCCCACCCTTCAATCCCCCTTCCCTTGCCCGAGCTAAACTCACTCCCTCCCAGCCCCCTCGACCTAAACTAATGACCCTCCAACCCCCTGACTTAAACTCACCACACTCCAACCGCCCACCCCCTCCTAAACTCACTAACCTCCAACCCCCCCCTAAACTCACCACAATACCACCCACCCCCTGACCTGAACTACCCACCCTCATACCCCCTGGACCTAAACTACACACAATCCCACTACTCGCTGACTTACGACACCCACCATACCACCACGCACCCCACCCCCAACTAAACTTCCCACCCTACCACCACGCACCCCGCCCAACCTAAACTTCCCACCCTACCACCACGCACCCCGCCCCAACCTAAACTTCCCACCCTACCACCACGCACCCCCCCCAACCTAAACTTCCCACCCTACCACCACGCACCCCGCCCCAACCTAAACTTCCCACCCTACCACCACGCACCCCGCCCCAACTAAACTTCCCACCCTACCACCACGCCCCGCCCCAACCTAACACTTCCCACCCTACCACCACGCACCCCGCCCCAACCTAAACTTCCCACCCTTCCACCACGCACCGCCCCAACCTAAACTTCCCACCCTACCACCACGCACCCCGCCCCAACCTAAACTTCCCACCTACCACCACGCACCCCCGCCCAACCTAAACTTCCCACCCTACCACCACGCACCCCCCCCAACCTAAACTTCCCACCCTACCACCACGCACCCCGCCCCAACCTAAACTTCCCACCTACACCACGCACCCCGCCCCAACCTAAACTTCCCACCCTACCACCACGCACCCCGCCCCAACCTAAACTTCCCACCCTACCCCACGCACCCCGCCCCAACCTAACTTCCCACCCTACCACCACGCACCCCGCCCCAACCTAAACTTCCCACCCTACCACCATGCACCTCGACCTAAACTGCCCACGGACGTAAATTACCCACCCCGACCTAAACTCAACACTCTCATAGCACCCTCGACCTAAACTCATGACCCTCCAACCCCCTGACCTAAACTCACCACCTCCCAACCCCCATCCCGAACTAAAGTCACTAACCTCCAACCCACCAACCTAAACTCACCAAATTACACCCATCCCCCAAACTAAACTACCCATCCTCCCATCTCCTGGACCTAAACTACACACAATCCTACCACCCCACCCCAGCCCTGGCCAACCTAAGCTACCAACCCGACCACCATGCCCCAGACCTAAACTCTCAAACTACCACCATGCTCACAACCTAAACTACCCACCTCTCACCCCGACCTAAACTACGCAAGGACCTAAACTACGCACCCCAACCTAAACTCACCACACTCCACCGACCTAAACTACTCACCCTCCAACCCCCCCCCGACCGACGTCCACCAACCCCCCCCCCTCCCGACTCACCACCCTCCATCCACCCTCAACCCAGGTTCCCACTCTCTCAACCTAGGTTACCTATCTTCCCAACCCACCCCCCCCCCCCGACATAGGTTCCACACCCTCTCACCACCACTAGACCTAAACTCCCACCTTCCACCCCCCCCCGACCTAAACTCACCACCCACCACACCCATGCCGACCTCTTCATGCCCCACCCCCCCTCCCCTTCCCAACCTAACATAATATTAACCTCCCCACCCTTTCCCCACAACTTAATCTTCCAGCCCTCCCACCTAACCTGTCCACCTTAACCTCCCAATCCTCCCCGACACCCCATTTAACTTATACAACCTAACCCTAACCTACCCCCCACCACCACCCCCCAATCATCCTCCCTAAAACAAACAAACACAAATGGACATTCACTCACACCTTCCGAAGATGACCTCAAGATCCAACAGCCCTCCACTCCACACCCTCTCCCCACCTCCTCCGACCACAAACTGAGTCAAAGCTTTCTGGCCTCACAATCCATGTGATATCCACCCCCCCCCCCATTTTTCTCCCCTCCCGTCTTTTTCTGATCTTTGTTTCCGTTTCATTCGGTTTTGTTTCCGCTTGTCCTTGTCACCGTTTATCTCTCCATTTTTCCCCTCTCCCTTCATTCGTCCCTTTTTATCCGATCTCTCTCTCTGTCCCTCCATTTAATCTTCCTCTATCGTGCCACCTCTCCATCCTCTCGGACCTGTTTTCCACCTCATTCCTCCCCCCAACCCACTCACCTCTTCGTGTACGACCTTTCTGTCACCGTACACGGCGGAAGAGACGCGGAAACACGGCGACACGGGCTCGGAGCGGGCGTCGCCTCTGCAGCTTCGGCGGAGCGCGATGGCCGCGGAGGGAACGTGCGAGAGAGAGAGAGAGACAGAGAGAGAAAAAAAGTGCTGGTGTCGCCCTCTGCCGTGTGGACGTCATCTTGGCTCCCCGTCAGAAAAACGTCCAACTCAATAATAATTTCTCTCTGATCTGAGTACATCGATGAATTCGTCGTGTGGTGATTTCATATCAAAGCTAAACAAGCCCTGTTCGCAAATCACCGAGAGGTTTCCTCAACATTCCAGTCCAAATGGAAATCGAGGCTCGTCAGAGTTAAACGACAGAAGGGATTGAAACACACTCGTCATGTGAAACTGAACGACCGAATGCAGATTCGGTTTGGAGCAACAGTCGACGAAACATCACCGGTTGGTCCGGTGGACAACGTGAGGTGACGGTCAAGCACAGCCTTGAAGGCCTCTGCACTGGCAAAGGGATAGCAATACTGGACCAGCATTTAAATCAAGCGAGCTAGGAGACTCTCCAGGGAGGACAAAATGGAGAGGGAAAGAGTGGAATCAGGTGGGAAGCTTGGAATGAGGGATTTTGACGAGGAATGGATTCCCTGGATGAAGGAAGATGTGACTTTTTTTGGGGCCTGGAGCGGTGGGTGGGAAAAAATCTGGGAAGGTGCAAAGAACAGTGTTCAACCGGCAGGGAACTGTTGAGCCTGCTGATCTGTCTGCAGTGAGAGACCCTGTGTCTCAGGTTATTGATGGGAATTACCGATGATACCCAAAGTTTTGGCCTCCACGACTTCCAGGAGTGTAAGAGAGGTGCCGGCCCAAAGGGAAAGACTAATACACCATTGAGCTATACCCAAATGCTGTGTGTGTGTCAAAAAACATACACACACACATACACACACACACACGTACACACACGTACACACACACGTACACACACATACACGTACACACACACACACACACACAACACACACACACACAACACAACACACACAACCTGGTGTTGGCTCAGTGGTTGGGTGCGGCTTGGGATCCTTGGGTCCTGAGTTCAAGCCCCGTCGGCCGCTGAATTAATACACCAGGGGTTGACTCAGCCTGTCATCCTTCCGAGGTCGGCGAAATGAGTACCAGTTTCAGTGGTGTGTACTGTAGAGGGGCACTGCATCAGCAACACAGTTGCGTCTCAAGAAATGATAGCTACCCCGGCAGCTTAGCTGCCATATGACCACCCCCCCCACACACACACACACACACACACACACACACACGTACACACACACACACACACACACACACCTGGTGTTGGCTCAGTGGTTAAGGGCTGTCACACCTTGACGATTTAGCCAGCGTATGCCGATTTATGAAAAAATTGTCTAAAACGCTGGCACACGTCGAATACGTTATGGGTACGTTTTGTGTACGTTAGGTGCACGCTGAAAAACACTACCATAGGTCGTATTACGCTGGTTTAAAACGTTGTACTTTTGGTTGTCCAAAAAATTTTGCATGCTTGAAATTTTCCGACGTACTCGGCGTTTGGCTCACACGTTCCGCTACGCTGGCCATAAGTTGTAGGCACGTTATGCGATCGTTGACACACGTTGATTGTATGTTACTCATAAGTCGAAACACGTAGAGGTAACATTCGCGTACCCGAAACTTATTTCTAACCTATGAGTAACGTTTTGTAAGCACGCTACACGAACGTTGTTCACACTTCGCAACACGCTACTTGAAAGTTCCTCATACGTCGAAACACATCAAAGTATGTTTAGGGTACCCGTGACTTATTTATAACCTATGAATAACGTTCTTGGGAATTATTACGCTATGCATACGCTAGACTATCGTTGGGCATAGGTTGTGGACGCCTAAAACACGATAAACAATCGTTGGTATAACTTATGTATAAGTTCTCGAAGCGTTCTGTGTTCATTACTAGTACATTATGCATTTGTCAAAGTCGTTTTTAATACTTTAAAAAGTAAAACAAAGAAATATTTCATCGTGGGAATGAGGAAAAAAAATTAGCCGAAAAGAACATCGAACAATGTGGCAAAGTAGTCTCCTATTCGTGGACGATAAGAGGATCCATCATCACCCACACCCTCCCCATCACGCTCACCTACTACTACTGACATGGACCTACTACTACTACCAATACTACTACTACTACTGACATAGACATACTACTACTACTACTACTACTACTACTGACATAGACATACTATACTACTACTACTACTACTACTACTACTACTGACATAGACAAACTACTACTACCAATGCTACTACTACAACTACTACTACTATTACTACTGTCACGCACACCAACTTCTGCTAATAGTATTACTACTACTGATACTACTGGCATTGACATCTACTCAACATGGAGTCTGGAACAATGATGGGTTCCTCTTGTGAAGCCCATTTGTATATACCAATTCCCCTTAATGCTGCCAATACGCCATTACACGGTAGATGTAAGTTAGAAACACGTTCAGTAAGTGCTGTAGTCGTCCGGAAGACGTCAATCTAATTCGTCTGCATACGACAATGTGCGTTTTAGATACGTTACAAATAGGTTCATCGCATGTTACTCAAAGTTTAGAAGCACGTTATACTTAGGTTCAAAGCATGCTACACATAGGTTAAACGCACGTTACTCATAGGTTCATAGCACGCCAGTCATTGGTTCAAGGCAAGTTACAAATAGGTTCAATGCACGTTACTCATAGGTTTCAAGCACGTTAAACATAGGTTCAGAGCACGCTACTCATAGGTTAAAAGGACGTTACCCATTGGTTGAAAATTAGGTTGCGGGTATGTTAAAGATTACCTTGACGTGTTTCGACTTATGAGTAACCTACAAGTAACGTGTGTCCGTCGTGTGTAAACAATCGCGGAGCGTGCCAGGAACATATGACAACGCATGCGGAACGTGTTAGCCATACGCCGAGTACGTCGTAAAATTTTCAGCATGCTTGAAATTTCACGACGTATTACACGTACCACGTAATATGACAGCGTACTTATTGTTTTCCAGCTACTCTTAACGTATACACAACTTACCTATACCGTATTTAACGTGCGCCTAGCGTTTAGACACATTTTTCATAGGCCGGCATACGCTGGCAAAATCGTCAAGGTGTGACTGCGATGTTGACACATCAAATTCTCAGGCGGTTATGATTTAAATCGGCGTCCGGCAGGTTCTTAACAGACTACGCCACGAGTTCGCCGCGATACGTTTAGCGCACTATGCGTAAGTTAAACTATCGTTGGGCATAGGTTGTGAACGCCGACAACAGGCTAAGCATTCGTTGGTAAAAGTTATCAATAACACAACGAAACGTTCTGTGCCCGTTACTAATATGTTATGCATACGACCAACACGTTATGAATACGCCCAAAACTTAAAAAAAAAACATCAAAATTTCAGCGTACGCCAACGTTTTACATACATTTTGATACGTTGCCATTGCTGGTTAAAACGTCAAGGTGTGACAGGGCCCTTAGGGTGGCGGCTTGGATCCTGGGTCCTGAGTTCAAGCCCCGTCGGCCGCTGAATTAATACACCAGGGGGTTGACTCAGCCTGCATCCTTCCGAGGTCGGCGAAATGAGTACCAGTTTCAGTGTGTGTACTGGTAGAGGGGCACTGCATCAGCAACACAGTTGCGTCTCAAAGAATGATAGCTACCCGGCAGCTTAGCTGCCATATGACCACCCCCCCCCCCCCACACACACACACCACACATACACACACACGCGCGCACACGTACACACACGTACACACACACACACGTACATACACACAATACACAACACATTCCTGGGTTTAATTGGCATGGGTTATATGAGGAGATAGGCTGCAGCAGGTGCTGCTAGTATTGAACAGGCTCCCCAATGATGATTGGATTGCAGTTAAATTTACTTCTCCATTGTCATGACTCACCATGCTTTGCTATTGTCAGTATGCAGGAGAGTTGGGGAGTTGGTATGGGTGACAGGCAAGAGTGGCCATGAGAGCCAAGCATGTGGATCGGGTTAAAATGTGACATGTGTTGTAAATTAAGAATTGTGTTTTGTTTGAGTGTTGTAATGATTAGCGTGTATGCAGGCCATGGCAGGTTAGGTGTACCATAGCGTGTATTGCAGGTGGTGAAAAGCGGGGGTGGGAGTGACATTTGGGTTTTTGTGGGTGGGGAAGGTGTGGGTGTCCACAGGTACGGATCAGGTTCTGGAGGAGCAGGGACTGCAGCCCCTCCTGAGGTAACTCACCGCTGTGGTGTCTGGAGTTCGGTGGTCCCTCAGAGGAAGGTTTGTTTGGGCGACCAGTGGGTATGGAGACCCCTGGTGACCTGGGGAGAGGTCAGGAGTTCCTGAGGCCAAGAGGGACTGTGTGTGTGTGGAGACCCTCTGCAGTGGGACGTACAGCAAGGACGCTGTTTGGCTGCTGGGGGCCGAGAAATTGAAAGGGGGGGGGGGGGGGGGGGGGGTTAGAAGATGTGAAGTCAGCAACTTGTTTTGGACTCCAAGCACCACAGCCTGAAGCACCCCCACAATCTTGGTTGAGCAGGACCTCCTTGTTGCCAAGTTGAGGGCCACACCTGCAGTGTATTAAAGATGAAGCTATGGCCTTGAGAGAATATAATGGTGGTGGTGGGTGTTGTGAATGAGGGAATGTTCCACTTGGTCCCATGCAAATTGACATGTGCTATGGCAGGCAGGTAGCCCGTGAAATTGGATAGGTAGGTTCGAAATTGTGTATTTGGGCTCAACTGACAGCTGGAGCAGGTGACATCCACTGGGGGATGTGGCTAAGTAGTGGGGATTGATTTTGATAAGTTAAATTTTCGTTAAGGAAGGCATGTTTGTTGTGTTTTGGAGTCCTTCTCTCTCCACCCCAGGACATCGGAACGAGGAGACGAGGGAAGACCATTGTACATAAGAATTGTACATTTTTGATCCCGAGTTCTCCGACCTAAGCTGAATGCCATGACATCCGCCTTCAAGATGGAAACTTGCTATGTTACCCTGATGATGCCCGAATGATGGCGAAACTGGTTGGTGACTGCATTTTCATTCACTTGTGACAGCTTCTGACATACTGTAATTACATTTAACATCATAGTAATTTGTTCTGCGAGATGCTCTCTTCCGGGAGCTACAGACATAGCTCTGTGTCATGATGGTGATGTCACGGCGTTTGGCTTCGTTCACTTTAAAAACGGGATATGTTCACAAGCATTAATCTTTATAAACAACTGCATGTGGTGGGAAAGAAAAAAATTTGGCTGGTAATTTGGAAAATGCGTTAATACGGCAAAACTTGGAAATCGGGTGTTATTTCACAACTCACTCAGAATGACGGAGCACGAACCACTCGCTCAGGGTGACGGAGCACGAACTACTCGCTCAGGTGACGGAGCACGAACCACTCACGGTGACGGAGCACGAACCACTCACTCAGGGTGACGGAGCACGAACCACTCACTCAGGGTGAAGGAGCACGACCAACTCAGGGTGACGGAGCACGAACCACTCACTCACTCAGCGGTGAGGGAGCAGAACTACTCGCTCAGGGAGAAACCGAACCACTCACTCAGAATGATGGAGCACAGATACTCGCTCAGGGTGAAGGAGCACGAACCACTCACTCAGGGTGACGGAGCACGAACCACTCACTCAGGTGACGGAGCACGAAACACTCACTCAGGGTGATGGAGCACGAACTACTCGCTCAGGGTGACGGAGCACGAACCACTCACTCAGAATGACGGAGCACGAACTACTCGCTCAGGGTGAAGGAGCACGAACTTCTCACGCAGGGTGAAGGAGCACGAACCACTCACTCAGGGTGACGGAGCACGAACTACTCGCTCAGGGTGAAGGAGCACGAACCACACGCTCAGGTGACGAGACACGAACCACACACTCAGGGTGACGGAGCATGAATCACTCGCTCAGGGTGAAGGAGCACGAACTACCACTCAGGGTGATGGAGCACAAACTACTCGCTCAGGGTGAAGGAGCACGAACCACTCACTCAGGGTGATGGAGAATGCACCACTCGCTCAGGGTGACGGAGCACGAACCACTCGCTCAGGGTGACGGAGCAAAAACCACTCACTCAGGGTGACCGAGCAGGAACATCGCTCAGGGTGACGGAGCACGAACCACACACACTCAGGGTGACGGAGCACGAACCACTCGCTCTGAATGACGTGGCGCAGCAATTAAATGCACAAGCTGGTTAATTTTGGCATGTTACTAATTGTTTGTTCACTCAATACAATTCTCCAAACAGTAGAAAAAGGTAAGTTTCTGCCTTGGAAATTTCACATTTTCTTGTGTATCTATGGAGAAGGAGGGAACATAGCCTAGCTTGCTTAAAGTAAATTGGTATATCGGCTGAGTAAAAGATTCGTTATTTATTTAAATTATGAGATTTCACTCCAGATCTCCACACTTGTTTCGTCAAGATGACATCCGATACTCAAAACCAAAATAATATTTCGATGATATACTTTAATTAGTCCTTGAGAGTAAATCATGGAAAATCATCTTTCTATAACTAGAAGCACCCGCTCCCTACGGGAGCCGTCAAGGGTGTCGTGTTATTATATTTATGCCTATTTTACTCCAAGCGGTCCCAGGATGACACACCCAAAAAATGGTTGCGATCGGTTCAGCCGTTTTTGCGGTACCTGGGAACAGACAGACGGACAGACGGTGAATTATTGTAAGATTCTGTATCAGAGACAAATTATACAACGTTTCTCTATCTGCTTCGTGTTTTTCTTCCAACGTTGTGCTATTTCCATAATCAATATCGTGCTTCATACACACTTCATCAACTCTGTTTTTAGGTTTCGACAAAGGTTTAGGATTGTTGGCCTCATCTAATCTTTTATCCAAGTTTGTTTGTGGATCACAGAAAGAATACCCTGGTAGATGTAATTCACCTGGTATTCCAGTTGTTGTAAGTTTACTTCCTGTAAAAACTTTTGGATATCTTTCCCATGTTTTTGCTTGGGGATGAATTTACTCTTTCTAGAGCCACACACCGAACATATCCCTTTTTGTATAACCCTATTATTTTTATGTTTAACATACGAGATTTTTTTCCTCTTCGTTTTCTTTTTACATTTGAGACAATAACTCATTTATTTTTGAGAAAAATTCCGACAGAGTGTGAAAACCGTTTTAGTTTCCAACATGCACATTTGAATCTTAATTTTTAAAATATAAAGAATCCTCCAAAATGCCTTCACTCTCTCCTCCATTTATTGAAGAAAAAAAATGTAAAACTTTAACCAAAGTCAATTATACCAACATCGTCAATAATATAATCTTTTCCTTCTTTAAAGAGACAGATAGGGAAATACACCTAAGGAGTGACGATCCTTAATCTCATAATACGCTCGTTGACCGGTGTTACCTTCAATTATCATTGGGGTCAGCTTATGGACACAGCTACGCAACTCTTGGGATATGGTAACCATCAGAGCGACCAGACCAATGAGTAGGTGTAACCACCCACCATTATCCTCGCCGCAATCCGGTCTCCGAACCTCAGAGAGAGCTGCAATCCCGAGTCCAGACGCTTGAGCTCAGATGATAACAGAGACAGGATGATCATTCCTTTTAGGATAGGACATCCAGGCACCCCCCGAAGGACGCCTCAGGTTAACCCAAGGAGACCGCCGTCTGGTGACGACACCTCAGCACCACTCCGCACACTCTCCCGCAATCTGACCAGGGATGTTACCCCGTGGTTTCCCTCCTATCATCAAAGATTGGGGGTCCCGAAGGCTTTGCCCCAATCCCGTCATCCGGTGAGCTGCCCTGCGAAGGGAAGCTGCACAGGAGGTACTTCACGGAGTGGGTTTTCAGATTTTTTGCGTTTTGTGTTTTGCGGAATGCAGGGTTTTAGTGGCCGGAGTGGCAAATCCTACCACAACCTCCTAATAAAAAAGTAACCCAACTGCAGGAGGACGTCCGCAACACAGTTGGGCACTAGATATGGATGGCCGTTGGCTCACAAAGGAGCTCCCTCCGCCTTTGACAGGTTTGTTTTTAATCCTGCTGGGTGCCATATCCAACACCCTCCTCACCAGAAAACCTGGTGGGGGAGACGTTTAGTCGCCGACAACCCGACCATGGAACAGTAGTACAGTTTACATGGTACCTGTAGCAGGTAACAGATCAAACCTGACCTGAACG